>OZ012735.1:920261427-921461427 GCA_963859935.3 Lathyrus sativus
GAGGGTTATGCAGGAAACTTTGGCCTTCAACCTACCCGGTTTTCTCGTCAGTGTGAACTTTTGGTCCTTGATACAGTGGGTCCTTATATCAGTGTTGTGTTATTTTCTCGCTGAAGCGAAGCGCTGGTTCATCTCAGTCAGCAGCACAACAATCTTGATCCCCTGTTGCATTTGCATTTTAACATTGATATGTATTTTTGTTTCAGGTGTATATTCTCCTCTTGATTCTAGTAATCTAATCCACCATCGATATGGAACCCAGTTTGAAGAAAACAGTTGTGTACAAGTTTCTAACACCAGATATAAGACCTTTGCTCAGTCTGATTTCTGCAGCTGAACCACAGTGTGATTGAGGATTTCAAGAAAGACCATGGGAGGCTTCTGAGTTACGTCTGCAAGGCTTCAATGTTTGAGTTAGGAGGTCTTTATACACTGCTACAGTTCTACGACCCTCAGCTGAGATGTTTTACTTTACCAGGATATGTATTGATGCCTACTTTGGAAGAATTTGCCATGCTGCTAGGAGTTCCAGTCCTAGAACAGCCCTTCTACCATTCTGAAGCAGAGCCCAACCTGACAAAGCTTGCAAACTCCCTTCATTTGGATGCTCCTGAATTGGAAGGGAAGATGGTCAGTAGGAATGGAATGTCTGGTTTCCCATTGCCTTTCTTGGTGGGTAGAGCTCAACATTTTACAAAAGAAGGATGTTGGACTGTCTTCAACACTATCTTGGCTCTTTGCATCTATGGCACAATATTATTCCTGAACATTCCAGACTTTGTTGACTTGGATGAATTCCATATATTTGTCTCAAAGAATCCTGTGTCGACGCTCTTAGGAGATGTTTATCATTTTGTCCACTACAAGAATGAGAATAGGAGGGGAAAGACTTTCTCCTGCTGTGTGCCTCTCCTGTATAGATGGTTTGTGAGTCATCTTCCTAAGTCTGGTCCATTTATTGACATCTCAGATACTGTTTATTGGTAAGAGAAGCTTATGGGGTTAACTTCTGAGAGTATTATATGGTTCAACTGAGACCTTTTAGGTGTGGAGATTGTGTATAGTTGTGGTAATTTTCCCAATGTGTCGTTGATTGGTAGAAAGGGTGGCATTAATTATAACCCTCTTCTCGCTGTTAGGCAGTTTGGTTATGCTCTCAGAGAACCTCTGAAGGAAGAAGAAATACATGAATCTCTATATTTCACCGGTTTAATTGATGATGAGACCTTAATCAGACTAGAAAAGGCTTGGGGTAAAACTCACCGCAGAGGAAAATATTCATTAGGCAAGAGCGATTGCAGAGCATATGGACCGTACGTGGAATGGATCCAGGAAAGACTTGAAAGACTGTTGTTACCATTTCTAGTTCGGGAACCTTTGTATCCTTTAGTGATTGAAGAACCCATGGCAGTTGAGGTGCAGAGATACAATCATTTGTGGGCTGAAAAGGAAGAACTGCGCAAGGCAAATGAAGAATTGGAAAAGGAGATCATCCAGTTGAGAAGCGAGAAGAATGAAGTTGTTTATCTAGCTAAGGTAGGAACAAAAATCCTTAAAAATATGGGTAGGGAATTGACAAAAGAGATTCACACCAGGGAGAGAATAGGGCTAGATTTAAAAAGCGCCAACGATATGCTCAAGGATAAAAAGAAAGATCTAGAAAGAGCTCACCTAGAGATATCAAAATTCAACGCACAATGGAACGCTATTTTGACTAACAACAAAGAGAGAGAAGATGGACTTCATCAGCAGATCATCAAGTTGAAAAATTAACTCCGAGTGAAAGATGAGAAAGATCTAGAAGAATCCTCACGCCAGTACGAAAGCAACTGTAAGCTCCAGGAAGCTCTTGCAACGTTGGAAGAGTACAAGTTGAGAGCAGATTTGTATGTTGACACTCTGTGCCTCATTTTATTTATGATAAGATGATCCTAGCTATATCTATTAGTTCTCCATTCTCCTATCGTTTCCATGGAACTAGAATCAAGGGGGGAAATTTCCCTGAAACATATTTACATGTCTGCATTTTGCATCATTTCTCATATTGCATTGCAGGTGTTCCCGGTTCTGTTGACCTTAGTTCTTCCTGTGGTTTTCTTCAGCTCGTTTCAGGATTGAAGACCAGGCAATTCATCGCTATTCTATGAGGGGAAATCAACAAAACGCTATGGACCAAATTCAGCTCGAGCTTCAGGAATTTCGTGACCGTATGGCGCAGTTTATGGACCTGATGCAAGGAGTTGCTAATGGTCAGGAACAATTGAGGATGCTGGTTCAACCTTTAATTGCAAGGGTTGACGGAAGTGGGGTTCTTCATGGCAGAGCTGCTACTGTTCCTCCTTAGAATGATGTGGGTACTCCACATGCTAATGTTATCCCGATAGTTGTTGTCCCTATGGGCGGAGGAAATCAGAACGAAGTTTACATTTTGGGAGCAACGTGTGCTGTACACGGTAACACAGGTCCTCAGTGGGAGGAAGATGATCAGGATAATATCTTCTCCATGGGAGATCTTGGTGCTGGTCTGCAATCTGATGCGGACAGAAGGTTCACGGTGATAGAGGAAAAGATGAAAAACTTTGAGAACCAGAATTCTATGGGTCTGGACATGTCAAATTTGGGATTGATCCCAGGGCTGAGAATCCCTCCAAAGTTCAAGGTCAAGACTTTGATAAGTATAAGGGGACAACCTGTCCTAGGTTGCATCTTCGCTCCTACTTTAGGAAGATGTATGCGTACTCCGACGATGAGAAGTTACTGATGCACTTCTTCCAGGATAGTTTGTCATACCCGTCTTTGGAATGTTATATGGGATTGGAGCCGGTCAATATCAGAAGTTGGAGGGACTTGGCAGAAGCTTTTGTCAAACACTATCAGTATAACAGTAATTTAGCATCAAACCGGGTACAGTTGCAAAACCTGTCGCAAAGGAATAATGAAGGATTCAAAGAGTATGCCCAGAGGTGGCACGAGCTTGCTGCAAGGGTTCAACCTCCAATGGTGGAGAGATAACTTATTGACTTATTTGTAGCTACATTTCCTGGTGTATATTATGAGAAATTGATAGGCAATATGTCTGGTAGCTTCTCGGATTTGATCATTACAGGTGAAAGAGTTGAAAATGGGATTAAATTGGGAAAGATTCAGGCTGGAGAAGGACCCTCATCTGGAGGAGGTATAAAAAGCTTCGGTAATAAGAAAAGAGAAGGCGAAGAAAATGCGGTGTCAGGCTCCAAAAATAGAAATAAAAATAGAAATCAACATTAACATCAACAATACTATCAACAACAATCTCAAGTGGCAATTATTGTTATCCCGGCAGTACAGCCTCAGCAACAACAGCAACGTCCTCAACAACAATAGCAACAGAACTATGAGCTGAGGCAGTTTCAGGATCGCAGAAGGACGATGATTAGGCACTTTGATGCGCCACCAATGCCATACTCTCAATTGTTGCAACATTTGATGCAGTTGCAGTTGATTCAGAAAAGAATGCTGACACCTTTGACTGGCGCACCGCCTCCAGGATATGATGCAAATGCTAGATGTGACTTTCACTCGTGTGCTCCCGGCCATCATATTGATAATTGTAAAGCCTTCAAGCATAAGGTACAAGACCTTATCGACAGTAAAACCATCAAATTTACTCATGATACGCCCAATGTTGTCCAGAATCCTATGCCTAATCACGGAGCGGCTGGTGTGAACGCCATTATTGAAGAGAACCTGAATTTGGTATCGGATGTGGAAGAGCTGAAAACTCCTTTGAGTTTTGTAAATAGTAGGTTGTTGCAGGGTGTAGTGTTTCCTGGTTGTGAAAAAGATTGTGAAGAATGTTTAGCTCATCCCGAGGGATGTGAAAGTTTGAAAAATCATGTGCAAAATCTGATGAATAAAGACGTACTACAGTTTGATAGAATCAGTGAAAAGAATGATGAGAGAGTAATTAATGAAGAGAAGGATGAGGTGGCCACAATATCCATTCCCTATAGAACAATCAATATATATGCACCGCCAAGGCCGACGACTGTCATAATTACCAAGGCCGAGTCGGTACCTTATGAAAGCACCAAAGCCATCCCGTGGAACTATGGGTCTGAGGTCTTTTGCAATGGTCAGAAGCAAGCGCTGAAAGGGACGTCGTTTGTAGTTCGTCTGTTGATAATTTGGTAGGAAATAGCGGAATGACAAGAAGCGGGAGGGTGTTTTCACCTTCAGATGCTAATATTGAAAAAGCAGATAAAGGGAAAGGGAAGGTTGTTGTGGAGGAAAGCTCTCAATAGGGTGAGAAAGAAGCTTTGTTGAAAGTCACTGAGGAATTCATATGTCTAATCAGAAAAAACGACTATAAAATTGTTGACCATTTGCAACAAACCCAATCAAAAATATCAATCTTATCACTACTACTGTGCTCTGAGGCACATCAGAATGCCCTGTTGAGGGTTCTGAATACTGCATATATACCATAGGAAATATCTGTGAATCAACTTGAGGGAGTGGTAGCGCATGTGAACGCCGGAAATGGGCTAGGATTTATAGACCTTGACTTGACTCCCAAAGGAAGAAACCATAATCATGCTCTACACATTTCCATTGAGTGCAGAGGAGCTGCATTATCTCACATAATGGTAGATACTGGGTCTTCACTTAATATGTTTCCCAAGAAGGCCTTAATGAAGCTTGATACCCAGGGACTGATATACACTCCTAGTGATTTGATTGTGCGGGCATTTGACGGAACAAGGAGGTCAGTGTTTAGAGAAGTGACTCTTCCAATACAAGTTGGACCAGAAGTGTTTGATGATGTATTTTACATAATGGACATCCAGCCAGCATACAGTTGTTTGTTGGGTCGACCGTGGATTCACTCGGCTAGGGCAGTGACGTCGACGCTACATCATAAGCTAAAGTATATGGTGGGTGGTAACATTGTCACCATCTGTGGTGAGGACGACATTATGATAAGTCAGCTATCCTCATTTAAATATGTTGAGGTTGAGGGGGAGATTCATGAGACCTTGTGTCAAGCCTTCGAGGGTGTCCAAGTAAAGGAAAAGGTGTCGGTTATGGATAAAACTTCTGAAGTTGTTATGTCGTCTTTCAAGGAAGCACAAGTTGTGGTGAATTTTTGATCATCTCAGGGGTGGGCACAAGTTTTGAGCATCCCTAATAAGCAAGACAAGTTTGGACTAGGGTACAGCCCGTCGTCATCTTCTTCTTCCCAGAGTGCTCCGCGCTACAGAGGACCCGTCCAATTTACGAGTGGTGGGGTGATATTTGACCAGATCAATGTTGTGTACGAAGATGAAGCTGATAGTGACTGCGATATGGATGCATGGATCCAGCCATGTGTTCCAGGCCAAAGACTGAACAACCTGACCATCGAAGAAGTTATCCAAGTGACACGCGAAGAGTAATTACTTCTGTTTTTTATTGTGTACAACCCTATGTTCTACCCAAAACATAGTGGTCTCTATGTGTAGGGCCTTATCATTTATGTTTGAATAATGGTTTTATCATTAATCAAAAGGACGTCTTTGCATTCAAATATTGTGATCCTTATTTTTCTTGTTTTATTTTAACAATAAAATGGAAATGTGGTTTGTGTTTGTTTGCATATCATTTTAAGCATTAAATCATCATTATTGCAGGTTCCACATCGCAGATACCATCGATTCAGATTCGTCTATGACTCGGTATGACTTTGATAATCCGATCTTTCAAGCGGAAGAAGAGATTGAAGAAGATGAAGACCTACCTGAAGAGATCGCCAGGTTGTTGAGACAAGAAGAAAAGGTTATTCTTGCCATGACGAATTACCCTCCGTGGGTCGCTAACATTGTGCCTGTACCTAAGAAGGATGGTAAGGTACAAATGTGTGTAGATTACCGTGATCTAAACAGGGCGAGCCCGAAGGACGATTTCCCGCTCCCCAACATTGATGTGCTTGTTGATAATACTGCTTAGTATTTAGTGTTTTCCTTCATGGATGGTTTCTCCGGATATAATCAGATCAAGATGGCCCCGAAGGACATGGAGAAAACGACTTTTATCATACTGTAGGGAACCTTTTTCTATAAGGTAATTCCTTTTGGGTTGAAGACCGCAGGGGCAACCTATCAGCGGGCAATGGTGACTCTCTTTCATGATAGGATTCATCATGAGATTGAGGTCTATGTTTATGACATGATTGCGAAGTCACAAGCGGAGGAAGAGCATCTGGTAAATCTTCTGAAGCTGTTTGAGAGGTTAAGGAAATTCAGACTAAGGTTGAATACGAACAAGTGCACTTTTGGTGTACGGTCAGGAAAGCTATTGGGGTTCATAGTCAGTGAAAAAGGAATCGAGGTCGATCTTGCAAAAATAAAAGCAATTCAAGAAATGCCAGTGCTAAAGACAGAGAAAGAGGTTTCGTGGTTTCCTAGGTAGATTGAACTACATTACAAGGTTCATATATCACCTCACAACCACTTGTGAACCAATTTTCAAATTGTTAAAGAAAGATCAGGCGGTTGTCTAAAATGAAGATTGCCAAAGGGCATTCGAAAAAAATAAAAGAATACTTGCAGGAGCCTCCGATACTGATGCCTCCAGTGGCTGGAAGACCGTTGATAATGTACTTGACGGTTCTTGAGAATTCCATGGGTTGTGTTCTCGGTGAACACGACGAGACAGGAAGAAAGGAACATGCCATCTACTACTTGAGTAAAAAGTTCACAGATTATGAGTTCAGATACTCAATGCTAGAGAAGACGTGTTGTGCACTTGCTTGGGCCGCCAAACGCCTAAGACAACATATGTTGAACCACACAACCATGTTGATCTCAAAGATGGATCCGATTAAGTATTTGTTCG
Source organism: Lathyrus sativus (assembly GCA_963859935.3). Taxonomy (NCBI): domain Eukaryota; kingdom Viridiplantae; phylum Streptophyta; class Magnoliopsida; order Fabales; family Fabaceae; genus Lathyrus; species Lathyrus sativus. The sequence continues at coordinate 920,268,283 of OZ012735.1, forward strand.
AGAAACAAGCGCTTTCGGGAAGGATTGCTAGATGGAAGATGGTTTTGATAGAATACGACATTCAATAAGTCTCCCAAAAGGCCATTAAGGGGAGTGTTCTGTCAGAATATCTCACAGAGCAACCGATTAACGACTATTAGCCAATGAAGTTTTAATTTCCTGATGAGGATATCATGTTCTTGAAGATGAAGGATTGCGATGAGCCATTACCTGATGAAGGTCCTGAGTTGGGTTCCCAATGGAAGATGATCTTTGACGGTGTTGTTAACTCTTACGATAGTGCGATTGAGGCAATCATCCCAACTCCCCATGGTTCTCACATACCATTCACTTCCAGGTTAACATTCCCTTGCACCAATGACGAGGATGAATATGAAGCATGTATCATGGGTATTGAAGAAGCGATTGATTTAAGAATCAAGAACCTTGATATTTATGGTGATTTACCTTTGGTGGTCAATCAGATCAAAGGAGAGTGGAGACTTGTCAGCCTAATCTGATTCCTTATATGATTTATGCAAGGAGGTTGCTACTTTTCTTGGATAGGGTAGATTTTCATCATGTGCCGAGATTAGAGAATCATATGGCCGATGCCTTGGCTACATTATCCTCGATGTATAAAGTGAACTATTGGAACGATGCTCCGAGAATAGTCATCTCGCGCCTCAATAGGCCAACATTCATATTTGCAATAGAGGAAGCTTCAGATGGGAAGCCATGGTATTATGATATTCGGAACTTTCTCAAAGATCAAGAGTATCCACCTGGGGCATCGATCCGGGATAAGAAGACCTTGAGGAGGTTGTCTGGAAACTTCTATCTGAACAAGGATGATGTGCTCTACCGGAGAAATTTTGACTTAGTGCTGCTAAGATGCATGGACGAAAAAGAAGTAGGTTTGCTTATGGAAGAGGTCCACGAGGGCGCCTTTGGTACACATGCAGGCGGGAATGCAATGTCTCGAAAGTTGTTGAGGGCAGGCTACTATTGGATGACCATGGAGTCTGATTGTTTCAAATATGCTACAAAGTGCCATCAATACCAGATTTATGCTGACAAAATTCATGTGTCGCCGAGTCCTTTAAATGTCATGGCATCTCGTTGGCCCTTTTCCATGTGGGGCATTGATATGGTTGGAAAGATAGAGCCGGCCGCATCTAACGGGCAACGCTTCATCTTAGTGTCCATTGATTATTTCACTAAATGGGTGGAAGCAGCCTCCTACGCCAATGCCACCAGACAAGTCGTGGCTCTATTCATCAAGAAGGACATCATTTGTCGTTATGGAGTGCCCGAGAGAATCATTACTGACAATGGTTCAAATTTGAATAACAAGATGATGAAGGAACTATGCCAGGGTTTCAAAATTGAGCATCACAATTCTTCTCCTTATCGTCCAAAGATGAATGGCATTGTCGAAGCGGCCAATAAGAACATAAAGAAGATTGTGCAGAAGATAGTGGTGACCTGCAAAGATTGGCACGAGATGTTGCCCTTTGCATTGCACAAATATCGTACTTCGATACGTACTTCAACTGGGGAAACTTCTTTTTCGCTGGTATATGGTATGGAATTTGTCCTGCCATTAGAAGTCGAGATCCTTTCCTTGAGAGTTCTAGTGGATGTCAAGCTTGACGAGGCGGAATGGGTGAGGAACCGATTGAATTAACTTAGCTTGATGGATGAGAAAAGGTTGGCCTCCATTGCATATGGTCCTTTGTATCAGAGCAGGATGAAGAAAGCTTTCGCGAAAGGTACGCCCATGGAGCTTTCAGGCAGGTGACTTAGTGTTGAAGCGGATTCTCCCTCCACAGACAGATCACAGGGGCAAATGGACTCCCAACTACGAAGGTCCATATGTCGTAAGGAAAGTCTTCTCCGGAGGAGCCTTACTACTTTCAACCATGGACGACGAAGATTTCACGTCCCCTGTGAACACAGACGTAGTTAAAAAATACTTTGCTTAAAACAGATCCGCTGGAAAGAAAAAGAAAATCTAGGAAAAATGGGGCATCCCGGCGAACCATAAAAAGAATGGGTTCGGGCAAAAATTAGGGATAAAAAGAAAAGATGTAAACCCGCAAAGTTGAAAACCTAAAAGGGTGACTTTGGCAAAAATGGGTATCCCGGTGAATCGAAAACCAGCAAGAGCGATTCAGGAAAAAGTTAGGGATTTGAAAAGAAAATGACTGCGGTCTGCGTGTGATACCATAAATACAGTAGATTCTGGGAGGACTCGAGGGTCAATCAATCAGGCCAATCTCTTTGGAAGATGAAGCATTGAAGAAGCATCAAAGTCATGCGAGTCATAGCCGAGACGTCACATGGTGGTTGTTTGTACCATATTACCGACATGTTGTATTTTCTTGCATTTCTGTACATTTCTTGCGCAACTTTCTCTTTTCAGGAGTTGCATCTGTTGTAATCTTCCTATTTTGCAGGCTATTTATCAATGAAATATACTATTCAGAAAGCCTTTGTTCTTGTTTTAGTTTTTACTGTTTTGTTTGCAAAAGACGCCTGATGTTTTTGATAAAACTTTGCATACATAAACTTGTGGGCTTTGCCAATTATAATTGAAACAATGTTTTTGCTTTAAGTGATGTCATGAACGATGATCAAGATAGTGCCTGTCACACAAAACATGTTGTTTGTTTGTCATTTGCAGGGCTCTCGTCCTCAAGACTTTTTCAGAAGTGCCCTGGTAAGGTCATTATATTCCTGTCTCCGCCAAAGAGAGATGCGCAATTTAAAAATATTTCTTCCCCGGCAGGTTGGGATTACATGCAGTCAGGTTTATCCTCAATAGGTCAAGATTGACATCTCCGGCAAAATAAGCGTAGGTGAGGCATGATCCCTAGCAGCGGGACGAGTTCAGAATTTCGATTCCCCATAGAGTCTAAATTTTTGACTCCTTTCCCCTCAAAGTCTAGGTAATTGATTCATTCCCCAAGCGGAGTTTGGTATTGTTGATTTTTTTTCTCATTTCCCCAAACATAGGTTGATGCTGATGCCCTCATTGCATAATCCCTAATGAAGTCGACGGAGTAGTTTTCTTCCCCGTAGAGTGGGATTGACTCAGAGGTTATTTTTCTCTTCAGCAGAGAAAGTTTGAGATGGCACCCCAGTAAATCTTATTCATCATCCCTAGCAGATAGCGGATGCAATCTTCAGTAGAGCGGAATCTCCGACAGAGCGGGGCTATAGCTCAGCAATTTGCTTTGTGCCCTAGAAAGAGTTGTTGTCATTCTAGGAGGCCATCCAGGGCTGATTTCCCTAGTAGAGTGGATTTTGTTTCCCCATCCTAGATTTTGTTCCCCAGAAGAATTGTATTCTGGTAGACCATCCAGGGTGTAGTCCTCAGTAGGAGTTGATTTGACCCCCAACGGAGTGGATGTATTTCTTTTTAGAGTGGTGATACTCAGGAAAGTTCTTTTTCGTAGAAGCCATCTAGGGCTTGTTTCTCTCAGCAAAAGTCCAATCGTACTTCGCGCGTATCGTCTTTCCCCAGCGGAGTTGGTTTCCTCTCTTCAGCATTTATTTTTCTGGAGTGGTTCCTTTGCATTTGCATCGTGCATAACATCCTCCCAAGTGCGTAGCATTTCCATCTTGTATGGAGCATTACGCCATATTAAAACATGTACATTTGAAACATAAGCCAAGTTGTTACCTCCTATTTTCAGGTTGTCACACCCTAATTTTCGACCATAAGATTCCACCGCCTTGTGCTTTTCCTTGCCTGTTATCTTATACTTTTGTATGTGTGTTTGTTATAGCTAACAAATTTATGCAGCCGCAGTAATCGCAAAAGGAGGTATCTTTCATTCTCGCAATCGATTAATTCAGGGAATGATCCCTTGCACCTGATTCAAAGAGTTCCTAGGGTCCCATGGATTCAATGGAAGTTTCGGTGTTTGCCCCCGAAAAGGATCAAGGCCCTCCTTTCAATTGGTGTTGAATATGGTGATTTGAGGGTTTAATTATCGTTCTATGGTGACAAAGGTTGGGACGAACTTTGTCTCATTCATGGAGTGTATCCTCATGTGTGTTGAGATCGCCTCGGTAACATTTCGTGATCAATGCGCCGTAAAGAGATAAGTTCGAATGGAAGTCTTGAATTGAGTTTGGTTGAGACGTTCTCAAAGTAAGATTCAAATCAATTCATTTACAAAGCTTAAGTCCAAGATTCAAGTATGTTAAATCATCATTCAAATTTTAGAAATGGGCTGCAGGTTTTAAATGAGTCTCGATACCCATGGAGTTTTGGCAAGAATTAATTAATGGTTATCACCAACTTATTTTTGCAACTGCACTTGAATTACATTGAAAAATCATTACAACATTAATAGACGGCATCCGGTATTACACTACAAATTACAAAGAGTTTTCACAAACTAACTAGCCTAGTCAACAATCACTACTCTCCACAAGATTTTGAGGATACAAGGCGACCTACTGAACCAAACCAGTGAAGGCGACCTACTTCACTAATCCAACATAGCCCCCTTTTCATTGATGCGATATGGCTTGCGGGTAATGGCCACAAGGACACTAGCTCATTCTCCAACTTCTATTCTGAGAAAGTTTATAATCCTCACGGATGAACCCACCTCCTTGGATTGATTATCCAGCGTCACCTTCACTTTCATAGTATCATCCATAATAACTTTTGATCCATAAGCACCACATCCTCAGAGTACTTGCACAAATGCCCTTCAGCTTTTATCTATGGTCGTCTGAGATTTACCAGAAGCTTCTGCCCGAGGTTTAAGAATTTCACGCTCATTTCCTAATGCACCTGCAAAATACAAGGATAGAATTAAGCGCCAGACCATTTAATGAGCATGAGTCGTATTAATGTTCTAACTGTATAAGAATGATAGAAGCGCACTCTCGACGAGTCACAAAACCCCAAGTGAATCGCAGGAACCTCCTACAATGTTGTGCCATATACTTTGCTAAGACGATTATTTATCCAGCCACTACCATATTAGTAATTGTGTTCAAGGCCGTCACAGACATCCAGTCCCACAACAAGCAGGGCACCTGAAAATAACCAATTGCAATCATTAATCACACTACAAGTACATATATACACCAAGAAATCAGAATGTGCCATTGGCAGAAATGAATTGCAAATTTAGAATTAAGAAGAGATGAAAATGAGTGAGTTCAACCCTCAATTAAACTCATCATCGGGCGGAAGATTCGAGCGGCCGGAAGGGCAACGGAAGTCGTCACCAACTTCCTACCAAAGCATCGAACGAATGAGTTTCGGACAAGTCCGACAATCAGTTTCAGGCAGCTCTCAACAACTACAGACAACGCTTTTCAAACCCCTCATCGGTTCAGACTTATAAGTCATCATCACCACTTTAAACCTTTCTCGGCAACGGCGTAGAACCGGCAGCTTCCGAACTTAAAAGTTGGGCCCTGAAAGAAGAAGAATAAAGTCAGTTAACTTCAAGACAAACAACCCAAGATTTCGTCATGGAAAATCAAAGCAATGACCGAGGACGTCGCAATTGCTTCAGAACTTGTCAGCGGCGTTCAGGAGCAATTTCTCAGGAACAACGCATCAGCGTTTCGGTAGCCGTACAACGCAAGCATGCCCGCACACGTACAACACTTCAGTACAACATTTACGAACATCAGCATTTCAGCAACTTCTTGCACGACAGCAACGATATTTCAGGCAACCTACAATGCAAGGAACAAGTCAGACCAAGTTGCAGCACAAGAAGAATCACAATACAATGCTACCAACTAACTTGAATAAAGTAAAGATCAGTCTTACATGTATCCATGTACAGCAATCCATAACTCTAGATTGATACCATTTCTTAAACATAGCCATGGGTTCCTACTTTCATGTCGGCAGCGGAAGTTAAGGTACCTTGGACATCACATTTAGAGGCCAACACATGTTGACGCACAAGCCCCAAAACACCGTGAGAAGTCTATGCTTTGAGAACAGGTGAATTGACGGGGATTAACGGGCATTTAATGCTTAAACTGCAAAATAACAGAAAATATCAGGGAGTCAAGATTTTGGTTGTAAAAGAAAGCTGTGTGCGGAGAATGAAACCATGGAGGGCAAAACCAACTTCAAGGCAAGACCAACTTAAAAGCAAGACCAGCTTCAGCTTGTAACCTCGCAGTCTAGCTGAATCCATCCGCCTTGTAGCGTTATCACAATTTCGTCCCGGAACGAGATGTAAATATATCGCAGCGCCGTCCATCTTCGTTCTCCAGAAAAGCCAGCTTCACAACATTAAGACAGAAGTTGTTAATAAAAAGGTTGGATTCATCAATCAAGAGTAATCAAGACAGTAGACATCTTTAAAGCAATGCATATTTTCCTTCCAAACATGTTCGAGCTGAACCAGGAAAGATTAAATTGGTCTCCCGACAGTTTTGTCTAAAAGAAGAAGGTTTTAAACTTGTTCAGTATACAACGGAAAGTACCAGAACACAATCTCCAGAACACAATCCGCCAGCATCAATTACTTTCCATATCGGCGAAACACGCTCAAACATTTGAGTCAAGCATCCGCGGGCCTGTGAAAGCAGAAAAGAAAATGATTAATTACCATTAACAACATTTATCGTGTTTCCAAATCGACAAACTCGAAGGTGTATAAAGAACAGACGTTCATACTTGCAGAAAGCCTCAACAAGAATCCGCAGAAACCCCAAATCCTCCAAAGGGGCGACCCTGTGATTTCAATTAACCCCGATTCTAGCTTCAACACCCCCAAAAACCTGGAAATTCCATTCAACAAAATTAGAACTCACAACGTACGCATAAAAATTCACAAAGAAAAAACCCTAGTGCAGTGAATCGAAAAAGAAGGAGAGCTTATCTCTATTCGTTCGAAACCGCAAGTCCACCAAAACCATCGATCCGCCATCCATCGCGAGCCCCTTTCAAAACCTCGTCGCAAAATCACCGACGGAGCTTCGAAACATCCTCATCACCCATTCGGTACACCGTTGACCCTCTGTTTAAAGTTTTCCTTATTTTTTGATTTGTTTTGTTCGCTTGCAGGTAGAAGGAGAAGAAACGGCGAGAGTGAGAGGAGAAACGTGATACGAAATCAAGAAAGGGAGAAGAAACGGCGAGAGTGAGAGGAGAAACGTGAATCGAGATCGAGAAAGGGGGGAGACGGAAGCAAGAAGGATCGAGAACGGCCGGCAGAGAGAGAAAACGATTTAGGGATTTAGGATTTTGATTGTTTTATCTTTCTGCATTTCGTTTTACCTTGTAATCAGACGCACGCGCACCCACAGTAATACGATGCACCTTACCACACGCACCCGTCAGATCCAACGTCTGACATGATCACAAGCCACATGTGCACACTACCGTGAACCCCATTCACTCGCATCGCACAGAATCAAGCGCCTAACCCTTCCTTTTTTTTTAAATCTCTAATTTAATCCGATTAATTAATCATTAAACCACTAATCTATCTTTAATAACTAATTGACCCACTTAATCTTTTTATTTAATCTAATTAACTTCATAAAAATCATTAACCTTTTATTTAATTGACAACCAACTAATTAATTATTACCAATTCTTAATTAATTGTTTTTTTAAAATTAACTAATAATCTTTTTTTTTCTCACCAAACCTTTTATTAACAACCTTTTATTAATCATTATAATTAATCTACTTTCATTAATTAATTTTCACTGCTCTTTTTTTGTTTAGCTAATAATTTCAATTTATCCATAATAACCCTTTTTTTTTGTAAAATAATATAATTAATTTGCCCAAAATTCATTATAAGTGGTAATTAATAAAATTCTAACTCTTTTTTTAAAATCTCCATAATAACCTTTTTTTTTATTTAATATTTAAAAGCCTTTTATCTAATAACAACGACTTTTTTCTACATAATATTAAAATCTATTATTAGTAATTAAGCTTTTATTTATTAATTAAATTTAATTAATTTATGACCCAAATCCCTTTCCTTAATTTAATTTACCCTTTTATCATAACAACTTTTATTTAAGGATAAACCTTTTCACATGTAAATTAATTTTTTTTATTTAATAAGATAAAAAATAAAACCTCATATTTAAAACTAGTACTAAAATTAATTCTCACTAAATTAATTAAACATCTTCTCAAAAATCTCTCGCTTAAAATCGACCAATTAAAATTAATCAACAGCGTAAAATACAATCTAATCGTGCACACTCACATTCACGACACATTCACTCTCACACACTTCAGCGCTTTCATGCGTATGTGTATGTTTTACTTTTTTCCGCAATTTATTTTACAGTAATTTAATATTATCGTATTTATCTTTCTTGCATCGCATTCCGTCCAAAGGAAAAACCTACACATGATTCAACAATTGTGTGTAGTGCACATCATTTGCATCATTCTCCCCTACGATCCTTGATCCCATTCAAGTTGATCAATTAAGATAGATCCTACCCCATAGGAAGGACCGTTCTTTATCTTTTATAACATAGGAAAACAATACAACTCAACATACAATATTCAAACATTTACACAATAGAGAAATAAATGTTAATCATCTTAAGCGAGATAGAATCTCCACCCCACAACAATACAATCAATACCGTAGGAACTTTGCCTTAATAGAGATAGAGGCGTACCTCGTCGATCCCTATCCGAGTACTTGAGCCCTTCTCTTAAGATGATGCAAAGACTATATTCCTACAACTTGTGGCGGTTAAATCTCCCTTAAAATGACAACGCATCTCTTCTCCTAAAATCAATCAATAAACTACCCTAAACCCGTAGGAACTTTGACCACAGTCAAAGAACTCCTCAAACCCTTTAGGGGAACTACAAATACTCTGATTCCACTCCCGTAAGAATATGTAGGCATAAGATGCGACATCTTATCGAGTATACTTAGAAATAAACCACTAAGGTCCTTTTAACTTTAAGCAGATAAACCATAGCAATAAACAACATAAAACAAGAGGTTCCTATAGAGTACTACAGAAACTTAGGATGCTAGCACCTTCCCTAAGTTTAACCGACCCCTGAACCTATAACTCTCTAGCTTGCATTTGCATTGCATCGTGGGAATTTCGATCTTTATCCCTTCCTTTGGACAAATCAAAGTTTGGTTGCAAAATGAATTAAAGATTCAAACTAATCAATAGTTTGGTATCCAAATTTCACCGCGACAGAAATGACGACTTCACTGGGGACCCTCAGTGGGTTTCCCTATCTTGCTTTACTTGTTTATTGCTTTATATATTTGCTTACTTGATTATTTGTTTGTTTTGGGCTGTGATCCTTGAGTGGTGAGACAAAGTCCTACACCCGGACTTGAGTGAACTTAAGATAGGATAGTGATATGTTCGACGAGGCTTATAGGGGGTGGAATCCCGACCAAGCTGACTTGAAAATCACGCTCAATTGAGGCCCTCTCGAAAGTTGTAATGTTGAACGAGTACTCGTGAAAACATTCACTATTTTCGTTTGGAGCCTATGATATTGAGGACCATAATTACCTTAACCCCACTTTGGCCTTTATTAGGATGTAGTGCGGGACTATGAGGGAGTACACCCGAAATAGTGCTACGCGATGCTACACTCAAAAGAAGCTCTCTTGAGAATATTATTAATCACCGAGTAATTGGGAAGTTGATAATATCCGATAGATGGGCTAATGACTATGGGAACCCTTATTAGAACCTTGTTCTGTAGGTACAATCAACCATTAGTCAGTGTCCTTTGGGAATGGGTATACCCTTTGACTCCATGCTCGTTGCAAACCTATGGTCCCCCTTTGTTTGTTTATCCTTATGTTTATATGTGCTTACTTGTGTTTGTTGCATCCATAAGGCATCATATTGCATTGGTTTCATGGAATCCCGAGTTTATTTATAAACATTATAGAACCAATAGGGATTACAAAAAATATTTTTGAGATATTCTTCTAAGAGTCCTAACTTGGATGGCCTAAGGAAGTAGGAGCTCAGATTGAAGAGAACTCAAAAGACAAATATAAGAGGCTTTCCTTTATTATTAAGGATCAAATGAGGTTTCAAAAAGCTATAATAAACATTGAAGATCTAAGTAATCAAAGGCTTCCTCCCTTATTTCCCAACAAGAGATAGAGGATTTATTTTCCTCTATCACACTATTCTTTAGAAGTCGATCGTGGACAACTTATCTTCAAAAGGATTCAGTTAGAAGAGAAAATCAAGAAGCACGATGAAGGACTTCCTTAGGACTTTTACTAGCTTTTATTTAGCTATTAGGTCAGGACTCTCATGAGAATGTTCGTTCGTAATCGATATCAAAAAATAATAAACAAGTTTTCTTTGGTATTCAGTAATATTTATAAATACTTGAGTTCCATGAAACCTTTTGTTTTGCATTCTTGCATTTGCATTTCGCATTTTACATCAGCATAGCATCCTTTGCATTCTGGGGGGGTCTCACTCTTGCTTCATCTTTACAGACAAGTTGAATCACCAGTACAACACTCGAGCCAGTCAACGCCAAAAGATGGATCAACTAGAACAGGGAAATAGAGTACTCCATGACGAGGTTGCAACCCTGAAGGAAAATTTGGAAAGGTTAAATGGTATAGTTGAAGCTCTGTCTAACCAGTCTGCACTCAACAATCAAGAAGTTTAAGGGACCGTTATCTCCGAAGTAGTATCAACACCGATCCCAGTGGTGTCTACTGTTGCTGAAGTGACCTACAGCATGCCGCCAGGTTTCCCATGGGGGATGCCTCCTTATTTCACTCCGGCCGGTTATCGTCCACCTGTTCCCGAGGTTCCTGTCGCAACCACTGTTCAAGCCATTCCTGCAATTACTGTTGTCATGACTAGTGCACCGCCGCGTGTGAATATTACTCCACATATCCTAGACGAACCAATTCTCCATAGGACACCCAGCAAAACTGTGGGTTTTGAAGAAAGGATGGATGGATTTCAAGACCAATTTTCCGAAATGCAGAAGGAATTGAGAGCCCTTCGTGGGAAGGATTTGTTTGGAAAAAGTGCTTCTGACTTGTGCTTGGTTCCGAACGTCAAGGTTCCGCCAAAATTCAAGGTCCCCGATTTTGAGAAGTACAAGGGGAATACTTGCCCTCAGAGTCATCTTATTATGTATGCCAGGAACATGTCTGCCCAAACTGACAATGATCAACTGCTCATTCACTATTTCCAAGATAGTCTGACAGGCGCTGCGCTCAGGTGGTATATGGGATTGGATAGTGCGAAGATTCGAACTTTCAACAATCTAGGTGGAGCCTTCATCAAACAATACAAATATAACATGGACATGGCTCCTGACCGTGATCAATTGAGGGTTATGGCCCAGAAAGACAAGGAGAATTTCAAGGAATACGCTCAGCGTTGGCGCGAGTTAGCCGCCTAAGTCATACCGCCATTAGAAGAAAAGGAAATGACCAATATTTTTCTGAAGACTCTCGGTCTATTCTTTTATGAGAAAATGGTAGCAAGTGCACCCAGTGACTTCACCGAGATGGTAAACATGGGCATGTGCTTGGAAGAGGGGGGTTCGTGAAGGAAGATTAGTCAAGGAAGGGGGTGCTCCCAATAATGCTAAGAGGTATGGAAGTGGTTTTGTGAAAAAGAGAGAACATGAGGCTAGTGTTGTGCAACAGGGGAGATCCAAGAGAGAGTATCCGCCATCACATCAGGTTGCTGCGGTTCATCAGCCACAACATCAACAAAATCAACAAAATCAACCATTCAACGATCAGAGTCGTGTACACAAAAGATTAGACTTTGATCCCATCCCGATGGCATATGCTGACTTGTTCCCCGCTTTGATTCAAAAGGGTCACATCCAGACGAGAGCTCCACCTAAGGTACCTAAGAAACTCCCGTATTGGTACAAAGCTGACAAATTTTGCCTATACCATCAAGGTGCTCCAGGCCACGATACTGAGAATTGTTACGGTTTGAAGGCATACGTTCAAAGGTTGGTTAAGGACGGAATTTTATCCTTTAAGGGTTCCATTCCTTATGTGCAAGGTAATCCCCCACCTCAGCATGGTTCGTCCTCCGCGAACATGATCCAAGGTTATTCGGGAAGCTCATACCAATATAGTGCCTGAAAATGGATCCGAAGGCGAAACATCAGACAATTCTGCAAGCTTTTCCATTCCATGCAAAGGCTGAATAAAATCCTGAGAAGGGCTCATCGGGGTGTTTTCTTTTCGTTTGCTTATGCGTATTTCATTTCTTTGATTAAAAGCATGTTTGGCTTGTATGGCTTGTTTATCTTGAATAATTAATGCAATAAAATGTTTGTCTTGAAGAAATCCATTCGTTTCACTCGTAAAACATTTCTCACAATTTATAATGCCGACTATACCCAATTCTCTCACTGTGGTGAATAATTGGGGGGAGGATGATGAAGTAAAACGCAGGATCTCTCGTTGTATGCTTTTGAATAAAAACCATACTGATGATGTAAGGCATTGTTTCAAACCTCCTAAAATACCAACTCTTCTTTTGAGCCTCGAGAGAGGATCTGTCTTCTCTCCCAAACCAAAACCTCGTTTTTAACCTGGGGCAGGGCATCATAAAATGAACATCTTGGGTGGGCACAAATATACTTTGACCCTTATCTTTCGTTTTAGAAATCATAAACTAAACCCATAAAGTCCTAATTGAATTAAGGTTTAGTCCGAAAGCATACTCAGTGAGATAACGTTTCCTGACTCCTATGAGCTATGCTCAATTTGGCATTGGCATTATAAATTTAAATTAATATCCTAACTAGTGATTTTGTCACAAGTTATCGCGATATCTCTTTTCAAAACTTCAAAGACAAACGCATGTTGCATTAACAGTTTCGAAATTAACACTTCTGACTCGCTAAGCTTGCTTGATATCTTAGAAAGATTATGTGAAGACATCACTGAGTAAAATTTGAAGACTCTGCTAACCTGGGGCAAGTCATTTTCAAGTGGTTTGTTCCGTGCAAATTTGACTTCGCCTAAAGGGTTGTTTTGAAGACTCATTCATAATACCATCAATCAGGGCACGTTACGTCGAGATTCGATGAATCTCTATAAAAGTTTGGAAACTTTGGAACACTCCTGACGCCATGTTTTCTGTAAAATCCTTTTAGATTGACTTCTTATCATAAACCATATGACTTGGGGCATATGAGAAATGAAGATTAACTTACCCGCTTGCAGCAACTATTATTCAAATGGCGACTACCACGCAGTCTTCAATACAAATCTTCAACAATTTCACAATATTCTTCATGTCTCCAGTAAACTTTACTCCAGACGGTCATGACACTTCTCCTGTGAATCTTCTCGATGCAAGAAATCTCCAGTTGGCAACCTGAGAATTTCCCAGTAATTTGCTCAAACTTCACTTCCCCAATGAAGTGGATACTATTTTAATCCTCAGTGGATCTTCTTTAACTTCACCTTCCTAATGAAGTGGACGTATTTCACTCCCCAGTGGATCTTTTGCAGTGCCGATCTTCCCCAGCGAGGCGGGTGTTTATTTCATCCCCTTTGGGTCCGGGTACGACATTTTCAACGACTATGATGATCCAGGATTCCTTATCGAAATGGATATTTATTCCATGAAGTTTCTCCAGTTATTGAGTTTGATCCACCCCTGGTAGATCTTTATCCTCATCTTCAACAAGACAACTATGATTCATCCTAATAATTTCTTCAATGTAAGATCAAAATGTTAGGCCCCAAGTGGAATGTTCTCAATTCCCCAAGAGAACTTAGAAGCCCTGAAGCAAGAGTGTGATCCCATATCCGGTTCTCCACCTATCCCCAGTGGTACTTCTATCTTTAAGGATGGGTCAGATATTTGTTTTGGGATGATCTTTTTATCTCCGTTTGTCCCTTTCTGTTGTCTTGTCAGCATAAGCATACGCATAACATATAGATAGCTAGCATAGCATATGCATTTTGCATCGTTGTGTTTTGCTTGTTCTGTCGCTTTGGCTGTGTTTATTCCTGAGTGTTTGGGCGCGTCTTCTCCTTCCAATTAGAGTTGTCAGCCCTAGGCAGAAAAAGCGCCATACTTCTATTTCCCCACAGAGTTCGATCCTCATGGAAGACGGTTATTTTAGTTGAAAATCATCTGAGTTCATACCTATATGGTTAGGTCTTGTTTGACAGTTTCTCTTCAGTTATTTCCTGAATTGAACTTCGGTTCTCGACAATCACATTTGTGGACATCTCCAACTCTTGAATAAGGATTAAGTGTGCATTTATTTTGCACTCGGTTCCCCAAGAAGCTTTTTATGAAGATAACTATTGAAGACGGATATTTCTCCAACAGCGTTATCAGAAGCTTCTCAACAATTTATATCTGGACTGCAACATCCTCTTTATTTAAGCAACTCGTTTTGATCAGGATCTTGTTCAAAACGACAAATAGCAGTCTCCTCAAGACAATTTGTCTGTCCCCAGTGGATTTATCAAGATTATCAATTCATCGAAAGGCATTCCTCCAGAAATCTGTCAGAGAAAGGCATCGAAGACATTACAAATACTTCTCTTTATTTGAGAACTTACACTACAAAGATACATATTTTATAACTACAACAAGATACTCCTCAGGAATGTATTCCCCGGCGAGTCTATCACACAAGCTTTAACTCCATCAAAGAGCATCTCTTCCAAGAAGTTCGATGAAGTTTATTACAACTAGTCTCTCTTTATTTGAGAGGACATATTTTGCTGATCAACAGGCTTACATCTCTTGAAGATCCCCGTTGAAGCTTTGTAATCTCTAGTACATTTTGATTTTTGGTCAGACACCTTGGCTTAGGCTGCCATATGTTTGGTAGTAGGTGATCTCTCCGTCTTTGGGTTATTACCTTTTCTTAGGCTATCAGACATTTGATAGTAGGTAATATACCATTTCCTTTTGATCAGATACCTTTTCTTAGGCTGCCATATGTTTGGTAGTAGGTGATCTCGACATATTTTGGTTATTACCTTTTCTTAGGCTATCATACATTTGATAGTAGGTAATACACCCTTCTTTTAGACAAACACCCTTTCTTAGGCTACCATATGATTAGTAGTAGGTGATCTCTCTTTTCAAGTTTATTACCTTTGCTTAGGCTATCATATGTTTGATAGTAGGTAACACATCTTATTATGGTCAGACGCCTTTTCTTAGGCTGCCATATGTTTGGTAGTAGGTGATCTCGACATCTTTTAGTTATTACCTTTGCTTAGGCTATCATACATTTGATAGTAGGTAATACACCTTTCTTTTGGACAGACACCTTTTCTTAGGCTGCCATATGTTTGGTAGTAGGTGATCTTTCCTTCTTTTTGTGTTTACCTTTTCTTAGGCTATCATATGTTTAATAGTAGGTAACACATATCATTTTGGTTATTACATTTTTTTAGGCTATCATATGTTTGATAGTAGGTAATACACTTTGTTTTGGCTAATTACCTTGGCTTAGGCTGCCATATGTGTGGTAGTAGGTAATATACCGTTTCTTTTGGGTCAGACACCTTTGCTTAGGCTGCCAAGATTGGTAGTGGGTTATCTTTCCTCTCCATGTTGCCTGTTTAGGCTATCATATGTTTGATAGTAGGTAACATGTGTTTCTTGTTTCAACCGGACATCTTTGTTTAGGCTGCCACATGTTGGTAGTGGGCTACCCTTCACCTGCAAGATCTCGTTCCACTGTTCAAGCTACTGTATTCCTGGTGGTACTATCATATCTTACATTCATTTTATAGAATCCACAATGCTGATTGTTATCTTTCCTCAAGACTCGCGTCGTTGAGTCTGTTCTTTGGGTGTCGTGTCCAGTAATTCCCCTATGGCATCATTTCCTCACAAGAGCTCTGTCTAGCATTCTCATATCATTGCATATCATATGCATTTGGTGGCTTCTTAAGGCCAAAAATTCGTGCAATGTTTGTATTTAAGTCCCTCCTATCTTGTCGAGACGGAGATTTCAATCTCCATATCTCCGAATAGGAGTAACTTAAATAGGGGCATCTGTCACACCCTAATTTTCGACCATAAGATTCCACCGCCTTGTGCGTTTCCTTGCGTGTTATCTTATACTTTTGTAGGTGTGTTTGTTATAGCTAACCAATTTATGCAGCCACAGTAATTGCAAAAGGAGGTATCTTTCATTCTCGCAATTGATTAATTCAGGGAATGATCCCTTGCACCTGATTCAAAGAGTTCCTAGGGTCCCATGGATTCAATGGAAGTTTCGGTGTTTGCCCCCGAAAAGGATCAAGGCCCTCCTTTCAATTGGTGTTGAATATGGTGATTTGAGGGTTTAATTATCGTTCTATGGTGACAAAGGTTGGGACGGACTTTGTCTCATTCATGGAGTGTATCCTCATGTGTGTTGAGATCGCCTCGGTAACATTTCGTGATCAATGCGCCGTAAAGAGATAAGTTCGAATGGAAGTCTTGAATTGAGTTTGGTTGAGAAGTTCTCAAAGCAAGATTCAAATCAATTCATTTACAAAGCTTAAGTCCAAGATTCAAGTATGTTAAATCATCATTCAAATTTTAGAAATGGGTTGCAGGTTTTAAATGAGTCTCGATACCCATGGAGTTTTGGCAAGAATTAATTAATGGTTATCACCAACTTATTTTTGCAACTGCACTTGAATTACATTGAAAAAGCATTACAACATTAATAGACGGCATCCGGTATTACACTACAAATTACAAAGAGTTTTCACAAACTAACTAGCCTAGTCAACAATCACTACTCTCCACAAGATTTTGAGGATACAAGGCAACCTACTGAACCAAACCAGTGAAGGAGACCTACTGCACTAATCCAACATAGCCCCCTTTTCATTGATGCGATATGGCTTGCGGGTAATGGCCATAAGGACACTAGCTCATTCTCCAACTTCCATTCTGAGAAAGTTTACAATCCTCACGGATGAACCCACCTCCTTGGATTGATTATCCAGCGCCGCCTTCACTTTCATAGTATCATCCATAACAACTTTTGGTCCATAAGCAC
The DNA here is from genome assembly GCA_963859935.3 of Lathyrus sativus. Classification (NCBI taxonomy): domain Eukaryota; kingdom Viridiplantae; phylum Streptophyta; class Magnoliopsida; order Fabales; family Fabaceae; genus Lathyrus; species Lathyrus sativus. The sequence continues at coordinate 920,285,300 of OZ012735.1, forward strand.
CAAATCCTCAGAGTACTTGCGCAAACGCCCTTCAGCTTTTATCTATGGTCGTCTGAGATTTACCAGAAGCTTCTGCCCGAGGTTTAAGAATTTCACGCTCATTTCCTAATGCACCTGCAAAATACAAGGATAGAATTAAGCGCCAGACCATTTAATGAGCACGGGTCGTATTAATGTTTTAACTGTATAAGAATGATAGAAGCGCACTCTCGACGAGTCGCAAAACCCCAAGTAAACCGCAGGAACCTCCTACAATGCTGCGCCATATACTTTGCTAAGACGATTATTTATCCAGCCACTACCATATTAGTAATTATGTTCAAGGCCGTCGCAGACATCCAGTCCCACAACGAGCAGGGCACCTGAAAATAACCAATTGCAATCATTAATCACACTACAAGTACATATATACACCAAGAAATCAGAATGTGCCATTGGCAGAAATGAATTGCAAATTTAGAATTAAGAAGAGATGAAAATAAGTGAGTTCAGCCCTCAGTTAAACTCATCATCGGGCGGAAGATTCGAGCGGCCGGAAGGGCAACGGAAGTCGTCACCAACTTCCTACCAAAGCATCGAACGAATGAGTTTCGGACAAGTCCGACAATCAGTTTCAGGCAGCTCTCAACAACTACAGACAACGCTTTTCAAACCCCTCATCGGTTCAGACTTATAAGTCATCATCACCACTTTAAACCTTTCTCGGCAACGGCGTAGAACCGGCAGCTTCCGAACTTAAAAGCTGGGCCCTGAAAGAAGAAGAATAAAGTCAGTTAACTTCAAGACAAACAGCCCAAGATTTCGTCATGGAAAATTAAAGCAATGACCGAGGACGTCGCAATTGCTTCAGAACTTGTCAACGGCGTTCAGGAGAAATTTATCAGGAACAACGCATCAGCGTTTCGGTAGCCGTACAGCGCAAGCGTGCCCACACCCGTACAACACTTCAGTACAACATTTACGAACATCAGCATTTCAGCAACTTCTTGCACGACAGCAACGATATTTCAGGCAACCTACAATGCAAGGAACAAGTCAGACCAAGTTGCAGCACAAGAAGAATCACAATACAATGCTACCAACTAACTTGAATAAAGTAAAGAGCAGTCTTACATGTATCCATGTACAACAATCCATAACTCTAGATTGATACCAGTTCTTAAACATAGCCATGGGTTCCTACTTTCATATCGGCAGCGGAAGTTCAGGTACCTTGGACATCACATTTAGAGGCCAACACATGTTGAAGCACAAGCCCCAAAACACCGTGAGAAGTCTATGCTTTGAGAACAGGTGAATTGACGGGGATTAACGGGCATTTAACGCGTAAACTGCAAAATAACAGAAAATATCAGGGAGTCAAGATTTTGGTTGTAAAAGAAAGCTGTGTGCGAAGAATGAAACCATGGAGGGCAAAACCAACTTCAAGGCAAGACCAACTTCAAAGCAAGACCAGCTTCAGCTTGTAACCCCGCAGTCTAGCTGAATCCATCCGCCTTGCAGCGTCATCACAATTTCGTCCCAGAACGAGATGTAAATATATCGCAGCGCCGTCCATCTTCGTTCTCCAGAAAAGCCAGCTGCACAACATTAAAACATAAGTTGTTAACAAAAAGGTTGGATTCATCAATCAAGAGCAATCAATACAGTAGACATCTTTAAAGCAATGCATATTTTCCTTCCAAACATGTTCGAGCTGAACCAGGAAAGATTTAATTGGTCTCCCGACAGTTTTGTCTAAAAGAAGAAGGCTTTAAACTCGTTAAGTACACAACAGAAAGTACCAGAACACAATCTCCAGAACGCAATCCCCCAGCATCAATTACTTTCCATATCGGCGAAACACGCTCAAACATTTGAGTCAAGCATCCGCGGGCCTGTGAAAACAGAAAAGGAAATGATTAATTACCATTAACAACATTTATCGTGTTTCCAAATCGACAAACTCGAAGGTGTATAAAGAACAGACGTTCATACTCGCAGAAAGCCTCAACAAGAATCCGCAGAAACCCCAAATCCTCCAAAGGGGCGACCCTGTGATTTCAATTAACCCCGATTCTAGCTTCAACACCCCAAAAAACCTGGAAATTCCATTCAACAAAATTAGAACTCACAACGTACGCAGAAAAATTCACAAAGAAAAAACCCTAGTGTAGTGAATCGAAAAAGAAGGAGAGCTTATCTCTGTTCATTCGAAACCGCAAGTCCACCAAAACCATCGATCCGCCATCCATCGCGAGCCCCTTTCAAAACCTCGTCGCAAAGTCACCGACGGAGTTTCGAAACATCCTCATCACCCATTCGGTACACTGTTGACCCTCTGTTTAAAGTTTTCCTTATTTTTTGATTTGTTTTGTTCGCTTGCAGGTAGAAGGAGAAGAAACGGTGAGAGTGAGAGGAGAAACGTGAGACGAAATCAAGAAAGGGAGAAGAAACGGCGAGAGTGAGAGGAGAAACGTGAATCGAGATCGAGAAAGGGGGGAGACGGAAGCAAGAAGGATCGAGAACGGTCGGCGGAGAGAGAGAACGATTTAGGGATTTAGGATTTTGATTGTTGTCTTTCTGCATTTCGTTTTACCTTGTAATCAGACGCACGCGCACCCACAGTAATACGATGCACCTTACCACACGCACCCGTCAGATCCAACGTCTGACGTGATCACAAGCCACATGTGCACACTACCGTGAACCCCATTCACTCGCATCGCACAGAATCAAGCGCCTAACCCTTCCTTTTTTTTTTAAATCTTTAATTTAATCCGATTAATTAACCATTAAACCACTAATCTGTCTTTAATAACTAATTGACCCACTTAATCTTTTTATTTAATCTAATTAACTTCATAAAAATCATTAACCTTTTATTTAATTGACAACCAACTAATTAATTATTACCAATTCTTAATTAACTGTTTTTTTAAAATTAACTAATAATCTTTTTTTTTCTCACCAAACCTTTTATTAACAACCTTTTATTAATCATTATAATTAATCTACTTTCATTAATTAATTTTCACTGCTCTCTTTTTTGTTTAGCTAATAATTTCAATTTATCCATAATAACCCTTTTTTTTGTAAAATAATATAATTAATTTGTCCAAAATCCATTATAAGTGGTATTTAATAAAATTCTAACTCTTTTTTTAAAATCTCCATAATAACCTTTTTTTTCATTAATATTTAAAAGCCTTTTATCTAATAACAACGACTTTTTTCTACATAATATTAAAACCTATTAATAGTAATTAAGCTTTTATTTATTAATTAAATTTAATTAATTTATGACCCAAATCCCTTTCCTTAATTTAATTTACCCTTTTATCATTACAACTTTTATTTAAGGATAAACCTTTTCACATGTAAATTAATTTTTTTATTTTATTTAATAAGATAAAAAATAAAACCTCATATTTAAAACTAGTACTAAAATTAATTCTCACTAAATTAATTAAACATCTTCTCAAAAATCTCTCGCTTAAAATCGACCAATTAAAATTAATCAACAGCGTAAAATACAATCTAATCGTGCACACTCACATTCACGACACATTCACTCTCACACACTTCAGCGCTTTCATGCGTATGTGTATGTTTTACTTTTTTCCGCAATTTATTTTACAGTAATTTAATATTATCGTATTTATCTTTCTTGCATCGCATTCCGTCCAAAGGAAAAACCTACACATGATTCAACAATTGTGTGTAGTGCACATCATTTGCATCATTCTCCCCTACGATCCTTGATCCCATTTAAGTTGATCAATTAAGATAGATCCTACCCCATAGGAAGGATCGTTCTTTATCTTTTATAACATAGGAAAACAATACAACTCAACATACAATATTCAAACATTTACACAATAGAGAAATAGATGTTAATCATCTTAAGCGAGATAGAATCTCCACCCCACAACAATACAATCAATACCGTAGGAACTTTGCCTTAAGAGAGATAGAGGCGTACCTCGTCGATCCCTATCCGAGTACTTGAGCCCTTCTCTTAAGACGATGCAAAGACTACATTCCTACAACTTGTGGCGGTTAAATCTCCCTTAAAATGACAACGCATCTTTTCTCCTAAAATCAATCAATCAACTACCCTAAACCCATAGGAACTTTGACCACAGTCAAAGAACTCCTCAAACCCTTTAGGGGAACTACAAATACTCTGATTCCACTCCCGTAAGGATATGTAGGCATAAGATGCGACGTCTTATCGAGTATACTTAGAAATAAACCACTAGGGTCCTTTTAACTTTAAGCAGATAAACCATAGCAATAAACAACATAAAACAAGAGGTTCCTGTAGAGTACTACAGAAACATAAGATGCTAGCACCTTCCCTAAGTTTAACCGACCCCCGAACCTATAACTCTCTAGCTTGCATTTGCATTGCATCGTGGGAATTTCGATCTTTATCACTTCCTTTGGACAAATCAAAGTTCGGTTGCAAAATGAATTAAAGATTCAAACTAATCAGTAGTTTGGTATCCAAATTTCACCGCGACACAGGTGTATCTCCAACAGTCAACGGTGTTTTCTCTTGAGCCCGTGTGGTATCCAGACCTCGGCTTCCACCGATTTATTTCTTTAGCCCGTGCGGTATCCAGACCCTGGCTTCTACCGGTTTATTTCTTAATCCCGTGCAGTATCCAGACCCCGACTTTCACTGGTTTTATTGGCTCAAGCCCGTGAGGTATCCAGACCCCGGCTTCCACCAGTTTATTTCTCTTGCTTGTGTGGTATCCAGACCCTGGCAGATTATGGTGTTCCCTTTAAGCCCGTGCGGTATCCAGACTTCGGATTTCACCGGTTTTATTGGCTCAAGCCCATGCGGTATCCAGACCCCGGCTTCTACCAGTTTGTTTCTCTTGCCTGTGTGGTATTCAGACCCCAGCAGATTATGATGTTTCCTTTAACCCGTGTTGTATCCAGACCCCGGTTAACATCATTTTATCCCTTTAAGCTCGAGCAGTATCCAGACCCTGGCTTACACTAATTGATTCCTGAGCCTGTGCGGTATCCAGACCCCGATCGATGATTTATCTTGCCTATGTGGTATCTAGACCTTGGCAGATTACAAAACTTTCTCTCGCTTGTGCGGTATCCAGACCCCGGTAGATTGCGGCAGACGCGTTCAACTTATCACCTTTTTCCCAACAGAGTTTTCGATTATGATTATCAGCTACTTTTTTTCTGGCAAATTTCCGAGTTCTTTGGTATTAAACCGTCTTTTATCTTGAATGTTTGAAAGTCGTTCGCTTTTCATCCTTTCAAGTCCAAGTCGTTTGAATAGGGGCAGCTGTTGTACCCCAAAATTTGACCAACCTTTTTCTTACTTGGCTTATTGTTTCATTTCATTTTAGCATGTTGCTTTTGCATAGTATTGTTCTTAACAGGGGATCAAGAGTTGTCTTGTGCCATTCAAGAGAAGAGTTTCCTTGGTCTCAACTTCAAGCAAAAGTATTTGTCATCACCATGAAGTTGTCAAAGCTCTTTGAAAGGAGAGTTTGGTGTGTGGGTTCTATCTCTCATTCTAAGGACCATCAGAGGGTCAGCAGAGGCTCATGAGACCTTATCATTGGTTGATGCGTGGTTTAAAAGATCATTGAGCAACTTAGAGGTCTTTGTGGAGTTTGTATGTCCATTCAATTCATCTGATCAACTTAAGGTCAACTGTGGACTTAAGGGAGTTTACAACTTTTTTCCAAGTCATTGAGGCCATGCGAGGTCACTTTAAAGCATCTAGGGTGCCATGATAAGATCAAATCAAAAAGGATCAAGAGTTCAAGAAGTTACTAAATTAGGGTTTCAGATGATTTTAGTGTAAAATCCCCTCCTTTAGTGCTCAACTTCAAAGACAATTTACCTCATGATACAAGGTCAACCTAATTTTCATGCAAACATGAAACTTGTAGGACATGTTCCAAGCTTTATTTTGAATACAAGAACTCATTCATTGAGTTTGTACAACTCAAGTTATGATGCCAACAAGTTAGGGGTCTCAGATGAAGTTATTTTTGGTCAACTAAAGGTTAACTCACTTCCAATGCATTTTTAACCTAGAATCATATTTATCCTCAACTTCAAGTGAACATGAAAGTTGTTCCCCAGGGTCTTAGCTTTCCAAAAAAAGTCCTAAAAGTCCTTGATATCATTTTTACATCTCAAGTTATGGACCTCATAAGACAGGGGTATTTTGGAAAGTTTCATTTTAGGTCATTTGTTTATAATTAATAATTTAAGAGATGGTTCAAATTATTGAGTATCCGGAGTTTGTGCTAGCCTCCAAACTTTTAAGTATATTATTTAGTGAACTTAAATGTTTCATGTTTAACATGAGTTGGATGAGTAGCTACCCATCAGTCATTAATTTCATTTTTTTTAATAATAATAATTTATTTTAAGATAAATTTAAATTTTGAATATACTATTTTCTTCTCATATTATAAACAAATTTAATACTGGATGAGTTTTACGATATTATTTTTACTGTTTTTTATATAAGAGACAAAACGACATAAATGTCATGTTACAACAAATGGACTTGGTAACAAGTCACCAAACACATTGATTGTAACACATACCCTACAATGCACAACAAGACAAACTTCCTCAACATCAACAAATTTATTCTGATTTCTTTTAAAGTTACCACTCACTTTATTAGCATGCATCATCCATGTTTTATGTTACCTGACTTGTCAGATATTCCAAACAAAATCTATACCATTAAGTCCCCACTGACAAAATTTTACAAGATCGAATCATTTTGTTCTTAGCTCCAAACTAACAAATTTCAATCAAATCTAAATGATCCAAACATGATCTTGTAATGTGCATAAACAAAATTTTCAAATTTTATTTTTCCCTCTCAAATAAATGACCAATTCATGAAAGAGAAAGCCAAACAGTGAACACTGTTGTCTTCGGCAAGCACTTTCCACGCGACAGCTTGATCATATGACGCGTGCCGCCCCATTGTTGACATGCAGATCCCAGCTGGCATACAAGCAAAGCCCTGACAAGAAAACTGAGTTGTTAAAAGCAAATTTTGCGTTGTAACGATAAAAATGCAAACAATGTCAAACTTGAGGATATTACCTGCTGCATTAGTTTGGCGAAATACCCAATCAAATTCTTGCGAGCGGGGTCGTCGAATATTTTGTCCAGGGAGATGTCTTGTAGAGCCACTAGTGTCGTTTCCAGCATGTCAAGGCCAGCCTGGTTTGCGAAGATGAATACAGGTACCGTCTGCAAAACCAAATAGAATACAGTCGTTTACATTAAAATCTTATTACATGCAAAAGATCGGTTTTGTACTATAAGATGAGATTGTGGACTGACCTTCAAAGAACAGCATAAAATAGCATCTGGATGATGCCACAAATGTTTCAGTACCATATCACCGGTAAGAGATTCAGATCTCAGCAGCTCCGTCGCGAAACAATTACTGATGTGAGATAAGAAATGTTGAAAGATGCATAAATAGAAATCATGTTGGCAAAATTTGATAGTGATCATTTGAGATTTGTGGAGACTTACCGGTAGCTCTTGGAGATCCATTGAGCTAGTGTAAGGGCTTCTGGAGAGCCAGGGGAGAGTTTTGCTCCAACGGATGGGTTAGTATTGGATGGAGATATAGCAATGGCAACTGCCTGCACGGCGGAAATCACGCGACGGACATACTGACTTGCCATGGCTGCAACATTATCCTGCAGACCGCTCTCAAAAGGAAACTGGAAGGCAACAGTCAACACGCATCGATTGTTAGGACACGATACGTCACCAGTGGCATGAGTTGTTGTCGTGCCTATTTCAAGACCAGATGTCAAATCCAAGGTTCGATTTGCTGTCATGGCATTATTTTTATCGCCCTGAAATAGATTATGACGTCAATTTGATTACAAGGCTTCGTATGTGACCAAAGGTACCGATTAGAGAAAAATCAAATGCAAAGAAACAGGACTCAACTGGTTGTGAATTCAACAGGGCAATGCGGAAACCAGACGGCACCAATGGAGCATCTTCTGGGAACATGTCGTCAATTGGAGCAAATATGAGCTCGGAACAAGCTCCCACGGCATTCTCATCAATTCCATTACATAACTGCTCAAATAGTGGTGATTGTGTTGATAACAGTAACAACAGCAGCAAGAAATCAACAAACAAGCAAGTAAGCAAAAAAAAGTTGGAGGAAGCACCTGTAAGAGATGAACATCCCTCGAAACAAAAGAATCTTCTTGACCAAGAGCATGGCCTTCAAGGCGGATAATTTCTAGCATCTGAAATATTAACACAAATCAGTATGAACCAAATTATAAGAAATATACGCAATTACCATAAGAAACAAAAGAAAAACACGGTCAAGGTCAAGCAAGCAGCAATAATCTTTCTAAGGGATCCATGACACAAATCAAGATGCAATTCCATCTAGAATCTTGCAATTCCATCTAGAATCTATGCCAAAACTAGGGTATACCTCTTCATGTTCAATTGTCTGTCCAAGAGGCATGATTGCTTGATTGCCGGTGAACCTCGTTGACCTCATTCCAGGATAGCCATAGGTGCCAGCTTTAAGCGATGCAGCCGAAAAGGCGTCAACACTAAAATCGGCCCACTCTGAGCGATGTTCCCTCAGAAAACGAACTAAAACAGCGGGAGTGGTGTTCTGCAAGTAAAGCAAAGTGAAAACTTTCCGTGTAACAATTAGAAGATCTAAATGTTAAATTAAAGGGCCATTTAATATCTCATGCGTGCAGCGTGTCGATGGGTTTACACACTCACTTGGAGTAACATAGAAGCTTTGGCACAGACAATTCCTCCAAGGAGTGAAAGGGAACTTGCTGGATTAGAAGTGCTGCTCAAGTTCTTGATTGAGTTTACTGAAATAGTAACACCCCCGTCGCCGTCACAGTGCACAACAGACCAGCCATCATCATTGAATCCATTGACAGCATCGTTGAATCCTCTGCAACAATGATTCATTATTATAACCAATACAAAAGATTATTTTGTATACAGCATGCTAAAATCGTTTTGACGTGCCTGATCAACCGCTGGCTAAAAGTTCTCAAAACAGCAGGTTGCCTGCCCATGCTATATACCACCTCACCACTTGTTTCTTGCGCTATTTGCTTGATATAGCGAAGTGCCTGTCACAAAAGCTACCGTATTAATATCTTCCGTCTATAATAATCGCAATAGTCTACCAAAGTTTGAGATAGAATCCAACATTATGAATTAATAATAGTGTACTTACAGAAATCGTCATTCTCTGAGCTACCATTTTTGATGATTCATAGTATGGCCGCAGCACTTCAGGAACACTCCATGCCTTGAAGAAAATATCAATCATATTAATTAATGTATATGAAAAGAAGTTTAAAAAATGTCCTACGCGATATTAGCTCATTGCCGAGAACTCAAACCTGTAGGTCTAGGTGGTCTACAATGTGGATGATTGACCCTCCACCTTCACATGGTCGAACCAAGTAGCCACTAGGGAGCATTTCAGCTCTCACAAACTGTGAGGCCGCAGCGGCGTTAGGGCCAGCACCAGAACCAGACAGTGACCTTTCACAAACCTTATAAAGTGCAATAAAATATCATAAGTGCAATTATACTAAATGATCTTCCCAATAGTAATGAATTAGAGATATCGTACAACAACTATACTTACCACAATACTTCCATTTTCAAGATTTGTAGTGTATCTTAGAGTCCAGAAATCCCGAGCAGTAGACAGCGTCATTGGAGAATATGTCTGCAGAAAACTTAAAGTTTATGCACGAGGCTTACTAAATAACAAATAACAGACCCTAAATTTCAAACTTCATCGCTCACCTGAGTGTAAAGAAGTTCAATTGTCCCTCCATTTCCAGTTGAGAACATTGTGAACATTTCTGAACTCCGACAATCCCGAAACCAAGTTGAGCGGTCTTTTAGGATCTCCACAATCTATTGAAAATTCCCAGCAGTTCAAATATGCAGAAAGCTTACAAACTTTAATAATGTCAAGAGAAATTACTGAAAAATATCAATTCTTATTTATTCCCCTTTTTAATTACCTTTGAAGGCTCTAAACTAACAAGACCACAGGCTCGAGCTGCCACTCCGTTGCAACCTTGAGAAATGGCAAATATCCCAACCGAATCCGGACCAGGCTGACAACAAAGTTTGAAAGTAAATATAGTATCGATGCTGGAAGGAACTTAACCTCAATATCAAAATCAGTACAGTATCACAATTGTAAAAGCAAAATCAATCATTAACTTAGAAGCGCGATTCTCGCTACCTTCATCCCAGGCATCTGGACCCATTCGACAGCAGTTCCGGTAGCCTTTGAAAGGAACTCTGCCAATGTTTCCTCTGCAATTGATTGGAATCTGAAAGATCATAATAAAAAAAATCAATCAAAGAAAGCTCCACAAGATAAATAAATCAAACAAAAAAGCTCTCAAATCATAAGCTTGAAATTTACCCAGCAGGGCTATTAGCATCTCTCATGGTACTTCGAGGAGTAGCAGCCGCAGAATCATTGCCATTGCCATCAGCATTTGGAGCTGCTGAGACGGCCTGCAATTACATGACAGCAAGTAACAATACAAATCAACATTTGAAACAACTCAAATCATAACAGATAACAACTACATTCCTCAACCGAGCAATGACAATTATCAATTCACAAAAAGATATATATACAAGTAGTGAATGAAAATGAACAATGATAGAGCTTACGGGTTGCAATTGCTGGCGCATGAACCCATTCTCATTCACCAGCTCCGAAACCTGTTTCTGCAACCGCTCATTTTCCTCCGTCAACAGCTTATTCATTGCCGCTAGTTTCCTGTTCACAGTCTGAAGCTGAGAAGCCTCTTTTCTCTGCTTCTCTCTACACCTGCAAAACAAAATAAAAAAGGCACAAATCAAATCAAACAACCGAAAAAACCAAACCCCTTCACAGCAAGGTGAAATCAAAATCTTCATTACCTTCTATTCTGAAACCAAACCTTGATTTGCTTAGGCTCAATGTTGCCTAAAACTGGACACTCCCGAATCAGCTGTTGCCTTCTCAAGGAACTAGGCTTAGAGCATTCAACATAAACCTTTTCCAAAGCTTCAATCTGTTCAGCAGTGTAGCGGACATACTTCCCAGAAGAATCAATGTGTCTCTCAATGCTGTTATCTCTCTGTTGCTGAGCAACAGCCATTGCCATCTTCTTCTCCTATTCTAATATATCAAAATCATAAACAATCACACCCCAAAAGTAAAACTAAAAGGGCCAACACAACGCAACACAACACAGCAAAACAACAAGCACCACAAGATTCTTATTATAACACTCACTCTTAGACCCCAAATAAGGGTAGATTATACTACACTACTCACACAAAATACAATACATATACATATACAAATACATATACAATTACAAATAAACAAGTTCAAATGAAGAAAAAGAATCAGGTATCACAGAAAACTGAGAAGTGAAACGGAACTAAACATAAAGTTCCAAACAGTGAAACACGAAATCCTTGTTCTAACAACCTTCAAACACGTTTCTTTTTCTTCCTTTTCTGGTTTCAACAAAACAAGTTACTGCCAACTGTTTTTTTTTGTCACAAAAAGCCGGAATTTTTGCAGTCTTGTTATTTCTAGAAGAAAAAGAAAAAACCGAAACCCCACTTACCAAAACTTAATCTTTTTTTCACTGAGCTAAACTTGGAAGCTCCTCAACTGAATTTACGCGTTTTTCTTTTATTTGGGCAAAAGCCCAATGTAAAAGCCATAAAAATAGTTACAAAAATTCAAACTTTGAAGCGACCCTTTAAACTCAAGAGGCTGTGGAGCTTGAGGAAGAAGATTTGAAAAGGTGGTGTGAATGGAAAGTGAAGTTTTGAGCTATGTGGTACTATAAAAGGCAATGAAGATTCAAGAATGAAACCCTAAGCATATTGAACATCAAAAAAAGGGGATTGAAAAACTTGAAAGGGGTTTGAGGGAGAAGAAAGAGAGAGAGAGGTTATGATTTGAGAAATGAGACAGTGATCTGAGGTGAAACAGTGGGAATAAAGTCAGAGAGAGAGAGAGAGATTGTATTGCACGCATATCGACGACTCAAAACAGAGCTTTCTTTTTTAGTTTCAGTTATTTACGTAATTGTCCTTGTTGTTTGTTTCTAATGACATGGTATAGCCCTACACTACTCATGTCACTTTCAATACTCACCATGGTTCTTTTGTACTAGTAGTATACTAGTACTATTTTAAAAATTGAATTGAGGATGAAATGACTCGGAGAAATAAAGTTTAAGTTTTAATAGGTTGAACTATGGTTGAATTGGATTATTAATTAAAAAAGTATTTTTTTTATATTAAGTAAAAGAAAAAAATTGAGATGTGATTTGATTTGTTTAGATTTGAATTGATCTTGATTTCGGAAATTTAGAACAAAATATGGTTGAATTAATTGAAGAATTGATCGATTCTTGAATTAGTCAATCAACGGGTTGATTGATTTATAGTTTAATTAATTAAATCGATTGTCTGAATTGGTTTTGAAAACATTGAGTTTTAGATTATTATGTGGTTCAATTTATTAAGTTGATCGATTGTTTGAATTGATTTTGAAAATATCAAGTTTTAGATTATTATTATTGGAGTATAATGTTGAAGATGAAGAAGATGGAAGAGAGAATCTGTTAGGAACTAACTTTTAATTTCTAAAAGAAATTGTGTTGCAATTAAATGAAATGCAACTAACCACTTGAATTTGAATTACAACTAATAGCATCTCTTTATTCATATTCAAGACTAAAAATCAACAACACCAATTTCATTTGATTAAGTGTTCAGTTTTGATTGCCTTGGTCAATTTTGATTTTTTGGTCATCACATTTGCAAGTTGCTTCTGATTGCGCAGAAAATAAAACTTTGTGTCAATGTGTTTGCTCCTTTCATGCAGTACTAGATTCTTGGCAAGGCTTATAGCCAATTTGTTATCAATCATCATCCCCACATACTTGCTTACCTTGATCTTCAAATCCGACAATAAGTTCAAAATTCAAACAGTTTGACACGCAGACAAAGCATATGTAATGTACTCAGATTCACATGTTGACAATGCAACCACTGGTTGCTTCTTGGAGCATCCAAAAATTTGACCTCTCAAATACTTGAATAAACATCCATAAGTATTTCTTCTATCAACTTTGTCTCAACACCAACTAATATCCATCCTTCAGTATTGAAATTGTTATTTGATCTTCATTCACACAAAGTTTTGAAAGTTGACTTAGATGTATGTCACAGACATTGTTAACGGCATCAACAAATAATTTTAGTAGTTTAGGGTTCACCAAATTTAGGGCTAAAGTTAGTTTTTCAGGTAGTTTCTTAATATCTACTAGACAGTTCCAAAGTATAATATGTGGCGTCATAAATAACTAGTGTTGAGCAGTGAAGAGGGGTTGAAGAAGATAAACGATGAAGTATCTCAAACTTCATAGAGTCTCCATTCCCTTGCCATGAAATCTATTGTACACAATCAATGTTGCTATGGTGAGAAGAAAAGGAAGAAAAATGTTGAAATTCGTTATCTTTCTCCATTATCTTACTAACAAAACATAAAGCAAATTCAATTTTTTTTTTACAAAATAACTACCACATTAATGATAGTCTTGTATAAAATTAATAATATCATTTATGATACTTAAGTATTAATATTTAATATAATAACATTAAATTAGAGCAGTTATATACGAACTTTTGAATTAAATATTTAATTAAATTTAAATATTTTTAAAACAACCAATAAATAAAGTAAATAAAAAATTTAATTTATGTGTAATTTTTATTAAATTCTTAATTAAATTAAAATAAAAACTACATTTATTATTCTATAAAATTAATTTAAATATAATAAAATTATAGGTTTTTAGTATAAGGATATTTTGATCTTTTTGAAAGGTAAACATATTTCTTTCTCTTTTATTTCTATTATTTTTCTCTTATAGCAATCAATATATCAAATCATCAATATTTTTCTCATATTTCTCTTTTTTCACACTTTTTCTCACTTTTTTCTCTTCTCGCTTTCTTCTCACAACTAAACATGTCATTTGTTTGCTATAAATGAAATAGAGAAGAGGGAGAAAAGGGAGAGAAAAGTTCAAGAGAAATACTAAATTTTTCATATTGATATGCTAAGAAGTAGAGAAGAGAGATTGAATTATGATGGAATCCATCACTTTTTAATCTATGAAGATTTTTTATGGCATCTTTTTTTTTTCACTTTCCATACATTACCCCTATTTAGAGGTGGCAAAACGGGTCATGGCCCGCCAGACCAATCTATGCACCCGCCAAAAAATGTTGGGTTGGATAGGGATTTTGTGTTCTTCTACCCGCTCAGTCCGCCCCGCCTTGAGCACGCCAAAAAAAGGGTGGGTTGGCGCGTTAGCCCACCAACCTAGTTATCAAACACTCAAACTATTTATTTTGGTGAGTTGAAATGTAAAAATAAGTTTACTAATCTATTAAAAGATAAATAAAAAAATAAGCGGGCAACCCTGCTACCCATTAACTTGCCACCTTAGCGGGACGAATTAGATTTTTAAGCCCAATTTCACTTGACTTGCTTGTCCGCCCCGCTCTCTTTTTTGATGGGCAAGGCAGGCAGGACAGACCGTTTTGCCACCCTGCTATAAATGAAATAGAGAAGAGGGAGAAAAGGGAGAAAGAAGTTCAAGAGAAATACTAAATTTTTCATATTGATATGCTAAGAAATAGAGAAGAGAGATTGAATTATGATGGAATCCATCACTTTTTAATCTATGAAGATTTTTTATGGCATCTTTTTTTTTTCATTTTCCATACATTACCCTTATTTAAAGGTGGCAAAACGGGTCATGGTCCGCCAGACCAATCTATGCACACGCCAAAAAATGTTGGGTTGGATAGGGATTTTGTGTTCTTCTACCCGCTCAGTCTGCCCCGCCTTGAGCACACTAAAAAAAGGGTGGGTTGGCGCGTTAGTCCACCAACCTAGTTATCAAACACTCAAAATATTTATTTTAGTTAGTTGAAATATAAAAATAAGTTTACTAATCTATTAAAAGATAAATAAAAAAATAGGTGGGCAACCCTGCTACCCATTAACTTGCTACCTTAGCGGGACGAGTTAGATTTTTAAGCCCAATTTCACTTGACTTGCTTGTCCGCCCCGCTCTCTTTTTTTATGGGCAAGGCAGGACGGACGGACCGTTTTGCCATCCTACTCTTATCCTTCTATTACTTTATTTATTTTTCAAAAGAAAATTAACGACTTGTTTTTTTGTGTAAATAGTTCACATATCTATTTATTTTTTTCACATAAATTGCTGACATTTTTTTTTTATTTTTTTCCACATAAATTGATATTTGTAATTTTTTGTATCCTCTATATGTGGTTGATATTCATTTAAATTTTAATAAATAAATTATTTTTTAAATAAAATAAATGATCTTAAATAGTTTAACTAATTTGATTATATTTTTAAATTATCAAATTGCATAGATGAAAACAAATGATTTAATTAATTAACTCAAAATTAATTAATATTAGAAAAAGTGAATTAAATATTTTTTAATAAAAGAATATTTTAATACTTTCAGATTTTATCAACAATTCTCTCTCTTTTATTTCTCTTCTTTATCTTTTAAACCAAGCAATATCTCAAATATATTATATTTATATCGTCTTTCTCTCTTATTATACACTCTCTTCTTTATTTCACTTTTCTCAATTTCTCACCATGACCAATCACACAGGGAATAGAAAGTGTGATGAATTTAGCGATTGATTTTTACATTTTTTTCATCGTTAATAGGACAAAAAAGACTAATATGAAACATTTTGAAGAGTGAAGAGACTAATATGGACCTTTTTAAAATTAAATGACCAAAATAATCTCGGGTTAAAATACAGAACAAAAAGGATATTCTCCCTTAAGTATTTTATAAATCTTGTGAATGTATTTAATATGTATTTATATTTTTTTTTAATATTGTAAAAAATAATTATGCTTAAAAGTGTTTAATTTGTATTGTTAGTTTTTAAAGAGTTTTTACATTGTGAAAACAATCACGTCTATTACATTTTTAGAAGTGTTTGACTTTTAACATAATTATCTTTAAAATCAAAATATGATTTATAATTTTGGCTTAGTTGCAACTATGGTCTCCCTATTTTGTATTTTTTTGGGTTTTGATCCCTCCATTTAAAAAACCACAATTTTGGTCCTTTTTTTAAGTTTTGAGTTTGATTTTAGTCCCCTATCCAATTTGAGACATTTTTTTAATGATGTGGCGCTATCCAAAATGACGTGGCAATGTCAAGTCATTTTAAAATTAATTTGAACTTTAATTATTGATTAGAATAATTAATTTATTAATATTATTTTCATTAATAAATTAATTAATATTATTTTCAACATTATTAATTTTTATATTTAATTAATTAATCAAAATTTTAAATGAAACACTTTGGGCCTAACCTTTTTGTCCCATGTCTTTGGTCCATCTTTTTAACACGTAATTGATTTGTTGTGTTTGGGTAAGATATATAAACACTAACAACATTTGTAATGAAAACAATGTGGGACTACTATAACACTATCTACTATAATGCTATGTTATCTCATCTTTTCACCCTCTTCCTGCTGAATGGCATGGTTGGCTCCACTTCATTAAAGACACCATAATACCATCATCAAATGAACAAAACCATCATATCTTACAATTAATTCAAGCTAGCGGAAAAAGCTCTTTACTTAAGCTGTAATGAATAGGAAATAACATACTACTGGATTGGTAAAGGGCTTCCCATCCAGTGATTCAGGAAAAACCTACAATACACAATATTAAAGTTGAATCTGTTGCAGCAGATATATGTAGGATTATATTTCATATTTTTGCTCATAAAGAGAAAAATAGAGAAAACTCACAAGTAAAAAGTTGTATTCACGCTCTCTTTGAATAAAAGTTGGAATCTGTCTTCATAATTAATTTGATATATATATATATATATATATATATATATATATATATATATATATATATATATATATATATATATATATATATATATATATATATATATATATATAATCATATTTCACCACATAGATAATTGTAAAGATATTTCAGAAACAAATTTGCATAACTATGAAATATGATCACACCGGTGATGAGGTAAATTTGTTTATTTCCTATGATATGTTTATTTTTTAGTGACTTCTTGCCTCAAATTATTCTTTGTTTGAAAATATTATCCAATTAACGTTATGTCATATCGTCTATTTGTTGATTAACTTCAGATATTTGTGAAAACAAATGTATTGTTTGTTCCCTATACAAAGTTTATGTCAAGAGTATAAAATAAAACATAATATTAACACTATCACAAAATGAAGCAGCTAATAGTATCATAGTACAAACATAAAAAGCTGACTTGGTATTTTCTCTTGTTGGATGGTCGAAGGGGTGCTTCAACCAAGCTACCAAATATTGCTCTTTTCCGGTCTCCAACAACCTAGAAGAGAAAAGCTTACAATATATTAAGGATCAATGGATGAATGTAAAATGTAGAACTCACTCTTATTGATTAAGGACACAATTATGAATTTATCTTTGAATATTAAAATTAGATGACAATCCCCTCATGGAAAATTCGAATCAACATAAAACTTCGTCATGATTGAAATATGCACCTTATGTTAGTTGGCATCCAAACAAGCATTTAAATAACTGTGTTGCAAAATATAACTCTAATCTAGTGTGCAACTCAATTTATCAATCAAATAAAGTAGGAGAGAGCAAAACCTTTGTGTGACTGTCAACATGCAGAACAAACATAAATAAATCATTAACAACATAAGTTTATGTGTGCAGGAAGGTGATGAAACTGTACCAACAAACTCAGTCCAGGCAAAAGCATACTTCTTCGGTAAAATGTTGGAAGTGATATCCCATGTTTTCAAATTTTGTTGTTTTGGCCTGGGCCCCGGCTTGACCGGACAGGCCTAGCTCAATAATATTCTGCCAAGCCCAATCCAGCTTGGGCCACAGCCGTCGAGCACAGACTCCCAGCGGGCAGGTAATGTCTCTCCGCGGGCAGAACCTTCCTCATCTGTGTCGAGCACAAGACTCCCCCGTCGACCAGACACTGCCCTCGTCAAGCAGAACCTGCCCCTCCGCGGGCAGAACCTGCTCCCCTGTCGGGTAGGACAACGTGTCCTTCACACATTCTCCACGTGCCTCCCTCCGCGGGGACACGTCACCGACCAACTACCCACCTCCGAGAGAGCAGGTCAAACCCACTTTCTGGAGATCACGGGACAATTGGATTAGGGCGAAGACTATGTCCTGGTCTTCACTACGCCACATAAGCCCTAACAGTCACCTGGGTTGGGCCTGGCAATCCTGCCCAACAGAAGCGACCGTTGGCCCAACGTTGGGGTCTCTCTATAAATACTCATTTTCACAAGAGGGTCAGGTAATTCGACTCTTACCCTTTTTTTGTACTTGTGATCACTCTGCCCATACGCTTACTTTAGCATCGGAGTGCCTTGCAGGTACACCCCCCTCCTCTTCTTCAACACCGGTGAACAGGCATGAAATCGAAGACACGTGGCAGTCAGCGATCCCCTTCTGATCAGGTCAGATCAGTTGCATTAAAAGCAAAGAGGCCACAAAATAATATCAATCAAAAATCAAATCAACACGATTTTGCAAATTCATCACACAACATGACAACACCATAATCTTGTGGCTACCAATAAACCTTCACCCAAAAATACTCGTACATCATTAACCATTTCCTCCCTTGAATAAGAGACGGAAGAGATCAGTTATGAAGTGGAGCCAGCCATGTCATTCAGCAGAAAGAGGGTGAAAAGACAAGATAGATAACATAGCATAATAGTAGATGATGTTATAGCAGTCTCACATTGTTTTCATTACAAATGTTGTTAGTGTTTATATATCTTACACAAACATAACAAATCAATTGTATGTTAAAAAGATGGACCAAAGATATGAGACAAAAAGGTTTCTATTATGATGTTATGGTGTAAAGTATGGAAATGACCTCTACATTTCTATGTGATATTTAATGGTGTTGGGATGACATGTTCTGACATCATTATGTATGCTGGTACTTAAGAGGAAATTTACTTCTACTAATGTGGTTTGTATGCATGATATCAAACCAAATGTGCATGACATCATGCCTGTTTGAAGTTGTCGCTACTACGAAAATCGAGGCCGGCAATGACAGAAGAGTCGCCACCGTGCGTTATTTATCCCAAGAGAGGAAAGGAAATGCTCAGAGAAAACCTAACGAAAAGAGGGATAAGATCGGTCATCGCAACCAAATCTCGGGTTCGGGAGTCGGTTACGCAAGGGGAAGGTATTAGCACCCCTCATGTTCGTCGTACTCGACGGGATCCACGCTTGTTGTCTATCTAAAGGGTGATTGAAACTATCTAACTACAGGCTTGAGGACAAAAGAAAAAGAAGTGACTTGGTAAAGCAACGACGCTTTGTGCCTACGTATCTCATCTGAAGTGAGAAGTCAGAGTCAACGTAGTTCGGCTAACTACGAGTAAAAAAATGGGGGAGGTTGCTCGCCAAGACATCGCGTCTTGTGCCTACATATTTTTATCTGGTATGAAAGATCAGAGCAAACGTAGTTTGGGCTAACGAGGAACACAGGTTTGTTCAACTGTTTTTTAGGCCCGAGTAGGGTTAACAAGTAGTTCTAGCAGTTGGTGTATGCAGCTCGACCGTTGGAGACTTAGGTGTTACCGTTTGCGGTAGAACTAAAAGTTAATGACACTCCTTTTATCTGAAAAGGTTTTCCTGATTAAGATCCCGAAGGATAAAAAAGTTTGAAGTATTTTTGTGTTTTTTAGAGAAGAAGTGTTTTGAATTGGAGTGTTTATAATGCATGTTGTACCAAAGTCTAAAACCTAGGATCGAATGCGTCGCATATCGCCCTAAGGACGTATACTAAACACTCTAGGAAATTGAGAGGTGGCCCCTCAATCACCATTTCCCAAGTATAAGGCTCATGGCACAACATCCATTATCTTTATTAAGTGTTTTATGATTGTTTTGAGATGAGAAGAAAAAGGACACTAAAAGGGGGACTAAATCCAAACCTAAAGTTGTCATGCAATGGTGATCCTAAGATTGAGATAAAGGAAAAGCTACCTAATGTTATCATACATGTTTAAGATCCTAATGTCTAACATAATCTTCCTTGAGAGATTAGAGGTCCTAAGGGAAAGGAGACAAAGAAACAACATGAAATAACATAAACATGCAAGGATACAAACATGGAATGCAAATGAGGGAGGAAATTGTGTGGGGTAAAGACCACCACAAGCTCATCTCAACCTTAAACAATAATATGATAAATGCAAAAGATCAAAAGGGGACAAGAAAAAGCATCAATAGAAACACACAAAAGCATCAAAAGTGGGATGAAATGGCCTAAACCAAACAACATCAACCACAATGCCACAAAGCAAAACAACATGAAAAGAGAAAAGAAAAGAACCCTAACTCAAAGAGGGGTTAGAACAAAAGAAGAAAACAGCAAGGTATTCCCCAAACATCATTCAACCAAGGCATCATCATGATTTGTGTAAAAGATACCACAAAAGTGTCCTCATGGTTCACCATTCAATCCATGTTTCAAATACCTCCAAAAGAGGAAACTTAGGCAAACCTACATGGTGTTTCAAAGTCATTGTACAGCAAGGGGAATGAAATAAAAAGTTCTCAAAAGGAAAAGAAAGTAAACCACAAGGAAAGGCAAGCAAATTCCTAAAGGAATGCAAGTTTGTTTCACAATGAAACCCTAAATGGCAACTCAAAAGTCAACAACCAAATGAACAAGCAAAACCAAATGTTATGACCTAAAAATGAGCAAGCACCATCCTTAACATGTTAACAACATGAATCAATAGGCATTTAGAGCTCAAAGGATCTAAAAATGTTATATCTAAGTCAAACTAGGTCAAGATGTATGTATAAACCTTCCTTCAGGGTAACTTGACTTGCAAGTTACTCTAAAAATAGGAAAATGATTCAAAAAATATCAAATAAAATGCAATAAGCTCATAAATATGTTGGCAACCAGGGGCCAGAAGATTGAAATCAAAATCACTTCAAAACATCACCATAGAAATTGATTCACAAGGGTGCTCCATTGTGAAGGAGGATTGTTTAGGGTCAACTGAAAGGCATCAAAAGTCAACCAATCAGGGGCAAAATGGTCCTAAATTTTTTTTCAACTCATCATTGATATGAGGATTGAATTTCATTCATTGGATCAAAATTAAATGAGAGAAATAAAATAAAGAACAAAGCATGTCAAAATTTAAGTTACATAAAACACTTCCAAAGTTAAATCCCATTTTTAATTGAAAAATAAATCATAAAATAAAATAAAAAATTCTAAAAATAAGAGGACATCTCAAAGATTCTATAACATATTTTTTTGGGATTTTATCATACTTGGAAGTGTTTTAAAATAAATTAAATATAGATAGAAATAAAATAAAAACAAAAAGAAAATGAAATAAAATAACAAAGGGCTGGGGGTGCAGGCAGCAACCCATAAGCGTTGCAAAACCAAAAGGCCCACAAGAGGGGGGTGCCAATAGCAACCCAGCCCATCAGAAAAAACAAAAATAAAACAAAACGTGTGATTCAGTGTGGCAATTCAAACCAAGGCATATGGTGGGAATCAACCAGGCGCGTTTGATCAAATGGTAATCAGATCAAGAGGCCCACATGATGCCAACTCATTTAATGAATTTTCAGCCTGATTCAGTGTGTTTGGTCAATGCAAGCCCATGATGGGTCTTAATCTGGGACGTTGGACTGAAAAGTAAACAGATCATGAGGCTGAAAACAAAACCCGTGGTCTGGATGGGTTTAAAAAAAGGGAGGGAGAACCAGACGCCGGAACCACTATTGTGGTCGTCTTCTCCGGCGTGTCAATAAGAACAAGCCACGACCAAAAAACCCAAGTCCAACAAAACTGCATAAAAATGATCAAAACAAAAGCTAGAAATGATCTCCAGGTTACGTGGATCATGAATCCACTAGCCATTTTCATTGATCATGTCTTAAAAGGCCAAAACGAAAGAAAATAGAAAAAAGCTCAAATGAAAAAAGTTTGCAAACAACTACCAAATCAATCTAGAATCCAACTATGATGTGTAAAGATTAAAATGACATGAAAATGGCGTGTTAAAAGTGCTTGAACAGAGAGATATTTTGAAAGAAAGAAACCTAGAAAATAAGCTTCCTCAGAGCTTAATGTGTTACCAAAGCTTGCAATAAGTTACCCAGAATCGTTCTATGCGTCTCAAGGAGTGTTTTGGGATGTTTTGTTTTGATTCAAACTCAATAAAACTTGGAAAACAATTTTCACTTTTGTCTCTCTTTTTCTCAATCTGTTCTTGCTCTCACTCTCACCAAATCCAGTTCTGAAGGTATGGGAAGAATCCTGGGATTAAATATGTTGGATTCAGATTGAAATGAGGCCCAATTCTGTCTCCTTTAAGCCCAATTGGATTTTCACTTTTTCACTTGTGGTCATTTGAATAGTGTATGAATTTCCCCTTGATTAGCTGTAAAAATGGCTGCTTTGGCTTGCATCTGAAGTTGGTGGATCAAAGGGCTGAGAATGACTCCTTGGTTTGGTCTTATGGCATGTTTTTGATGTGTAACTTAATCTTGAAGAAACCATGAAAATGGCCACCAAAATGCACTCAAATTCCGAATCCAAAGATGGAATTGTGTTTCAAATGTCATTTGCACTCAAAATATGCATAAGGTTGGTACAAAATGTTTTCAAATGAATTAATTTTGATTTTTCCCTCTTTAAGCCTTTTTCATGGAAATTCAATTAGGGATTCTTCCATCCAAGCCAAACCTTTGATGCCTTGATGTTTGGTTGAGAAAATAACCCTGTTTGGAGCAAGTTTGAAGTTGGAAAGATTTTCATTTGAAGTGTACAAAGTGGTGAAAATGACCTATAATGAAAATGACATGTAATCCTGCTTTCCCAAAATACCCCTACCTTGCAAGCCTCATAACTTGAGTTCTACAAATCAGATGAAGGACTTCTAGTACTCTTTGGAAAGCTAAGATCATGAGGAACGACTTTCATGTTCATCAAAAGTTTAGGAGAAACATCCTTCTAGGTCAAAAAGGCTTGGAAGTTGGTTAACTTTTGTTGACCAAAATCACATTCATCTGAGGACCTGTAACTTGTCTACATCATAACTTGAGTTCTATAAATCCAACCAAGGACTTCTAGTACTCAGAAGAAAGATAAGAACATGATCTACAAGTTTCATATTGGTCGAAATTTGAGATGAGACTTGTATCTTGAGATGGGTGGTCTTGAAGTTAGGCACTGAACAGAGGATTTTACACTGAGAACCCTAATTCGGTCACTCCTCACACTCTTGATTCTTGATGAATTGATCCTGAAATGATATCCCATGTATCTTAACATAACATTCCATGACCATAAAGACTTGGAATTGAGTCTTAATCTCCTTCAATTTCACAGTTGAATCAGGGTTGACCAGATGAAAACCCTAATTGCACCATCTTCAACTGTAACTCTTCACACCTGGTATAAACACTTGAATGAACTCCACAATGACCCTCAAGGCCTCCAATGAGCTTAAATGACCATCTCCCTCCATAATCATGGGCTTGTGCTCCTCAGATGGTCTTCAAATGGCCTCTAAGACAGAAGGTGAACCTCGTACACTTATCTGCTTATCCAAAAGGGCTTTGACTTATCTCTGATGATGATAACCCTCTTTTTGACTTGAATACAACCTCTTGATTAGGATTAGAACCCTTAGCACATTCCTCTTGTTGCACACATCTCTTGATCCCCTGTAAAAATGCAAAATGTTATGCAATGCAATATGCTAGAACAATGAAATGAAACATAAACCAAGTAAAGAAAAGGTTGGGCAAATTTTGGGGTGCAACAGCTGCCCCTATTCAAGCGACTTGGACCTGAAGGGATGAAAAGCGAACGACTTTCAGACATTCAAGGTAAAAGACGGTTGAATACCAAAGAACCCGGAAATTTGCCAACCGTAGAATGAAAACTCCGACATCGCCTCCAGGTACCTATATCAAGTAGAATATCTGACTTCGCCGTCAGTCGTCAACCAAGTAAACATCTAACCTCGCTGTCATTCATTAATCAAGTAAACATCTGACCTCATCGTCACTCCTCAATCAAGTAAATATCTGACTTCGCTATCAATTCTCAAAATCATCTGACTTCTCTGTCAGTCATCAAAATCCTCTGACTTCGCTGTCAATTCTCAACAACAATCTGACTTCGCCGTCAATTCTCAACAACAATCTGACTTCGCCGTCATTCCTCAAAATATCCTGACTTCACCGTTAGTCATCAAAATCATCTGACTTCACCGTCAGTTCTCAATAATAATCTGACTTCGCCGTCAATTCTCAACACAATCTGACTTCGCCGTCAGTTCTCAAAATAATTTGTCAATGATCTTGCTGGAGGCCTGGATACTACACAGGCTCGAGAAATATACTGATAATTGCTTGAGATACACCTAAAAATAAAGAGGTAACAACTTGGATTATATTTCACATGCACATGTTTGAATATGGCATAATGCTCCATACGAAATGGAAATGCTACGCGTTTGAGAGGATGCTATGCACGGTGCAAATGCAAAGGAACCACTCTAGCAAAATAAATGCTGAAGAGAGGAAAGCAACTCCGCTGGGGGAAGACTAGGCATGCCTAGTGCCTACGGACTCATGCCGGGGAATACAAGCCTTGGATGGCCTCCGAGATAACTTCCGGGTAAAGCTGCTCTGCTAAGAATAAATCCACTCCACTGGGAATCAAAATCAAACTTTGCTGAGGAAAGCGCCCTGGATGGCCTACCAGAATATAACTCTTCTGGGAAACAAACAATTCGGTTATAGACAACGACTCCACTCTACCGGGGAAATCAGCCCTGAATGGCCTGCCAGAATATAACATTTCTGGGGAACAGACAACTCTGATGGGAACCAAAGCGGATTGTTGAAGGATGACTTTATTCTATCGGAGATTTCGCTCTGCTGAAGATTTAATCCACTATCTGTTAGGGATTATGAATAAGATCTACTGGGGAATTATCCCAAGCTCTCTCTGCTGAGGATGGAGGATAAACAATCTTAGGGAAGAAAGCCATTCCACTGACTTGGCTGGGGATTAGGTAAGGAAGGAATCAACATCGACCTCTGCTTGGGGAGAATGAGCACAATACTCAACAATGTCGACCTCTGCTTAGGGAAATGAAACAATGTCCCGAGCTCTAAGGGGAAAGGAGCTAATCATTCAGACTCTGTGAGAAAAACGAAATTCTGCATTCATTCCACTGTTGGGGGTAAACCCACATCTACCTGTTGGAAATGATCCTACTCTGCTATAGACATCAATATCGACCTGCTGAGGATAACCTTAACTGTATGAAGTTTCAAACTGTTGGGGATGTGAACACGCTTAGCTTGCGCATTTCCTTTAGATGAGGGACTTCTGGAAAAGTTTTGAGGATGAGTGTCCTGCAAACAAGCAAATATGTTTTGTGCAGCAAACGTTATCTTACTTATCACCTGGGACATTATTCAAGCAAAATCATTGTTTCGATTATGGTTCGCAGCCCACAAAATTATGTATACAAAGTTTTATCAAAAACATTAGGCGTCTTTTGCAAACAAAACGGTAAAAGTTGAATCAAAGACAAAAGTTTTCTGAATAGTATGTTTTATTGATAAATAGCCTGTAAATAGGAAAATTTACAAAGGAGTAATGAGAAAGTTGCGTAGGCAAAATACAGAAATGCACAAGAATATACAAAAATGTCAGCAATGTGGCACAGACAACCACCATAGAACGACTCAACTATGACTCGCGTGACTTCGACGCCTTTCTGATGCTTCGTCTTCTGAAGAGATTGATTTGGACGAATGACTCTTGAGTTTTCCCATAATCTACTATACTTGAATATCTACACGCGGACCGCAGTCGTTTGCTTCCAAATCCCTAACTTTTGCCTGAATCGCCCTTGCGGGTTTTCGATTCACCGGGATACCCATTTTTGCCAAAGTCGCCCTTTTAAGTTTTCAACTTTGCGGGTTTACATTTTTTTATCCCTAATTTTTGCCCGAACTTATCCTTTTATGTTTTGCCAGGATGCCCCATTCTTACCTGGATTTTCTTTTTCTTTCCAGCGGGTCTATTTTAAGCAAAGTATCTTTTGACTGCATCCGCGTTCACGGGGGACGTAAAATCTTCACCATCCATGGTTGAAAGTAGCAAGGCTCCTCCGGAGAAGACTTTCCTCACAACATATGGACCTTCATAGTTGGGAGTCCATTTGCCCCTGTGATCGTTATGTGGTGGGAGAATCTGCTTCAACACCAAATCACCTGCCTGAAAGCTTCGAGGACACATCTTCTTATCATAGGCTTTCTTCATCCTGCTCTGATACAAACGACCGTATGCAAGAGATTCCAGTATCTTCTTATCCATCAAATCGAGTTGATTCAACCTATTCTTCACCCATTCTGCCTCATCTACTTTGACGTCGGCCAGAACTCTCAAAGATGGAATCTCGACCTCCAATGGCAGGACAACTTCCATGCCATATACCAACGAGAAATGAGTTTCCCCAGTTGAAGTACGCACCGAGGTACGATATCCATGTAAAGCAAAAGGCAACATCGCATGCCAATCCTTATAAGTCACAACCATCTTCTGCACTATCTTCTTTATGTTTTTGTTGGTCGCTTCCACATCGTCGTTCATCTTCGGATGATAAGGAGACGAATTGTGATTCTCAATCTTAAAGTTCTGGCACAACTCCTTCATCATCTTGTTATTCAGATTGGAACCATTATCGGTAATGATCCTCTCAGGTATCCCATACCGGCAGATGATGTCCCTTTTGATGAAATGGGCTACAACTTGCTTGGTGACATTAGCATAGGAAGTTGCTTCGACCCATATGGTGAAATAGTTAATAGCCGCTAAGATGAAACGATGCCCATTGGATGCAGTCGGCTCGATCTTGCCAATCATATCAATGCCCCACATGGAGAAAGGCCAAGGAGATGACATGACATTCAAGGGACACGACGGCACATGAATCTTGTCGGCATAGATTTGACATTTGTGGCATTTCTTGGCGTGCTTGAAGCAATCAGACTCCATAGTTAACCAATTATACCCTGCTGTCAACAGCTTTCGAGACATGGCATGCCCACCTGCATATGTTCCAAAGGCTTCTTCGTGGACCTCTTCCATAAGCAAGTTCGCTTCTTTCTCGTCTACACATCTTAGCAACACTAAGTCAAAGTTCCTTCGGTAGAGTACACCGTCTGGATTCAGGTGGAAGTTACCAGATAACCTCCTCAAGGTCTTCTTATCCCGGGTCGATGCCCCAGGCGGATACTCTTGATTCTTAAGAAAGTTCTAGATGTAGTAATACCATGGCTTGCCATCAGAAGCTTCTTCTATTGCGAAAACGAATGTCGGCCTGTCGAGGCGCGAGATAACAATTCTTGGTGCATCGTTCCAGAAGTTTACTTTGTACATTGAAGATAAAGTAGCCAAGGCATTTGCCATCTGATTTTCTGCTTTCGGCACATGGTGAAATTCTACATGATCGAAGAAAGGTAGCAATCTTCTTGCATAGTTTATATAAGGGATCCAATTTGGTTGGCGCGTCTCCCACTCTCCTTTGATCTGGTTGACCACTAAAGCTGAACCATCGTAGACATCAAGGTTCTTGATTCTCAAATCGATTGCTTCCTCGATACCCATGATACACGCTTCATATTCGGCCTCGTTGTTTGTACAGGGAAATGTCAACCTGGCAGTGAAGGGTATATGCGTCCCATGGGGGGTTGTAATGAGTGCCCCAATTCCACTGCCGTAGGAGTTAACAACACCGTCAAAGATCAATTTCCACTGGGAACCCAACTCAGGACCTTCGTCCGACAACGACTCATCACAATCTTTCATCTTCAAGTACATAATGTCCTCATCGGGAAAATCAAACTTCATTGGCTGATAGTCGTCAATTGGTTGCTCTGCGAGATACTCTGACAAAACACTCCCTTTAATAGCTTTTTGAGACACATACTGAATGTCGTATTCTGTCAAAACCATCTGCCATCTAGCAATCCTTCCGGAGAGTGCTTGCTTTTCAAATATGTGCTTAATCGGATCCACCTTTGAAATTAACATGGTTGTATGGTTTAACATATATTGCCTTAGGAGTTTGGCGGCCCAAGCCAGTGCGCAACAGGTTTTTTCCAACATTGAGTATCTGGACTCACAGTCTGTGAACTTTTTACTCAAGTAATAAATTGCATGCTCTTTTCTTTTAGTCTCGTCATGCTGACCGAGAACACAACCCATGGAATTCTCAAGAACCATTAAGTACATTATCAACGGTCTTCCAGCCACCGGGGGCATCAGTATTGGAGGTTCCTGCAAATACTCTTTTATTTTCTCAAACGCTTTCTGACAATTCTCATTCCAAACGACCGCCTGATCTTTCTTTAATAACTTAAATAATGGCTCACAAGTGGCTGTGAGGTGAGATATGAACCGAGCGATGTAGTTCAATCTACCTAAGAAACCACGAACTTGTTTCTCGGTCTTTGGTTCTGGCATTTCTTGAATCGCTTTGATCTTTGCAGGATCAACCTCTATACCTTTCTCACTGACAATGAACCCCAACAACTTTCCTGACCGCACGCCGAAAGTACACTTGTTTGGATTTAGCCGAAGTTTGAACTTCCTCAATCTCTCAAGCAGCTTTAGAAGATTCATCAGATGCCCCTCCTCCGTTTGGGACTTCGCAATCATATCATCGATATATACTTCAATCTCATGATGAATCATATCATGAACGAGGGTCACCATAGCTCGTTGATAAGTTGCCCCTACGTTCTTCAAACCAAAAGGCATTACTTTATAGCAGAACGTCCCCCATGGCGTGATGAAAGTCGTCTTCTCCATATCCTTCGGTGCCATCTTAATCTGATTGTAACCCGAAAAACTGTCCATGAAAGAAAAAACTGAGTATTGTGCGGTGTTATCGACAAGCACGTCAATATGAGGGAGCATAAAATCATCCTTTGGGCTCGCTCTATTCAGGTCCCTATAATCAACACACATCCTGACTTTGTCGTCCTTCTTAGGCACGGGCACGATGTTTGCAACCCACGGAGGGTAATTGGTCACAGCAAGAAATCCGGCCTAACTGCTTCTGAACTTCTTCTTTGATCTTCACTGCCATATCAGGCCTGGTTCTTCTCAATTTTTGTTTAACAGGAGGACACTCTTCTCGAAGAGGCATACGATGAACTACAATATCTGTGTCAAGTCCAGGCATATCTTCATATGACCAAGCAAAAAAATCCTTGTACTCTTGGAGTAACTCAACCAGTCTTTGTTTGACACTACTTTGCAGCGCGACCCCTATTCTGACTTCCTTCTTATCTTCCTCAGTTCCCAGGTTGATGACTTTAACTTCCTCCTGATGAGGCAGAATGACCTTCTCCTCTTGTCTCAACAGTCTAGCAAGCTCTTCTGGTAGGTCTTCGTCTTCATCGATCTCTTCTTCTGCTTGAAAGATCGAATTGTCAAAGTCATACCGAGTCATAGACGAGTCTGAGTCGATGGTATCTGAAATGTGTAACCTGCAATGATGATGATTTTATGCTTAAATGATATGCAAATAAACAAACACAACCCACGTTGCCATTTTATTGTTAAAAAAACAAAAAACAAGAAAAACAAGGATCACAAAATTTTGAATGAAAAGACACCTTTTTGATTGATAATGATAAAAGATTGTTCACACACATAACAGATAGGGCCCTACAAATAAAGACCGATATGCTTCGGGCAGAGCATAGTGCAATACATTAATCAAAACAAAGCAATTACTCTTCATAGGTCACAGAGATAACTTCTTCCATAGTCTAATTCTTCAAGCTCTGGCCAGGGATACATGGCTTGATCCACGCATCCATGTCGCAGCCACTGTCTCCTTCCTCGTCAGATATGGCATTGATCCTTTCGAATATCACCCCACCACTGGTGAACTAAACAGGTCCTTTGTAACACAGAGCATTTTGTGAAGAAGACGCATATGGGTTGTATCCCAATCCAAACTTATCTTGTTTGTTGGGGACGCTTACCACTTGCCCCCATCCTTGCGCTGACCCGGATTCCACTACGGCTTATGCTTCCTTGTATGACGACATGGCAACTTCTGGAGCTTTGACCTCGACCGACGCCTTTTCCTTGATTTGGACAGTCTCAAAGGCCTGACACAGTGTTTCATGAATTTCACCATCGACCTCCACATATTTGAATGAAGACAGATGGCTCACCATGATGTCTTCCTCTCCACAAACAGTCACAATATTTCCATCCACCATGTACTTCAATTTTTGGTGCAAAGTTGATGTCACAGCTCCCGCTGAGTGTATCCAAGGCCGACCCAAAAAGCAGCTATATGTCGGCTGGATATCCATTATATAGAATATTATATCGAAAGTCTCAGGACCAACCTGAATCGGTAAAGTCAACTCCCCAAAAACGGACCTCCTCGTCCCATCAAATGCTCTGACCACCAAGTCGCTCGGAGTGCATGTTATCCCTCGCGTGTCTAGCTTCATGAGGGCCTTCTTGGGTAGAACATTTAGTGACGACCCAGTATCTACGAGTACATGTGACAAAAAAACACCTCTACATTCCATTGAGATATGCAAAGCCAGATTATGATTCCTTCCTTTTGGTGTCAAATCACGATCAGTGAATCCAAACCCGTTACCTCCATTGACGTGGGCCACCACCCCTTCCAATTGATTCACAGATATCTCTTGAGGTACGTAAGCATTATTCAAAACCTTGAGCAAAGCATTCCTGTGAGCTTCAGAACATAACAACAACGACAAGATGGAAATCTTTGAAGGAGTCTGTTGTAGATGATCCACAATTTTGTAGTCACTCTTTCTTATCAAACGCATAAATTCCTCTGCGTCATTCAGCAAAGCTTCCTTTTCTCTAGTCTGAGAACTCTCTTCAGCCCCCACCTTCCCTTTACCTTTGTCGGTCCTTTCTGCATTTACTTCGGGAGGTGCAAACACTCTCCCACTTCAATTCATTCCTCCAGTTCCTACCAAATTGTCAATCGAGTCCAAAGGTGAATTCTTTAATTCCTGCTTCTGCCCGTTGCAATAGACCTCGGCCTCATAGTTCCAAGGGATCGCCTTAGAGCTCTCATAGAGTATAGGTCCTGCCTTTGTGAATATAATAGTTGGCCTCGCTGGTGGCGCATAAATTGTAATTGTGTTTGTACGGGATGGAGATGGTGGCCACCTCGTCCTTATCTTCAATGACTACCTCTTTAACATTCTTCTTACAGATTCTATCAAATTGCAATAGACCGTCATCCATCATGCGTTGTACATGGTTCTTCAGATTCCGACATCCTTCAGGACAAATCATACAGTCTTCACAATCTTTCCCACAGCCCGGGAACACCCCACCTGCTAATAACTTGCTCTTCACAAAGCCTAATGGTGTCTTCAGATCCTCCACACTGGACACCAAGTTCAGGCCTTCCTCACTGACAATAGCATTCACACCACCACTACCATGATTAGGCATGGGATTTTAATCCACGTTTGGCGCATCTTGATTGAAGTTGATAGCCTTACTATCAACAAGGTCTTGTACCTTGTGTTTGAAGGCTTTGCAGTTGTCGATGTGGTGGCCGGGGGCGCCAGAGTGGAAGTCACACCTAGCATTGGCGTCATACCCAGGAGGTGGTGGGCCAGTTAGAGGTGCCATTGTCCTTTTCTGGACCAACTGCAGTTGAATTAAGTGTTGTAATAACTGAGTGTAGGGCATCGGTGGTGTGTCAAAGTTCCTGTTCATCATTCTCCCACTGTCTTGAAACCGCCGCTGGGCATAGTTCTGTTGCTGCTGGTGTTGCGGTTGCTGTTGTTGAGGTTGTATCGCCGGAATGGCAATACTAGCTACTTGTGGTGGTTGCTGATAATACGGTCGTTGCTGATGTTAATTCAGATTTCTATTTCGATTGTTAAAGTTGGACACTGCATTTGTCTCGTTATCTCTCTTCTTCGCACCAAAAAAATTTCTTCCACCTCCAGATGAGGTCCCTTCCCCCTCTTGTATCTTTCCCATCTTAATACCGTTTCCGACCCTCTCGCCGGTAATAATCAAATTCGAAAAGCTCCCAGACATGCTGCCCACTAACTTCTCATAGTAAATTCCTGGTAATGTGGTCACAAACAGATCAATTAGTTCTCTCTCCACCATGAGAGGTTGAACTCTAGCGGAAAGCTCTCGCCATCTCTGTGCATATTCTTTAAAACATTCGTTACTCCTCTGTGATAAATTCTGAAGCTGCACTCAGTTCGGTGCCAAGTCACTGTTGTATTGGTAGTGCTTAACGAAAGCCTCTGCCAAATCCCTCCAGCTTCTGACATTAACTGGCTCTAAGCCCATATACCATTCGAGGGATGGTCTCGACAGACTATATTGAAAGAAGTGCATCAACAACTTCTCATCATCGGAGTATGCAGACATCTCTCGGAAATAGGAGCGAAGATGCACCCTTGGACATGTTGTTCCTTTGTATTTGTCGAAATTTGGAACTTTGAATTTCGGGGGAATCCTTAGTCCCGGAATCAATCCTAGGTTCGACATATCCAGACCCATAGCATTTTGGTTTTCAAGGCTTCTCATCTTTTCCTCTATTGCCTTGAACCTTTTATCAGTGTTGGATTGCAATCCTGCCCCAAAATCTCCCAGGGAGAAGATGTCCTCTTGATCATCTTGTTCCCACTAGGGACCGTTGTTACCTTGTACAACGCCCATTGGAACTAGGATAGGAATTCCAGTCTGGTTTCCTCCGCCCAGAGGGACAACCGTTGTTGGGATATCATCTGCCCGTGGCGTACTGTTTTCCGCTAGAAGAGGTACAACAACGGTTCCACCATGTAGAACCCCACTACCATCAACCCTTGACACCAGAGGTTGTACCAATGTCCTCAACTGTTCTTGGCCGTTAGCTACGCCCTGCATCATGTCCATGAAATGTGTTATCCTCTCGCGAAATTTCTGAAGCTCGAGCCAAACTTGCTACATAACTCTTTGTTGATTCCCCCCTGTAGAGTACCTGTGGAATGTCGGGTCTGCTATCCTGTAAACTGCTAGAAGGAAACCACATAGAGATAAGATTAATGGTCCCAAGAACACCTGTTATGCAAAATGATAAATGATGCAAAAAAATGCAGAATGCCGACATGTAAATATGTTTCAGGGAAATTTCCCCCTCAATTCTAGTTCCCAAAAGAAGAAGCGACTATGAAAAATCCCACAGACAAGTGAACAGAATAAAAACTCCTCGTATAATAACAAGCCAACCAACAGTGTGCATACATCAGCTGAGTATAAAATAGAGATGACCTCAATCAACAAGCCTGATGATGGTCGATACATAAGAAAAACAACAAGATACAAAGAAAGATAATCAAGCTGAGCGCCTAGACTGGAAATCCTCTAGCAGCTTCCATGTCTCAAGATGATCTGGTCTGGCAAGTAGACCCTGTATGAGTTGCTCTCTCCGGCTAATGGTGCGCTGTAGACTATTGTAATACCCCAAATTTAACCCTTTCTTTTTTATTTTTATTTTAAATTCTTATTAACTTAATAAATTAACCCTTTTTTTTAGATCTTGTTTTTTTAACTAATAATAATTTAATTAACCTTTTTTATAACTTTACTAATGTTTGTTTATTAACTTTTTCCTATTTAGTTTATTTATTTAAATCATTTTAAGCTCTTCTTACTAACTTTTAGAATTTAGATTAAAATTTAACTTTTTTTTTCTTTTCTTTAAGAGTAAATTTTTTTATAACCTTTTTTAAATTAATTTCTAACACATTTTTTTAATCAAATTCTAATACCTTTTTTAAAATAAAAATCTAACTTCTTTTTAAAATTAAATCTTTTTTCTAACTCCTTTTTAAATCTAAATCTTTTTTTCTAACTCTTTTAAAGCTAAATCTTTTTTTCTAACTTTTATAAAGTTAAATTTTTTTTTCTAACTTTTTTTAAAAAAATTAAATCTTTTTTTTCTCTAACTTCTTTTTAAAATTAAATCTTTTTTTTTCTCTAACTTCTTTTTAAAATTAAATCTTTTTTTCTAACTATTTTAAAAATTAAATCTAACCTTTTTTTTATAAATTAAATCTATCCTTTTTTTTTATAAATTAAATCTATCCTTTTTTTTTAAAATTAAATCTAAATCTTTTTTGACACCATCCTTTTTCAAATTAAAATTCTAAATTCTTTTTAAAATTAAATTCTAACGCCCTTTTCTTTTTCTTTTTTTTAAATTCTAAATTCCTTTTAAAATGAAATTCCAACCGTTTTTAAAATAATTCTAACACTTTTTTTTAAATCAACATTCAAATGTTTTTTATTTTAAAATTCTAACTCATTTTTTTTAAACTTAAAACTCTAATTTTTATTTAACTTGAAACTCTAACTTTCTTTGCTAACATTTTTAAATTTAAATCCCAACACTTTTTTTATCAAATCCAATCACAATAAATCACAGATGGAGCAAAATCAAATCAATCAGATCATATCATCATCATAAGAAAATCAGATCTAAATATCAACATCACCATCATTGAATCAAATCTGAAATCATCATAAAAATTCATTCAAATCAAATCAGAGATTGAAAAAGATTGAGATATTCAAATCAAATCTGAGATTGAAAAAGATTTAAAAAATCAAGTATAAAAGGACCCTCAGGAGCAACAAAACAGGGGATCGACAAGCATCAAAAACTCTTACAGTTTTCATCAAAAGTAACTAACTCTTCTTTTTTTCTAATCTTTTTTATATCTTTTTTTAAAATTTCTACCATTTTTTCTTAATTAAAATTCTAACATTCTAACTCTTTTTAAATTAAAACTCTAACTGTTCTTAGTTAATATTTCTTTTTTTTAATATAAAAATTCATAACTTTAAACTTTCAAGAAACTTTTTTTTTAAAATTCAAAGTTCTAACTCACTTTTTAACTTTTAATGCTAACTCTTTTTTTATTAAAATTCTAACCTTTTCTCTTTTATTTTCAAACTTTTATTTTTATTTTCTAACCTTTTTTTAAAAACCAAATTTCGAAGTTCTAATTTTTTTTGCTAACTTTTAATTCTAACTTTTAATCTATTTTCTTTTTCTTAATCACATTAAAAACTCTAACTTTTCTAAATTTCACCCAAAAAAAAACCTAATTCCATTCTAACTCTTTTCTAATTACCTAAATTCTCACCGTCTCAAAACATTCATCACTTACTTCTAATTATCGTCAATTCCAATTTTCATCCCTCATTCCTAACAGTATTCTTGATTATCCATGAACATGTTCACTAATATTTATTTATTTATTTTTGTATTTATTTTTATATTTGTACATAATCTGACATCATCGTTGCTATTTCATATTCCATTATCACTTGTATATTATCACTATCTTCATTGCGTATCAATTTTCATTGTTTATTAATTTTTCGCTACCATCCTCCTTTTTAAGATCCAATTTTCTAATTTTCTTCTTGTTTCGTTAAAATTATAATTTTCTACTTAAATTCCTAAAATTCCTGTCTAATTTTTCGTCTAACCCCGTATAATAACAGTCTCTGTTTGTTTTAGTTTTTTGCAGCTGACTAAGTTCAATTGATTTTATTTTCAGTTTAAATATTCAATTATCATATTTGTAACTGCTTATGGGGTGTAATTTTGCGAGACAATTGTCGCATTTATCTTTCCGCACTTTATGTTCTGCCATTGTATGTTTATCGCGTCTTTACCAATAATCTCACTCCTCCGAAGGAATTAGGTCTAGCCGTTTGACCGCCGTGTCAATAGTCCTCACCTTCAACCCTTACAACCTCACAAACCCTAATTTTCACAAATGCCTCGCCGCAGGCAAGATTACAATTTTACCCCTAGCATTAGGTCAAAGAGCCGCCGCGCTCATTTTAGGGTTTCCCGCCGCGGAATCCCTAACCTAATTTAACCCTAATTACAACTTAACAATTCAACGTAGAAATTTGGAGTTTCTACACTCCATGTAAGCGTGTCCTTAAGATGCGTTTATTCCCCTTGAGACCTTGACCACAGTCAAGAAGTCTCTAACCTCCCTTTTGAGGGGAACTACGATTACTCTGATTCCACTCCCGTAAGGATACGTAGGCACAAGATGCGATATCTTGCCGAGTAAACTTAGAATTAACCCCTTAGGTCTCTTTTCTCACTTTAAATCCTTTTGTACATATACCTTAAGCAAATAAATAAAGCAAATAGTAAACATCTGAACAAAAGGTTCCTGTAGAGTACTACAGAAGTTTAGGGTGCTAATACCTTCCCTAAATTTAACCAACCCCCGAACCCTAGATCTTTCCCCGCATTGTGTTTACGATGCAAAAATAGGTTTTCCCTCTTTTGACCTTTTCCTTCGGATAAATCAAAGAGCGGTTGTGAATTGAATTGCGATTCAAACTCATTAATAGTTTGTGATCCTATTTCCACCGCAACAGAAAATGGCGACTTCACTGGGGATCTTCTAAACTTTTGAGGGTTACCCCAAATTTGTTCATCTTTATTACTATTTGCTTTACTATTCATTTGCATGTATATATTGTACTTTGATTTTGGGACTGTTCCTTGTGTTGTGAGATAAGTCCTACGCCCGGACTAGTGACATTATTATAGGATGGGGATATATTCGATGAGGCTTATAGGGAGTTGAATCCCGACCAAGCTGATTCGAGAATCACCGCTCAGTTGAGACCCTTTCGAAAATGGTTCGGTTGAACGAGTATTCGTGAAAACTTTTTCCATGGTCGATTGGAGTCTGCGATATTGGGAACCGTAGTACCTTTACACCACCTCGGCCTTATTTAGGACGTAGTGCGGGGACTATGTGGGAGTAGTCCTACAATGGTTGCTACGCGATACTACACTCAAACGAGGTTCTCTTGAGAATATTATTAACCCCCGAGTCAGTCGGAAGGTTGATAATATCCGAAAGATGGGCTGATGACTTTGGGCACTTTTTAGAACCTTGTTCTGCAGGTACGACTAACCTATAGTACACTCCTTTTGGGGATGGGTAAACCTTAACTCCACTCAAGTCCTTTAACCTAGGACTTTGTTTGTTTTCATGCATTGCATTCATAAAACATCATATCACATTAAGATTTCATGGAATTCAAACTCTATTTATGAACATTGCAGGATACCATGGATCACTCTAGGAAGCATACTTTGAAATTTACTTTTAAGGGTTTTAATTTGGAAGTCCTAGAGAAGCTAAGAGATTTGGTTCAAGATCAAGAAAAGTTCCAAAACAGATATGGAAGGCTATTGTCTTTGTTGAAGATTCAAGTAAACGAAGGACTTCTTGCGACTTTGCTACAGTTTTATGATCCAGATTATCACTGCTTCACCTTTCCAGATTATCAGCTTTTACCTACCTTAGAAGAGTACTCTCAGTTGATGGGATTACCTATCTTGGATAAGTCTCCATTCCCTTTCTTGGAGGAAGACCCTAAAGAACGAGATATTGCTAAAGCCGTTTGTCTAAGGATATCCGATGTCAAAAACAATATGATCACTAAAGGGGGGATCTTCGGTCTTCCCAGGGACTTCCTAATTAAGAAGGCCCAATTTTATGCCGATCATAAAGACATGTTTGCCTTCGAGACAATATTTGCTTTGCTCATTTACGGGTTGCTGCTTTTTCCTAGTTTTGAGGGGTTTGTGGACCTTAATGCAATCAAGACCTTCATGAGGAGAAATCCAGTTCCAACACTATTGGGTAATACTTATCATTTAGTACATCTCCGAAACTTTCATGGTGGAGGAATGATTACATGTTGTGTGCCATTACTATACAAGTGGTTTATTTCTCACTTACCCAAGTTCGGTCCGTTCTGGAAACCTAACCAAGAACGTTGGTCGCAAAAAGTTATGGCTTTAACTCACTCTGATATTGATTGGTATAATCGCATGTACGATGGGATATCGATCATTGATAATTGTGGAAACTTCAACAATGTGCCTTTGCTCAGTTTCAATGGAGGAATTAGCTACAATTCAGTCTTAGCTCGCCGACAGTTGGGATACCCCTTGAAGGAAAGATATTCATGTGGAGAAAATCTTTTTCAAAGACGACAAAAAGCTTCAAG
Source organism: Lathyrus sativus (assembly GCA_963859935.3). Lineage (NCBI taxonomy): Eukaryota > Viridiplantae > Streptophyta > Magnoliopsida > Fabales > Fabaceae > Lathyrus > Lathyrus sativus. Next base: position 920,323,749 of record OZ012735.1, read on the forward strand.
ATCAGATTCTATCTTCTTGGAATCATCTGCATAGGAAAAACAAAGAAAGATTGGGAAGACCTAATTGTGTGTCCATGGAACCATACCTTCAATGGGTCCGAGGAAGAGCTATTGAGTTGAAGATGCCCTACTCTCGCCAAGATCCTTTACCTAAAAGAGAAGAACCTGTCCAGTATTTCATGACTGAAGCTGAGACCTTGAAGATCGCTTTGAAGAGATCACAACATGAAACAGAAGCATGGAAGAACAAATACCATGTGATGGCCAGCGAGTACGAAGAACTTCAAAAGTAGATTCAGTCGAAGAATGATGAGATACAATCCTACAAGAAGAGAAGGCTCTACGAATATTTATTCTCCTCTAGATCTCCGTCTGCTCACTGAAGTTGTGGAAGATGCTTCTCTAGGATTTTCTAGGCTTTTATTTAGCTATTTTGGTTGCAAGAATATTATTTGTAATTTGTCTTCAATGAATTAAAAGTTTCCTTGGTATTCCGCAATATTCGTAAACATTCGAATTCCATGAAATCTTCATTTGCATTCACATTCTAGCATCATACTTTTGCATTGCATGTGTCTCCCGTTTTCTCATACGCGGTTTTCTCACCTTCCAGTTTTGTCACCCTGAGTTCTTTGCATCAATACGACCCTTCAAAAGGATGGAAGATCAAAACCAAGAGATCAACCGTGTCAGCCATGAACTCGAAGAGCTTCGAGGAAGTGTAGGGCAGATTTTGGAGATGATACGAGCTCTTAGTGTGAAGGTGGATGCTCAGTCTACTGTTGTTTCTGAGACTACTAACACCGTTATGGAACCTCAACCAGCTGTTACTGTCGAGAATGTACCTCCTCACGGTCTTCAATCCGGTTTGGTGCCTCCTAGTGCTCAACCAGTTCGACGAGCTACCCCTCCAAAGTGCAAAAATCCTAACTCCGACCATGGTAAAGGACCTGCACGTTCGAGGAACCGCAAAATGGCTACCCCTCGACCTGGGCAACATCAGCAGAATTATGTTCAAGGTTATCCGTTTCCATATGTCCAACAACCCTATGTAGCTACTGTTGCACCTCCTTTCGATCAGCAGTTTCCTACATACCAGCCTGTGCAGTCAGCTCCAGTATACCAAGCACCGGTTTATCAACAACCTTCCGGTTATCCGCCCATGCAAGCTCCTGTCAACAGTCAACGAGTGCCCAACGCTCCTATTCAACAATCACAGGATCAGGTTCCTTATCCCCGTAAGAGGCAGTATAAGCCTTGTCCTCCAATTCTGATGACTTTCACTGAGTTATACCCCCATTTGGTACAACAAGGTCTGATTACCACCCGTGCTTTGGGTCCTTCGCCTAATCCGTTACCTGCAGGTTACAACGCCGCCGCTCATTGTTTATTTCATGAGGGTGCGCCCGGCCATGATCTAGAGAATTGCTACGCTCTTAAGAACTGTGTCAGAAATTTGCTAGAAACGAAGAAGCTGTCTTTTGGCGATGCTCAGCTGAAGATCGAGACTCCTCTCAGGGTTCCTCGCTTGTCAAGCTTAGATTCCACAAAGTATGTTGACTCCTCAGCAAATCAGTCGAATCCGGTAATTATTCAAAGGCCTAGCTCGCTTCATTTCAGTAACCCTCAAGATGATATGACCGGGATCAACAAAGAATCTGGGAAAGTTATTTTGAAGCAACGACTGAAAACTGTTGAAGATGTGACCAGCATAACTGGGGCAAGCCATGACGACTCACAGTGATCGTAAACCAGACGTCCCTTCCATTGAGGCTCCGTCAAAGGAAATTGTCACTCTTGAATGCAAGATTTCATAAACATTTAGAAGGATTTTTCCGACAGTTCATTTGTTTATTTATATGTATTTCTCTTTGATTAAGCATATTTAGCATGCACGAACTTGTTTATCTTTGATTAATTAATGCAACGCATATGTTTGTCTTGAATAAATCCATTCGTTTCACTCATTCAAAAAAACGTTTTCATAAATCATAATGCCAACTTTACCCGATCTCTTGTTCTGATGGAGAATTGGGGGGAGGATGACGAACCCAAAACGTCAGATTTCTTGTCGTATGCTTTCAATTAAAACCTGCTGATGATGTAAGGCATTGTTTCAAATCCCAAACACTGGAGATATAAGGAGGGTAATCCCTAGTCAACCCTTTGAGCCTTGAAGCAGGAGTTTTCTTTTTTTAAGAACCTTCATCCTAACCTGGGGCAGGGTAGGTTTCAGTTAAACCGATCGAGCGCTTAGGTCCTCAAAAGGAAGAGCAAACCTTCGAGAATTTATCCTTAGCATCTTAAGAAGTCCAATACAATGACTATCCCTCGGTTACCTAAGGAGTGGGGCAGTCACGAGCCTTTCAAAAGATTTACACGACTTGTGCATAAAAGAATATTCAAAAAAATAAGAGCCCGCTAAGTCAAAACCTATGAAGGAGACTTAGACAAAACTGGGGCATCCCGCTGGACTCCAAAATCAGATCAAAAGACGATGTCCAGGCAAAAGTTAGGGAATAAAAGCAAAGCAAGAGGGTACGATAAATAATCCATATAAAGAACAAAATCGTGTGAACAATTGCCATTAGAAATAGGCGAGTGACTGCCATGTCCAAAGCCTTGATAAGTTCTCGACCATAGCAAATCCGCTTGAGATATGAGCGTTCGTATCCGATTAACTGAACTAGGATTGGAGAACATCACGAAGAAGGGGTGGGTACAAATATAACTTTGAGCCTTTATCCTTTGTTTCTTAAACCGTGAACCGAGCCACGATACAACCTTTAAAATACCTAATTGAAGTAGGACTTCGGTTGAAAGCATACTCGACAAGATCACGTTTCCTGACTCCTACGAGCTATGCTTAGAAAAAATTCATGTTGGCATTATAATTAAAACTTATATCCTGACTAGTGATTTCGGTCACAAGTTTTTCAATATCTTTTTCAAAACAAAAATTCAAGACAAATATATGTGTACATTGACAAGCTCAGGATAGGCATTTCAGGCATAACGACTTTGCTTGATATCTTAGAGATTTACATATGGACATAACCCGTGGAACTTGAAGATCCCGCTAAACAGGGGCAGGCAGTCTCCCAATTCGCTTACCAACGCGAATCTGACGTTCCTAAGAGCTATTTCTCAAAGATTTCGTCGTAACACGATTAATTTGTGCCAGTTATGTCGAGACCTGACAAATCTCTCAAAGAGTTTGAGAACAATGGGGCAACCAGACTCAGTGTTCTCTATAAAATCCTCTTGAGATGACCATACCTCACAACGCAAGTATCCTGGGGCACCGTGTTTTAGGAAACAAATGGCGACTACCACAGGGTCCTTCAAGATCAAAACCATGTGGCTTCACAACTTTTCTTCATGCACCCGATGGATTTTACTCACGGAGGCCTTCATTCCCCAGTAAATCTCAGTGTTGCAACAGGCTCCTAAACTATTGCCTCATCACAGTCCCCAGAGAGACTATAAGCTGACAACTTTTTCTGGGGTAACTCGAAAGTGTCCCTCAGGTTCTTCTCCCCATGCGAAGACGTGATACTGTGCACCCAAGCAGACTACCTTCTCCCCAGAGAATTCAGAACTTTAAAACCATATTTGGTTCTACCATTGTTTTTTCCTTACCCATGATTGACGTATTGATTGCCGAGAACGCAGGGTATCTCCGTCGAGATGTTTATTTCATCTCTCGCCCCGTCTCTAGTCTGTTTCGTCAGCATACGCAGGGGCATAAGCATCACATGCCTATTTCATATATTCATTTCACATACTCATTACATACTCATTTCATAACATCCTGCATATTTAACTACATACATAGACATTAACATACATTCACATTAACATATGCGTTAGCATTCACAGGTTCATTGTGTCTCGCCATCATTGGTTGTTACCGCTGAGCAACTGGGGTTTATCCATTCTCTTCAAATAGATTGTCAGCCCTAAGCATAAAATGCATAGGTGTTTCCAGTTTCCCCACAGAGCTCGATCCTCGTGGATGACGGTTACTTTAGCTATCTTTCCTCGCCAGGATAAGGTATTTACCCTTCGAGTTCATTCCCTCGATGGAGTCTTGATTACCAGTCTTCTTTCTAGCTCGATCCTAGATTGAATCTCAGTCTTGTCGGTCGTCGAGCCCAACCAGACGTGCGTTTATTTTGCACCGTCTAAAAATTTTCACCCTACCTTGGCAGATACGCGACTGTTCTCGCCGAGAAGCTTATCACTGTACCCGGATGTGCATTTATTTTGCACTATCTCTCAAGAATGCCAATCAACCAATCCTTTACAGATACACGCTAGTTCACGCCTGGAAAATCTATCAGTACATCTTACAGCATCGGTATGCGACTGTTCTCGCCTGAGGAGCCTATCGGTACAACACCTTACAATCTTACATTCTTACAGCATCGGTATGCAACTGTTCTCGCCTGAGAAGCCTATCGATATAACAATCCTACAGCATCGATCAGCAACAGTTCTCACAAGAGAAGCTTATCACAATCGATCAGCAACAATTCTCACAAGAGAAGCTTATCACAATCGATCAGCAACAGTTCTCGCCAAGAGAAGCTTATCACAACATTTTACGATCGATCAGCAACAGTTCTCGGTTAAGAAGCTTATCGTAACATTCTTCAGCAACGGTATGCAACAGTTCTCCGCCGAGAAGCTTATCATCATTATTACTTGTTATCACCTCTACAAGCAGTTCTTACATGAGAAGCTTATTATTGCCACTCTTGCAAATAAGCGACATTTCTCGCCTGAGAAGTTGATCCTATCTTCGTTATGACTCGCAGCAAATGGCCATCTCCATCAAGCAGTTGGGCTTCCATTTTCCTTGTCGTCTTGAAGTATGGGGAGGTTTGAGCGGAATCATATTCAGGAGAGCACAAATCTTGAATTATGAAGAAGTTCATTTACCCTTTAGTAAAAGAAGGAGCGGAATCATATTCAGGACAACACAGATCTTGAAGTATGAAGAAGTTCATTTACCCTTTAGTAAAAGAAGAATCTGAACCATATTCCGGGCACCGACCTTAAATATGAGAAGATTTATATATCAGATAAGCAACAACCTCTTTATTGGAGTGCTTATCCGTTTTGGCATGTAAGTCCCTTCCAACGATAAGTGACAGTTCTCCCTCGAGAAGCTTATCAGGGCATTTCCCATCAAAGCCCATTTATTTTGGCATTCGATCCCATCACGAAGGATAGTTTATAGAAGCTTGGATGTTATTCTTTGCTCAATGCTCCAGCATTCTGTAATCGATCTGGCAATCGTGTAGATCCAGTTTTATTGTTGAATATTCCCTAAGTGGAGGCCGTCTCATAGGTGCCATCTCCATTTAGGATCATGTTCTAACCACTTTAAGTCCATTTATTTTGCATACAGCCGGTTTCTTACCCTGTATATTTGCTACGGAGTTCCGAAAGGCCCGTTTGATCCTGTCACGAGAGATAGTTTACAGAAGCTTGGATGTTATTCTTTGCTCAATGCTCCAGCATTCTGTAATCGATCTGGCAGTCGTACATGATCCAGTTTTACTTTTAGATTCCCCAGTGGAGGCCGTCTCATAGGTGCCATCTCCATTTGAGAATCTCGTTCCAGTTCTAAAAATGACAATTGGTCGTGTTCGCACCAATTGACCATCATTTTAGAATTCCCCAGTGTTGTACTGTGTCCCAGCGCGTCGTTTTCCCCAGTGTGTTCTTCTCGTAGCGTCTGTCCCTGTGTCGTCGTATTCGTCAGCATTTTCGCATTCGTCATTCCAGCATACGCATCATATCATATTCATGGCATCGTCTGCATTAGTCTGTTCTCGCTTTGTCTATAGCATTGCATATCGCCACATATAAGGGCAAAATTTTCGGTTATCTATATTTAAATCCCTCCACCATGATTCCTCGAGTCTCCGCCACTCAAATCATCCGGTGTAGCTATTTAAATAGGGGCAACTGTAATACCCCAAAATTTACCCTTTCTTTTTTATTTTTATTTTAAATTCTTATTAACTTAATAAATTAACCCTTTTTTTTAGATCTTGTTTTTTTAACTAATAATAATTTAATTAACCTTTTTTATAACTTTACTAATGTTTGTTTATTAACTTTTTCCTATTTAGTTTATTTATTTAAATCATTTTAAACTCTTCTTACTAACTTTTAGGATTTAGATTAAAATTTAACTTTTTTTTTTCTTTTCTTTAAGAGTAAATTTTTTTATAACCTTTTTAAAATTAATTTCTAACACATTTTTTTAATCAAATTCTAATACCTTTTTTAAAATAAAAATCTAACTTCTTTTTAAAATTAAATCTTTTTTCTAACTCCTTTTTAAATCTAAATCTTTTTTTCTAACTCTTTTAAAGCTAAATCTTTTTTTCTAACTTTTATAAAGTTAAATCTTTTTTTTCTAACTTTTTTAAAAAAAATTAAATCTTTTTTTTCTCTAACTTCTTTTTAAAATTAAATCTTTTTTTTCTCTAACTTCTTTTTAAAATTAAATCTTTTTTTCTAACTATTTTAAAAATTAAATATAACCTTTTTTTTATAAATTAAATCTATCCTTTTTTTTATAAATTAAATCTATCCTTTTTTTTAAAAATTAAATCTAAATCTTTTTTGACACCATCCTTTTTCAAATTAAAATTCTAAATTCTTTTTAAAATTAAATTCTAACGCCCTTTTCTTTTTCTTTTTTTTAAATTCTAAATTCCTTTTAAAATGAAATTCCAACCGTTTTTAAAATAATTCTAACACTTTTTTTAAAATCAACATTCAAATGTTTTTTATTTTAAAATTCTAACTCATTTTTTTTAAACTTAAAACTCTAATTTTTATTTAACTTGAAACTCTAACTTTCTTTGCTAACATTTTTAAATTTAAATCCCAACACTTTTTTTATCAAATCCAATCACAATAAATCACAGATGGAGCAAAATCAAATCAATCAGATCATATCATCATCATAAAAAAATCAGATCTAAATATCAACATCACCATCATTGAATCAAATCTGAAATCATCATAAAAATTCATTCAAATCAAATCAGAGATTGAAAAAGATTGAGATATTCAAATCAAATCTGAGATTGAAAAAGATTTAAAAAATCAAGTATAAAAGGACCCTCAGGAGCAACAAAACAGGGGATCGACAAGCATCAAAAACTCTTACAGTCTTCATCAAAAGTAACTAACTCTTCTTTTTTTCTAATCTTTTTTATATCTTTTTTCAAAATTTCTACCATTTTTTCTTAATTAAAATTCTAACATTCTAACTCTTTTTAAATTAAAACTCTAACTGTTCTTAGTTAATATTTCTTTTTTTTAATATAAAAATTCATAACTTTAAACTTTCAAGAAACTTTTTTTTTAAAATTCAAAGTTCTAACTCACTTTTTAACTTTTAATGCTAACTCTTTTTTTTAATTAAAATTCTAACCTTTTCTCTTTTATTTTCAAACTTTTATTTTTATTTTCTAACCTTTTTTTAAAACCCAAATTTCAAAGTTCTAATTTTTTTGCTAACTTTTAATTCTAACTTTTAATCTATTTTCTTTTTCTTAATCACATTAAAAACTCTAACTTTTCTAAATTTCACCAAAAAAAAACCTAATTCCATTCTAACTCTTTTCTAATTACCTAAATTCTCACCGTCTCAAAACATTCATCACTTACTTCTAATTATCGTCAATTCCAATTTTCATCCCTCATTCTTAACAGTATTCTTGATTATCCATGAACATGTTCACTAATATTTATTTATTTATTTTTGTATTTATTTTTATATTTGTACATAATCTGACATCATCGTTGCTATTTCATATTCCATTATCACTTGTATATTATCACTATCTTCATTGTGTATCAATTTTCATTGTTTATTAATTTTTCGCTACCATCCTCCTTTTTAAGATCCAAATTTCTAATTTTCTTCTTGTTTCGTTAAAATTATAATTTTCTACTTAAATTCCTAAAATTCCTGTCTAATTTTTCGTCTAACCCCGTATAATAACAGTCTCTGTTTGTTTTAGTTTTTTGCAGCTGACTAAGTTCAATTGATTTTATTTTCAGTTTAAATATTCAATTATCATATTTGTAACTGCTTATGGGGTGTAATTTTGCGAGACAATTGTCGCATTTATCTTTCCGCACTTTATGTTCTGCCATTGTATGTTTATCGCGTCTTTACCAATAATCTCACTCCTCCGAAGGAATTAGGTCTAGCCGTTTGACCGCCGTGTCAATAGTCCTCACCTTCAACCCTTACAACCTCACAAACCCTAATTTTCACAAATGCCTCGCCGCAGGCAAGATTACAATTTTACCCCTAGCATTAGGTCAAAGAGCCGCCGCGCTCATTTTAGGGTTTCCCGCCGCGGAATCCCTAACCTAATTTAACCCTAATTACAACTTAACAATTCGACGTAGAAATTTGGAGTTTCTACACTCCATGTAAGCGTGTCCTTAAGATGCGTTTATTCCCCTTGAGACCTTGACCACAGTCAAGAAGTCTCTAACCTCCCTTTTGAGGGGAACTACGATTACTCTGATTCCACTCCCGTAAGGATACGTAGGCACAAGATGCGATGTCTTGCCGAGTAAACTTAGAATTAACCCCTTAGGTCTCTTTTCTCACTTTAAATCCTTTTGTACATATACCTTAAGCAAATAAATAAAGCAAATAGTAAACATCTGAACAAAAGGTTCCTGTAGAGTACTACAGAAGTTTAGGGTGCTAATACCTTCCCTAAATTTAACCAACCCCCGAACCCTAGATCTTTCCCCGCATTGTGTTTACGATGCAAAAATAGGTTTTCCCTCTTTTGACCTTTTCCTTCGGATAAATCAAAGAGCGGTTGTGAATTGAATTGCGATTCAAACTCATTAATAGTTTGTGATCCTATTTCCACCGCAACAACTATCAACATGGTCATCCCAGGCTCCTTCTCCAAAGCACGCTTCAAGTATGCTTCTCTTGGTGTCTGCCCTCAACCTACAATCCTTCAGGTCTGCGATAGCTTGGCTCAATCTATGCTCACTGTGACATCTGAGTGATTCTTCCGCTGAGATCTTCTCGTCTTTTGCTTTGAGCTGACTCTTCAACTTGGCGATTTGTTGTTTCAGCTTGTCCTCGCGCTCTTTGTTGTTGGTGAGCATGACATTCTATATTGATTCAAACTTAGAGATCTCTAAGTAAGCCTTGTCCAGATCCTTCTTTTTGGTAGCAAGCACACTATGGACAATGTTCAAATCTCGGCCTGTGCGTTCTCTGTCACTAGTCTCCTTTGTCAAATCCATACCTAGTTTGTTTATAAGCTCATTCTGTCTCTTGAAAGAATTGACAACATCAATCTTTTTGCTTCGGAGTTGAATGATTTCTTTCTCTAATTCTTCATTTGCTTTTCTCAGCTCTTCCTTCTCCAACAACACCTGGTTGTATTTCTGGATGTCTACGGTAGTGGGTTCTTCTATCATGAGCGGATACAGAGGCGCAACTGAAGGAAATGGCATCAAGAACTTCGCAGCTCTATCATGAATCCAAGTAAGGTACGGGTCGTAAGCTCGGTTGTTACTCTTCCCCAAGAAAGGATTCCCCTTCCTGTGGATGTTATTCCATGCATGTTCAAGTCTTCCTAAAGTCTTACCCTCCAATAAATCAGTGAGATACAGAGATTCCTGTATCTCCTCTTCCCTAGGAGGCTCCCTCAGCGCATACCCAAACTGTCTGACCAATAAAGAAGGGTTATAGTTGATGCAACCTTTCCTTCCGACCAAGGGGACGTTAGGAAATCCACCGCAACTATAAATAATATATGTACCAAGCATGTCTCGGTCAAACTAAATAATGTTCTCTGCAGATAGACCCATCAACCTCTTCGACCATTCTGAAGTACTAGCAGTGATAACAAATGGACCCATCTTGGGCATATGACTGATAAACCAAGCATACAATAGAGGAATATAGCAAGCTACATTCTTTCCTCTTCGTTTCTCATTCTTGTAGTGAACAGAATGATAAACATCGCCAAGAAGAGTAGGCACTGGATTTTTTGAAGCCAGGATATGGAACGGATCTACATCCACGAAGTCCGGAAGGTTAGGAAACAAGACAATGCCATATATACAAAGAGCCAGGATGACGCTAAACATAATCCAACAACCATCCTTAGCGCACTGCTGAGCTTTCTCAATCAGGCAAGGCAAAGGAAAACCATAAATCCCAAGTCTCTGGATCATCTTCCCATTTAACTCTGAAGCCTCAAGATGCAAAATAGCGGCGAGCTCGGCCAGATCAGGCTCAATATCAACATGGACAAACGACATCTGATTCCGAATGGGCACCCCTAACAGCTCAGAATATTCTTCTAGGGTAGGAGCCAGGACATAGTCAGGAAAGACGAAGCATCTCAACTGGGCATCATAGAACTGTAGAAGAGCATAGACACCACTGATCTCATATGTAGAGGGATTACAGACATATCTCAATAGCCTCCCATAAGACCTCTTGAAATCTTCCATCACTGCTTTTTCACCCAAGGCAATCAAACTCAACAAAGTACTAACGTCCGGAGCTGGAAACTTGTAGGCCACTGTACTCTTCAAGGACTCCATAGCAAGATCACTAGAATCGGGAGGGAAATATGCACCTGCAACACATATACATGTTAATAAAATGCAAATGCAAATGCAAATGCAAACAAGGGATCAAGACTTTTGTGTTGTTGGTCGAGAAAAACCAGAGCTTTGCCTTAAGAAGAACAAAGTACCGACAGTAGGACCCACTGATATCAGGAACACAAATTCACACTTGCAAATTGGATATTCTGGAAGCCAAGCTTTTCTGCACAACCCAACCGCTCTCACAGGTATGGACCTATCCACTGACAAGGTTTGGCATCCTATGCGTTCATCAGCGTCACAGACTTTCTAGAAATGATGATACGTTCACCATTTCTAGTTTGGCATCATCATCTCCTGAAGAGGCCTCACTTAGCTGACTCACAAATGATCGGTTCCTAGAGTCGACAATTCTCAAATCCAAAATCTCAACCGATCCTAAGGATCTGAAGGAAAATCATCAAAGAAAATCTCGTCCGAGTGTGAATTTCATGGGGAACTGTATCTACTAAGCAAACAGACCCTCCACTAATCTCCACTACTAAAGCTAGGTTCATACTCAAGCCTGAGTCTGGCTTATCACTCATCAGAACTTCCCTCCCACAGCACATCAATAATGATATATGATGCGGAGAAATAAAATGCGGAAAGCAAATAAAGATAAAACACATATGTACACACCCAAAAATAAACAAACAAGCGTTAAGGTTGACTCGCATAGGGGATATTACTGTCCCCAGCTGTCGCTACTGCGAAAATCGAGGCCGACAATGACAGAAGAGTCGCCACCGTGCGTTATTTGTCCCAAGAGAGGGAAAGAAAACTCTCAGAGAAAACCTAACGAAAAGAGGGATAAGATCGGTCATCGCAACCAAATCTCGGGTTCGGGAGTCGGTTACACAATGGGAAGGTATTAGCACCCCACACGTCCATCGTACTCGACGGGATCCACGCTTGTTGTCTATCTAAAGGGTGATTGAAACTATCTAACTACAGGCTTGAGGACAAAAGAAAAAGAAGTGACTCGGCAAAGCAACTACACTTTGTGCCTACGTATCTCATCTGAAGTGAGAAGTCAGAGTCAACGTAGTTCGGCTAACTACGGGTAAAAAAGGGGGGAGGTTGCTCGCCAAGACATCGCGTCTTGTACCTACGTACTTTCATCTGGTATGAAAGATCAGAGCAAACGTAGTTCGGGCTAACGAGGAACACAAATTTGTTCAACTGTTTTTTAGGCCCGAGTAGGGTTAACAAGTAGTTCTAGCAGTTGGTGTATGCAGCTCGACTGTTGGGGACTTAGGCGTTACCGTTTGCGGTAGAACTAAAAGTTAACGACAGTCCTTTTATCTGAAAAGGTTTTCCTGATTAAGATCCCGAAGGATAAAACAGTTTGAAGTATTTGTGTTATTTAGAGAAGAAGTGTTTTGAATTGGAGTGTTTATAACGCATGTTGTACCAGAGTCTAAAACCTAGGATCGAATGCGTCGCATATCGCCCTAAGGACGTATAATAAACACTCTAGGAAATTGAGAGGTGGCCCCTCAATCACCATTTCCCAAGTATAAGGCTCATGGAACAACATCCATTATCTTTATTAAGTGTTTTATGATTGTTTTGAGATGAGAAGAGAAAGGACACTAAAAAGGGGACTAAATCCAAACCTAAAGTTGTCATGCAATGGTGATCCTAAGATTGATATAAAGGAAAAGCTACTTAATGTTATCATACATGGTTAAGATCCTAATGTCTAACATAATCTCCCTTGAGAGATTAGAGGTCCTAAGGGAAAGGAGACAAAGAAACAACAGGAAATAACATAAACATGCAAGGATACAAACATGGAATGCAAATGAGGGAGGAAATTGTGTGGGGTAAAGACCACCACAAGCTCATATCAACCTCAAACAACAATATGATAAATGCAAGAGATCAAAAGGGTACAAGAAAAGCATCAATAGAAACACACAAAAGCATCAAAAGTGGGATGAAATGGCCTAAACCAAACAACATCAACCACAATGCCACAAAGCAAAACAACATGAAAAGAGAAAAGAAAAGAACCCTAACTCAAAGAGGGGTTAGAACAAAAGAAGAAAACAGTAAGTTATTCCTCAAACATCATTCAACCAAGGCATCATCATGATTTGTGCAAAAGATACCACAAAAGTGTCCTCATGGTTCACCATTCAATCCATGTTTCAAATACCTCCAAAGGAGGAAACTTAGGCAAACCTACATGATGTTCCAAAGTCATTGGACAGTAAGGGGAATTAAATAAAAAGTTCTTAAAATGAAAAGAAAGTAAACCAGAAGGAAAGGCAAGCAAATTCCCAAAGGAATGCAAGTTTGTTTCACAATGAAACCCTAAATGGAAACTCAAAAGTCAACAACCAAATGAACAAGCAATACCAAATGTTATGACCTAAAAATGAGCAAGCACCATCCTTAACATGTTAACAACATGAATCAATAGGCATTGAGAGCTCAAAGGATCCAAAAATGTCATATCCAAGTCAAACTAGGTCAAGATGTATGTATAAACCTTCCTTCAGGGTAACTTGACTTGCAAGTTACTCTAAAAATAGGAAAATGATTCAAAAAATATCAAATAAAATGCAAGAATCTCATAAATGTGTTGGGACCCAGGGGCCAAAATATTGCAATCAAAATCACTTCACAACAGCACTTTAGAAATTGATTCACAAGGGTGCTTCGTTTTGAACGAGTATTGTTTAGGGTCAACTGAAAGGCATCAAAAGTCAACTCAAAAGTCAACCAATCAGGGGCAAAATAGTCCTAAAAAATTATTCAACTAATCATTGATATGAGGATTGAATTTCATTCATTGGATCAAAATGAAATGAGAGAAATAAAATAAAGAACAAAGCATGTCAAAATTTAAGTTACATAAAATACTTCCAAAGTTAAATCCCATTTTTAATTGAAAAATAAATCATAAAATAAAATAAAAAATTCTAAAAATAAGAGAACATCTCAAAGATTCTAGAACATATTTTTTTGGGATTTTATCATACTTGGAAGTATTTTAAAATAAATTAAATCTAGACAGAAATAAAATAAAAACAAAAAGAAAATGAAATAAAATAACAAAGGTGCTTGAACATGGAAATGCAGAATCCAACTATGATGTGTAAAGATTAAAATGACATGAAAATGGCGTGTTAAAAGTGCTTGAACAGAGAGATATTTTGAAAGAAAGAAACCTAGAAAATAAGCTTCCTCATAGCTCAATGTGTTATCAAAGCTTGCAATAAATTATCCAAAATCGTTCTATGAGTCTCAAGGAGTGTTTTGGGATGTTTTGTTTTGATTCAAACTCAATAAAACTTGGAAAACAATTTTCACTTTTGTCTCTCTCTTTTTCTCAATCTGTTCTTGCTCTCACTCTCACCAAATCCAGTTCTGAAGGTATGGGAAGAATCCTGGGATTAAATATGTTGGATTTAGATTGAAATGAGGCCCAATTCTGTCTCCTTTAAGCCCAATTGGATTTTCACTTTTTCACTTGTGGTCATTTGAATAGTGCACAAATTTCCCCTTGATTAGCTGTAAAAATGGATGCTTTGGCTTGCATCTGAAGTTGGTGGATCAAAGGGCTGAGAATGACTCCTTGGTTTGGTCTTATGGCATGTTTTTGATGTGTAACTTAATCTCGAAGAAACCATGAAAATGCCACCAAAATGCATTCAAATTCCAAATCCAAAGATGGCATTGTGTTTCAAATGTCATTTGCACTCAAAATATGCATAAGGTTGGTACAAAATGTTTTCAAATGAATTAATTTTGATTTTTCCCTCTTTAAGCCTTTTTCATGGAAATTCAATTAGGTATTCTTCCATCTAAGCCAAAACTTTGATGCCTTGATGTTTGGTTGAGAAAATGACCCCATTTGGAGCAAGTTTGAAGTTGGAAAGATTTTCATTTGAAGTGTGCAAAGTGGTGAAAATTACCTATAATGAAAATGACCTGTAATCCTGCTTTCCCAAAATACTCCTGCCTTGCAAGCCTCATAACTTGAGTTATATAAATAATATGAAGGACTTCTAGTACTCTTTGGAAAGCTAAGATCATGAGGAACAAATTTCATGTTCATCAAAAGTTGAGGAGAAACATCCTTCTAGGTCAAAAATGGCTTGGAAGTTGGTTGAGTTTTGTTGACCAAAATCACATTCATCTGAGGACCTGTAACTTGTCTGCATCATAAATTGAGTTCTATAAATCCAACCAATGACTTCTAGTACTCAAAAGAAATATAAGAACATGATCTACAAGTTTCATGTTGGTCAATAGTTGAGATGCAACTTGTATCTTGAGATGGGTGGTCTTGAAGTTAGGCACTAAACAGAGGATTTTACACTGAGAACCCTAATTCAGTCACTCCTCACACTCTTGATTCTTGATGAATTGATCTTGAAATGATATCCCATGTATCTTAACACAACATTTCATGACCATAAAGACTTGGAATTTAGTCTTAATCTCCTTCAATTTCACAGTTGAATCAGAGTTGACCAGATGAAAACCCTTATTGCACCATCTTCAACTGTAACTCTTCACACCTGGTATAAACACTTGAATAAACTCCACAAAGACCCTCAAGGCCTCCAATGAGCTTAAATGACCATCTCCCTCTATAATCATGGGCTTGTGCTCCTCAGATGTGTAGAAGCATGCTTCAGTCTCAAGTTTTGATGATGTCAACACTACTCAAGGTCATCTCTTGATTGCAAAAAGACAAGCCGTTCAAAGTTCTTAAGATCAAGTCAAGATATCTTTCAAGTCAAGCTACATATGGAACTATGATTCTTCAAGACTTGGATGCATTGCCGGTATATCAAATTCTACCCTTATAATTTGATATACAAGTGTTCAAAAACATCAAGCATTTTTGCATAATACATAAGCATGTCTTTGAAACCTTAGAATCGGTATAACATTAATTTTAAAAAGCATTTTTCTGAAAATTAGCAGTGTTAACCGATTAACCATATAGGTTAACCGGTTAACCAATTTGAATTTTGAAATTTCTGGGCTAACGTACCAGTGTTAACCGATTAACCATATGGGTTAACCGATTAACACTGAACGTACAGTGAAAAATTGCTTTGTTTCAAGTTCAAAAATTATTTAAAAATTATACCATTTCATATTTTTGATGTCTACTCAATGTACCTTTTTGAAAGGGTATTTTACTCATATAAATTCTGAGTTTTTCAATTTTGAAAAACACATATAACACATAACACAAAAACACTTTCTACATTCATTTTTCAAATTGTCTTAGAATCAAATTCACCATTTTAAAAGACTTTCATTAAGTGTTCATATGTGCATAAATTTCATATTCATCCTTGAACACTTGTATTGAAAAATTGTAAGAGTGAATTCTGATCATTTGGAAAAGATCAACTTTGATATCATTATTCTCAATTCAAAATCTTTACAAACTTGTGTATTTTGACTTGTGATCCAGGATTGTTGGACACAAGGGTGAGTGTTTACAAGAGGATTGTTCTTGTACACTTGTTAGTTTTATTGTTTGATAGTAGGCCTCACCGGTTGATTGTGTGATAGGTTGTACTTTATTAAACAATAGTGAAAACTCTCTTTCATGTTGAAAGGGTAGTGGAGTACTCTCGGATTGTGAGGGGAACCACTATAAATCCTGGTGTCCATTGTTCTTTTATTTTTCTTCTTCTGCTTTCATAACCAAAAACACAAACCAGTGATATTTCAAAATACCATAAATCGGAAAAATTTCAAAAGTCCTAATTCACCCCCCCCCCCCCTCTTAGGCATACTCTGTTCTTACAATTGGCATCAGAGCGGGTTAAGGTAACCTGTTCCTAACGATTCAGTATGGCTTCCGCAAGTACCAACCCGGTTTTCAAAGATGGTGGAAGTAGTAACAAGCCACCACTCTTTTCTGGAGAATACTTCGATTTTTGGAAAATCCGTATGAAGGCACATCTTGAGGCTCAAGGAGATGGTATATGGGAAACCGTTGAAACTGGTCCACATGTTCCTACAAGTGTGGTAAATGGTGTTGGAACCCCAATGATTAAATCCTCATATGATGAAGATGACAAGAAGAGAATCTTGAATGAGAAGAAAGCAATCAACATACTTCAAAGCGCTCTCAGTATGGATGAATTCTTTCGCATATCACATTGTCAATCGGCAAAACAAATTTGGGATACCTTGGTAGAAACGCATGAAGGAACAGTATAAGTAAAAAGGTCAAGACTTAACACGTTAAGTCAAGAATATGAGATGTTCTGTATGCAGCCCGGTGAATCTATTGTTGCCTTGCAAAAGAGGTTCGTTCATCTAACAAATCATCTGATTGCTCTTTGGAAGACCTTCACCAATGATGATCTCAACTTAAAAGTCCTAAGATCCTTGACAAGAGAATGGCAACCGAAGGTGACCGCCATTTCGGAAAAGAAAAGTCTTTCAACAATGACATCCGCTTCATTATTCGGGAAACTTCAAGAGCATGAACTGGAACTTGGAAGGCTTGAGAAACATGAAAGTCAAGACAAGAAGTCCAAAGGAATTGCCTTGAAGACTGACACAAAGGATGACAAAATTGACGAATCTTCCGAAGACGAAAATTTCATGCTTCTAGTAAAGAATCTTGGTAAGTTTTTTAATAATAATAAAACTTCTTCTTTTTCTAAAAAGAATAGACATTTCAGGAAAAAGGAGGCATCCACATCAAACCAAGAAATTACATGTTACGAATGTGGGAAACAAGGTCACATAAAGCCAGATTGCCCAAAACTCGCAAATAAAGGAAAATTCAAGGGCAAGAAGGATTTAAAAACAAAGAAGGCTTATGTCGCATGGGACGACAACGAAGTGAGTTCATCATCGGAATCAGATAGCGATGAATGCGCAAATATTGCCTTAATGGCCTCTCACCATTCCGATGATGAAAATGAGGTTAGTAGTAATTTTTCTGTCTATGATAATGATGCACGAGAAGTTATAGATGAACTTCTAAAAGAGTGCAAGACTTTGTATAAAGACATCTCATCACAAAAGAAAAGAATTTTACTTTTAGAAAAACAAAATTTTGATTTCTTGAAAAATATTGAAGATGAAAAACAAAAAGTGATGGATGAAAAACAAAGTCTTGTATGTAAGAATTGTGAGTCTTTGTCTTTCCAAATTGTTCAACTTAAAAGAGTTTTAGAGAGATACGAAAAAGGTCAAATTGGCTTGGAAGAGATTCTTAAACATCAAAGGTATCCTAATGATAAAAGTGGATTAGGATATTCTAAATTTTCAAAACCAAGCACCAATAAGACCATTTTCGTAAGAGCAAGTGAACAAATTATTAAAGAAGAGACAAGCACTTCTAAAATTCAGCATCAAAATCATAACAAGAAAAGAATTGATAAGAAAAAGAATTATATTCCTAGATATAGAAGTCATTTTCAACCTACATGTTTTTATTGTGGAATTAAAGGGCACACACCTAATGCCTGCTATGTACGTAATATTGGTGTTGCAAAGGGGCATTATGTGTGGGTGGAAAAGGGTACTAACTATCAAGGACCCAAAGCAATTTGGGTACCTAACACTACCTAATTTTGTTTTGTAGGTATGCTTGAAGACAACCACAAATCAATGGTATCTTGATAGTGGCTGCTCGAAGCATATGATGAGAGATATAAACAAATTTTCAAGTCTATCATTAAAGGCCAAAGGATACGTCACTTACGGTGATGATAATAAAGGAAAAATTCTTGGAGTTGGAACCATTGGTGCACCTCCATGTACAATTATCGAAGACATTCTTTTTGTTGAAGGCCTTAAGCATAACCTGCTTAGCATTAGTCAATTGTGTGACAAAGGGTTCAAAATCAACTTCACAAAGGAGGAATGCTTGATCGAACACGAAGTCACTCATGAGATTCTGCTAAAAGGTAAAAGATATAATAATATTTTTATGATCTCTTTTGATGATTCTTCCTTGAAGGTAAAATGTCTTATGGCAAACAACAATGAGGCATGGCTTTGGCATAAAAGATTTGCTCACATTCACATGGAGCATCTAAACAAATTAATCAAGCATGATCTGGTTGTTGGGCTTCCAAAGATAAAATTCATCAAAGATAAATTATGCGATGCATGTCAAAAGGGAAAACAGACCAAGACAACTTTCAAATCCAAGCAAGTGGTTTCTACATCAAGACCACTTCAATTGTTGCACATGGATCTTTTTGGTCCATCAAGAACGAAGAGCTTTGGAGGTAGTATTTATGCTTTAGTTATTGTTGATGATTTTTCTCGATATACCTGGACAATGTTTTTAATGCAGAAAAATGATGCGTTCAAAGCATTCAAAAAGTATGCAAAACAAATTCAAAACGAGAAGTCACTCACTATAGCCTCCATAAGAAGCGACCACGGTGGAGAATTTCAAAATTCAGACTTTGAAGAATTTTGTGAAGAACATGGAATTTCTCATAATTTTTCGGCACCAAGAACTCCTCAACAAAACGGCGTCGTAGAACGGAAGAATCGTTCACTAGTTGAACTTGCTAGAACAATGCTCAGCGACACAAATCTTCCAAAATATTTTTGGGCAGAAGCAGTAAGCACGGCGTGCTTTGTAAGCAATCGCGTGAATATTCGACCGCTACTCAAAAAGACTCCGTATGAGTTGTTCAAGGGAAGGAAACCGAATATATCATTCTTCCACATATTTGGCTGCAAATGCTTCGTTCTCAACAACAATAAGGACAATCTCGGTAAGTTTGATGAGAAGTCCGACGAAGGTATATTTCTTGGTTACTCTCTTTATAGTAAAGCTTTTAGAATTTTTAATAAAAGAACTCTTACCATTGAAGAGTCTATTCATGTTTCGTTTGATGAGACTAACCCCTCGAAAGAGGATAATATTGTTTTGGATGATGATGATGATTTTGTAGATACTCCACAAAATGAAGAAATTGTTTCAAATGATCAAACAATATTACGAGAAGATGTTACTCAAGAAAATCAAGATCTTCCGAAAGAATGGAGAACACACAAAGATCACTCAATTGATAAAGTTATTGGTGATATTAGTCAAGGTGTTGCAACTCGACTTAATTTAAAGGATGCTTGTCTCAACATGGCGTTTGTATCTCAAATTGAACCATCAAAGATCGATGAAGCTTTAGGCGACGACCAATGGATTATAGCAATGCAAGAAGAACTTAATCAATTTGAAAGAAATCAAGTTTGGACCCTTGTACCAAGACCAGACAATAAGCATATTATAGGAACCAGATGGGTGTTCAAGAACAAACTTGACGAGAATGGGATTATAGTTCGTAACAAGGCAATATTGGTCGCACAAGGCTACAACCAGGAGGAAGGAATTGATTTTGATGAAACATTCGCTCCGGTAGCAAGGTTAGAAGCAATTAGATTACTACTTGCTTACGCTTGTTCTATGAATTTTCAGTTATTCCAGATGGATGTCAAAAGCGCTTTCCTGAATGGATACATTAATGAGGAAGTCTACGTCAAACAACCTCCGGGTTTTGAAGACTTCAAAAATCCATCACATGTTTTCAAACTGAAGAAGGCTCTCTACGGTTTAAAACAAGCACCACGAGCATGGTATGATCGCCTTAGCAACTTCTTATGTGAGAAAGGATTTACAAAAGGAAAGGTTGACAAGACGCTGTTTATAAAGAAGATCAAGGGTAACACCTTGTTAGTACAAGTCTACGTCGACGACATCATATTTGGATCAACAAACAAAGAACTCTGCGAAGAATTCTCACTCATGATGCGAGAAGAATTCGAGATGTCCATGATGGGAAAGTTAAATTATTTTCTTGGACTACAAATCAAGCAAACCAAGGATGGAATCTTTCTCAACCAATCCAAGTACTGTAAGGAATTAATAAAGAAATTCGATATGGATAGTTGCAAGATGATGTCTACTCCTATGGGATCCGGAATGTATGTTGATCAAGATGAATCTGGTACTCCAATTGATATCACTAAATATCGAGGTATGATTGGTTCATTACTATATTTGACGGCAAGCCATCCTGACATTATGTTTAGTGTTTGTTTGTGTGCGCGCTTCCAAGCAAATCCGAAGGAATCGCATCTCACTACTGTGAAGAGAATTATCAAGTATCTCAAAGGAACGACCAATGTCGGATTATGGTATCCTAAAGGTAGTACTTGTTCTTTAGTTGGTTATTCTGACGCTGACTATGCAGGATGCAAAACCGATAGAAAAAGTACAAGTGGTACATGTCACATTCTCGGAAATGCTCTAGTATCATGGGCCTGCAAGAAGCAAGCTTGTGTAGCACTCAACACCGCCGAAGCAGAATACATCGCCGCAGGAAGTTGTTGTGCACAGATTTTATGGCTGAAACAACAACTTCTGGATTATGGTGTTGATCTCGGATGCATTCCTCTACTATGTGACAATACTAGTGCCATAAATATCACAAAGAATTCGGTTATGCATTCCAGAACAAAGCACATCGATATCCGGCATCATTTCCTTCGAGATCACGTATTAAACAGAGATGTTGATGTTACTTTCGTCGACACACACAACCAACTCGCTGACATCTTCACCAAGCCTTTGGCAAAAGAACCATTCTACAAAATTCGGAGAGAACTTGGAATTCTTGATGAAGGTGACATCTGACTTTTTCTCTAATATGTGTATGCATTATTTGTGATATGTTTTCATGTGTATGCATTCTGTTTTTTAAGTATTTTTCAAAAATTCAAGTGTGTTAATCGATTAACCATATGGGTTAACCGATTAACACTGTTGAATTTTCAATTCTGATTAAATTTTTTAATGTGTTAACCGATTAACCTATATGGTTAACCGATTAACACTGTTAATTTTTCTAAAAATCAGAAACGAAAATTAACTAAAATTTTTGAAAATCTTATATTTTTTAATATATTTTTTGTGTGGTCCATATTCTCTTAAATATCCAAATCCATATCCAAAATCCATATTCCCTCTTCAAATCCTAACTTCTCTCTCCCACTCTCTAAAGTTGGAAAAACTCCCCACAACTTCTCAAACCCTAACTTCCTCAGAACCCACAACCCCAGTTCTCTCAAACCTCCATCCATGGCTTCAACATCAAACCGCGGCAAGGGAAAACTTCCAGAACATCACTCTGCATCTGATGAAGATATCCCTATGGAAACAACCAAGAAGCGCAGAATGGATTTCAAAGTCCGAGTTCGTTCTATCCTTCCGGTAAAGTATGTGAATCTTAAGGCTTTTCCCGCATCATCTTTTGATTTTCCTGCTTTGCTCAAATATCAGAGGATCGATAAATTTGTGTCTGATTCTGGAAACTGCTACCCGGATCTTGTCAAATCCTTTTTGCATAAACTGTCTGTGTTTCTAAATGCACATGATGAGCATATTATGAAAACAATTGTTAAAGACTGTGTTGTTGAAGAAAATCTGTCTGATGTTGCTGCAATGCTGAACATACCATCATCTGGGTACTTTCTGAGAAAGGGAGTTAACCACGTGGAAGGGCCATGGTCCAACTACGACAAGATGGAGTTCTATTATCAGATCTGCAGATTTCCAAAGGAGATGATTATCGCCAACCAACGTACTGCTCGTCTGTTGTGCTATGCAAAGAATCTTACCGTCTCTGATCGGATGCTTCACTATATAATCTGCTATGTGCTGATTCCCAAGGATTCGAATCATGCACAAATTAATGATCTGGAAATGCAGCTTCTTTTCGCCATCAAGAACAAGATTCGTGTCAATTGGATTCTGACCATCATGTATCACCTTCAACAACAACTATCTCTTTCAACCCGTCTTCCTTATGCACGGATGGTATCAAGAATTTTGGAATTGACTACTTTGGATCTTAACCGTGAACCAACCATCAAGATGAAATTAACCACCAATAAGATCAACGAGATTACAATTTTCAAGAATAATGGAATTTTTAAGGATAATGACGGTACTTACAAGTATTCAGAAGAAGGAGCCAATGCTAACCAGGCCTTTCCCGTACCTGAAGGAGGCATCACAAACGAGTTCCTTTACCAAACTATAATGACTCAGCATAGAGAAACCTCCCGGGCCATTGCTTCTCTCAGGAACCTTGTACTTTCCTCTCACCACACCAATCCTGACAGCCCTGTTGTATCTGATGAAGAAAATGAAGGTCAAGAGGAAGAAGAGGAGGAGGATATGGCGGATGAGGATTTTTAGAGAATATGATGCTGCTGTTGTTTTTATTGCTTTGCTTTCTAGTCTTAAGTTTTTATGCTTTCATTTGAACTATGTTTTATTGTAACAAGTACAATTTCTATTTGCTGCATTTTATATGCATTTCTGTTTGTGCTTTGTGTTTACTTGGCTTTGCATGTGCTTATTACTATATATGCTGCTATCTTGTGATTTCTTTGAAAGCTCTTCCTTTTTGCTGATGTCAAAGGGGGAGAAGAGCTTGGTTCTGTTAATGTCTCTCTGTGTGCAGATTTTTTTTTCCTCTGTTAAGATAGGGGGAGTTGCTAGACATAGGGGGAGAACCAGATCAAGAACCAAGAGATATCGCACAACATTTTTGATTGCCATCATCAAAAAGGGGGAGAATGTAGAAGCATGCTTCAGTCTCAAGTTTTGATGATGTCAACACTACTCAAGGTCATCTCTTGATTGCAAAAAGACAAGCCGTTCAAAGTTCTCAAGATCAAGTCAAGATATCTTTCAAGTCAAGCTACATATGGAACTATGATTCTTCAAGACTTGGATGCATTGCCGGTATATCAAATTCTACCCTTATAATTTGATATACAAGTGTTCAAAAACATCAAGCATTTTTGCATAATACATAAGCATGTCTTTGAAACCTTAGAATCGGTATAACATTAATTTTAAAAAGCATTTTTCTGAAAATTAGCAGTGTTAATCGATTAACCATATAGGTTAACCGGTTAACCAATTTGAATTTTGAAATTTCTGGGCTAACGTACCAGTGTTAACCGATTAACCATATGGGTTAACCGATTAACACTGAACGTACAGTGAAAAATTGCTTTGTTTCAAGTTCAAAAATTATTTAAAAATTATACCATTTCATATTTTTGATGTCTACTCAATGTACCTTTTTGAAAGGGTATTTTACTCATATAAATTCTGAGTTTTTCAATTTTGAAAAACACATATAACACATAACACAAAAACACTTTCTACATTCATTTTTCAAATTGTCTTAGAATCAAATTCACCATTTTAAAAGACTTTCATTAAGTGTTCATATGTGCATAAATTTCATATTCATCCTTGAACACTTGTATTGAAAAATTGTAAGAGTGAATTCTGATCATTTGGAAAAGATCAACTTTGATATCATTATTCTCAATTCAAAGTCTTTACAAACTTGTGTATTTTGACTTGTGATCCAGGATTGTTGGACACAAGGGTGAGTGTTTACAAGAGGATTGTTCTTGTACACTTGTTAGTTTTATTGTTTGATAGTAGGCCTCACCGGTTGATGGTGTGATAGGTTGTACTTTATTAAACAATAGTGAAAACTCTCTTTCATGTTGAAAGGGGAGTGGAGTACTCTCGGATTGTGAGGGGAACCACTATAAATCCTGGTGTCCATTGTTCTTTTATTTTTCTTCTTCTGCTTTCATAACTAAAAACACAAACCAGTGATATTTCAAAATACCATAAACCGGAAAAATTTCAAAAGTCCTAATTCACCCCTCCTCTTAGGCATACTCTGTTCTTACAAGATGGTCTTCAAATGGCCTCCAAGACAGGAGGTGAACCTCATACACTTATCTGCTTATCCAAAAGGGCTTTGACTTATCTCTGATGATGATAACCCCCTTGTTGACTTGAATACAACCTCTTGATTAGGCTTAGAACCCTTATCACATTCCTCTTGTTGCACACATCTCTTGATCCCCTGTAAAAATGCAAAATGCTATGCAATGCAATATGCTAGAACAATGAAATGAAACATAAACCAAGTAAAGAAAAGGTTGGGCAAATTTTGGGGTGCAACAGAAGTGTTTTTGGAGAACCCTTGTTTCTCTTATATGTTTTTTAGGCTTATCTTGTTTCTGCTATGCATATGCCACTGATATGTGAACTGGGACAATTCATGATTGCATGGGTATGTCCTTGAGAACAATAATGTTTGGTGTCTGGGAGAATTTATTTTTCTCTGCAGTGGGTTGTGGTCTCCAGAAGGAGTTGTTTTTTTGATTGATCTGTGATGTCAGACTAGATGTCTTGACATTGTGTTTAGCTATTCAGCTGCACTTTGCTGGATTCTTAAGCCACGTTATTCAGAAGGAGTTGTTATTACTACTATATGATGTTCTTATAAGAGTTATGTGTTGTTTCCACCATGTGTGCCCTAATTTGTTAAGAATGGCTCTCTTGAGAAATAATCCTGTTCTTTTGGATGAGAAAGAATTTAATTTAGGACTAAGTATATTATGGAGGAAATTGTTTCTCCAAATTGAGTTGGTTGCTAAAAGATTGTAATGTCAACCACGATATCATGACATTGTACTGTGACAAGCTGGTCACAGTCAGAATTTTCAAAATATTTCACTCTACACAGCTGGACAAGTTTAGTGTGACTGGTCATCATTCTGCCTGGGGTGTTTTGGGAATTAGTATTAATGAAGAGTTATAGCAACTACAATTTAGGAGGTCTGGAAAAAAATTGGTTGCATGTGTTTCTCAAGAAAAACAGTTTTTCAATGACACAGAGA
The DNA here is from genome assembly GCA_963859935.3 of Lathyrus sativus. Classification (NCBI taxonomy): domain Eukaryota; kingdom Viridiplantae; phylum Streptophyta; class Magnoliopsida; order Fabales; family Fabaceae; genus Lathyrus; species Lathyrus sativus. The sequence continues at coordinate 920,349,195 of OZ012735.1, forward strand.
ATGTCATTTCAACTGTTGCAATAAAAGCTTGGAAAGCGAAAAAGAGGAACAAGAGAATGTTTCTGTTACTAAGGATAATTTCACTCCTTCCAACAATTATATCCTTGATTGATCATGCGATACAAGCAAGGTCGTTATTCATTTTTAAATCCCAAAACCTTGTCGCTTTAGTCGTCTACCCAGTTGTGTTTCAACATGAGTCAGAATTCCTAAAATACTAATGCTAAAAAGACTTGTATTGGATTCCGAAAAGGATAAGGGTGCGGGTCCAAAGAAGGTGAAGTTTAAAGTCATGACATCTGTTGGATCATCTACTGGAGCATCTAGGACAGGGAAAAAGTTTGTGACAAAGTCTTTCAAGAAAAATCATGCTCAACTGCATAACTCTGACGAAGAGGGTGATGAAGATTGGGTTAATTTCATTAACTCAGGTGGTTTGAATGGATAGCTGGCATCATAGATGAAGTTTTTTTGGTGTTTTATCGGTTGTTTTGTCTTTTTTGTTATAATAATTACCTAACAGTATTTGCTTCCATTTGTTGCTTTGTTGTTTGCTTTCATTAGAACTATTTGTAGCCTTTGCTACGGTATGTTTTCATTTATGCTTGTTTACATTTACTCTATTTTTGTCTATTTTTGGCTAAAAAGGGGGAGTAAAGTGTTGATATGTTTGATGTCTCTGATTTTGAATCAGATGACATGACATCATGTCATGCTTTAGTGTGATTTGTGGTTGCTTATTGTATATAACTATTTAAGGGGATCATGATAGTTTGTCATGCTTACTGCTGCTGTCACGGATGGGTTGTATGTGTGCAATGATGTGCAACATGTTCTGACATGTTGTGGTTATGAAGAACCTTGGATGCTATATGGTAATATATTACTCTGATGTTCTTAGTAACATGTGTGACTTCTGCTGTATGCGTTTCTAATATGCGTGGCTTCTGTTGTATGTGTTTCTAATGTGTGAACTTGGATAGTTCATGTTTAGATTTCTTGTGATTTGATTTTTTTCTAATTTTATGTGTTTCCAACATGTTTTGTTGTATTTGTTTCTAATGTTATGAAGAACCTTGGATGCTCTATGATAATCTATTACTTTAATATTCTGAGTAATATGTGTGGTTTATGTTGTACGCGTTTCTAATATGTGTGGTTTCTGCTGTATGTATTTCTAATGTGTAAACTTTGATAGTTCATGTTTAGATTTCTTGTGATTTGTTTTTTTTTCAATTTTTCCTTGAGGGAGAGTATTAAGTATGTGTGACAAGGGGAGTAATGGATCTGTCTGAGGTTGTTGTGTTGAAGTTGTGTTAATTTGATGTCAGACAGCTGTGTTAATTTGATGTCAAACCTTATGTCCTGACATCTCTGGAGATTTTTGAAGTTTGAAGGAGTTTAATCTCTAATGATTTTATAGTTGCATTTTATCTCTGATATCTTTTTGTTTGCAGGTTGTGCAAAAATTACAAGTAGCTTGTGTATTGTTTTTGTGGTTTTATTCCTCTCCTAACAAAGGATTTTAGCCAAAAATTTCCAAAAGGGAGATTGTAAGTTATATGGTTGTTGGATTGACAACATTTTGGTAAAACATGATGTCAGCAAGATGTTAAGTCAGATGTTTTGTCATGACAGTCAGACATCATGTTCAGCATAATGTTATGACATGTTCCAGGACATGTTATACGAGAAAGTTAGGGCATGATTGTTTTGGTATTTTTAGTGTGTTTTATTTCACACGTTTGCGTTATCCAATGAGAGATATTGTGGGAACTTCTATTTTGACAGATTGTGTTGGTTTTCTTAAAAAGGATCGTTGAAACTTTTTAGAAAACTTTGTATTTTGTTCCTATTTTTGTGTTGGAGATTATGCTTATGAATTCAAGCTGATTCCTGATGAGTTGCGCTTCAAGAGCCCAAATCCACGAGGTCTGAAGACTATTTAAAGAAAATACCTAAACCTAATGTAATTCACAAATGTCACTTTTATAAAAATAAGGGAAAATTTTAGAGTCTTAGGTTTTGAGAGTCTTGTTTGTATGACTTTGTAAGTGACCCATGTATCTTTTGATACATTGAGGTAGACTGATTGTATATTGTTTATTGTTCACTCTAAAGCTTTTAAGTAAGAGTGTATTGTTCTTAGTTTAAGGCTTTTAAGCAAAACTAAGTATTGTCCTTGGAAGAGTGTTCTTCTATTTTGGGTTAATGTTGAATTATCACTAGTTTGTGACTGATTAGGAAGTGAGAGGGAGATCTCGTATCTAGAGGGTTTCTACGTAGAAGTTGCACAAGGTAGTGATTAGGCGAGAAGTTGTAAACGGGGAAGTTTAGCTTTGAATTAATGTTATCATAATGAATTTTCTTTTTGGCTTGGATGGCCCCAAATGTATGTGATGTTGCACCGAACTAGGTTATCAAATGACTGTGTTATTTATCTTTCTGTAATTTATTTTCAATCTAATTTACTTGTTATGTCAGACAAAAGATATTGTAAAATCTATCTTGACATCATGTTCTGATATGAAGATATTAGTATTAACATATGTTAAAGTGCTAGAATTTTAATCCTATACTAATGATGATGCAAATATATTGGTTTGTATCTTCCATAATTTTATACCTTAAAATAGATTCATTTCACTTTCTTTATTTGTATTTTATGCCTTAAACTAGATTCATTTTACCTTAAAATATTGGTTTGTACTCTGTCATTCATACTTATCTCTTTTTATATTATTGCAATTTCGTTTAACTATTGATATTCTTTCTCATTCGTTTATTAATGAAATATATTTTTCTTCCAATTTTATGTTTGATCGTTAATTTAAGTCCTTTCATTTTTATGTTTGATCATTTAAGTTCTTCCAATTATGTTTGATCATTAAATTAAGTTAAAATTGTGTGTTTTTTAAAATTTATTTCCAATTGATCCAAATATGAGAATGCTTGATACTAAAAAAATAAAATTAAATGTGATTCTAAGCACTATAGAGATATGGTGGTGGTGATAATGGTGAGAGTATTTTGATTTAGTAGATTTAGGTTTGTCATTTGGCTATGTTTGAAGGAGATGTGTGTTCTAATTCTTTCAAACTTTATTTATTTTTATAAAGAAAATTAAGTCATAGTCAGTTGATCTTTATGATATAAACTATAAAATATTTATAAATAATTATCATATTCGTAATAATTCAACATACATTTTCGTGTATCACACGGGTAAACGTTTCATAAAATTAAAGATAGAGTTTGAGAAAAAAATAGAAGCGCGAAAAAGTGAATGATCAAATTAAATACAAAAATATTTAAAATAGTTTTATGACATGGTTGAATATTTATCACATATCTTATTTTTATTTTTAAGTATGAATAAATTAAACCAGTCAAAATGAATAAATTCACTTATAATTACAATTATTCTTTTATTTTTATTAACAAATAATTAATATTAGTATAATTAACATTTTTTTAATAATATTGATTCATATGCAACATTAGTTAAAGAGTTATAAGGATAGTTTGAAATATTTGAAGAGCACAGTAATAATGAAAAGGAATAAAGTTCAATTTTTTTTCATATTTTTCAATCGAAGGTATTCTTATTTGAGACATGTTGAACAACTAAATATTGATATTTTTAACAAAGAATAGTAATTGTATATGATCTGGAGTGATCATAATGGATTGTCGTGGCTTTCAATGTAGGGCAGCAACAGTGGTTGTAGGAGCGGAGGGGGGTGTTGTCGTACCTCGAAAAATACGATCCTCGCGATGGACACAGAAAAAACGTTCGAACAAAGATGCCACCAAACTTTATTCATTTTAAGGAAGGAATGGAAAAATATCGATAAAACCGTCAGGATAAGAAAATGGCCATCGCAACTAAATTCTAGGCTCGGGAGTCGATTACTCGAGAGGAAGGTATTAGCACCCTCTACATCTGTTGTACTCAACGGGAACCTCTTGATTCGAGTCATGAAAAGAGTTAGCTAGGTTTCCTTGTTATTTTCTAAAGATTCGCTTCTAAGGGGGAAATGAGTCGTTTTTTAATAGGGTGCTCGCCAAGGATTAGGGCCCTTGTGCCTACGTACTCTCTTGTGCAATGGGAAAGTCAGAGCATCATAGTTCATGGACTACGGGAAAAGGTTTGGGGTAAAAAGAAAAAAAAAGGTAGCTCGGTAGGATCTCGCAATCCTATGCTTGCGTACCCTCATGTTGCAATGAGGAAGTCAGAGCAATCTTAGTTCGAAAAACTATGAGTGGTTGGTTTGTGTCTTTTAAGCGAACAAGTATTTAAGTCACATTTTAACTGCTAAATGTTGGTTTGTCTGCTCGCTATGGGAGGCTGAAACGCTAGTCTATATGAGCGGAATAAGGGACTAAACAATGTTCTTTGCGAAAGTGTTTGAGTTGTGGATTGCACGGGGGAGAGGAATTAGTGTCTTGGGAAGTTTCGATCGCACGGGGCGAGGAAAGAGAGTTTGATTTGTTAGATGTTTTGTTTGGCTGATGATTAATTAAAGCTTAAGAAAGGTTTCTTGGGCCCAAGTAATCGGGAGAGTGAATCAAAGATTTGACTCCCTCTTGTTTTGAACCTTAATTGCGAAAGAATTTTGATATAATTAAGGTATTTTAAACAGATGGCGATTACTCGAAACTTAAGAAAGGCTCATCGGTCCCAAGTAATCGAGAAAGTGTGTCAAAGGCCTCTCTCTCTCTCTCTCTCTCTCTCTCTCTCTCTCTCTCTCTCTCTCTCTCTCTCTCTCTCTCTCTCTCTCTCTCTCTCTCTCTTTCATCTAAGTGTTTGAGAAAATAGATTTGATTTAGTTTATAGTGAAATAGTTTGATGTGAATCAGATTATAAATATTTTAGAGAAGACAATTGTTCGAACTTAAGAAAGGCTCCTCGGGCCCAAACAATTGAGGAGAGGAATCGAAGACTCCACTCAAACTCCCTTTTCATCTTTTATTGAAATATGATCTAAGTATAATTAAGTTTATTAATTTGACTTTAATAAAATTCTTAATGTTGATCGAGGTTCAAATTTACGTTCGAAAATGATTAAAATCTTGAACTAATGGAAAGGAGGTCCTAGTGGTATAAGGTAAGGTCGATGGCGAGGCGAAAGCGCTCAACTTACAAGTTGGGTAAGTTTTGTACTTTAAGGTTACAAGAGTCAAGTAACTGAATTAAGTTTTAGTTGTGTGCACTAGCAAAGTGGGCTAGTCTTCTAAATAACCAACTAAAAATAATTGATCGAATAGGTCTCACTGTAAGAAAGCCTAGGAGTAAGCTTTGAATGTTGTGTATGGTGACCAAAAGGTTGATGGCGATGCTTAGAAAGCAATCGGCTTACAAGGTGAAAAATGGCTCGACGTTGAATCGAGAATTATTTCTTTTGAAAAGGGTTTAAAGCATTAAAATGAAATCAGGATAAAAGCGCTAAACTTATTACACTTCATGGGAATTGGGGTACATTTTGGCGAATCAGGATGAAATAGCACAAGGCCAAATGCGTACAAACAAGGCGATTTGAGTTTTGAAATCCCTCGATTTTGGCCCGATTTTATTTATCAAAGTCAAATGGTCAAAGTTTATTAAATCACTTAATTAGATTAATCCAAATTAATTATCAAAATTATTTGATTAAGTCAAATAATTAAGTTAATTAAGATTGATTAATAAAGTTAAATGATTCGAATTTGGTTAATTAATTAATTAGGCTAATTAAAATTAATTATAAAAAGTTATTCAATTAAATCAAATAATTAAGTTAATTAAAATTGATTAACAAAATCAAATAATTAATATTAAATTCAAAATTATTTAATTAATGAGAGGTGAACACAAAGTGAACATAACAAATAAATCGAGTCGAATTTTTTATAATGTGCTCAAAAGTTGGTTTGCGTGTAATGACAATATGAAGAATGTCATACACATGAGTCATAACACGACGAATTATTCAATTAATGTGTTGAATGTTTGGCGGCATAACGACATGAAATTGTCGAATCCATTGATTAAAAATTTCGATTAAAAGTGAAATGAAATTAAAAAGAATACAACAACAATAGAAAATTATGTTCATATATTTACAAAGTTATTTAAAATGTGTGAGTAACAAACATAAAGGGGCGTTGGTCCTAAAATAATGGGGTGTAACTTAGAAATGAACAAAGTCCAACCCATCTAAAACCTAATGAAATGCATACCTTATTTTTAGGACTAATAATAATAATAATAATAATAATAATAAATTAATTAATTAATTAAACTAAAAGATTATTCAATACATCACAAGAAAATTTTCACAGTGCACGTAATTTCAAGATAACAAAGAATCCAACCTAAAAAAACAACTAACTGACACTTGGTAAGGCAACATTAATGAGTCATTTCAAATCATGAAAAAACACGGTCTATATTCACTTAAAAAATCAACCTTATCATTAACAGCCTAAATACGAGTGAGAGGAAAAAAGTTACTGCACATAATAGTTGTAGAAATCAATTAGAGAAGAGAGATATAATGGGGGCTAAGGTGGGGTCGGGGGGTTTGTCTCAGGCGGAGCACCGATGCCAGAATCTGGATCTTCGTCGGGAGCGGTGGTGATGCGTAGGGCTTTGACCGTAGTAACTGTTTCGGTACGACTCTGGTGACGGTGCAATAGCAGTCCCGATTAGATTGTTATCTTTCGATTCAAGACCTCACTTCTTCTTTTGTCCTTTTTATTTTGATTTTGATTTTTGATTGTGTGACTTGTTGTTTGCGATTGAGAGAGTTGAAGTTGATATGAAGATGTGAAGTCGTTACTGTTGCGACTGAAAACGGATTGTGAAGTTTTTGTTGTTATTGTCGCGGGTTTCGTCACGATGACGGGAGTTTTGTGAAATGTTATTTTAATGGTGGTTGAGTGTTGAAGGGATAAAGACGGAATAATGGTAGAACTATTATAAGTTGAAGGTGTAGATTTTTTGAAATGAATGAGGAGGACGGAGTAGTAAGAAGAAAGGTAAATGAAAAATGAGGAAGATTGAGAGGCACTTTGTTTTTCTAAGGGAGTGAATGGAAGAAATTACATGGTTATGGTGTGTGTTTCGGTTGGGAAAGAAGATGTAGATGTAAGATTTTGCACATATTGTTTTGTGGTTTTTCAGGTTGGTGGTGTAAGGGAAAGATTTAAGGAGTTGTGAGGAAGGGAAAATGTTAAGTATGTTGCATTGTGTTTATGGTGTTGTGACTGTTGAAGGAAAGGTTGTCAAAATGGCGAAGAAAACAAGTTGTTAAAGGTGAAAAAAATGAAGTGATGGATCTGTGAAGGGAAAACAAAGAGAAAAAAGGTGAAAAAAATGAAGTGATGGATCTGTGAAGGGAAAACAGAGAGAAAAATATGGTGAAGGTTAGCGTGGATCTCGAATAAGAACAATGATGGTGTTCAAGATTGAAGAATCAGATATTTTGTTTATTTTTGAAGATTCCGTTTTTAAGTGTGAAGACATTTTAGGAAAATTTGGATTGAAGAAACTATTCTTGAGGAGAATAAGTTGCAGATCCTGTGTTACACAACTGTTGTGTTTTTGAAGCCCAAATCCAGTCTATTTTATGGTTATAAATAAGATGGATTTAACCTAATCTAGATGTGGAAAATACATTGTTGCTTAGTGAGTTTTAGGGTTTGTGTATTTGTGAGCCTCTCTTGTATCGTGTTGATACTAGAGCTTGACTGTTTGCATTGAGTTGTAATTTCTGTCACTGCTGTGATTGAAAGGGAACTGAGAAGGGTCGCATACTTAGGAGAGTCTTAGGCAGAAATTAAGCACGGATAGTGATTAAGTAATAAGTTGTAAATCAGAGGTTGTTTAGCTTATAATTAATACTATCTAGTGGATTTCATTCCTGGCTTGGTAGCCCCCAGGCGCAGATGTTGTTGTACACCGAACTGAGTTAACAATTATTGTGTGTTTGTTTACTTTCTGCAATTTTTATTGTGCTTCTTCTTGTCATTATGTTTAAGCAGAGATCAAGTGTCTCGACATCTCTTAGAATATCTGAGATCTGTATACCAGAATTTCAGATTGTAATCATAGTCCAAGATTAGAGAACCAAGTTTTTTTAGGGGGTTTTCCTTTATTAATGTCTTTAAAAGAAAAAAGAAAAAGTCCACGTGGACAAAGGAAAAAGAAGCATAAACATAAACAATATGAAATGTAATGCTAAAAATAAAGGCATAAAAGTAAAGAGTAAGAATTTAAATGACAAGAAAATTAAATGACAAGAAGAGTAAAGGTGGATAAAGTAAAAGTTAGCACAGTAATAATGTTAGTATTGATGTTAGAGTTAATAATTCGATTCGAGAAAAAATTAGCGCTATGTTAAGTAATTGTAGCACAATCTATTAGAAAGATCATATTATGGGAGACCAGTCAATAAAAATTTATGTAGCATACATGTTAGATATATGCTAGAAACCATACTCCTAAAACATGTGGCACAAGTAAAAACCAAGGAAGGATCAAACACTATGACAAAGAGATTAGTCCATTACATCAATCATCTTTCATGACAACTTAGAATAAACTTATGCATCAATCTAAAGTACCTCAAATGATCAATGATCAATTGGAAAGTAAATTTGAAATGATGAAAGTTTATCAATCATCAATCCAAACTTCATGAACAAGATGGACTCTTAATCATCCAATTGATCAAGAGAAAAGAAAAAAAGAAAAAATAAGGAGAAAGAGATATGAAGAGAGAAACTAAATTGAGCCATGACTTGAGATTCATTTATCATTAATTTGAATCACCTCTCTTGGTGGATTAAGATACTAAACATATCATCAATACAAAGTACTAAAATTGATCCAAATGATCATTTAATAATAAGTTTGAATTGATGAAGATTCATCAAACCTCATCAACATTCAAATTCCATTGAGATTGAGGAATACTTTTATCAAGAAGTCATGTTCCAATGCAACCAAAAGTCAAATAAAATGCAAGAAAATAATTTTTAAAATGATTTTAAATTGAAAACAAAATAGAAAATGCAAATGAAGCATCTAAACATGAAACAAAACCTCAATAAAATCAAGATAGGTCAAAAACAAGTCAAATATCATAAGATAACTTTTGGAGAATTTTAAAATGCATAAAAGTATTTTTAAACCAATTAAAATGCATGAATAAAGAGAAAATTGATGAAAAATAGTAATACATAAAATAAAATTGTAAGAAAAATATACACGGTAGAAAATAATTTTAGAAAATTCTAGAAAAAAATTTGAGTCAAAAAGGTTAAGGGAGCTATTTTTAATGATTTTTGTTTTAAAAATAAAAGAGAATTTAAAAACAATTAAAATAAAATAAAAAGAAACAAAAAACCACAGCCATGGATCAGATCAAGGGATAACATTCACATACACGTGTGACCATCAGATCAAATTTAAAACAGATAAAAGGGATATAATCAAAAGGAACAAGGTAGACCTTAAGTGAAATAACGCGCTGGATCATTTTCAAAATAAAACAACCTCAGACCATCGTTGCTGATCTCCAGCCATCTTCTCCGGTAGCTCCTCACCGGAGCTTTGGCAAATGATAACATTGGAGAATGAGACCACCACCATTGTGACCGTTACCTCATCACGAATCCAACCATAGGCTCAAAATTCATTTATATAAATTGAGTGTGGAGAATTTCAGAGAAACTTGTGAAGAAAGTAAAAACAAAAATCAAAATTAAATGCCATATAAGATTAATCAAAGCAAGATAAGTTAGGGGAAAGTATCAGAGAGTATCAGGTTACATTGTGGTAACTTGTTTGAGTGAAAACGAAGCCTCTAACTACCTTGTCCAAATAGAAGAGGTTGTAAGGTTGATCTGGTTAGCACGATTCAGAGGGTCTCAAGGCTTAAGAATTGTTGCAATAGCTTCAAAAGATACCGAAGGTGCTAACGGGACCAAGAAATAGAGTTGAAAATGCTTAAAAATTGAAAACAAAATCTCATAATTTTAGTGAGAAGTGTGACCTCGAGCAGGGTTTCTATAGGCTATCCAAGCTTGAAATTGAGCGTGAAATCTTCCTCTATTTATAACTGAGGTGAATGAATGGGATACATGTGGAAATTAGTTGCAATTCATGTGAAATCATGTGCACCAAAAGTGTGATCATTCTTGGTTGTGAAGTCATACGCAACTGAATCCTTCATATTTTGGGTCCTTTTTTATCCTTAGGTATCACTTGACATCATCATGGATAAAACACGTGCAAAGCTTGGCTTAAAATTGAGAATTGAGTGATTTGCAAATTCTTACCATGAGTAATTTTCAGTTCCATGAGGCCATGTTTTAACCAATGGGAAATCATGTACACTAGACCTTTAATGCTCATTCTTTTTGCAACCTGATCACATCATAACAAATAATATAATTGAAAAGAAAGGTTTCATTTGGATGCGTCATACTCCTACTTTGAAGGGTTTTAAAAGTGTCTCATGGACTCAAGTATCAACAAGATCTCAATCAAAAATGTGGACTCTCGGATGGGTGTCAAATATAACCCGGAAACCAAGACCATTGTTTACCTTGGTGAAGGTGTGGCTGAAAATGATGAGCAAGAGGATGAAGACGATGATGATGTTCCTATTCCTTCTAGAAATGGCCTGAGTAACCAACAATTAATGGATTATATGACTCAACATTTTGGAAATCTCAACACTTCCATCAATGACCAATACAATGTTATTCAAGAGTCAACCAACACTCGGATCACCAACTTCCAAGAGGCCGTAAACCAACAATTCTCCTATTTGTACTCTCACTTATACATTCCGCCATATGATCTCCAAACCCAGTTGTCCCTCCAACTCATCCATCACCTCTCCAGACAACATTTCCAAACCAACCAAACTTTGACCCCAACATGGATCTGTCATAAAATTTTTTTTTACTATGTGTTTTATGTTATCTTTTTAAGTCATTTCTGTTATTTGAAATCCGTACTATCTAGTTTCCTTGTACTATTTCTATTTCTAAATTTGCAATTTGAATTATGACTAAGTTTATATTTTATTTTCAAATTGTTATCTATATTTTACTGCCTTAATCCATCTTTCACTTCTTTTTGATAATGTCAAAAGGGGGAGAAGGATGTTACTCTTTTCTTGCTTATTCTATTTCCTTAAGGTACAAATATACAAATACAAGGCTATTTCGAACCTCAATACAAATTCAGAACTTCTCAACTTCACACATTGAGGGGGAGAAAAACTTGTCAACTTCACAAATTGAAGGGGAGTGATCAGTGCTTATTTATGCACATTCTCCTATATTTTTACTTAGGCATTTCTTTACTTTATTTTTATTATTCTTATGTTTTATTATGTTTTTATATTTTATTTTATTTTTGGTCTAATTTGATTTTCGCACTTTATTTTTCAGCTTTAGCAGTCTGCACGGAAACGATGATAACTGGAGTTCCGGGAATCCGTTTGAGGCGTTCTAAATATCGCCGGAAAGCTAAGAGAGAGAGAGCTACGACTTTCGTGTTAGAGTCGAAGTCAGATTCAGAGCGCATTTTCTCAGAATATTCGTTGAAGTTACAATATTAGGAATTTGTTTTAGTTTTGCGTTGTGTTTTGGGCCTGGGTGATGTTTTGGACCCAGTTGGGTTTTGAACTTGTTTTTCTTTTTAGGGGAAACTCGTGTTACTGTTCAATCATTCACTATTCACAAAAATATTGTTGAAGCTTGTACAATTTGAACGGAGAACTAATTCCTTAGAGTCAATATGCTGTAATCGCGTTCCAACGCTTTGAGGTTTATACTTTATCAATTTAATTCGTTTCTCTTTCAATACTATTCTATGAATTGCATTTGCTTAACCTGTTAGTTTATAGAATTGTCTTGATTAAATTCGTATGATTGCATCCTTAACTTTTATTCGTCGTTACGTCGCTTTGTTGTTAATTCGCGTTTGTAATCCGTGTTTGCTTAATTCATGAAAACTTAATCCGTTTGCTTAATTCGGGATACAGGATTGTAAATCTAGTTTATATCTTTTGCGCTTGTCAATTGACATAGGAATCGAATAGAGATCGAAGCCGCTTAGGAAATTGGTAAGGTAGAAACCCGTGATAAGCCGGAACCGAAAACAGTAGATTGGCTTATTTTGATAATCACTTATTTTAACCGCTCAATTGCAATCTCTTTATTTAATTGATCATAACCAAACAAACCCCCTTTTTATTCGATTAGTAATAATCAAGAATCCTTGAGAACAATATTCTGAGTACTGTCGATGTACTGCATTTTTACAAAAACACTCATTTTGATTCGCGCGCGATAGCGGATCAAATTGGCGCTGTTGCCGGGGATTCTTGTCTTTATTAATCAATTTTAGAGTCATAGGGTTAGTGTCCTCGAGTCTAGACCTTAGTTTCCTCGCGGTTTCGTCGAATTCGCGTTTTAGAGTCCAAATCGTAAAAAAATCGGTTTTTTTGAAAATTGCTTTCGAATCGAATTTTGTTCTAGCCACTTGAAGCAGAAAAAATCGAAAAAATTCTCAAAATTCTATTTTTAAGTCATTAGATTAATTTCAGTGTCAGTTCATTTTTTTGAATTTCTTTTGATCGATTTCCTTCTTTGTGTTTGTTTTTGACTTTTAGGGACATTGTTGGCATTTTGAATATTGTTGATGCATTGTTGTGCATTAGTCCTGGCAACTAGGTAATCCTGTTCTGAACTTGTTGTTTTTGATCCTGAAGTAGAGAGAACTTTGCACACACGACGTAGAGCAGTCCAGGTTTCCACTAGTTCACCACCACCACCCACCATTGAACTTGATTTTGATTTTGAAATGGCTGACAATAGAACCTTAAGGCAATTAGTTGCTCCTGATGTGAATTATAACGGTTTGTGTATTGAGTATGTTGCTGATGCTGTTACTTTTGAATTAAATCGATTTTAATCCAGTTGTTGCCCAAGTTTAGTGGTTTTGCAGGTGAAGATCCTCATAAGATTTGAAAGAATTTCAAGTGGTGTGTTCTACGCCATTGAAGCCTGAAGGGATTACTGAAGATCATATCAAACTTCGAGCTTTTCCTTTTTCATTGCAGGGTGCGGCAAAGGATTGGATATATTCCCTCGAACCAAATTCAATTGCAAACTGGAATGCTCTGAAAAAAGTGTTCTTAGAGAGATATTTTCCTGCCTCCAGAGCTGCCTCGATAAGAAAAGAGATTTGTGGTATTAGACAGGGTAATGAGTCTTTGACCGAGTACTGGGAGAGATTCAAACATTTGGTATCCAGCTGTCCTCAGCACCAGATAACCGAGCAAATACTCATCCAGTACTTTTATGAGGGGTTGTTATCGATGGATAGGAACATTCTTGATGCTGCTAGTGGTGGAGCACTTGTTGATAAGACTCCAGCCGCTGCCAAGGCTCTGATTGAGAACATGTCACTTAATTCCCAACAGTTCACCATAAAAAATAATTTTGTTCAAATAAAGGGTGTGAACGAGATTCACGTTTCCTCTCATGTTTCTCACTCCGACAAAGCCTTCGAAAATAAAATGTCTGAGTTGAAGGACTTAGTACAACAACTGATAGTCGTAGGTAAGGCTCAAGCAGCCCATCAAACCCAACCACCAAGGGTATGTGGTATTTGTACTTCTTCTGATCATCCTACTGATACATGTCCTGTTCTGCAAGATGATAAGCCTACCGAATTACCCCCAGCTTATGCTGCAGCCCTTTACAATCAAAGTAACAACCAGAACCGGTATAACACTCCCTACCTGTCCACTAATAAGTACCACCCGAATTGGAGGAACCATCTCAACCTCCGATATGGAAACCCACAAACCAGCCAACAACCTAACCCACCTCAAGAGGTTGCTGCCCCTGCACCTTCCGGACCTTCTTTAGAGGAACTTGTTAAACAAATGGCCGTCAACAACCTCCAGTTCCAACAAAGGACCGATTCTAGCATTCAGACCTTGCAGACGTAGATGGGACAACTTACTACTCAAATAAATAACATGCAAGCCCAAGGGTCGAACCATCTTCCAGCCCAAACAGTTGTCAATCCAAATGGTCCTAATGCTAATGTGAGTGCAATTTCTTTGAGATCCGGAAAAGTTACAGAACCAGCCCCTGAAAAAATAAAAAAATTATTGAGGTAACTTTTGAACCTCACCCAGCTGAACTTTCTTCCCCTTCTTCTGTTGTGGTCGAAACTGAAAAAAATAAAGAAAAAGAGTATGTACCACCAGTCCCCTTCCCACATAGAGTTATGAAAAATAAGAGAATTGAGGAGGGAGACAAAGAAAGCGAGATATTAGATGTTTTCCAAAAAGTTGCGATAAACATTCTGTTACTTGATGTGATTAAGCAGGTTCCTAAGTATGCAAAGTTTCTGAAGGATTTGTGCACCAACAAGAGGAGGATGAAGGGAAGCGAGAGAGTAAATTTAGGAAGAAATATTTCTTCCTTTATTCAGCCCAAGCCATCTGGAAAATTTACAGGCCAAGAAAATGTTTCAGCCCTCCTCACTACTCCGGTCTTGCCGCAAAAGTGCAAAGACCCAGGAACTTTTGTTATTCCTTGTACCATCGGGAATAGTAAATTCGATGACTGCATGCTTGATTTAGGAGCGAGCATTAATTTTATGCCTACTTCTGTTTATAATAAACTTTGTCTTGGTCCTTTGCAGCTTACAGGTTTAATCATTCAGTTAGCGAACATGAGCAACACTCGCCCTGCCGGCGTAATCGAAGATGTCCTTGTTCAAGTTAACGATTTGATTTTTCCTGTAGATTTTTACATTCTTGACATGGAAGGAGAAACGAAGTCCAGCATGTTTCACCCCAAAATTTGCTCAACCTTTTCTTGCCTGGTTTAAGTTTCATTGCATTATCATTTGCATAGTTACATCATGTACACAGTCTAATAATTTGCATATCATAGCATAGCATGCCTCCAACAGGGGATCAAAGGTGTCTATCAAGAGAAGATCCTAGAAAGAGGTGTTATCTGAGATTGAGAAGTCATTCAAGTCATCAAGAAGAGATTTGAAGTCTGGAGAAGCTTGAGTGCCTACATGTGGGTTTTGCTCCTATCTTGAGGAATGCTGAGAATCCTCAGGGGGATGAGAAGCATGGAATGGAAATTTGAGGTGTGTATGGATCTCATGGGATGTCTAGAGGGCCTTATTGTAGCTTAGACAAGTCATTGTATCAAGTTCAAGAGCCATGGTTGAGGAGTGTACAATTAGGTTTCCTCTGGGTAACCCTAGGTCAAGGAGAGCAAAGAAAGGGCATCAAGACCTAACTCTAGGTCATGGAAGTCATGGATTGATATGTTGAAGCATATGTGTGGATGAGCCAAGACCAAATTCAAAAGAATCAAGAGTGGTTGGAGGTGTTTGAGGCAGGGTTCCTAGGGTAAAATCCCCTGTATAGAACTGGACTTCCAAGCCACATAAGTCAAAATACAAGTTTCAAATGGATCTTTGGCCAACATGAAACTTGTATAGCTTCTCAATACCTTTAATTTTAGTACTATAAGTCTTCAAGAAGATTTGTAGAACTCAAGTTATGGTTCTTGCAAGGTACAAGTCACTAGAGGACACTGAAATTTATCTGTGAAAGTCACTTGACTTCCAAGCAACTTTTGCCCCTCAAGGAGTTTTCAAATGGATTCTTGGCCAACATAAGAGTTGTAGGGCTTGATCTTAGCTTTAATTTGAGTACTATAAGTCCTCAATAAGATTTGTGGAACTCAAGTTATGATCTTGGCAATCCAGGGGTATTTTGGGAAAGTTGAAATATAGGTCCTTTTTCAACATAGGTCAAAATCTCTATCTTCCACTCCTCAAATGAAAAAGTGTCCAACAGGAATTGTGTTTAGAATTATGTTTTTAGGTCAGATAAGAAGTCATGAGGGATTGAATTGGCTTTTATCACAAAGTTGCTAAAAATGGCTTAAAAAGGAAGAATTTAAAGTCATTTAAAAGGCCAAAAATGGGATTTCATGTTTTAAGGTCAAAACAAGGCATATTGCATATCAAATTGATCAGAAATGATGTTGTAAAGATGATGGCAATGTTAATTTTTCCATTTGAGGTCATTTGAACACACTTGTATTTGGAGAAGACGAAGAAAGGACCATTAGATCTCTAGCTGACTTTGACTAAGATTAGATCCTAGGGCCACAATTTGCTAGCATTTTGTGAAGGGAGTCTGAAAATCCCAAAACTCACCGTTTCACTAATGTACCCTGGTTGGGCTTAATGAATTTTTTGCTACTAGCACACCACCTTAGGCCCAATGGAAATTAGCACGTTAAAACATTGCTATTTGGCACAACACTTTATTCATTTTCTTTTGTATTTTCTGAGAAGTTTTTAGTTGGTTTGGGCCTAATAGAGCGCTTGTTGTTCACACTCCCTCCGGGGCCCAGCCTGATGGAATAACTAGATAGGAATGCTATTCATCACGCCAATTTATCATTTTTGCATTTATTTTCTTTTATTTTCATAGTTTTATTTAGGTTAGTTTTTAATTCATATAAAATTGAAAAATAATTCATTTTGAGTGAGACTTTTTTCCCTGGTTTCCTTAAGATTTCTAGAATTTTATAGGACAAAAAAATATTAATATCATGCATTTTATTTTTAATGGCATATTTTATAGTTTTATTGCTTTTATTTTGGCATTTTGGTTTATTGCTTACTTTCTGAATTTTGTATGAGAGTTTGGTGAGGAATTTTTGAGTGATTCTTATTGGATTAGTTTGCTTATAGAAGCATGTACCCTTATAAATTTTATAATATTTTTGTGATTAAATTTTAGGCCAATTTGAGTGGTAAACATAAGGAGTGTTAGGTTTAGGGTTTTAAAACAACTAGTTGTAGTTTAGGGCATAGTTTGGGGACTTAGTGTTTGATTTAGGTCTTGGGATTTATATGGGGTATTGGGTATAGGCTTAGGTTCCCTTATAAATTTAATTAGGATTTTATGATCTATTTTAGCATTTTATTTGTATTTTTCAATTAGTGTGATGTTTGTGGGTTTCTCCCTTGAATGCTTGGTTTATTCATTTTGTTTGGGCTATTTTGGGTGAGCTTTTGCCTTGGACTTTGCTTGGATGAATTGAAGATCAATTGAAATTGCTTTGGATGGCTTGAAGAATCTTGGAGTTGAAGATTTCTCATCTGTTGGATTGCTTGTTAGGAGCTTAGGAAAATTAGGGTTTTAGGAAGAGCTTTTAGACTTAGTTCATATCTTTCCTCAAACATGGAATGCTTTGTTTGCTTCCATCCTATCCTATGATTCAAAGTCCTCTTAAGGAAACCCCATCTCTCCCTTGGAGGGATGAGTGGTATACCTTAAAGAGTAGAACTTTTGAGGATACCCTTATTTGCAGATGATGGTTTCTAGTGATTTCATTTGGTTTTCACTGGTTTCCCTTCATTATAACTTGATCTCAATAACCAATCTTTCTTGGTGGAGCTTGCTAGAGCTTGGATATGAAGATCTAAGATGTTGAAGATGCCTTTCTTGAGGTTTGCCTGAAAATGGAGTTGTGTTACTGTCAACTTTGTTGTCAGGAGCTTGCTGGAGGACTGAAACTAGGGTTTACTGTTGCTTTTGAGCTGGAGTTTTCTATAGTTGTAGAGCTTAACTGTTTAGGTATTGAGGAGCCTTATTTGAAGTGTGCTTTCTCTTCCCTGGAAGTTGGAGATTGAAGTTTATTAAAGTTTGAAGATGAAAGTTGTTGCTGTCAACTTCTTGCTGTTTAACCAACTGTTGCTGTCAGAGCTGCTGGTTGCTATAGGAGTTTGGTGCTGCTGCTTGGGATGCCTCCTTTGGGTTTTGTTTTTTGTATTTGTTTGTTGGCTTGTGTAGCTTGCCCCTAGGTTTGAAGTGAATATTGATTCACTTTGCCTATTGTTTTCCCAGGTTCGAGGTTGAGCAGGACTCCCTTGCCTCGCTTGTATTGCTGCATTGCATGCATTTTACTGTATTTGCTTGCTTTCTTTTCTGTTTATCCCCTAGGATCTCTGATTTCCTCTGTGCAGGAGGGAGTTATGACAGATATTAGGATTCTTATCCATGCATGACAACATTAGGTTAGCTTTTATTCCCTTTTCAACCCTAGGTTTTTTAGAGCTTCTTTCTCTTCTTATCTTGAAACAACTCAAAAATACAGTAATAAGGTTAATCGATGTCGTACGTTACGAGCCTTAAGCTATTCTAGAAAGGGTTGCTGGAGAGCTTCTTTCCAGTAGTCTGGCTGCTTAGTGTGGTACCCTTTGGGTGACACGCGACGTAGTCACTCTCAAATCATAGTCTCTAGTGCGTCAGAGATTGCAAACAAACTAAAAAACACTTCTTTCATAAAAGATTCAAAACCAACATCAAAGTGTCATTTTTGTCCGCTTGGACTCTTAATCAAGAAAAACCCTTTCATAAGGTAATAAAAAACCAGTCAGACAAGCTTGTGTCTTCCGTAGCCCGAACTACGTTTGCTCTGATCTTTCATGCTGTATGAAAGTACGTAGGCATAGGATGCCGTATCCTAGCGAGCAACCTTCCCCTCCTTTCCCGTAGGTAGGCGAACTACGTTGACTCTGATTTCTCGTTCCAGACGGGAATACGTAGGCATAAAGTGCGATACTTTGCCGAGTCATTTTTTTTTCTTTTTAACCCAGACCCTTAGGGTAGATAGAATAACAATCCGTACAAGAAAACAAGCGTGGATCCCGTCGAGTACGACGGACGTGAGGGGTGCTAATACCTTCCCCTTGCGCAATCGACTCCCGAATCCAGGAATTTGGTTGCGACGACCATTCCTTTCCCGTTTTGCGTTAGGTTTACTCTGAGCGTTTCCTTTCCCTCCTTTGGGATAAATAACGCACGGTGGCGACTCTTCTGTCATAGCCGGCGCCGATTTTCGCAGTAGCGACAGCTGGCGAATCTGTTGGAGACTCCAACGGTTCCCTACGCGAGTCAGTCCTAGCACTTGTTTTCCTGTCGTGGGTTTTGTATGGATTTAATTTTTCGTATTTACTTTTAGCATTATATTATTGTTGTTATGCTGGGTAGGGGGTCAGATTGAGAGATAAGTCGGACCTGGGCTTGAGTGCACCTAGAATTAGTTGTGGAAAGTAGTGGGCGCGTGCATGCTTTGCATGTACTAGTGTCCCGCAAAATCCACGCTCAGACGAGGTTCTTCTGGTTGACTTCTTTTTCAACCCTTTGGGTTGAGGGGGTTGTTGGTTAGTTGGATTGTCGACTCTAGGGACCGATCAATTGGAAGTTGGCTAAGTGAGGCCTCTTCAGGACATGATGATGCCACACCTTCTGGGTATCGTATCATCAGTCTTGAAAGTCTGTGACGTCAACGACCGCATAGGATGTCGTACCTTGTGTCAGTTGATAGGACACATACCTGTGAGAGGGATTGGGACATGCAGGAAACTTGACCCCCAGACTACCCGGTTATCTTAGCATTGGATCAGTATGTGTGGTTACTTGGGGTTCTTCATCAGGACAGTGTTATAGGTCTGTTGAGACCAGGTTGGAGCATTGTTTTAGGTCTGTTGAGACCTGATTGGAGCATTGTTATGGGACTGTTGAGACCAGGTTTGAGTAGTATTGTGGGTCTGTTGAGACAAAGTTGTGGATGGATCTCTTCAGCGATATATCACTTGATCTCTGTTGCATGTTTGCATATTGCATGGTTGCATACTCATTTTGTATATCATTAACGTGTGTCTGTGCTGCAGGTGCATTTTTCATACCTCTGATTCTAGTTGTCCGGATTTCTATCTGCTGATATTATAGATACTTTGAAGAAGACTGTGGCATATAAGTTGCCTACTCCAGATGTTTCTTCTTTACTTGGTTTGATATCTCTAGCTGATGATGATGTGAAGAGAAGCTTCAGGAAGAGTTATGGGAAACTGCTTAGGTTGGTTTATAAACCATCCATGTATGAGCGGAACGGATTGTACGCACTGCTGCAGTTCTATGATCCCCTGCTGAGGTGTTTTACTTCCCCTGACTTCATTATGGCTCCGACCATGGAGGAATATGCTGAGATCTTGGAGTTGACTATTCAGAACAGGGTACCCTTCATTCATATGGGTGTTGAGCCCAAGCTAGAGGATTTGGCTGTTGCTTTGCATTTAGACTCCTCAGAGTTGCTGTTAACCTCGTGGAACGGAGTGTCTGGTTTTTCTCTCAAGTTCTTAGTTGGGAAAGCACAGGAGTACGCCAAGAGTGGCTGTTGGGTTGTGTTTAATGCTATCCTTGCTTTGTGTATCTATGGCATTGTACTGTTCCCTAACATGCCTGACTTTGTTAATTTGGATGCATTCTATATATTTGCTTCAGGCAATCCTGTGCCTACTCTGATTGGAGATTTCTATCACTCACTGCATTATAAGAACGAGAATAGGAGGGGCAAGAACGTCTCTTGTTGTGTGCCTTTGTTGCATATGTGGTTTGATAGCCACCTGCCCAAGAATGATATCTTTGCTGAGCCTGCAGATACGGTGGATTGGTCCAAGTATCTGATGGGGCTTTCTTCAGAAGATGTTGTCTGGTTTGATAGAGATTTACTGGGATCTGAGATTATCTACAGCTGCACCGGATATCCTAACGTTCCCCTGGTTGGGAGGAAAGGGTGCATTAACTACAATCCTTCATTGTTGATCAGGCAATTCGGTTATGCTTTGAAAAGCCCGCCAAAAGAGGAGGAAGTACAAGAATCTCTGTACTTCATAGGTGGTTTGAAGGGAGAACCATTGTCCAATCTTCAGCATGCTTGGAATAATGTCCACAAGAGGGGTAAGCCGTTGTTGGGTAAGAATGATTGTCAAGTCTATGCTCCGTACAAAGTTTGGATTCAAGATAGGGCAAAACAGGTGCGGATGCCGTTCCCTACAGTATCACCTCCTGTTCCCCTCGTGATTGAGGAGCCGACTACTGTGTCTATTGAGAGATATGAACAGGTTGTGAAGGAGAAAGAAGAGCTGATGAAAGCCAACAAGAAGTTGGAGGAAGAGCTAGTGCAGCTCAGAAGCGAAAAGAATGAAGCCGTATATTCCTTCAAGCAGTAAACAGAGCTGGTGAACCAACTAGGCACAGAACTGACTGAACAACGAAAGAAGCGTGAACGTTTGGGGGTAGATTTCAAGAGCTCTCATGACATGCTGGAGTCTAAGAAGAAAGCACTTGATGTATCCTACCAGAAGATCTCTGCATTCAACAAAACCTAGAATGCCATGCTGACCGGCAATAAGGAGAAAGAAGACAAACTGAAGCTACAGATCTCTGAACTGGAAGGTCAGTTGAAAGCTAGCCAGAAGAAGTTTGAAGAAGAGGTTATATGGAGATATGATGTTCAAAATGCCTTGAACAAAGTTATCAAGCGCAAGAAAGAGTCTGCGTCCCAGAAGCGGAAGCTAGAAGATTGCTTTGGAGAAGGTGCTTGGGAGGAATCCATTGGGAATCTCCAGCGTGTTATCAGGAAAAGAGACTCGCTCGTCGAAGGGTTGCTTTCTCAACCAGACCATTCCAAGACTAAGAGATTGTTAGAGGAGTATCAGGCATATGGTCGCACTTGATTACCTTATGTACTGTTGTATATGCTTTATTTGCATTGTGCTGGCCATCACCAGGATTGTTGGTTGAGGTCATGCCTTCTTGTTGTTGTACGCTCGGCGATATTGTATGTCTGACTTGATGGGCTCTTTGCAGCAATATATGAGATGTTTTCCCATGAGTGGATTCTGGCTTCTTATCACTATCACTGTCACTACACTGGCACTTTGGCACTAGAATCAGGGGTTGATTCCCCTAACGCACGGACACACATTGCATTTGCATACTCATTTTGCATTGCCGGTTACTTGTTGAATCTGTGTCTCATTTCCTGCATCTCGCAGGTTTTTCAGGATTGACGACCAAAGAGTCCACCACTATTCAACCTGAAACAACTGCAAGAAGGTAATGGATCAAGTTCAGGTCGAGATGCAGGAAATCCACGAGAAGCTGACCCTGTTTATGCAAGCTATGGAGAGTATGGCCAAGGGCCAGGAAAATCTTCAGACTTTGGTGCAGCCGCTGCTGACGCGGGCAAACGAAAATGGCAATACTGACCATATTTCTGTTGAAACTCCTCGCCTGGAGGATGAGATACCGGCAGTTGTTACTCCACCTGTTGTGACGGTCAACGGAAACACTGGTACTGGTGCAGGTGCTGGCGCTGGTAACGGCAATACTGGGAATGGTGGTGATGGGCATGTTGTTAACAACAAAGGCAATACTGTGGATGCTGATCAAGGATTCGTTGACAATGTTGGCTTCAGAAACAACGAGTATGGCAATGTCAATCAGGATGGGAACTTCGGATTCAACAATCAAGGCTTCGGTAATGATGGTTACGGCAACAATCAGGGGTATGGTTACGGTAATGGTGGATTCGGTAATGTGAATGTGAACGACGCTGGAGCACTTCCTTTCAACAATAGTTTTGGACCTGCTGGGGTCAATCTGGGGTTCGACAACCGAGGACAGGGTCCTGTGTTCAATCAACAAGGATTTGGCCGTAACATGGGTTATGATGGGTACGACAATGACTGGAATATGGATCAACAGGATGACGCTTTTTCAGGAAGAGGTATGGGACCTGAAGGCCCTATTGACCCCGTTCAGAGGATCAGAATGCTAGAAGAGCAGATGAAAGGTGTGGTTGATCAGAACTCCGCTGGGTTGGATATGACTACTATGGGGTTGGTACCAGGGATGAGGGTGCCGTTGAAATTCAAGGCTCCAACATTTGACAAATACAAAAGGGATACCTGCCCAAAGGTCCATGTACGTTCTTATTATAGAAGGATGTCTGCATATTCCAATGATGAAAGGATGCTCATGCATTTCTTTCAGGACAACTTATCGGGACCATCATTGGAATGGTACATGGGACTGGAGCCCACTCAGATTAGAAGTTGGAAACAGTTGGCTGATGCTTTCGTTATGCATTACAAATATAACAGTGATTTGGCGCCAAACAGGGTTCAGTTGCAGAGCCTGTCGCAGAAAAATGGTGAAAGTTTCAAAGAGTACGCGCAGCGGTGGCGCGATATGGCAGCTCGGGTGCACCCTCCTTTGGTTGAAAGGGAGATGAATGACATGTTTGTGGGGACATTTACAGGAATGTACTATGACAAGTTACTCAATGTTTCGATGGGTAGCTTCTCCGATATGATCCTTATGGGAGAAAGGATCGAAAATGGAATTAAAATTGGAAAGATTCAGGCAGGCGAATCTACTTCAGCCGGGGGTGCGAGAAAAGCGTTCAGTGGAAGACGCCAGGGTGATACAAGCGTTGTATTTGGTGGCAGAGGCAGAAAGTAGTACATTCAACCGCAACAGATAGCCAGTGTCACTATTCCAATTCCTCAGCAACAACAACAACAACAACAACAACCGCAGCAGCAGCAAAGGCAGAATCAGGGTCAGGGAAGGTTTCAGAATGTAAGGCCGAAGAGGGTATTTGATAAGCCTCTGTCGACATATGCAGAGCTTCTTCAGACATTGCTGGGGTTGAATTTGGTCGAGAAAAGGACAATGGAACCACCTACAGGACCGGTACTTCCTAGAGGGTACGACGCTAGTAAGCACTGCGAATTCCATTCCGGGGCGCCCGGACATGATGTAGAATCTTGTCATGCTTTCAAGCATAAAGTTCAAGACTTGTTGGACAGTAAAGCCATCAACTTTGGCCAAGTGGGGCCCAATATTGTACAACAGCCTATGCCCAATCATGGGGCAAATGCCATCTTAATAGAAGAAAATTTGAACCTGGTGTTGGATGTTAATGAGTTGAAGACACCATTAAGTGAAGTGAAAAGCAGGTTGCTCAGAGGGGGAGTATTCCCTGGTTGTGATGAATACTGTTTAGAGTGTTGGACCAAGCCTGAGGGTTGTATTGATTTGAAGTAGGGCATTCAGGCCATGATCGACGAAGGGACCTTGCAATTTGATCGAACTGCGGTTGAGAAGCCTGTGGAGGCATTATGTGAAGAGCAGAATGATATTGCAACGGTGACGATCCCGAGGAAGACTATAACGATAACGGCGCCCGCTCGGCGGCCAACTATTACGATTACCAAAGCAGGGCCTGTTCCCTTTGAAAGTACGAAAGCTGTCCCGTGGACATACGAATTAGAAGCGTATTGCAACGGTGAAAAGATTGTGGTGAATAGCCAGCCAGCAGGAGCTGTTGACAATGTTGTTGGAACGGGGGGCATGACCCATAGCGGAAGGATTTTTACCTCACCTGAGGTAGAAGCAGAGAGGTTGGCCAAAGGTAAAGCCAAAGTGAGTGAAAGCGGGCCTTCTCAATCGAAAGAAAAGGATACGTCGCTCAAGGACTTAGAGGAGTTCATGAGACTGATTCGTAAAAGCGACTACAAAATTGTCGAACACCTACAGCAGACGCCGTCGAAGATTTCTATCTTGTTGTTATTGTTATGTTCCGAAGCCCACAGGAACGCTTTGCTGAAGATACTGAATACGTCATTCGTACCCCAAGAAGTTTCTGTAAATCAGTTAAAGGGGGTAATGGCACATGTCAATGCTGGACATAGTCTGGGTTTCACAGATTTTGACTTAACGCCTAAGGGTCGAGAGCACAACATGGCCTTGCACATATCGGTAGAATGCCGGGGCACCGTAATGTCGCGGGTATTGGTGGACACGGGATCGTCGTTGAATGTATTGCCAAAGAAAGCCATGATGAAATTGGACATACGGGGAGTTATTTGCAAGCCCAGCGATTTGGTTGTGAGGGCGTTTGACGGGACGAAAAGATCAGTGTTTGGGTCAATAACATTACCGCTGCAGGTGGGGCCAGAAATTTTTGATACCGAATTTTACATCATGGATATACACCCAGCTTATAGCTGCCTTCTTGGGCGCCCATGGATCCATGCGGCAGGGGCCGTAACGTCCACATTGCATCAGAAGTTGAAATACATGGTGGGTGATAACATCGTTACCGTTTGCAGGGAGGAGGATATTTTGGTCAGTCACCTGTCATCATTCAGATATGTGGAGGTCGACGGAGAAATACACGAGACACCTTGTCAAGCCTTCGAAGGGTTGCGAATTAAAGACAAAGCTCAGGGTCCCAGCAAAATATCAGACGTGGCAGTGTCCTCCTACAAAGAGGCTCAGGCTTTAGTGCAGACTGGTGAGACTAAAGGCTGGGGGCAGGTTCTGGAGATTCCCGTGAAGAATGACAAGTTTGGGCTAGGGTATCGACCGAGGTCGTCAGCGTCATCGTCAGGAGCGCCCAGGTTCAAGGGACCGGTCACGATTATGCTAAGTGGGGTGTGCTTTGAGACTATCAATGCTATTTCCGATGCTGAAGATGGAGATAGCGACTGCGATATGGACGCGTGGGTCAAGCCAAGCGTGCCAGGACAAAGTCTCTACAACTGGTCCATCCGGGAAACTGTCCCAGTGACTTTTAAACAGTAATGATTTGTTTTATCAATTGTTGAATAATCCTATGTCCTACCCGGGGCATAGTGATGTTACATTAGGGCTACTTGATTATGTGTATTGCACTGTTTTAATCATGAAATAAAGGCGTTTTTCATATTCAAATATTGTGATCCCTGTTTTTTTTGTTTTACTTTAACAATAAATGGCAACGTGGTTATTTGCTTTGTTTGCGTGTTGAAACGTTTAACCATTTCCTTTGTAGGACTAATATTTCAGATGACATCTCATGCGAACCGCCTATGACTCGTTTCGACTTCGAGCACCCGGTATTCCAAGCAGAGGAAGAGATTGTTGAGGATAGCGACCTGCCAGAGGAGCTGACTCGTTTGTTGAAACAGGAAGAGAGAATCATTCTGCCTCATCAAGAGGAAATTGAGATTATTAACTTGGGGTCGGAAGAAGTTGTGAGAAATATCCGTATAGGGGCTGCGCTGCAGAGCGACGTCAAGCAAAAGCTGATTGAGATACTGCGAGAGTATAGTGATATATTTGCTTGGTCGTACGAGGATATGCCTGGGTTAAATACGGACATGGTTGTGCATCGTCTGCCTTTGTGAGAGGAATGTCCGCCTGTTAAACAGAAACTCAGAAGAACCAGACCAGACATGGCTGTGAAAATCAAGGAGGAAGTTCAAAAATAGTGGGATGCTGGTTTCCTAGCTGTTACAACTTATCTGTCACGGGTCGCTAATATAGTACCAGTGCCGAAAAAAGACGGTAAAGTGCGAATGTGTGTAGACTACCGTGATTTGAATAGGGCGAGCCCGAAAAACGACTTTCCACTTCCTCACATTGATGTGCTGGTCGACAACACTGCTCAGTTCTCCGTATTCTCCTTCATGGACGGCTTCTCAGGCTATAATCAGATCAAAATGGCGCCAGAAGACATGGAGAAGACTACCTTCATTACTCCCTGGGGAACATTTTGTTACAAAGTGATGCCCTTCGGATTGAAGAACGCTGGGGTAACATATCAACGTGCTATGACGACTCTCTTTCATGACATGATGCACAAAGAGATCGAGGCTTATGTTGACGATATGATTGCCAAATCCCAGACGGAGGAGGAGCATTTGGTTAATCTGCTGAAACTGTTCAAAAGGCTTAGGAAGTTCAGGTTGAGACTGAACCCTAACAAGTGCACCTTTGGGGTGAGATCGGGTAAACTGCTGGGGTTTATTATGAGCGAAAAGGGAATAGAGGTTGATCCTGCGAAGATAAAAGCAATACAAGAAATGTCGACGCCTAAAACAGAAAAAGAAGTGCGTGGATTTTTAAGGAGGTTGAACTACATCGCTCGGTTCATATCTCACCTAACTGCGACATGCGAGCCGTTATTCAGGTTGTTGAAAAAGGATCAGGTGTTGACCTGGAATGAAAATTGTCAAAAGGCGTTCGACAAGATAAAAGAATACTTGCAGGAACCTCCTGTTCTGATACCCCCAGTGGCTGAGAGACCTTTGATTATGCATTTGACGGTTCTTGAGGAAAGTATGGGTTGTGTTCTCGGTCAACATGACGAGACTGGACGTAAAGAGCATGCGATATACTATTTGAGTAAGAAGTTCACAGAATGTGAGTCCAGATACTCAATGCTCGAGAAGACGTGTTGCGCGCTAGCCTGGGCCGCCAAACGTTTGAGGCAATACATGCTGAATCATACAACCATGCTAATTTCAAAGATGGATCCAATCAAATACGTGTTTGAGAAGCAAGCACTCTCCGGAAGAATTGCCCGATGGCAGATGGTGTTAACCGAATATGATATCCAATATGTCTCGCAAAAGGCTATTAAAGGTAGCGTTCTGTCAGAGTACCTTGCGGAGCAGCCTGTTGAGGACTACCAACCGATGAGGTTTGATTTTCCTGACGAGGATATCATGTACCTGAAAATGAAGGATTGTGAAGAACCGTTGTCGGACGAAGGACCAGAGTTGGGTTCCAAATGGCAGTTGATATTTGACGGAGCTGTAAATTCCTATGGTAGCGGAATAGGGGCAATTATCACTACTCCTCAGGGGTCGCACATCCCCTTTACTGCCCGATTGACTTTTCCTGTTACCAATAATGAGGCTGAATATGAGGCTTGCATCATGGGTCTAGAAGAAGCTATTGATTTGCGAATCAAACATCTGGATGTATACGGAGAGTCAGCTCTAGTGGTGAACCAGATTAAAGGAGAATGGGAGACACGTCAGCCCAATTTGATACCATATATGAATTATGCAAGGAGATTGTTGCCTTTATTTGACAAGGTGGAATTGCATCATGTGCCACGAGCAGAAAATCAAATGGCTGACGCCCTGGCGACATTGTCTTCAATGTATAAAGTTAACTTCTGGAACGAGGCTCCCCGGATTGTTATCTCTCGGCTTGATAGGCCTGGATTTATATTTGCCATTGACGAGGCTCCCGATGGTCAACCCTGGTACTTTGACATCCAGAACTTCCTGAAGAACAAGGAGTACCCGGCTGGGGCATCCAGTCGAGATCAGAAGATGCTCAGGAGATTGGCTAGCAATTTCTATTTGAACCCGGACGGTGTCCTATACAAAAGAAAGCACGACTTGGTGTTGCTACGATGTGTAGATGAGAAAGAGGCGAAGTTGCTCATGGAAGAGATACATGAGGGTACATTTGGTACACATGCTGGTGGGCATGCTATGACGAGAAAGTTGTAGCGGGCAGGTTATTATTGGCTAAATATGGAAACAGACTGTTTCAAGTTTGCAAAGAGGTGTCATAAATGCCAGATTTATGCGGACAAGATCCATGTGCCTCCAAGTCCTCTGAATGTGATGTCATCACCGTGGCCTTTCTCGATGTGGGGAATTGTTATGATTGGCAAGATTGAGCCTACGGCATCCAACGGACACCGGTTCATTTTGGTGGCAATCGATTATTTAACCAAATGGGTGGAAGCAGCATCATATGCTAATGTCACCAAACAAGTGGTCGCCAGATTTATCAAACGAGATATTATCTGCAGATATGGAATCCCTGAGCGGATTATCACCGACAATGGTTCGAATTTGAATAATAAAACGATGAAAGAGCTGTGTCAGAATTTTAAGATTGAACATCACAACTCTTCTCCTTACCGGCCCAAGATGGTTGTGACATATAAGGATTGGCACGAGATGCTACCTTTCGCTTTGCACGGTTATTGTACGATGGTACGCACATTAACCGGGGCAACCCCTTTCTCATTGGTATACGGGATGGAGGCAGTGTTACCGTTGGAGGTTGAGATTCCTTCCCTGAGGGTTTTACGTGATGTCCAACTTGACGAGGCAGAATGGGTTAAAGATAGACTGAATCAGCTCAGCTTAATGGATGAGAAGAGTCTGGCTTCTTTAGCCTACGGTCGGTTATATCAGAGCCGGATGAAGAAAGCTTACGACAAGAAGGTGTGCCCTTGAAGCTTTCAGACGGGCGATCTTGTTTTGAAAAAGATTTTCCCACCGCAAACAGATCACAGGGGCAAGGGGACCCCCAATTACGAAGGTCCCTATGTTGTCAGAAAAGTCTTCTCTGGAGGAGCCTTGTTACTATCCACCATGGATGGTGAAGACTTTACGTCTCCTGTGAATTTGGATGCAGTTAAAAAATACTTTGCTTGAAAGTGACCCGCTGGACAGTAAAAAGAGAGTCCAGGCAAAAATGGGGCATCCTGGCGAACCATAAAAAATGAATAAAAGGTTCGGGCAAAAATTAGGGATAAAATTGAAAAAATGTACACCCGCGAAGTCGAAAACCTGAAAAGGGCGATTTCGGCAAAAAAAGGGTATCCCGGTGAATTGAAAACCCGCAAAGGGCGGTTCACGCAAAAGTTAGGGATTGAAAAAGCAAATGACTGCGGTCCAGATTTGATACAGCATTGCTTAGTGGTTTGGGAGTACCTGGGGACTGTCTATCCAAAACAATCTCTTCCGAAGATCGGGTACCGGGAAAGCGCAGAGTCAGGTGAGTCATAGGAGGATCAACTCATGGTGTTTGTCTGTACCACGTCGCCGAAATGTATACAAATATTGTTTTGTATCTTATTTATGCTTCTTGTGCATATATGTATGTATGTGTGTGCGTAACTTCCTCTTTGCAGGAGTTGCATCCAGTGTACAAAACTTTGTCTATTCAGAGGCCCGTTATCAATAAAACATGTTATTCAGTACTTGATGCTTATTCTTTACTGTTTTGTTTATGAAAGACGCCGATGTTTTTGATAAACTTGCACTTGCATAATCTTGCTGGCCCTTGCCAATAATCGATAAAACTTCGAATTGACTGAAGTAATGTCACAGGTGCTAACCCGAATAGATTTAGTTGTATAGGCCTGTTCTGTCTCGTTTGTGTGTTGCAGGGTTCTTACCTTTGGAGCGAACAGTCAAGGATTGTATTCCCCAGCCAAGGTCGCTTGACGTAAGACCTGACTCCAATCGATGTCATTCCTCGGCTAGTCGCATCTTATCCCTAGAGAGTTGGAATGATGTTATCCCTTACCAAATGAGGGATTATTTTCCCCAGAGGAGTACCCTCAAGGAAGTTGTCCACATGATATCCCCAGCAAGTCAAAATTAATGTTCCCTGCAGAGGTTGCGCTCCTTAGCGAATCGAAGGTGTGCACGTTCAATCTCCGACATGGGAGATTCCCGCAATAGTTAACCAAGTTGTTGGTTCGAAAGGATTATACCCGGAGGAGGTTTTTCTTGCTCCCCCACAGGTCGTCATGCCATTGACAGGATGTTGATCCTCAGCAGAGTCCGAGGCTCCGAGTTTGTAAACTGTGCCCAGACAGTGTGCTTTTCCTAGAAGTGTCGCTTCTTCTTTGGCTAAGTTTGTTCACCAGCAGGGTGGCCTGTTCTTTCCTCCCAGTGGAATTGATGTTTAATCGCTCTTCGGCAGAGTTGGTTGTGCTTCCGGCATTTATTTTGCCGGAATACCTTATGATACTTGTTCTCCCCAGCGGAGTTGGCTTTATCCTTAGCATTCATGTTGTTGAGACAACACTACCAGAGTTTCCCAGCAGCTTGAGCCTGCATCTGCATTTGCATATATTGTCACATTTGCATTTACTCAAACGCATAGCATTTCCGTTCCGTACAGAGCATTACGCCATTTTCAAACATATGCATTCTGAAACATAAGTCAGGTTGGCTACCCCTTTGTTTTCAGGTGTTTTTCCCTGCAGGTAATTGGACTTCTTGTTCAGGATCGTTTTCAGATATTCAGATTTGCAGCGTCAGAGATGTGATGATACTGTTCGTCCCGCCATATGTTCCCTTATCAGAGGTGCTTGATCAACTTCCCTTCTTCCTCGGCGGAGTGTTCTTTACACGACTTCATAATTGGACTTTGGAGTTGTTGTCAAGGATTCCCCAGTGGAGTGGTCCATTGGGTTGCTGTCACGTCAGCATTTTCAGAAAAGATTTCAGGGATTAGACATCTGAAGTCATTACTCGTCATCAAGTTGAATGTCTGGCAGTTGACGTCAGAATTTCCCCGGCAGAGTTCTCCCCAGTTTGCTGTTACGGCTTCATAATGGGACTTTGAAGATTATTATGTCAGCATTTTACGGCTTTGTAATTCGACTTTGAAGTTTGTTACCATCATGACATGGCTTCATAGTTTGAATTTGACGTTATTGTCAGTTGTTTTCAGCAGTCAACAGTTTCATGAATAGACTTCGAAGTTGTTTTTAAAGAGAGATTTCAGCGATTTGACGGTTGAAGTCATTACTTGTTGTCAAGGCTTCACGATTTGACTTTGGAGTTGTTGTCGGCATTTTAAAGGAGGATTTCAGCGATTAGACGGTTGAAGTCATTACTTGTTGTTACGGCTTCGTAATTTGACTTTGAAGTTCGTCAGCGTGGGATGCTCCATAATTAGACGTTGGAGACGTTATCACTATTACAATGGCTTCATAATTAGACTTTGAAGTTGTTGTTAGAATTTCCTCGAAAGGAGTCTAGAGGGCTTCATGATTTGACTTTGAAGTTCAATAGAGTTTTCCTGGAATTGCTGTTACGTCAGCATTGCACGGCTTCATAAGTAGACTTTGAAGTTCGTTACATCAGCGATATAAGGCTTCATGATTTGACTTTGAAGTTGTTGTGGGTATCTTTAAAGGGAGATTTCAGTGATTAGAAGGCTGAAATCGTTATTTTGTGTCACTGCTTCATAATTAGACTTTGAAGTTGTTAGCAGCAGTGGGTGGCTTCATAATTAGACCTTGAAGTTATTATCAGTTTATACGGCTTCATAATTCGACCTTGGATTTATTGGCAGTGTGGAACAACTTCATAACTAGGCTTTGGAGTTGTTGTGAGGAGTTCCCTAGCAGATTTTCCTCGCGTAGCTGTTATGTCAGCTTTGCAGACTTCATGATTTGACTTTGGAGATCGGCATAGTTTTCCTCGAGTGGCTGTTACGTCAGCGTTACACGGCTTCACGATTAGGATTTGGAGTCGTCGTTAGCAATTCCCCAACAGAGTTTTCTCTAGCAGCTGTTACGTCAGCATTGCGATGCTTCATAATTAGACCTTAGAGTTGTCGTCAACATCAAACGACTTCGTAATTAGACTTTAGAGTTCTTCAGCGTTACGGCAGCTTCATGATTAGACTTTGGAGTTGTTGTCCTAAAGTTTGTCCGCATGGAATAGCTTCACAAGTAGACTTTGGAGTTATTGCCAGTTTTTTCCCCACAGAGTTGCTTGTTGAAGTTTCTCTTATCCGGCCAGCGGAGTATTGTCTTCAAGTTTGCTGTTCTGTCAGCGTCATAGGGTTTCGTAATCCCAATTTCGGAAGTTGTCGTCTGTCGTCGAATAGGGGCCTGGCAGCTAATTTCAGAGCATCCCTAGTGGGTTTGGTTACTGCAAAGATAAGTCGGAGTTATTGTCCAGTACGATTGACAAAATTGAATTACTATTGGGTGGAAGAATTCGATCCCCAATGAAGTTGCCGTGATTTCTTCGTGTTGACAAAATATTATTATCCCCAGTAGAGTCCTCCTCAAAGTCGATTATGGGTTGGGACCAACGGAGTTAGCTACTGCAGAGATAAGCAGAGTTTCTTGTGTTTAGACAGATGATTTTCCCGTATGGATAGACAGATGAATGTTCCTGTGTTTAGGCAGATGGTTTTCCAGTGTGGATAGGCGGATGAAGTTTCCTGTGTTTAGGCAAATGGTTTTCCCGTGTGGATAGGCAGATGAAGTTTCCTGTGTGTAGACAGAAGGTTTTCCCGTATGGATAGGCAGATGAAGTTTCCTGCGTTTAGGCAGATGATTTGCCCGTATGGATAGGCGGATGAATGTTCCTGTGTTTAGGCAGAAGGTTTTCCCGTGTGGATAGGCGGATGAAGTTTCCTGTGTTTAGACAGATGATTTGCCCGTGTGGATAGGCAGATGAAGTTTCCTGTGATTAGACAGAAATGTTCCCCCAGTGGAGTCGCCGGGATTTCTTCGGGTTGACGGAATGTGGAGTCCTGACGTGGACAGATTTGTGCTTATTCATGATTTGACGAAATTTGGGTCTAGATGTGGGCAAGGTTATTCCTGTGACGACAGAATCCCTATTTGTGTTGACGAATTTGTCTCTCTTCTTATGTTGACAAGGGTAGTCCAGTTGTGGACGGAGGTGTTCAGTACCTGTGGCGTTACATAGGTGGTTGAAGTTGAAATCAGAATCATTAGCAGATTTTGAATCAGTTGTTACCGTAACAACCAGATTCAATTGGTGGATGTCGTTCCCCAAGCAGTGCGCAATTTATTTCTGCGGTTGGAAAAATTCCGGGTTTCTTGGTATTCAACCGTCTCATACCTCGATTGTTTGAAGGCCGTTCGCTCTTCACCCAGTCGGGTCCAAGCCGTTTGAATAGGGGCAGCTGTTGCACCCCGAAATTTGCTCAACCTTTTCTTGCCTAGTTTAAGTTTCATTGCATTATCATTTGCATAGTTACATCATGTACACAGTCTAATCATTTGCATATCATAGCATAGCATGCCTCCAACAGGGGATCAAAGGTGTCTATCAAGAGAAGAGCCTAGCAAGAGGTGTTATCTGAGATTGAGAAGTCATTCAAGTCATCAAGAAGAGATTTGAAGTCTGGAGAAGCTTGAGTGCCTACATGTGGGTTTTGCTCCTATCTTGAGGAATGTTGAGAATCCTCAGGGGGATGAGAAGCATGGAATGGAAATGTTAGGTGTGTATGGATCTCATGGGATGTCTAGAAGGCCTTATTAGAGCTTAGACAAGTCATTGTATCAAGTTCAAGAGCCATGGTTGAGGAGTGTACAATTAGGGTTTCCTCTGGGTAACCCTAGGTCAAGGAGAGCAAAGAAAGGGCATCAAGACCTAGCTCTAGGTCATGGAAGTCATGGATTTATATGTTTAAGCATGTGTGTGGATGAGCCAAGACCAAGTTCAAAAGAATCAAGAGTTGTTGGAGGTGTTTGAGGCAGGGTTCCTAGGGTAAAATCCCCTGTATAGCACTGGACTTCCAAGCCACATAAGTCAAAATACAAGTTTCAAATGGATCTTTGGCCAAAATTAAACTTGTAGATATTATCAATACCTTTAATTTGAGTACTATAAGTCTTCAATAAGATTTGTATAACTCAAGTTATGGTTCTTGCAAGGTACAAGTCACCAGAGGACACTGAAATTTATCTGTGAAAGTCACTTGACTTTCAAGCAACTTTTGCCCCTCAAGGAGTTTTCAAATGGATTCTTGGCCAACATAATAGTTGTAAGGCTTGATATTAGCTTTAATTTTAGTACTAGAAGTCCTAAAGAAGATTTGTGGAACTCAAGTTATGATCTTGGCAATCCAGGGGTATTTTGGGAAAGTTGAATTATAGGTCCTTTTTCAACATAGGTCAAAATCTCTATCTTCCACTCCTCAAATGAAAAAGTGTCCAACATGAATTGTGTTTAGAATGATGTTTTTAGGTCAGATAAGAAGTCATGAGGGATTGAATTGGCTTTTATCACAAAGTTGCTAAAAATGGCTTAACAAGGAAGAATTTAAAGTCATTTAAAAGGCCAAAAATGGGATTTCATGTTTTAAGGTCAAAACAAGGCATATGGCATATCAAATTGATCAGAAATGATGTTTTAAAGATGATGGAAATGTTGATTTTTCCATTTGAGGTCATTTGAACACACTTGTATTTTGTAACTTCACATGTAAGTAACATATACAAAACATCTACTTGGATCAGAACCAATGCAACCACCAATCTCAATCACTTCAATATTTCATTTGGTGAGAAATTGGATCAAAATGCAGTTGCTGAAGCAAGCCAAACCCGACTGTCATATGCAAGCTTCTCATGGTGCAAGAGAAATTGAATATCTCATATGGATCATTCCAGAACTTTCTTGATCATTCCAACATACTCTATATAAACCTCATAACTGATTCAGTTGCTTTTTTGGCCAAGAACTGTGAAGAATCGAGAGAGAGCAAAGTAAAGTTCATCCTTGCAACTCAAAATCGGTTTTGCTGATTGGGAGGGATTCAAAGCAATTCATTGCATACAGAAGATTCACAGGGCATTGTTGATCGTATCTGGAGAAGATTGAAGTGTAATTCGAAGCCAAGATACCTCTGTTCATCCACTTTTTACAGGTTGGTAAAATTCAACTTATAGCTCGATTTAGGTGAAATTGATAGGATTTGGATGTGTAGATAGGTTATATACATTGTTAGGTTGGATTCTGGTAGGGAAAATTGGTGATTAGAGACAAAACCTAGGGCGATGCAATTTCTGGTGAAGAAGGTTCCTCTGAGTTCTTGAAGTGTTAATCATGTTTAGATGGTGAGGATTAATCAGTGAAACATGTAGATGATTGTAGGCTTATCAATTTTAAGAATGGTGATGATTGAATTTGGAGTGTATTCTGAAACTGCAAGCGTATTTTGAGTGGTGAAGATAATCAATGAAAATGGAAGTCATGGTTAGGTTCAGGATGAACAGGCGAGCAATGTTTGAGTGTTAGGCTTAGGGTTTGATGAGGTTTCTTACTGATGCCACCGGAAGTGACGGTGGCTCTAGGTCTCAGGCCACCGTCCTTTGTTCCTTCCCTCTCTCATTTGAATTTGGAGAAGACGAAGAAAGGACCATTAGATCTCTAGCTGACTATGACTAAGATTAGATCCTAGGGCCATGATTTGCTAGCATTTTGTGAAGGGAGTCTGAAAATCCCAAAACTCACCGTTTCACTAATGTACCCTGGTTGGGCTTAATGAATTTTTTGCTACTAGCACACCACCTTAGGCCCAATGGAAATTAGCACGTTAAAACATTGCTATTTGGCACAACGCTTTATTCATTTTCTTTTGTATTTTCTGAGGAGTTTTTAGTTGGTTTGGGCCTAATAGCGTGCTTGTTATTCACACCCCCTCCGGGGCCCAGCCTGATGGAATAAATAGATAGGATTGCTATTCATCACGCCAATTTATCATTTTTGCATTTATTTTCTTTTATTTTCATAGTTTTATTTAGGTTAGTTTTTAATTCATATAAAATTGAAAAATAATTCATTTTGAGTGAGAATTTTTTCCCTGGTTTCCTTAGGATATCTAGAATTTTATAGGACAAAAAAATATTAATATCATGCATTTTATTTTTAATGTCATATTTTATAGTTTTATTGCTTTTATTTTGGCATTTTGGTTTATTGCTTACTTTCTGAATTTTGTATGAGAGTTTGGTGAGGAATTTTTAAGTGATTCTTATTGTATTAGTTAGCTTAGAGAAGCATGTACCCTTAGAAATTTTATCATATTTTTGTGATTAAATTTTAGGCCAATTTGAGTGGTGAACATAAGGAGTGTTAGGTTTAGGGTTTTAAAACAACTAGTTGTATTTTAGGGCATAGTTTAGGGATTTAGTGTTTGATTTAGGTCCTGGGATTTATATGGGGTATTGGGTATAGGCTTAGGTTCCCTTAGAAATTTAATTAGGATTTTATGATCTATTTTAGCATTTTATTTGTATTTTGCAATTGGTGTGATGTTTGTGGATTTCTCCCTTGAATGCTTGGTTTATTCATTTTGTTTGGGCTATTTTGGGTGAGCTTTTGCCTTGGACTTTGCTTGGATGAATTGAATATCAATTGAAATTGCTTTGGATGGCTTGAAGAAGCTTGGAGTTGAAGATTTCTCATCTGTTGGATTGCTTGTTAGGAGCTTAGGAAAATTAGGGTTTTAGGAAGAGCTTTTAGACTTAGTTCATATCTTTCCTCAAACATGGAATGCTTTGTTTGCTTCCATCCTATCCTATGATTCAAAGTCCTCTTAAGGAAACCCCATCTCTCCCTTGGAGGGATGAGTGGTATACCTTAAAGGGTAGAACTTTTGAGGATACCCTTCTTTGCAGATGATGGTTTCTAGTGATTTCCTTTGGTTTTCACTGGTTTCCCTTCATTATAACTTGATCTCAATAACCAATATTTCTTGGTGGAGCTTGCTAGAGCTTGGATATGAAGATCTAAGATGTTGAAGATGCCTTTCCTGAGGTTTTCCTGAAAATGGAGTTGTGTTACTGTCAACTTTGCTATCAGGAGCTTGCTGGAGGACTGAAACTAGGGTTTACTGTTGCTTTTGAGCTGGAGTTTTCTGTAGCTGTGGAGCTTAACTGTTTAGGTATTGAGGAGCCTTATTTTAAGTGTGCTTTCTCTTCCCTGGAAGTTGGAGATTGAAGTTTATTGAAGTTTGAAGATGAAAGTTGTTGCTGTCAACTTCTTGCTGTTTAACCAACTGTTGCTGTCAGAGCTGCTGGTTGTTATAGGAGTTTGGTGCTGCTGCTTGGGATGCCTCCTTTGGGTTTTGTTTTCTATATTTGTTTGTTGGCCTGTGTAGCTTTCCCCTAGGTTTTAAGTGAATGTTGATTCACTTTGCCTATTGTTTTCCCAGGTTCGAGGTTGAGCAGGACTCCCTTGCCTCGCTTGTATTGCTGCATTGCATGCATTTTACTGTATTTGCTTGCTTTCTTTTCTGTTTATCCCCTAGGATCTCTGATTTCCTCTGTGCAGGAGGGAATTATGACAGACATTAGGATTCTTATCCATGCATGACAACATTAGGTTAACTTTTATTCCCTTTTCAACCCTAGGTTTTTAGAGCTTCTTTCTCTTCTTATCTCGAAACAACTCAAAAATACAGTAATAAGGTTAATCGATGTCGTACGTTACGAGCCTTAAGCTATTCGAGAAAGGGTTGCTGGAGAGCTTCTTTCCAGTAGTCTGGCTGCTTAGTGTGGTACCCTTTGGGTGACACGCGACATAGTCACTCTCAAATCATAGTCTCTAGTGCGTCAGAGATTGCAAACAAACTAAAAAACACTTCTTTCGTAAAAGATTCAAAACCAATATCAAAGTGTCATTTTTGTCCGCTTGGACTCTTAATCAAGAAAAACCCTTTCATAAGGTAATAAAAAACCAGTCAAACAAGCTTGTGTCTTCCGTAGCCCGAACTACGTTTGCTCTGATCTTTCATGCTGTATGAAAGTACGTAGGCGTAGGATGTCGTATCCTAGAGAGCAACCTTCCCCTCCTTTCCCGTAGGTAGGTGAACTACGTTGACTCTGATTTCTCGTTCCAGACGGGAATACGTAGGCATAAAGTGCGATACTTTGCCGAGTCATTTTCTTTTCTTTTTAACCCAGACCCTTAGGGTAGATAGAATAACAATCCGTACAAGAAAACAAGCGTGGATCCCGTCGAGTACGACGGACGTGAGGGGTGCTAATACCTTCCCCTTGCGTAATCGACTCCCGAATCCAGGAATTTGGTTGCGACAACCATTCCTTTCCCATTTTGCGTTAGGTTTACTCTGAGCGTTTCCTTTCCCTCCTTTGGGATAAATAACGCACGGTGGCGACTCTTCTGTCATAGCCGGCGCCGATTTTCGCAGTAGTGACACAGCAAAGCTCCCATCATTTTAGGAAGACCGTTCATGAAAACGGTAAAAACGAAAATTGATGTTGACGATGGAAGCATGTCCATGGAGTTTGGTGACATTGTCGCAAAATTCAACATTTTTGATGCCATGAAACATCCTTTGAAGGAGCACTCCGTTTTTCGTATTGAGATGATTTCTGAATTAGTTGATGACACTTGTTCTGAATTATTTTCTCTTGATTTTCCATCTTTATCTGGTTTTGATGATGCTTATTCATGTTCTGATTATACTGACACTAACCTTTGTGTTGTGTGTGCTGAGATTGATGCTGCCTTACAGGTCGATATATTTCCTACAGGTGAAGCTGTAGCCAATGAAGTTGTTTTTACAACTGATGCTCTTAACATCCCGGATGCCCCAAACGCTCCATCCATCGAGCAGCCCCCGTCCTTAGAGCTAAAAAAGCTCCCTGAGAAACTGAAATATGCTTACTTAGAGAGTAACGAAAAACTCCCTGTTATTATTTCTTCTAACCTTGATTTTGATTAAGAAAACAAGCTTTTGCAAGTTTTGAAGAAGCACAAGAAGGCAATCGGGTGGACATTAGCCGACCTTCCAGGAATTAGTCCTTCCATGTGTATGCACAAGATTTTACTTGAGGATGGTACGAAAACAGTGAGGCAGCCCCAAAGGAGGCTTAATCCTTTGATTCTCG
Source organism: Lathyrus sativus (assembly GCA_963859935.3). Lineage (NCBI taxonomy): Eukaryota > Viridiplantae > Streptophyta > Magnoliopsida > Fabales > Fabaceae > Lathyrus > Lathyrus sativus. The sequence goes on from OZ012735.1 coordinate 920,388,420, forward strand.
ATGTTGTGAAGAAAGAGGTAACCAAACTCTTGCAAGCAGGTATCATTTATCCTATCTCTGACAGTAAGTGGGTAAGCCCAGTGCAGGTTGTACCTAAGAAATTTGGACTTACAGTGGTCAAAAATGGAAAAAATGAACTTGTTCCCACTAGAGTACAGAATAGCTGGAGAGTTTGTATCGATTACAGGAGACTGAACCAGGCTACTAGAAAGGATCACTTTCCTTTACCGTTCATCGACCAAATGCTTGAACGGCTAGCTGGTAAATCACATTATTGTTTTCTTGATGGCTTTTCAGGTTACTTTCAGATTCATATTGCACCGGAAGATCAAGAGAAGACCACCTTTACTTATCCCTTCGGTACTTTTGCTTATAGGAGGATGCCTTTTGGTCTTTGCAATGCTCCTGGCACTTTCCAGCGTTGCATGCTTAGTATCTTTTCTGATTTTATTGAAAATTGCATGGAAGTCTTTATGGACGACTTCACTGTCTATGGTTCCTCTTTTGATGCATGCTTGAGCAGCTTAAGCGTGACTTTAGAAAGATGCATCGAAACTAACCATGTTTTAAATTATGAAAAATGTCATTTTATGGTTGAGCAGGGAATTGTTCTTGGTCACATAATTTCTGAAAAAGGAATTTCTGTTGACCTTGCTAATATTGATGTGATTTCTACACTACCTTACCCATCTTGCATTCGTGAGATTCGTTCTTTCTTGGTCATGCAGGTTTTTACAGGCGTTTCATTAAAGATTTTAGCAAGATAGCTCTTCCACTATCAAACTTATTGAAGAACGACGTCACTTTCCACTTCGATGACAAATGCAAACAAGCATTTGACTTCTTAAAGAAAGCATTGACCTCCGCTCCCATAATCCAGCCCCCTGACTGGACCCTCCCTTTTGAGCTTATGTGTGACGCTTCGAATTATGTTGTTGGGGATGTCCTTGCACAAAGAGCTTATGTAGTGATCAGGTTATTAGAAGATGTGTTCCCGATTATGAGATTGAATCCATTTTAAAATTTTCTCATGCGTCTCAAGTCGGAGGACATTTTGGCCCTCAAAGAACTGCAATAAAAGTCCTTGACTCAGGTTTCTATTGGCCAATTGTTTTTAAATATGCTTATGAGACTTACCTCACTTGGAAAGAGTGTCAGATAGCACGTACAAACATCACTCGCAAGAGTGAAATGCCTCAGCAGCCTATGCTTTTCTGCGAAGTATTCGATGTATGGGGAATCGACTTCATGGGTCCCTTTCCTGTATCGTTTGGATTCCTTTATATTTTGCTTGCTGTTGATTATGTTTCAAAGTGGGTAGAAGATATCCCCATTAGGACTAATGACTCTAGAGTTGTTGCAGATTTTTTCAGGTCTAATATCTTTTGTAGGTTTGGAATACCGCAAGCTATCATCAGTGACCAAGGCACTCATTTATGTAACCGCACCATGGAATCCTTGCTCCGAAAGTATGGAGTTGTGCACAGAGTCTCTACAGCGTATCACCCACAAACTAATGGGCAAGTTGAGATCTCAAACAGGGAGATCAAATAGGTTTTAGAGAAAATGGTGCAGCCAAACAAGAAGGACTGGAGCCGTCGTCTAGAAGACGCACTTTGGGCTCAGAGAACAGCTTTCAAGACACCCATTGGGATGTCTCCTTATTGACTTGTTTTTGGTAAGGCATGTCATCTTCTTGTTGAGATAGAACACTGGGCCTATTGAGCGGTGAAAAGTTGTAATTTGGAGATGCAACAAGCAGGTATTGAGAGAAAACTCCAATTACAACAGCTGGAAGAGCTTAGACTAGAGGCTTATGAAAGTTCTAGGATTTATAAAGAAAAAACTAAGCACTTCCATTATAAAATGATTTATAGGAAGGAATTTTCTATGGGCCAACAGGTTTTATTGTTTAACTCTCGCCTTAAGCTTATGGCTGGGAAACTTCAATTCAAATGGATTGGCCCCTTTGTTGTTACTAATATTTTCCTCATGGTGCAGTAGAAATTAAAAGTGCAGGTACTGACAAAGTTTTTAAGGTTAACGGACAGCGTCTGAAGTTATTCTATGGAAGTTCGATGCCTGAAGATGTCGGTATAGAGGGGCTTTCTTTGGAAGCACCTAACTACACTGCAACTTAATCAGGGAGTTGTTCTTTCCTTCTCTCTACTTTAATAATTATGTCCTTTCATTGAGGACAATGCTTGTTTTAAGTCTAGGAGAGGGAAACCTTTATTTTATTTGCTTGTTTTTGTTTTGTTTTGTTTTTTTTCCAGTTATAATAATAAAAATAAAAAAAGTTGCATCTTTTTGAAAGTTCTGGGCTATAGTTTAAGTTGAAATTAGTTTGTGGAGACTTGGGAAAAATTCACAAGATCAGTATCGTCTTAACACCGTAAGTCTCCTGCATATGGAAATTGATTTGAATTCTTATTATGTTTAGCCTTAAATTTTCATTCTTTGACAGCTCTTGAGTAGTTTATTTCAGCAGTCAGCACCATCTCATACACACTCTACACAGGGAAGCCGATGAATATAAGTGAGTGATCAAATTTTTAGCTTGAAAAAAAATAAAAGGAAGAAAAGAAAAGAAAAAAAGAAAGAAAAGAAAATAAAAGTTGAAAAAAATTACTCGTTAGTTGGTTCAACGATTTCTGGTGTTGAACTTGGTAGGGTGGATTACGGTCCGATCCCCCGCAACTACAACTGAGTCAGAAAAGGGTTATGCCACGCAAGTACCAGAACCCCAAACAAAAAGGATCAGAGTCACTAACCGGTCGCCTTGCTATGAGTGTGTGGAGACAACGGGCTTAATGTGATTGCACCTGAATGAAAAAGAGCAAAAAGGAGGATGAGTAAGTTAGGCTTTAACATAATAACATGGTTTGAGTTGATTTTTGTATCCAAGAGGCTTATGTCTACAAAATTGTGGATTAGTGTTCCTACGATATCCTTAGTGTGTAAGATTAGTACCTATCGATGCAAACTTAACCGAAGAAGACTTTTAGCCTGGAATGAGTAACCCTTGATGTGTTTGTGCTTTCTTTGTTTTGTTTTATTTTAATTTTGCTCGGAGTGCAAAAGTTCAAGTGTGGGGGAATTTGATCAGTGCATCTTTATGCACATTCTCCTATATTTTTACTTAGGCATTTCTTTACTTTATTTTGATTATTCTTATGTTTTATTATGTTTTTATATTTTATTTTATTTCTGGTCTAATTTGATTTTTACACTTTATTTTTCAGCTTTAACAGTCTGCACGGAAACGATCATAAATGGAGTTCCGGGAATCCGTTTGAGGCGTTCTAAATATCACCGGAAATCTAAGAGAGAGAGATACGACTTTTGTGTTGGAGTCGAAGTCAGATTCGTAGCGCATTTTCTCAGAATATTCGTTGAAGTTACAACGTTAGGAATTTGTTTTAGTTTTGGGTCATGTTTTGGGCCTGGGTGATGTTTTCGACCCAGTTGGGTTTTGAACTTGTTTTTCTTTTTAGGGGAAACTCGTGTTACTGTTCACTCATTCACTATTCACGAAAATATTATTGAAGCTTGTACGATTCGAATGGAGAACTAATTCCTTAGAGTCAATCTGCTGTAATCGCGTTCAAACGCTTTGAGGTTTATACTTTATCAATTTAATTCATTTCTCTTACAATACTATTCTATAAATTGCATTTGCTTAATCTGTTAGTTTATAGAATTGTCTTGATTAAATTCGTATGATTGCATCCTTAACTTTTATTCGCCGTTACGTCGCTTTATCGTTAATTCGCGTTTGTAATTCGTGTTTGCTTAATTCACGAAAACTTAACCCGTTTGCTTAATTCGGAATACAGGATTGTCAATCTAGTTTATATCTTTTACGCTTGTCAATTGACATAGGAATCAAATAGAGATTGAAGCCACTTAGGAAATTGCTAAGGTAGAAACCCGTCATAAGCCGAAACCAAAAACAGTAGATTGACTTATTTTAATAATCACTTATTTTAACCGGTTAATTGCAATCTCATTATTTAATTGATCATAACCAAACAAACCCCCTTTTATTCAATTAGTAATAATCAAGAATCCTTGAGAACGATATTCCGAGTACTGTCGCTGTACTGCATTTTTACAAAAACACTCGTTTTGATCCGCGCGCGACATCGGATCAGGGAGAAAGAATTTGCCAGAAAGAACATTGCAACAAAAGAAAAGTGCTTTGTCATCATCAAAAAGGGGGAGAATGTGGAATCAAGATTCTCATTAATCAACATATGTTTTGATGAAGACAAACCACTTAAAGAAGACAAAGATGATCAACCACCAAGCATTAGGACAAAGACACAACTTTAAGGATGTTTTCCTCAAAAGGTATAATGAGAACGTCCATTAAGTATTTAAGTCCTAATTACTCAAATCATTAAAAATCATATACATTATTTTTCACACTAACACAAGCTTTTTAAATGAGAATTTTTCTAAGTTTTTGTCAGTGCAATCGATTGCATGATCAATATTTTAACTAGTTTTTTGCTTCTATTTCAGTACGCAATAGATTGTTGCTTTGATGCAATCGATTGCATGCTTAAAATTTCTCTTTTTTCACTTCCGTTTTGAAGTGCAATCGATTGGTCTGAAAGGTGCAATCGATTGCTCTTTTGAAAATGTGAATTTTCAAGTATTTTTGTGAAGGTGCAATCGATTGGGCTCTTTGTGCAATTGATTGCTCACTGAACATTTTTGAAAAATCTTTCTGAAAAATTGCATCTCTTCAATCGAATTTCTGTGGAATGTTTCCTTTGAAACATGACAACTGTTCATCAATTTTTCTGGAGATTTGCATGCTTTTCTCAAGAGGTGTTTGTGTAATATAAATACATAAATATTTCAAAATTCAAAAACACCTTTTTCACATATCTTTCAATTCTCTTTAAAAATCTTTACCACAATTTCATCTTTCCACATCTAAGAAAAATCACTTTTCACAAAGAATTTTCTGCATAAATTTCATATCCTTTGAAAAGAAAATTCTTGAGCAATAAGTCTTAGAAACTTGTGGAATTTCTCATTGAAAAAGAAGATCAATCTCAGCATTGATAAACAACTGTTTACATTGTTACAAATCATTAGAAAAATTAGATTGTATTTATTTCCCCTTGTTGTTCAGGATTGTTGAAAGCAAGTGTGTGCATTAGAGAGGATTGTTCTCATTGCACTTAGTGTTCAGATCTTAAAGGTGTTTAAGAGCCTTTGATATCCCTATAGGTTAGAAAGAAAAGTTGTACACTGATCCTAACTATACTGAAATCTCTTTCGAGTCGAAAGGGGAGTGGAGTACCCTCGGAGTGTAAGGGGAACCACTATAATTTCCTGTGTCTCTTTTACTTTCTGCCTTTACAAGCTTTCATAACATCACTCCGCTAAAAGAAAGTAACATAAATCTCTTAAAACCAGAAAATTTCAAAATAACCTAATTCACCCCCCCTCTTAGGCGCAATTCTTACTTACAATTGGTATCAGAGCAGGTTTAGGTAACTTGTTCCTAATCGATCCAGTATGGCTTCCGCAAATAACAAAGGTGTATTCAAAGACAGTGGTAGTAGCAACAAGCCTCCACTGTTTTGTGGTGAATACTTTGATTTCTGGAAAATTCGTATGAAGGCTCACTTAGAAGCACAAGGAGATGAAATCTGGGATGCTTTTCAAAATGGTCTGTTTGTTCCTACAACGGTCGTTAACGGTGTAGGATCAACAAAGCCCAAAGCCTCATGGGATGATGATGATAAGAAAAAAGGTTCTCTATGACAAAAAGGCAATCAATCTTCTACAAAGTGCACTAAGTATGGATGATTTCTTTCACATCTCAACATGTACAACATCAAAGGAAATCTGGGACACTTTAGTGGAAACGCACGAGGGAACCATTGAAGTTAAAAGATCAAGGTTGAACATGTTGAGTCAAGAATATGAGTTATTCAGAATGCAGCCAGGAGAATAAGTTCTTGATTTGCAGAAAATATTTGTGCACTTGACAAATCATCTTATAGCACTCGGTAAGACATTAACTAATGATAAATTAAATCTTAAAGTGCTTAGATCTTTGTCCAGAGAATGGCAGCCCAAGGTGACAACAATTTCTGAAAAGAAAAGCCTAGCCACGATGACATCCACCACATTGTTCGGAAAACTTCAAGAATATGAAATAGAACTTGGGCGATTCGAGAAACATGAGAATCAAGAGAAGAAATCTAAAAGCATCGCGTTAAAGGCTGATTCCAAAGAAGTAGAAAAACAGACGATCCGGTTGAAGATGAAAACTTCATGCTCCTTGTAAAAAGGTTAGGAAAATATTTTGGTTCTAAAAATAATATTGGGAATTCTGACTATATGAAAAGGAAGAAGTTTTCAAAAAGCAAAGAGAAAGAGGCGTCAACATCCACACAAGATGTCAAATGCTATGAATATGGAAAATTAGGACACATCAAACCAAACTGTCCTAAACTCTCCAAGAACGATGTCTCTAAAAGCAAAAAGGGATTCAAGAAAAATAAAGCATATGTAGCATGGAAAGATAACGAGATACGCTCCTCATCAGAATTAGATAGTGATCAAAGCGCAAATCTAGCACTAATGGCCTCCCATCATTCTGATGATGAAGACGACAAGGTATGCTTGAAGACCTCCTCATATCAGTGGTATCTTGATAGTGGGTGTTCAAGGCATATGACGGGTGACATTACCAAATTTTCACATCTAACGCTTATGGCTAAAGGATTTGTAACCTATGGTGATAACAACAAAGGAAAAATCCTTGGCATAGACAGCATTGGTGCACCGCCTTTTACAACAATAGAAGATATCCTTTATGTAGAAGGCCTAAAGCATAACCTACTTAGCATTAGTCAGCTTTGTGACAAAGGTTTCAGAATCAACTTCACTAAAGATGAATGTTTGATAGAAAACGAAGTCACTTCTGAGGTAACGTTAAAAGGTAATAGAATCAATAATATTTTTTTTGATTTCCCTTGATAACATATCTTTGAAGGTTAAGTGTCTTATGGCGAACAACAACGACTCTTGGTTATGCCACAAAAGATTTGCTCACATTCATATGGAGCATTTGAACAAATTGATCAAACATGACTTAGTTGTTGGTCTTCCAAAGATCAAATTCATCAAAGATAGATTGTGTGGCGCATGCCAAAAAGGGAAACAAACCAAACCAACTTTCACATCCAAAAATGTGGTGTCCACAACTAGGCCACTATAATTGTTACACATGGATCTCTTCGGACCGTCAAGAACAAAAAGTTTTGGAGAAAAGTGAAGCTTTCAAGGCATTCAAGAAGTATGCAAAACAGATTTAGAATGAGAAGTCACTTTCAATTGTCTCCATTAGAAGTGACCATGGTGGAGAATTCCAGAGCGTTCTATTTGAAGAATTCTGCGAGGAAAATGGAATCTCACACAATTTCTCTGCACCAAGAACTCCACAGCAAAATGGTGTTGTAGAAAGAAAGAACCGGTCGTTGGTAGAACTTGCAAGAATAATGCTTAGTGATTCAAACCTTCTTAAATATTTTTGGGCAGATGCAGTAAGCACAGCGTGTTTTGTAAGTAATTATGTGAACATCAGACCAATTCTCAAGAAACCCCCTATGAACTGTTCAAAGGAAGAAAACCAAACATATCCTTCTTCCACATATTCGGATGTAAATGCTTTGTCTTGAACAATGACAAAGACAATCTCGGTAAGTTTGACGAGAAATCCGATGAAGGTATTTTTCTCGGCTATTCTCTCTCAAGTAAGGCTTTTAGAATTTTTAACAAAATAACTTTAACTATTGAAGAATCTATGCATGTTTCTTTTGATGAATCTAACCCCTCCAAGGAGGATGATATTATTGTTAATGACGATGATGATGTAGTAGAAACCTCTCAAGAAAACACTCTCAAAGATATTGCAAGTGATCAACCAAAACAGCGACAAGAGGATTCACAACAAAACAAAGTACACAATGATCTACCGAAAGAATGGATAACTCATAGAGATCACCCGATCAATAAAGTCATTGGTGATATCAGTCAAGGTGTTACAACAAGATTAAATCTCAAGGATGCTTGTCTTAACATGGCATTTGTTTCGCAAATTGAATCGACCAAAATCGATGAAGCCTTAGGCGATGATAAATGGATAATAGCTATGCAAGAAGAACTGAACCAGTTTAAAAGAAATCAAGTTTGGAATCTTGTCCCTAGGTCTAACAACAAGCATATCATTGGAAAAAGATGGATCTTTAAGAACAAACTCGATGAAAATGGTATTATAGTTCGGAACAAAGTAAGATTGGTCGCCCAAGGATACAACCAAGAAGAAGGAATCGATTTTGACGAAACATTTGCTCCAGTTGCAAGATTAGAAGCAATTAGACTGTTATTAGCTTATGCATGTTCCATGAATTTTCAGCTTTTCCAAATGGACGTCAAAAGCGCATTCTTGAATGGATTCATAAATGAAGAAGTATATGTCAAACAACCCTCTGGTTTTGAAGATTACAAATATCCATCTCATGTCTTCAAACTAAAGAAAGCTCCCTATTGATTGAAACAAGCACCAAGAGCATGGTACGATCGACTTAGCAATTTCTTATGTGACAAAGGCTTTGAAAAGGGAAAAGTAGACAAAACTTTGTTCATCAAGAAAATAAAAGAAGATACTCTCTTGGCACAAGTATATGTTGATGACATCATGTTCGGTTCAACCAACACCAAGTTATGCAAAGAATTCTCATCCATGATGCAAGGAGAATTTGAAATGTCTATGATGGGAAAAATGAACTACTTTCTTGGACTTCAGATCAAGCAACTCGAAAATGGGATCTTTATCAATCAATCAAAATACTACAAAGAATTATTAAAGAAGTTTGATATGGACAACTGCAAGACTTTATCTACACCTATGGGATCCGGTATATATGTAGATCAAGATGAATCCGGTGTGTTGGTTGATATCACAAAATATAGAGGTATGATTGGTTCCTTACTATACTTGATAGCAAGTCGCCCTGACATTATGTTTAGCGTCTGTCTTTGCGCTTGCTTTCAAGCAAATCCAAAGGAGTCTCACCTGATGGCAGTCAAGCGGATCATGAAATATCTCAAAGGAATAACACATGTCGGCTTATGGTATCCTAAAGGTAGTATATGCAATTTAATTGGATATTCTGATGCAGATCATGCAGGCTGTAAAACTGATAGAAAGAGCACAAGTGGAATATGTCACATCTTGGGAAATGCACTAGTCTCATGGGCATACAAGAAGCAAGCATGCGTAGCACTTAGTACGGCTGAAGCGGAGTACATAGCAGCGGGAAGTTGCTGTGCGCAGATACTTTGGCTCAAGCAACAACTTCGTGACTACAGACTCGACCTGGGTAGCATTCCTCTATGCTGTGACAACACAAGTGAAATTAACATAACGAAGAATCCAGTCATGCATTCAAGGACCAAGCACATCGACATACGGCATCATTTTCTGCGAGATCATGTACTTCAAGGAGATGTCAAGATAACATTTGTAGATACTCATAATCAGCTTGCCGATATATTCACGAAGCCTTTGGAAAAGGAATCTTTCTTCAAAATACGAAGGGAACTTAGAATTCTGGATGAATGTCAAGTGGGCAAACAGACCAAGACATCCCATCCAAGGGTTGGACATCTAACCACATCTAGAGTTCTGGAACTACTGTGCATGGACCTGATGGGACCAATGCAGGTAGAAAGCCTTGGTGGAAAAAGGTATGCATATATGGTGGTTGATGATTACTCCAGATACACCTAGATAAACTCCATCAAAGAAAAATATGTTGTTTTTGAAGTCTTCAAAGAACTGTGCACCAAGCTCCAAAGAGAAAAGGAGAGTGGTGTTATCAGGATCAGAAGTGATCATGAAAAGGAGTTTGAAAACTCCAAGTTCGCCGAGTTCTGTGCAACTGAAGGCATAAGCCATGAATTTTCCTCCCATATCACTCCTCATCAAAATGGAGTAGTAGAAAGGAAAAACAGAACTATTCAGGAATCTTCTAGAGCCATGATTCATGCAAAGAAGTTGCCTATGCACTTTTGGGCTGAAGCAATGAACACAACATGCTATGTTCACAACAGGATTACCCTGAGAAAGGGAATATCCTCCACCTTGTATGAACTGTGGAAAGGAAGAAAACCAACTGTGAAGTATTTTCATGTGTTTGGAAGCAAGTGCTACATCTTAAAAGATCGTGAACAAAGAAGGAAAATGGATGCCAAAAGTGATGAAGGAATATTCTTGGGATACTCTACTAACAGCAGAGCTTACACAGTATATAACTCCAGAACAAAAGTATTAATGGAATCCATTAATGTTGTCATTGATGATAAAAATGAAGAAATTAATGTCATAGAGGATGTTGGAACATTGCTTGAGACTCAATCTGAGGAGACTGAAGACACCCAAACTACAAGTCCAAATTCTGAACCAGAAATAGGAAACAAAGAACCCTCTATTAGAATCCTGAAAGATCATCCCAAAGATCTTATAATTGGAGACCTCAACAGTGGAGTAAGGACTAGAACAAGAGAAGTCATCTCAAATTCCTGCTTTGTGTCCAAGGTTGAGCCCAAAAATGTTAAGGAAGCTCTCACTAATGAATATTGGATCAAGGCTATGCAAGAAGAATTGGAGCAGTTTAAAAGAAATGAAGTATGGGAACTAGTGCCAAGACCTGAAGGAACAAATATCATTGGAACCAAATGGATTTACAAGAACAAGTCAGATGAAGAAGGAATCATAGTTAAAAACAAAGCTAGACTGGTGGCTCAGGGGTATACTCAAGTAGAAGGAATTGATTTTGATGAAACTTTTGCACCAGTTGTAAGAGTTGAGTCAATCAGGTCGATGTTGGGAATTGCCTGCATCCTAAAATTTAAACTCTTTCAGATGGATGTAAAAAGTGCCTTTCTGAATGGATATCTAACTGAGGAAGTATATGTGGCACAACCCAAGGGATTTGAGGACCCTAACTTAACAGACCATGTATACAAGCTAAGGAAGGCATTTTATGGATTAAAATAGGCACCTAGAGCATGGTATGACAGGCTAACTGAGTTTCTCACCACAAAAGGATACAGAAAAGGGGGAATTGATAATACACTATTTGTAAAAGATGAGGGTGGAGAAATCATGATTTCCCAGATATATGTGGATGACATAATATTTGGGGGAGTGTCAGAAAAGATGGTGAAGCAATTTGTTAATCACATGCAGTCTGAGTTTGAAATGAGTATGTGTGGAGAACAAACCTACTTCCTTGGGCTACAGGTTAAGCAAATGGATGATTCCATATTCATCTCCCAAAGTAAATACACCAAAAATATAGTCAAGAAGTTTGGGATGGACAATGCAAGTCACAAAAGAACACCTGCCCCCACTCATCTAAAGTTATCCAGAGATGAAAATGGTACGAGTGTTGATCAAAGTCTATACTGAAGCATGATTGGTAGCCTGCTGTATCTTATAGCCAGCAGAACAGACATTGCCTTTGATGTGGGTGTATGTGCAAGGTATCAAGCAGATCCTAAAGTAAGTCACATGAATAAAGTTAAAAGGATTCTTAAATATGTGAATGGAACTTGTGACTATGGAATACTCTACTCTCATGGGTGTGATCCTACCTTGTACGACTATTGTAATGCTGATTGGGCTGGCAGTGCTGATGATAGAAAAAGCACATCTGGTGGATGCTTCTTCATGGGAAACAACCTAATATCTTGGTTCAGCAAGAAGCAGAATTGCGTCTCACTGTCCACTGCTGAAGCTGAATACATAGCAATTGGCAGCAGCTGTTCTCAGCTGGTATGGATGAAGCAAATGTTAACTGAATATAATGTCACTCAGGATGTCATGACATTGTACTGTGACAATCTCAGTTCTATTAACATTTCCAAAAATCCAATCCAACATAGCAGAACAAGCACATTGATATAAGACATCACTTCATTAGAGATCTTGTGGAAGACAAAGTGATTTCCTTGGAGCATGTATCCACTGAAGTATAGCTAGCTGACATCTTTACCAAGGCTCTAGATGCTTCCCAATTTGAAAATCTTAGAGGAAAGTTAGGTATTTGCATGTATGAGGATGCATAAAAATTAATGACACGTGATAATTTTACAACATCAATGCAGTCCAAGTCATTGACCAATAAAGCTCTCCATTTCACACAAACATGTCGCTCCGACCCCATTGCCTTCCCACATCTCTCTCAGATTTTCACTCTCGACAAAAGCATGTCGTCTCATCATGAAGGATCTTCCTCTAAGTCCCCTCTCAAATCCTCCAAAGATACTCCTCCCTCCACTAAAAAGCCAAAGACCAAGTACCCTCCTCCCACTGAAGAAAATATTAGGCGTATGCAAAACATAGAAGGCTCTGCATACGTGGCCAAAACCATGGGGGAAATTGCTGACGATATCATAAAAAAAGGACTGCCTATTAAGGGCTTCACCATTCCCCTGGCTCGCAGAGATCCCCCTCATGACTCTGAATTTCCAGAGGAAGACTCACATGATGGAAACTAGGACATCTCCCTATCAGATTTGGATGACAGCGACTCTAGTTCTTCCTCTGATGAAGAAGATTGAGAAAAAGGTGCTGCTGTTGTTTCTGTCAAATTTGAATTTTCTATAGCTCTTCAAAGAGCAGTTTTGTTGTAATGTAACCCCTAAAAATTGTGATCTTACCTATGATGATCTATGTTATTTGGATCTTAATTTATGGCTAAAAAGGGGGAGAGAATAATAGAGAACTGCAGGTACAACAGATATTCCAGAGCAGGTGCAGGTGATGTGCAGAACAGTGAAGAACAAAGGGATAACTTGAAGAGCATATGTGCTAGCACATGTGTGAATTTCTATGGAATGTTTGTTAGACTGTTTGGTTGATTATGTATGTTGCTAACAATATGGACAATGGGTAATCCTAGAAGGTATTTAGGAGTGTGTGACTGCATGATAATAGTAGAGAGTCTTGTGCAACACTTCAGGGGGAGTAGCACAAGAGTGTGTGTGACTTCAGGAAGTCATCCTAAATGTCAAGACATCCAGAGCAGACTGCAGATCTGCAGGTTGTGTGCCCAACTGATCTGATCAGTTGAGGGGGAGAACACCAGAGTGTTACTCAAATAGATGTGACATATGTAGTGATAACTACCAGATGGTTAAAAGAGTGAGTCATAACAATGAGAGCTAACTAACTGTGAGGACTCAGAGTGGCTTGAGCTAGCAACTAGCTGCATGACAGGACACATCATAAGTCTTCTGCTGTGTATAAACTCTGATATGTTAACAAGTTGTTTTAGCCAAAAATTTGCCAAATGGGGAGTTTGTAAGTGCTCTTGATTGGCTGCATTTTGTGGCAAAGCTTTAGAGTGTGCATGTATGTCATACTAAATGTTACGACATACTTAATGATGTGTGTGCAGGGTAAGTTAACTATAAGTTAACTTAGTTAAGCTGAATGTCATACAGAATGTCATAACACTGAACGTATGACATTCAGCGGGCAAGGTTGTTTTTCTGGTATCTATAAACCAGGAAACAGAACAGGAGTTCAAGCTGGATATCAGGAGACTTTCTAGAAGCCCTAGGCGAACTAGAATATCCCTGAAATAAGTGGCAAGTGTGCAGATCCTTGAGAATAGGTTTGTTATGGATAAAACCTAATTAATGCACCAGGGCCCAAAAGGACTGACAACTGCTATAAAGATTAGAAGATGCAATCCTGAATAGTAGCACTTGACAACAAAAGAAGAAAGAGTGCAGATTGCAGAGTCCTTGTAAGTGAAGAAGGCTAGTCTTCACGTGTGAATTCTGTCTAGGAATACTTGTACTCCAAGCAAGTGTCTGGTTGATGATTTGCATTGGATAGGTAGATTATAGGCTGTGTCTCACTCAAAGCTGTGAAGCAAGAGTGTGTGAGTTCCTTGATCAAAGCTGTGAAGCAAGATCAAGGTGTGTATGAAGTGCCTCTTCATATTGTCTTCTATAATTGTTTGATATCACTGTTGTGTGATTGAGGGGGAGTGAGTGGGTATACTCAGGTCTAGAGTGTCTCTAGGTTGAAGTGTCATTGGGTAGGGATTAAGTGAGGAGTGTAAACTGGAGGTTTAACTCTGAATTGATTCTACTGATAGTGAATTTCCTCCCTGGCTTGGTAGCCCCCAGATGTAAGTGTAGTTGACACTGAACTGGGTAAACAATTGTTGTGTTATTTACTGCTTTTATTATTACTAAGTATTAGCTGTTAAGTAGCAGGTGTCATAGTGGATATTATAACATTGGGAATAACATCCATCGTGTGCTTGCCAGAATTTTCAAACACCATTAAAATAAGTGTAGCTAACTATGAGTATTTCCCTCATAATAGTTAAATTTTCCTAATAAAACCCTAGTTTGGGACGAGATGGAATTGGGCTTCAGTGAACTTGTAACAAGACCGATTTATACTTGATTCTTGAAGAATAAAGATCTCTTGAGTATATTCAAACTTGATTTGATAATGATCAATCCAGAATATTGACTGATCAAGGTCTACTTTATAATGTTTCAAGATTTTTGTGATGAACCATGCATATGGAAGAAACTTAGATTTTTCATTGATTTCGCGCATGTGAGTCAAGATTAAATTTGACCAACTTATGTGAATGTCATTCTTAATAATATATAAAATCTGCATTTCTAGATCAGTCATGATGCAATGGTTTCCAGCCCTTGGAAATATTATGTAAACCATGAAATAATGAAATAATCGATCATCAATGTTGAATATACCTGCCGACCATGAGTTGCGTGAGGGTTCCATGCCGCCTAAGGATCTGACACGTTTAGCATGGAATTCGGCTTCATACATTCGGCCAAGGCTCCAATAAAACTTTCTTTTGTCGTATGCTTCCCAGGCTGCTTCGTGTTCTTCAGAAGGACTTCCACCAGATGTTGGAATATTGAGAATCCTACCAAGTGTCTTTGAGAAGAGCGGAATTCTTTTTCCTTGAACATATATTACGAACTTGCCTTCTTCCATTTGTAGGTTGCAATAGAACAATCTTACCAAGTCCGGATGATATGACCCGGATGAAGAAATCACTGGTTCCAATCCACATGCAATCAGGGTTTCTTGGAAAGAAAAACATTCTTTAGGGAAGGATGAGAGGATACCATATTTGGGTGTCTGCGCTACCTTCTTCTGAAAATATTTGGTGAACTTTTCCCTTTGTTCATTATCCAAGTGTTGAAGAACAAGTGGAGTTTTTGAAGATGAGGAGGCTGGACCTTTTCCTTTGTCTTGTGCTGAAATCTTCCACTTTGAGCGTGAAACCATGGGAAAATGATGAAGGAATGAGAGTTAGGGTTTATGAGAGAGTTTTGGTTTTTGGGAGAGATGATTAAAATAGGTTATGAGAGGTTGGGTTTTATAATGGTTGACAGAGGATATAGACTTGAATGTGGGATATGAGTGGTTGAAGGTATTGATGATTAAGACTTTGGGAATATGACAATTAATGGTCAAAGATTTTGAGACTAGGATTAAGTAGTAATGGCTAGTCATAGGTAGGTCAAAAGTGTAATGATAGGGTAGTTAGAAAGTTTAAGAATTCATGGATCTATTAAATAGAAAGAGAAAAAAACAGTTTTACAGTAGGTGCAATCAATTGCTCTACAAAACATAAACAAATTTTGACAAAACCTACAGAGCAGAGTGCAATCGATTGACACAGGGGTGCAATCGATTGCTTGCTTCAAAAATTAATAAAATTTGTAAAACTTACAGTGAGCAATCGATTGACACAGAGGTGCAATCGATTGCATGCAGTGAAATTTTGAGAAAAATGTCACACATGGAGTTCTTTCATGATTCAACGTCAGTTTCATCCAGAATTCCAAGTTCCCTTCGTATTTTGAAGAAAGATTCCTTTGCTAAAGGCTTCGTGAATATATCGGCAAACTGATTATGAGTATCTACAAATGTTATCTCGACATCTCCTTGAAGTACATGATCTCGCAGAAAATGATGTCGTATGTCGATGTGCTTGGTCCTTGAATGCATGACTAGATTCTTCGTTATGTTAATTGCACTTGTGTTGTCAGAGCGAAGAGGAATGCTACCCAGGCCGAGTCCGTAGTCACGAAGTTGTTGCTTGAGCCAAAGTATCTGCGCACAACAACTTCCCGCTGCTATGTACTCCGCTTTAGCCGTACTAAATGCTACGCATGCATTCTTCTTGCATGCCCATGAGACTAGTGCAATTCCCAAGATGTGACATGTTCCACTTGTGCTCTTTCTATCAGTTTTACAACCTGCATAATCTGTGTCAGAATATCCAATTAAATTGCATATACTACCTTTAGGATACTATAAGCCGACATTTTTTGTTCCTTTGAGATACTTCATGATCCGCTTGACTGCCATCAGGTGAGACTCCTTTGGATTTGCTTGAAAGCGAGTGCAAAGACAGACACTAAACATAATGTCAGGGTGACTTACTGTCAAGTATAGTAAGGAACCAATCATACCTCTATATTTTGTGATATCAACCGACACACTGGATTCATCTTGATCTACATATGTACCGGATCCTATAGGTGTAGATAAAGTCTTGCAGTTGTCCATATCAAACTTCTTTAATAATTCTTTGCAGTATTTTGATTGATTGATAAAGATCCCGTTTTCGAGTTGCTTGATTTGAAGTCCAAGAAAGTAGTTCATTTTTCCCATCATAGACATTTCAAATTCTCCTTGCATCATGGATGAGAATTCTTCGCATAACTTGGTGTTGGTTGAACCGAGGATGATGTCATCAACATATACTTGTACCAGGAGAGTATCTTCTTTTATTTTCTTGATGAACAAAGTTTTGTCTACTTTTCCCTTTTCAAAGCCTTTGTCACATAAGAAATTGCTAAGTCGATCGTACCATGCTTTTGGTGCTTGTTTGAATCCATAGAGAGCTTTCTTTAATTTGAAGACATGGGATGGATATTTGTAATCTTCAAAACCAGGGGGTTGTTTGACATATACTTCTTCATTTGTGAATCCATTCAAGAAGTCTCTTTTGACGTCCATTTGGAAAAGCTGAAAATTCATGGAACATGCATAAGCTAATAACAGTCTAATTGCTTCCAATCTTGCAACTGGAGCAAATGTTTCATCAAAATCGATTCCTTCTTCTTGGTTGTATCCTTGGGTGACCAATATTGCTTTGTTTCAAACTTTAATACCATTTTCATCGAGTTTGTTCTTTAAGACCCATCTTGTTCCAATGATATGCCTGTTGTTCGACCTAGGGACAAGATTCCAAACTTGATTTCTTTCAAACTGGTTCAGTTCTTCTTGCATAGCTATTATCCATTGATCATCGCCTAAGGTTTCATCGATTTTGGCCGGTTCAATTTGTGAAACAAATGCCATGTTAAGACAAGCATCCTTGAGATTTAATCTTGTTGTAACACCTTGACTGATATCACCAAGGACTTTATCGACCGGGTGATCTCTATGAGTTCTCCATTCTTTCGGTAGATCATTGTGTATTTCGTTTTGTTGTGAATCCTCTTGCCGCTGTTTTGGTTGATCACTTGTAATATCTTTGAGAGTGTTTTCTTGAGAGGTTTCTACTACATCATCATCATCATCATTAACAATAATATCATCCTCCTTGGAGGGGTTAGATTCATCAAAAGAAACATGCATAGATTCTTCAATAGTTAAAGTTCTTTTGTTAAAAATTCTAAAAGCCTTACTTGAGAAAGAATAGCCGAGAAAAATACCTTCATCGGATTTCTCGTCAAACTTACCGAGATTGTCTTTGTCATTGTTCAAGACAAAGCATTTACACCCGAATATGTGGAAGAAGGATATGTTTGGTTTTCTTCCTTTGAACAGTTCATAGGGGGTTTTCTTGAGAATTGGTCTGATGCTCACACGATTACTTACAAAACACGTCGTGCTTACTGCATCTGCCCACAAATATTTAGGAAGGTTTGAATCACTAGACATTATTCTTGCAAGTTCTACCAACGACCGATTCTTTCTTTCCACGACACCATTTTGCTGTGGAGTTCTTGGTGCAGAGAAATTGTGTGAGATTCCATTTTCCTCGCAGAATTCTTCAAATAGAGAGTTCTGGAATTCTCCACCATGGTCACTTCTAATGGAGATAATTGAAAGTGACTTCTCATTCTGAATCTGTTTTGCATACTTCTTGAATGCCTTGAAAGCTTCACTTTTCTCCAAAACTTTTTGTTCTTGACGGTCCGAAGAGATCCATGTGTAACAATTGTAGTGGCCTAGTTGTGAACACCATATTTTTGGATGTGAAAGTTGGTTTGGTGTGTTTCCCTTTTTGGCATGCGCCACACAATCTATCTTTGATGAATTTGCTCTTTGGAAGACCAACAACTAAGTCATGTTTGATCAATTTGTTCAAATGCTCCATATGAATGTGAGCAAATCTTTTGTGCCATAACCAAGAGTCATTGTTGTTCGCCATAAGACACTTAACCTTCAAAGATATGTTATCAAGGTAAATCATAAAAATATTATTAATTCTATTATCTTTTAACATTACCTTAGAAGTGACTTCATTTTCTATCAAACATTCATCTTTAGTGAAGTTGATTCTGAAACCTTTGTCACAAAGCTGACTAATGCTAAGTAGGTTATGCTTTAGGCCTTCTACATAAAGGACATCTTCTATGGTTGTAAAAGGTGGTGCACCAATGCTGCCTATGCCAAGGATTTTTCCTTTGTTGTTATCACCATAGGTTACAAATCCTTTGGCGTTAAGCGTTAGATGTGAAAATTTGGTAATGTCACCCGTCATATGCCTTGAACACCCACTATCAAGATACCACTGATATGAGGAGGTCTTCAAGCATACCTTGTCGTCTTCATCATCAGAATGATGCGACGCCATTAGTGCTAGATTTGCACTTTGATCACTATCTGATTCTGATGAGGAGCTTATCTTGTTATCTTCCCATTCTACATATGCTTTATTTTTCTTGAATCCCTTTTTGTTTTTAGAGACATCGTTCTTGGAGAGTTTATGACAGTTTGGTTTGACGTTCCTAATTTTCTACATTCATAGTGATCAGTGCATCTTTATCCACATTCTCCTATATTTTTACTTAGGCATTTCTTTACTTTATTTTGATTATTCTTATGTTTTATTATATTTTTATATTTTATTTTATTTTTGGTTTAATTTGATTTTCGCACTTAATTTTTCAACTTTAGCAGTCTGCACGGAAACGATCATAACTGGAGTTTCGGGAATCCGTTTGAGGCGTTCTAAAAATCGCCGGAAAGCTGAGAGAGCTATGACTTTTATGTTGGAGTCGAATTCAGATTCGGAGCACATTTTTCTAGAATATTCGTTGAAGTTACAGCATTAGGAATTTGTTTTAGTTTTGGGTCACGTTTTGGGCCTGGGTGATGTTTTCGACCCAGTTGGGTTATGAACTTGTTTTTCTGTTTAGGGGAAACAGGTGTTATTGTGGAATCATACACTATTCACGAAAAATATTGTTGAAGCATTGTACGAATTATGGAGAACTAATTCCTTCACGTTAATCTGCTGTAATCGGTTTCCGCCGACACTTTGAGGTTCTTTCAATTCTTCCAATAAAATATATTTCCTTTCAATTATTCTCTATGATATCTTTTTTGCTTAATTCGAATTATCTTAGGGATGATTGATTTATTTCGATGATTGCACGTTCTTATACTTTAATCGCGTTTGCTTAATTCGCGTATGTTTCTCGTGTTTGCTTAATTCACGGTTACTATATTTTATCCGTTTGCTTAATTCGGAAATTAGGAATATGTTTCGTATAATATCAATTGCGCTTGTTTGATTGTTATTATAATCGAAAACGGGATAGAATTCACTTAGGAATTGGGAATTATTAGGATTGATGATAAGTTGGGAAACTAAAACAGCAGATTAACCGTTTCAGCTTATTTTGATAATCACTTATTTTCAGTTTTTTTTCTCTTAATCAAAAATACAAACCCCCCATAACTGTTAATTTATTGGTCATTGTCTAGCGACTCGAGTCATTGTCGCTAAACTACCGTTTTCCAAACTACTCGTTTTGATCCGCGCGCGACAGCTGATCAAATTGGCGCCGTTGTCGGGGATTCTTGTTGATTTAGCCAATAGTCTAGTTTTAGGTTTTGTTTGTTTTAATTTTCTGCATTTTTGTGTATTTTCTTGCGTTTTCGCGTCCGACCGTCCTGTTTCTCATCAGACCAAGTAAAAAAAACCAGGTTTTGGGCAAATCGCCTTCTTTTTTAGATTTGTTTCGTGAACTTGAAGCAGAAAAATCGTGCGATCAAAAGTCCTCAACTCTAAAAGAGTTGAAGGAGTTGGCCTCTCGAATCGCCAATTCCTCTTTTTTCTATTTTTAATTAATTTTTTACTGTTTCACTGTCTCAAAAAAATCCAAAAAAATTTCCAAAATTCTTATTTGATCTAATTAGGTTAAATTTTGTATTTTTAGATTCTTTCGATTTTATTTTAACCATCTTCCTTCTTTGAGTTTGACTCTGACCTATAGTGACATTGTGAGAATTATCGGATTCGTTGCTGCATTTGCAATCCTGGCCATAATCTTTGATGCAATGAGACATCCCATGGAAGAGCATTCAGTGTTTCAGATTGAGTTACTTTCTGACTTAGTAAATAATACACTTCCCGAGTTTTTATCTGATTTCTCGTCTTTACTAGACTATGATGATATTTTCTTCTGTGATGTGTGCACTAACACTAATGTTTGCTCTACTTGTGCCGAGATAAATGCTGCATTGCGGACTGATATTTTGCAGGTGGATAAGGTTATCAATGAAGTGGTTTGTGCGGTTGAGGCTCTGGACGTTCCTGCTGCCCCGACCATCCCATCTATTGAGCAACCCCCTTCTTTAGAACTCAAACCACTCTCAGAAAATCTCAAATATGCCTACTTAGACATAAATGATAAGCTTCCTATTATTATTTCAGCTAACCTTGATTTCAATCAAGAAAGTAGGCTTTTGCAGGTTTTAAAGAGGCACAAAGAGGAAATAGGGTGGACCTTGGCAGATATTCCCAGTATTAGCCCTTCCAGGTGCATGCATCGGATTCTTCTTAAAGAAGGAGCTAAGTTAGTGAGACAGCCCCTTAATCCTTTTATTCTTGACGTGAAAAATAAGATCATGTTCACGTGCCCATTCGACACGTTTACGTATCGAAGGACCTTCTTTGATCCTGGAATAAAAGACGAAGGCATTACTACAAATTTCAAAAACAATGGTCACTGCCCAAAGCTACTCCATGAGAGCCCCACTTTGGAAGAAGAGACTGCAGAAGAGCTCTCTTTAGGAAATGCTGCTTATGCGATCATCTATCCACCTTGACTCCTCGGGTGTGTCCTTTCCTATCTCTCCTCACTTTTATTTTATATTTCTGTTCTTTCATTGAGGCCAATGTATGTTTTAAGTGTGGGGGAGAGAACAATTTCTGTTTCGTTTGTTTTCCTTATTTTTGTTAGTGTTTTGTTTGTTTTCAGTCAAATAAAAAAATGCATCTTCTTGAAAGTTTGAGGCTATAGTCTAATTTGAGATTAGTTTATGGAGACCTGAGAAAAATTCACAAGATCGGTATCGTCTTAATACCGTAAGTCTCCTACATGTGGAAATTGATTTGAATACTCTTTATGTTTTAGCCTTAAATTTTCATTCTCTGACAGCTTTTGAGTAGTTTATTTCAGCAGTCAGCACCATCTCACACGCACTCTACGCAGGGAAGCCAATGAATATAAGTGAGTGTTCCGAAAATGAAAAAAAGAAGAAAAAAAAGAAGAAGAAAACAAATCTCAAATGATAATAAGACTCGTTGTAGTTGGTTCAACGGTTTTTGGTGCTGAACTTGGTAGGGCGGATTACGATCCGATCCCCCGCAACTACAACTGAGTAAGCAAGGGGTTATGCCACGCAAGTACCAGAACCCCATGCAAAAAGGTTTAGAGTCACTAAACGGTCGCCTTGCTATGAGTGTGTGGAGATAACGGGCTTAATGTGATTGCGCCTGAATGAAAAAGAGCAAAAAGGAGGAAGAGTAAGTTAGGCTTCAGCATAATAACATGATTCGAGTTGATTTGTATATTCAGGAGGTTTATGACTGCATAATTGTGGACTAGTGTTCCTATGATATCCTTAGTGTGTAAGATTAGTACCTATCGAAGCAAACTTAACCGAAGAAGACTTGTAGCCAGGAATGAGTAACTGTTGATGTGTTTGTGCTTTCTTTGTTTTGTTTTATTTTAATTTTGCTCGGAGTGCAAAAGTTCAAGCCTGGGGGAATTTGATCAGTGCATCTTTAAGCACATTCTCCTATATTTTTACTTAGGCATTTCTTTACTTTATTTTGATTATTCTTATGTTTTATTATGTTTTTATATTTTATTTTATTTTTGGTTTAATTTGATTTTTGCACTTAATTTTTCAGCTTTAGTAGTCTGCACGGAAACGATCATAACTGGAGTTCCGGGAATCCGTTTGAGGCGTTTTAAATATCTCCGGAAAGCTAAGAGAGAGAGATACGACTTTTATGTTGAAGTCGAAGTCAGATTCGTAGCGCATTTTCCCAGAATATTCGTTGAAGTTACAACATTAGGAATTTGTTTTAGTTTTGGGTCATGTTTTGGGCCTGGGTGATGTTTTCGACCCAGTTGGGTTATGAAATTGTTTTTCTTTTTAGGGGAAACTGGTGTTACTGTGGAATCATACACTATTCACTAAAAATATTGTTGAAGCTTTGTACGAATTATGGAGAACTAATTCCTTCACGTTAATCTGTTGTAATCGGTTTTCGCCGACACTTTGAGGTTCTTTCAATTCTTCCAATAAAATATATTTCCTTTCGATTCTTCTCTATGATATCTTGTTTGCTTAATTCAAATTATCTTAGGGATGATTGATTTATTTCGATGATTGCATGTTCTTATACTTTAATCGCGTTTGCTTAATCCGCGTATGTTTCTCGTGTTTGCTTAATTCACGGTTACTATATTTTATCCGTTTGCTTAATTTGGAAATTAAGAATATGTTTCGTATAATATCAATTTCCCTTGTTTGATTGTTATTATAATTGAAAATGGGATAGAATCCGCTTAGGAATTGGGAATTATTAGGATCGATGATAAGTTGGGAAACTAAAACAGCAGATTAACCGTTTCAGCTTATTTTGATAATCACTTATTTTCAGTTTTTTTCTCTTAATCAAAAATACGAACCCCCCATAACTGTTACTTTATTGGTCAATCACTACAAGAATCCTTGCGATACGACTCGATTCATTGTCGCTAAACTACCGTTTTCCAAACTACTCGTTTTGATCCGCGCGCGACAGTGGATCAATAGCATTTGACATCTTGTGTGGATGTTGACGCCTCTTTCTCTTTGCTTTTTGAAAACTTCTTCCTTTTCATATAGTCAGAATTCCCAATATTATTTTTAGAACCAAAATATTTTCCTAACCTTTTTACAAGAAGCATGAAGTTTTCATCTTCAACCGGATCGTCTGCTTTTTCTACTTCTTTGGAATCAGCCTTTAATGCGATGCTTTTAGATTTCTTCTCTTGATTCTCATGTTTCTCCAATCGCCCAAGTTCTGTTTCATATTCTTGAAGTTTTCCGAACAATGTGGCGGATGTCATCGTGGCTAGGTTTTTCTTTTCAAAAATTGTTGTCACATTGGGCTGCCATTCTCTAGACAAAGATCTATGCACTTTAAGATTTAATTCATCATTAGTTAATGTATTACCGAGTGCTATAAGATGATTTGTCAAGTGCACGAATCTTTTCTGTAAATCAAGAATTGATTCTCCTGGCTGCATTCTGAATAACTCGTATTCTTGACTCAACGTGTTCAACCTTGATCTTTTAACTTCAATGGTTCCCTCATGCGTTCCCACTAAAGTGTCCCAGATTTCATTTTCTGTTGTACATGTTGAGATGCGAAAGAACTCGTCCATACTTAGTGCACTTTGTAGAAGATTGATTGCCTTTTTGTCATAGAGAACCTTTTTCTTATCATCGTCATCCCATGAGGCTTTGGGCTTTATTGATCCTACACCTTAACGACCGTTGTAGGAACAAACAGACCATTTTGAACAGCATCCCAAATTTCATCTCCTTGTGCTTCTAAGTGAGCCTTCATACGAATTTTCTAGAAATCAAAGTATTCACCACAAAACAGTGGAGGCTTGTTTCTACTACCACTGTCTTTGAATACACCTTTGTTATTTGCGGAAGCCATACTGGATCGATTAGGAACAGGTTACCTAAACCTGCTCTGATACCAATTGTAAGTAAGAATTGCGCCTAAGAGGGGAGGTGTGAATTAGGTTCTTTTGAAATTTTCTGGTTTTAAGAGAGTTATGTTACTTTCTTTTAGCGGAGTGATGTTATGAAAGCTTGTAAAGGCAGAAAGTAAAAGAGACACAGGAAATTATAGTGGTTCCCCTTACACTCCGAGGGTACTCCACTCCTCTTTCGACTCGAAAGATATTTCACTATAGTTAGGATCAGTGTACAACATTTCTTTCTAACCTATAGGGAGATCAAAGGCTCTTAAACACCTTTAAGATCTGAACACTAAGTGCAATGAGAACAATCCTCTCTAATGCACACACTTGCTTTCAACAATCCGGAACAGCAAGGGAGAATAAATACAATCTGATTTTTATAATGATTTGTAACAATGTATACAGTTGTTTATCAATTCTGAGATTGATCTTCTCTTTCAATGTGAAATTCCACAAGTTTCTAAGACTTATTGCTCAAGAATTTTCTTTTCAAAGGATATGAAATTTATGCAGAAAATTCTTTGTGAAAAGTGATTTTTCTTAGATGTGGAAAGATGAAATTGTGATAAAGATTTTGAAAGAGATGTGAAAAAGGTGTTTTTGAATTTTGAAATATTTAGGTATTTATATTACACAAACACCTCTTGAGAAAAGCATGCAAATATCCATAAAAAATGATGAATAGTTGTCATGTTTCAAAGGAAACATTCCACAGGAATTCGATTGAAGAGATGCAATTTTTCAGAAAGATTTTTCAAAAACGTTCAGTGAGCAATCGATTGCACAAAGAGCCTAATCGATTGCACCTTCACAAAAATACTTGAAAATTCACATTTTCAAAAGAGCAATCGATTGCACCTTTTATACCAATCGATTGCACTTCAAAATAGAAGTGAAAAAAGAGAAATTTTAAGCATGCAATCGATTGCATCAAAGCAGCAATCAATTGCTTACTGAAACAGAAGCAAAAAATGAGTTAAAATATTGATCATGCAATCGATTTCTCTAAGACTGCAATCGATTGCACTTACAAAACCTTAGAAAAATTCTCATTTAAAAAGCTTGTGTTAGTGTGAAAAATAATGTAAATGATTTTTATGATTTGAGCAATTAGGACTTAAATACTTAATGGACGTTCTCATTATACCTTCTAAGGAAAACATCCTTAAAGTTATGTCTTTGTCCTGATGCTTGGTGGTTGATCATCTTTGCCTTCTTTAAGTGGTTTGTCTTCATCAAAACATATGTTGATCTCTGAGAATCTTGATTCCATATTCTCCCCCTTTTTGATGATGACAAAGCACTCTTCTTTTGTTGCAATGTTCTTTCTGGCAAATTCTTTCTCCCCCTCAATTTGTGAAGTTGACAAGTTTTTCTCCCCCTCAATGTGTGAAGTTGAGAAGTTCTGAATTTGTATTGAGGTTCGAAATAGCCTTGTATTTTTATATTTGTATCTTAAGGAAAGACAATAAGCAATAAAAGAGTAACATCCTTCTCCCCCTTTTGACATTATCAAAAAGAAGTGAAAGATGGATTAAGGTAGTAAAATATAGATAACAATTTGAAAATAAAATATAAACTTAGTTATAATTCAAATTGCAAATTTAGAAATAGAAACAGTACAAGGAAACTAGATAGTACGAATTTCAAATAACAGAAATGACTTAAAAAGACAACATAAAACACATAGTAAAATACATTTTTATGACAGATCCATGTTGGGGTCAAAGTTTGGTTGGTTTGGAAATGTTGTCTAGAGAGGTGATAGACGAGTTGGAGGGACAACTGGGTTTGAAGGATCATATGGCGTAATGTATAAGTGAGAGTATAAATAGGAGAATTGTTGGTTGACGGCCTCTTGGAAGTTGGTGATCCGAGTGTTGGTTGACTCTTGAATAACATTGTATTGGTCATTGATGGAAGTGTTGAGATTTCCAAACTGTTGAGTCATGCAATCCATTAATTGTTTGTTACTCGGGCCATTTCTAGAAGGAATAGTGTGAAGGCAAATCGCCACACATCACACGAGTATGCAAGACATCACTCGATATAGGTTTCGATGATGACAAATTACAACCATGGATGAATTGGCCATTATAAACTCCAACTCTACTAAACAAATGCAACGTATCACCTACCATATCCTTTTATATTTGTCTAAAAACTGTTATAATAAATATAATATGTGTAGATAAAATGTGGTCGTGACAAGAGGGATGAAAAACCACAAGAAGATCAATTTTTGCAGGTTTGCAGGGCATGAGTCGACCATAGGGTCGGCGCATGCATCAGTAAATTTTTCCACTGGTCAGCACAGGAAGGGATGAGTCGACCATAGGGTCGGCGCATGAAGGAAATACTTTTCAACGGGTCAACGCACGCCGACTGTATGGTCAACGCATACTGATACATTTTGCAGATTTCCAAAAAACACACGTTATGCATCGACGCACAGACCTGCTGCGGTCAACCGTTCGCGCGGAAATACAGTTTTTAAGTGATTCCCTCTACTATTTGAAAAGCTGTTATGTCTTTGGTTGGTCTGGTACTATATATACATATTCAACCACTTATGTCATTTCAACATTTGAAAAAAAAACTGATTCATGTGTTCAAGAATAAGAAAGAGTGAAATAGGTGTCCAAGATTCTTCATCTTCATCTTCAACATCTCACAATACATCAATTACACATATCCATTTTTAAAGTGCGTTGTGAGTGATTAAAGGTGATAAGGTTCGAAGCTTAGATTGGGTAATCTAGTTCGGGTTGAAGCTTGTGACAAGTTCTTTCTTGAATAAAACCGTAAGGGTTTTATCCTCCAAGATTGGTTTGAATTTTGGGGGTTTTTGGACGAGATTCTTCATCAAGGGTCAACTGAGCGAAGGTGATTGTGAAGAGGTGTTCTTCAACAGTCTAGTAGCGGATTCAGTGATATTGAGGGGAAGATCTCGGGTTCGATTCGTTGCAGTTGAGATCAGTCGGAGCCGAAGGTTTGAACAACAAAGGGTTATTCAATAAGGTGGCTGGAATCGGAGGTCTATCAACAACGATCGGAGGACTTGATTCATCTTGAATCAAGGGGCAAGGAGTGAAAGCAACATTCAACGTCTTGAGATTTCTGTTGTATATTTGTTGTTCAATCCTTGTATAAACTGTTACATTCAACATGTGATATCTATTAAATCTATCTCAATTCTAGTTTTAGAATTGAGGGCAGACGTACCCCGAAGCGAGGACGACGGGGGAACTGCCTCACCAAATACTTGTCTTCTCTATTTTTCAGCATTTCCGTTTTAGCTTAAAAATAAGTGATTTTTGTATAAGCACTATTGTCAAACTGTGATATCAATTGAGTAAGAGGTTAAAACTCTGTTTTTGAATCCAAAGTACAACAAGACATTGTACTAGGCTAGTTAGAATCACTTACTCAACATAAATATCACTTGGAGTGTTTTTGCACACCAAGTGTTTGACAAATTGCCTAAACCAAAATTATCTTACTTGAGTATCTAGTTTTGGTTTTCTCTTTAAATCATTGGAACTAGGAATCCTAACAAGTGAATTAGATCATTGATAAGAGTGATTAGTGTTGTGATTCTCGTTTCCATATTGTCATTAATCCAACGGCTTAACGCATATCTGGTTTTCCAATAACTGTTCGTTTTAGATTATATTTTCCTCGGCCGCTTCCGCACTTAAAACAAATTTTCAAAACCAATTTTTAAATTGGTAGCGCCGACTCAAATTTTTAATTGGGATCTATTCAACCCCCCCTTCTAGATCCGTGCCATAGTCTAACAAATAGGAGCATCATCATCGTCTTCATCCTCTTGCTCATCATTTTCAGCCACACCTTCACCAAGGTAAATAATGGTCTTGGTTTCCGGGTTGTATTTGACACCCATCCGAGAGTCCACATTTTTGATTGAGATCTTGTTGATACTTGAGTCCATGAGACACTTTTCAAACCCTTCAAAGTCTAATTTATAATGTTCCAAGATCTTTGTGATGAACCATGCATATGGCAGAAACTTGGATTTTTCATTGATTCCGCGCATGTGAGTCAAGATTAAATTTGACCAACTTATGTGAATGTCATTCTTAATAGTATATAAAATATGAATTTCTAGATCAGTCACTGTCGCTACTGCGAAAAAAGAGGCCGGCAATGATTAACAGAGTCGCCACCTATCGTTATTTATCCCAAAGAGAGGGAAAGGAAACGATCAGAAAAACCTGACAAAAACGGGAAAAGATGAGGTCATCGCAACCAAGTCCTAGGTTCGGGAGTGGGTTACACAAGGGGAAGGTATGAGCACCCCTCACATCCGTCGTACTCGACGGGATCCATGCATGTGTTGTCTATCTAAAAGGGTGTGTAAACTATCTACGCTAAAGGCTTATGAACAAAAGAGAAAGAAAAAGAACTGACTCGGCAGAGCATTGCCGCTCTGTGCCTACGTACTCCCTCGTGCAATGGGAAAGTTAGAGTCAACGTAGTTCGCCTAACTACGGCTAAAAAGGGGGGGAGGTTGCTCGCCAAGACACCGCGTCTTGTGCCTACGTACTTTCGTCTGGTACGAAAGATCAGAGCAAACGTAGTTCGAGATTACGAGAACACAGGCTGCTCAAAAGTTTTACCTGAGTAGGGTTAACAGACAACTCTAGTAGTTGGTGTATGCAGCTCGACCTTTGGAGACTTAGGCGTTACCGTTTGCGATAGGACTGAAAGTTAACGACACTCTTGTTTATGAAAAGAGTTTCCTGATTGTTGCACCCCAAAATTTGACCAACATTTCTTTACCTAGCTTGTGTTTCATTTCATTCACATTAGCATTATCATTTGCATTTCATTGACATGTATGCAGGAGATCAAGAGGTATGAGTACCAATCAAGAGCTATACAAGGCTATGAAGCTAGCTAAGAAGGTTATTCAAGTGTTCAAGGG
The DNA here is from genome assembly GCA_963859935.3 of Lathyrus sativus. Classification (NCBI taxonomy): domain Eukaryota; kingdom Viridiplantae; phylum Streptophyta; class Magnoliopsida; order Fabales; family Fabaceae; genus Lathyrus; species Lathyrus sativus. Next base: position 920,417,797 of record OZ012735.1, read on the forward strand.
TAGATGTCTTTGTCAGAGGAGTCAGAAGATCCTCAGAGAGAGTGGTTGAAACCAAGGATGTGTGCCTCCTAACTTGAGAGTTATGGGGAGCTCCTCAGATGATTCTGAAGTCAAGAATGTGGACTTGAAGCCTTGAGAGAGCTTATGAGATGTCTTAAAATCCATCATGAGGCCTAGATAGGTCATTGTGCAAGATTAAGAAGCCTCAGCCATGATTGGTGTAATTAGGGTTTGACTGGGTCAACCCTAGGTCAACTGATGATTTGAACAAGGTTGAGACCTAATCCAAGAGCTATGTGATCATGGATTGATGCATTGAGATGCTGTAAGGATAATTTTAAGGTCAACTCATCATGATTGAAGAGTTTGAGAAGTTTCAAACTAGGGTTTCTAAGGCTTGACAGTGTAAAATCCCCTAGTTTGACCCTTATCTTCAAGGCAGTTTAGCTCAAGATGTGATTGTCATCTCATCTTACCCCTGACATGAATGTTGTAGAGCTTGTTCTTAGCTTTAATTTGAGTGCTATAAGTCCTTGATAGGATTTGTAGAACTCAAGTTATGACTTTGACAAGTTACAGGTCATCTGAGGTATGTGAATCTGGGGCCTTGAAAGTTACCCAACTTGCATCAAACGTTTGCCCAAGAAGGATGATTCCTATGAACCTTTGGTCAACATGAATGTTGTTCCTTATCCTCTTAGCTTTCTAGAGAGTACTAGAAGTCCCTGATAGGATTTGTAGAGCTCAGGTTATGGCTTTGACAAGTCAAGGGCATTTTGGTCATTTGGAGTTACAGGTCATTTCAACCATAAGGCCATAACTCCTATTTCCAAGCTTCAAATGGAAAAATCTTCAACATAAAACTTGTTCAAAATGATGTTTTAAGGCTATTAAGGAGGTCATGAGATGATGGAAAGGCTTGTAGCTCAAAGTTGCAAAAATGACCTAAAATAAGGGCATAAGTTAAATAAACCAAAGTTGGAAATTGATATTTTCAACCTACACATCCAAACCGTGGCATGTAATATATCATTTTGACTCTAGAAAACATTTTAAGAACATTGGTTTAGCCACATTTTTGAGTTGAGATTCAATTTGTGGACTTGCTTTGAAAAGCACTTGCTTGCATATTAAGTAACACTTGCAAAACTCAAAATCAAGGCATGAGCAAGGCCCTTGGCAAGCTAAACTCTTCCAAAATGTCACTAGAGGAGAAATTAGGAGAGATTGGGATTGATTCCAAGCTGCAAACAGAATGGTGCATATCATGAGATGGTTGAAAATCTCATGACATGAGAAGTGGAAATTCTCATTAGAAGGATCTAGAGGGTTCTAAATCATCAAAACATCATCTATATATTGAGTAGAGATGATCCATTGAAGAGGTTGGTGATGATTGAAGGAGAGAGCATAGATTAAGATTGAAATTTCCATAGCTTGCAAGAGAATTCTGTTTCACCAAATTCCTCACTTTCCATCCATTTTCTTGATTGAAACTTCTTCCATGGATGTCAAGGAGTGATTCCAGATCATTATCAAGAAGAATTCGTGGCTAATTGGTGCTCTTGAAGTCAGAATTTCCCACCTGCAACTCACCGTCGGGTTTCAAGATTCAAGCACTTTCAACTGGTTCTTTTGCATACAGAAGCAAGGAAAAGGTTCATTGATCGTGTCTGCAAGATTGTAGAGCTTGAAGTGGAGGTTTTGTGCATCTGTTCATCCAAGATTTTCAGGTTGGTAACTTTCTTCCTATAGCATGATCTAGGTAGAATCCAGGAGAATTAAGGTGTTAGAAGTATTGTAGAATGGTGTATGATGGATTTCAGATAGTAATTTGAGAATTAGTGACAAAATAGGTGCATTACCATTTTCGGTTGAGATTTGGATATGGTGAATCTTGAGGTTTCAGAGGAAGTTAAGGGTATGGTTGAATTCGTGGCAAGATTTGGGATGAGTTTCATGTTTTGACCGTTTGCAATAGAGGCTCCTAGAGAGAACTAGGGTTGGGGATGGTGACGGGAGCTCCACCGGTGGTGGCCGGAGCTGGGCGCGAAGTTGCAGAGGTTTGAATGGAGAAGATGACTCTGGGACCATCAGATCTTGTTTGGACTTTGACTAGAAGTTTGATCCAATGGCCACATTTTAATTTCAAGTTGTGAAGGAATTCAGATAATGAAACGCACCGTTTCATTTATTCAGTGTTTTGGGCTTAATGAATTAAGTGATATTCACACCCCCCTGATGGCCCAACCCATGGTTTGAACTGTGTCTCGTTGCTATCCACACCGCGCGTGTTATTTTTTTAATTTGATTTTCTTTTAATTTTCATTTTATACATGGTTCTTGAAAAATTTATAATAAATTGAAGATTAATCCAATTAATCCCATTCTTTTTGCATTTTACTCATGATTGAGTCTAGTATTTTTTAGAGAAAAAAATTTTTCATTTCATGTATTTTCTGATTTAATGGGAATTTTACATTTTAATTGATATTAAAATGGTTATGTTTGATACTTAATTTTGTGGAATTTAGTGTGATCACTTGGTGTTGATTTTGAGCCTAATTTTGTGTGTGTGATTAGGTTAGACATGTATTCTCTCATAGTATTTTTCTCACATTTTTGTGATGAAAATAGGTGTACTTTCTAGATTGATATTTAGGTGTTTCCTTTTAGGGTTTAGGTTTGATACCTTGTAGTGTAGAATTTAGTTCTAGGTCTAATTTGATGATTTGATCTCTGGAATTGATGTGGTAGAGTCATGATTGACCTAGGTTCCCATAGTAATTTTTGTAGGATTTTACAATTGATTTTAGTATTTTAGTTAGGACTAACTTTAGTACTAGGTTTTAGGTGATCCTAACTTACTAATTCAACTAGTTTAACTTCCTTAGTCCCCTCAGATTAGGGTTTGTGCTTGGTTTGCCTTTGGTTGAGATTGAATACAAGTTGAAGACAAGGTGAAGAGGCTTGAAGTTGCTTGGAGCTTGGTTTTGTTGGTGCCTGAAGGTGTCTGATGAAGGTTTAGGAGATAAGAGCCATAGGGAGAGCCTTATAGTTAGAATGACTTCTTTCACAAACATGGAAAGCATCCTGTGCTTCCATCCCTCCCAATGACTAAAAGCCCTTCTCAGATATTCACATCCCTCCTTTGGAAGGATGAGTGGCTTTATCTGGGAAGTAGAACTTTAAGGGAACCAGTCTCTCATAATGATGAACCCTTACAGGCTTCCCTTGGTTGTCAATAAGCTGTTTATCATTTCTCCTCATTCTGTTAAATCAATTATCTTCTGGTTTGAGTATCTTGAAAGATGTTAGACTTGAGTTTGAAGATGAGGACTCCATTGAAGAGTGTGGAAGAGGATGATTCCTAGAGCATTGCCATTGCAGCTGAAGCTTGAAGAGCAAGAAGAACAGGTTGATACTTGAAGTTCCAATGGAGATTGAGTGAAGAATGAGGAGTTCCTTGCTTGAAGAAGATTGAAGGATGAAGTTGACACTTCTAAGTGATTAAAGATTACTCTGAGAAGCTTAAGCTTGTAGGAGAAGAAGACCAAGTTGATACTGGTAAAGCAAAGAGAGCTGAAGCTTGAAGACTAAGTTGATACTTATGAAGGGGATTCAGTTGAGATTGAGTGTAGAGCTGAGGCTTGAGGAATAAAGGATGAGTTGATATTTACACTGATACATTGAGAGCCTGAAGGAATCAAGTTGATACTTGTAGCTAAGAGTGAAGCCTGAAGGTAGAATTCTCTGAAGAGCTGAAGCTTGGAGAAGAAGGATAAATTGAAACTTATGTTGATGGGTTGAAACCTGGAGAAGCAAGTTGATACTTGGCATGAAGGGTGATTGAAGTCTGAAGACTGGGTTGCTGTTAGAAGAGCTGAAGCTTGGAGTGAGAGAGAGGGGTTGATCTGCTTTCTTTCCTGTCTGTTTTCTTTTCTGTATTGCTGATGTGCCTTGTTTGACTTGCTTGATGCATTAGAATAAGTCCATGATTAGACTGACTTTAATCTAGGAGCATGATTGCATTAGAGGTTGAGTTGCTCCCTCTGCTTGTATTGTTATTGTATGGCTTTGCTTGCGGGTATTCGGTAGAGCCCTGCTCCCTTGCCCATGTGGTTTGTTTTGCTTGATAGCATTCCATTTTCTTCTGTATGATTGCAGTCTCTTATATTGTGCTTGACAACATGTTATTTCCTCTGTATGATTACAATCTCTTATATCCTGCTTGATAGCATGTTGTTATTGTTGCTGTATGATTGCAGTTATTCATTCTGGCTTGAGGTTGAAATGAGCTTGTGGAGGCTGCTGCCCCACATACATTTCCTCCCTCACTTGCATTGCATGCATCTTACTGTATATCTGTGTACTGTTTACTGTTTAAGCTGATGCTTTATCTGTTTCTGTTTATCATTGATATGATCCCTTAGGACTCTCACTTCCTTTGACAAGGAAGTGATGATAGAACTTTAGGTTGAAACCTATGCATGATAACTTCTAGGAGTTCCCTGTTTCAAACCTCGACCATAGGATGAATCCTTGGCATGACAACAGTAGGACTTGATAGTCTCCCCGTAGTTGAGCCCCGTCTCTTCTCATCTCAAAACAGCTTAAGATACAGTAATCATGAATGATTTCTTTCGTACGTCACGAGCCTTAAGCTATCTGAGAAAGGATTGTTGGAGAGCTTCTTTTCAACAGTCTGGATTTTTAGTATGGCATCCTTTGGGTGACATGCGACGCATTCACTCTCAGATCATAGTCTTTAGTGCGATTGAAATTGCAAACACGATAAAAAACACTTCTTCCGTAAAAGACAGAAAACAAACTTCAAACCTTTTTGCCCCGTGGGCCCATAATTCAAAGGACGCTTTTCTGAAGAAAAGAGTGTCGTTAAACTTCAGCGCCAACGCAAATAGGCTTTGTCCCTAACTGCTGGAACTGCTGTTTAACCCTACTCGATAAAACAGATGAATCTGAATTCCCGTAATCCGTAGTTATCCCGAAATACGTAAGCTCTGATCTCTCATACCTGTTGAGAGTACGTAGGCACAATACTGATGTATTGGCGAGCCACCTTCCCCATAACCCGTAGTAGGGCGAACTACGTTGACTCTGATTTCTCATTCTCTGATGAGAATACGTAGGCATAAAGCGCGACGCTTTGCCGAGTCATTTTTCTTTTCTGTTTAAGCCAGCCTTGATAGGTAGATAATAAACCAACTCGTCAAGTAAACACAACAAGCATGGATCCCATCGAGTACGATGGACGTGAGGGGTGCTAATACCTTCCCCTTGCGTAACCGACTCCCGAACCCAGACAATGGTTGCGACGACCTTGTCTTATACCTTTTTCGTCAGGTTTTTCCGATCGTTTCCTTTCCCGTTCCGAGGGATAAATAACGAAAGGTGGCGACTCTTCTGTTTTGCCGGCACCTTATTTTCGCGAAAGCGACAGCTGGAGACTCTGCTGGGGACTTGATAGTTTCCTGGGATCCAACGTCCCTTATGCGAGTCAGTTTGGGGATCCGACGTCCCCTGCGAGAGTCAATCCTAACGCTTGTATGATTACTTGTTGGGTTGTGTTTATTTACCGCATCTTTATTTCCCGCACTTTATTTTTCAGTATGATATGATTATCTATGCTGTTGTGGGAGGGGCTTTCTGATGAGTGAGAAGCCAGACCTAGGCTTGAGTGAACATAGCATTAGTTGTGGAAATTAGTGGGCGCGTGCTTGCTTGGCAGGCACTAGTGTCTCATGAAATCCACGCTCAGACGAGGTTCTCCTGGTTGACTTCTTTTTCAACCCTTTGGGTTGAGGGGGTTGTTGGTTTGGAGGATTGTCGACTCTAGGGACCGATCATTTGTGATTCAGCCGAGTGAGGCCGCTTCATGAGCTGGTGATGCCATACCTTCTAGGTATCGTATCACCCCTCTTGAATGTCTGTGACGCTGATGACCGCATAGGATGTCGAACTTGAGTCAGTTTAGGTCCATACCTGTGAGCAGGGTTGGGTTTATTGCAGGAAACTTTGACCTTCAGACTACCTGGTTTTCTTGATAGTGGATCAGTTTTGTTGGGATCTGAGGATCTCATCTGTAGATATATGATTGTTCTTGACAGAGCAGGTTTTTGATTGGGATCAGAGGATCTTATCATCAGATGTGTATTTGTTCTTGATAGAGCAGGTTTTGATCAGAGGGTTTTATTATCAGATGTTTATTCTTGACAGAGCAGAGCTTTGGTCCTGTATCAGAGGACCTTATATCCAGAGATATATATGTGTGTGTTCTTGACAGAGCAGATTTATGATTGGGGTCTGAGGATCTCATCAGCAAATGTATGGTTGTTCTTAACAGAGCAGAGTTTTGGTCATCAGATGTGTGTTCTTGACAGAGCAGATTTTTGGTCCTGTATAAGAGGTCCTTATTATCAGATGTTTGTTCTTGACAGAGCAGGTTTATGGTCATGTGTGTGTGTTCTTGACAGAGCAGATTTGTGGTCCGATACCAGGGTTTTCTTCTTATCAGAGATAGTGGTTGTTCTTGATAGAGCAGGATTATGGTTTTGTTAATACAGAATCTCCACAGCACAGTTGCCTTGATCTCCTGCTGCATGATTGCATTTTACATTGCTTTGCATACTCATTTGCATTTCATTAACGTGTGTCTGTGTTGCAGGTACCGTTTTCCCCGATCCAAGATTTCTTGCCTCCTATTGTATTGTTATGGGTTCTCTGAGGAAGACCGTGGCTTACAAGCTCCCGGCCCCCGATGTGGTTCAGCTGACTGGTTTGATTGCTTTAGCAGATGATTCTGTGAGAGATGAGTTCAGAAAATCTTATGGCAAATTGCTCAGTTTGGTTCGTAAACCTTCTGCGTTCGAGTTGAATGGGTTGCACGCTCTGCTGCAGTTCTACGATCCTACATTGAGATGCTTTACTTTCCAGGATTTTGTTCTCGCACCCACGCTAGAAGAATATGCTGATTTGTTAGGTGTGCCTATCAAGAGGCAGATGCCCTTTGTTCATATGGATGCTGAGCCTGATCTAGCTAGTCTAGCTCATTCACTTCATTTGGATGCCTCCGAGTTGGTATTGTCTAGTTGGAACAAGGTCCCTGGTTTCTCCTTGCAGTTCTTAGTGGGAAAGGCTCAGTAGTGCGCCAAAGACGGATGTTGGGTCGTGTTCAACGCCATTCTCGCTCTGTGCATATATGGTATCATTCTGTTCCCCAACATGCCCGACTTTGTAGACTTCGACGCCTTTCGCATCTTTGCATCAGGGAATCCAGTCCCTACCTTGATAGGAGATGTCTACCATTCTATTCACTACAAAAACGAGAACAGAAGGGGCATGTCTCGTGTTGTGTGCCTTTGCTTTATAAATGGCTTGATAGTCATCTACCCAAGAGGGGTCCCTTTGCTTCGTCTGCAGCCACAGATGAGTGGTCCGGGCGTTTGATGAGTCTATCTGTAGAGGATATTGACTGGTTTAACAGAGATAGGTTGGGTACCGAGATTATCTTCAGCTGCAGCGGGTTTCCGAACGTGCCTTTGATATGCATGAAAGGCTATATAAACTATAATTCGTCTTTGCTGGTCCGACAGTTCGCGTATGCTTTGAGAGCTCCGCCGAAGGATGAAGAGGTGCAGGAATCTCTGTACCTCACTGGTCTTCTAGAGGGGGATCTATTATCTAAGCTTCAGCGCGCCTGGAATGGCATCAGTAAGAGGGGAAAACCATTGCTGGGGAGAAGTAATAGTCAGGCCTACACTCCATATGTGACTTGGATAAGAGCCAGAGCAGATGCTATAGGGATGCCGTTTCCTCCTGCCAAGCCAGAAAGCCCTCCAGTGATTGAAGAGCCTACTACCGTGCCCATTCAGCAGCATAATCAGGTGTTAGCTGAGCGAGATGAATTGAAGAGGGCAAATGAAGAATTGGAGAAAGAATTGGCGTAGCTCAGAAGCGAGAGAAACGAAGTTGTTCATTCCTTCAAGAGGCAGATAGAGCTGGTGAACCAGCTGGGGACAAATTTGACTAAGCAGATAGCCGAGCGTGAACGCATGGGTCGAGACTTCAAAGCTGTCAATGATGTACTGGCCATGAAGAAGCAGCACTTGGACGAAGCGTATCGGAGGATATCCAAGTTTAACCAGCACTGGAAGGCCTCCCTAGCCAACAGGAAAGAGCGGGAGGATAAGCTGATGCAACAGATCTCCAAGCTGAAAGCCCAGGTGAAGGCTAGTGAGAAGAGGTTTGATGAAGAAACCTCTCGCAGATATGTCGCTGAAGGCCAGCTCAACAAAGCTCTTGCTAACCTGAAGGAGCGCAAACTGATGTTTGAATTCAAGAAGCGAAAGCTAGAAGATTGTTTCGGCGAAGGAGCATGGGAAGATTCGGTCGAAGGTCTTTAATACACCATTATGCAGAGGGAGTTACTCGTCGAAGGGTTGCTCACTCGGCCTGATCATCCAGAAACGAAGGGGTTGTTAGAAGAGTTTCGCGCCCGTGGCCGTACTTGATTTGTATTCCTTTTGGTTGATCATTGCTGTATGCTGACCATCACCAGGCTTGTTGGCTGAGGTCATGCTATTGATTCGTCTTGTACTCACTGACGTTGTGTACTGCCTTGATGGGCTTTCTTTATATATGAGATTGTTATTTCCATGACTGGACTCAGACTTCTTATTATCAGCACTGACACTCAGGCACTAGGATCGGGGGAGATCTCCCTAACACAGACACACGTTTGCATTTGCATGAAGCATTCGCATAACAAGCATTTTGTCGTTTTTTCCTAACCCTTTTGTGTTTTCAGGTTGTTTCAGGTTGTTCCAGGATTTATTAGAGACCTATTCACCGCTATCCGACCAGAGCAAATCAAACCAGAATCATGGAGCAAGTGCAAACTGATGTTCAGGAACTCCGCAAAAGAATGGATCGCTTCATGGAGCTCATGCAAGCGGTCGCCAATGGCCAGGATCAGCTCAGAACCTTGGTTCAGCCTCTGATTTCAAGGGTCGATAGCAATGGCGTACTCCATGGTGGGACTGTGCCAACCCCTCCACCAGTTGAAACTCCTCAGAATGGCGTCCCCGTGACCGGGGGGAATGGCAGTGCCAATGGCAATGTGATAGCTAACATGGGACTCAATGGCAATACGACGGGCGTCGGTAATGGGAATTTCGAAGCTAATGTCAATGTTGGGCTGGGCAACGGCAATGCAGGTGTTGGGAATCTGTTCGGGCCTCAGCTGTGGTTAGAAGACCGTCAAGACGATGTGTTCTCACAGAGAGGTGCTGAAGGGGAGCTGACTGCTGAAGCACGTCTAAGGTTCAAGGCACTCGAGGATAAGATGAGGAATATCGAGAACCAGAACACCCTGGGTGTTGATATGTCCAAGCTGGGACTGATTGCTGATTTCAAGGTGCCTCCCAAGTTCAAGGTACCTGACTTTGAAAAGTACAAGGGCACCACTTGTCCTCGCGTCCACCTGAGATCATATTACAGAAAAATGTCTGCTTATTCTGAGGACGAGAAGTTGCTGATGCACTTCTTTCAGGACAGTCTGTCCGGACCCTCCCTCGAATGGTACATGAGTCTGGAGCCTACCAGTGTGCGCACGTGGAAGGACCTTGCTGAAGCATTTGTGCACCACTACCAATACAACAATGACTTGGCCCCGAACCGAGTCCAGTTGCAGAATCTGTCGCAAAGGAATAATGAAGGGTTCAAGGAATACACCCAGCGGTGGCGTGAGTTGGCAGCCAGGGTTCAGCCGCCGATGGTTGAACGTGAGCTTGTGCAGATGTTCGTAGCCACCCTCCCAGGGGTTTACTATGAGAAATTGGTCAGCGGTATGTCTGGAACCTTCTCAGATCTCATTATCACAGGTGAGCACATTGAAAATGGGATCAAAATCGGGAAAATTCAAGGTGATTCGTCCTCAGCTGGAGGAGGAAAGAAACCTTATAGTGGCAAAAGACGGGAAGGAGAAAGGAGCGCTGTGTCCAACGCTCGAAGGAAGGGTAAAGGTCCTCACCAACAGGTGGCCAGCATAACTATCCCGGCAGTTCAACAGCCACAACCGCAGCAGCAGCAGCAACCGAATCAACAAGGGTACAGAAAGTATCAGAACCGGGCACCTCTGTCAAGTCGTCACCTCGAGACACCGCCCATGTCGTACGCGCAACTACTGCAGACTTTGCTTCAGCTACAGTTGATCCAGAAGAGAACCCTGGCTCCCTTGACAGGGGCACCTCCGCCAGGTTATGACGCGAATGCAACTTGTGAGTTTCACTCAGGGGCACCAGGTCACACAATAGAAAACTGCAAAGCCTTCAAGCATAAGGTGCAGGATATGGTGGGCGCTAAGATCATCAACTTCTCAGATAATGTGCCAAATGTCACGAAGAACCCTATGCCGAACCATAGGGGAGGTGGAGTAAACGCCATTATCGAAGACGAGGGTTTGGATTTGTTGACTGACGTCAGAGATCTGAAGACACCGCTTAGCTTCGTTAAAGCTAAGCTAATGAAAAGAGGTTTCTTTCCAGGTTGTGGAGAGCTGTGTATGGGCTGTGCGACTAGTCCTGATGGATGTGAACAGCTGATAGAAGGAATTCAAAGTCTGATGACTGAAGGGATTTTACAGTTTAGCCGGAGGGCCGAATGTGGATCGGGAGAGGTAATGCTGAAGCAAGATGATGAGGTTGCTACCATCACCATCCTTCGCCAGACGATAACTATTTCTACACCCAGACCGCCCACGATTACCATCACCAAAGCTGGGCCGATACCGTTCGAAAGCACTAATGCTGTCCCATGGCATTATGGGGCTGAAGTCTACTGCAACGGACAAAAGTTGGAACTAGAACCGTTTGGGTCGTATGTGGAGAACCTTGCGGGAATCAGCGGAATTACTCGCAGCGGAAGAGTGTTTGCACCACCTGAGGTCGTGGCGGACAAGGCGGACAGAGCTGATGCAACTGATAAAGGGAAAAGTAAAGTCGTTAAAGAGATCCCTCGTGGGGTAGAAAAAGACTTACTTGTTAAAGACGCCGAGGAATTTATGAGGTTGATTAAAAAGAGTGACTACAAGATTGTGGATCATCTCCATCAGACACCCTCGAAGATTTCCATCCTGAATCTGTTGCTGTATTCTGAAGCACACCGCAACGCGCTGCTGAAGGTGTTGAACGCCGTATATGTACCGCAGGAAATATCGGTAAACCAGCTGGAAGAGGTCGTAGCCCACGTGAATGCTGGAAATGGGTTATGGTTCACTGACCTAGAGCTGACGCCGAAAGGGAGGAACCACAATAGCGCCCTGCACGTCTCGATAGAGTGCAGAGGAACGATTATGTCTCACGTGTTGGTGGACACGGGGTCGTCACTCAATGTTCTTCCGAAGAAGGCATTAATGAAGTTAGATACTCGCGGAGTGATTTGCACGCCCAGTGATCTGGTTGTGAAAGCGTTTGATGGTACCAAACGCCATGTTTTCAGGGAGGTGACATTGCCAATCCAAGTAGGTCCGGAAACATTCGATGCGGTATTTTACATTATGAACATCATGCCTGCCTACAGCTGTCTCTTAGGCCGACCATGGATCCATGCTGCTGGAGCTGTGACCTCCACATTGCACCAGAAACTCAAGTATGCTGTCAGAGGTAGCATCGTGACCGTATGCGGCAAGGAAGACATAATGGTGAGCCATTTGTCGTCCTTCAAGTATGTTGAGATGGACGGGGAAATCCACGAAACCCTATGCCAAGCGTTCGAAGCTGTTAAAGTCAAAGACGTAGCTCCTGTAGTCGCTGAGAAGCCAGAGATGACTCTCTCCTCCTTCAAGGAAGCTTGGGTTGTTGTTCAAGTCGGATCCACCCCAGGCTGGGGGCGAATTTTGGAGATACCTAACAAGCAAGACAAGTTTGGGTTGGGATATTCTCCTGGAGCTGAAGCCTCCTCTTCTAGCAGTGCGTCACGAGGTAAAGGGCCGATCCAGTTTACTAGTGGCAGGGTGATATTTGAAAGCGTCAACACGGTGTCTGAAGACAGCGGAGATAGAGACTGTGACCTCGACTCTTGGATCCAGCCAAGCAAGCCAGGCAAGGGCCTTACCAACTGGTTCGTCAAGGATATCATCCAGATGACAAGCGAAGAGTAATGATTTACTTTTTCCAATCGTTGTACAACCCTATGTCCTACCCGGGGCACAGTGGTTTTATTGTTAGGGCCTTGTTTGATTATGTACATACATTTTATCAATAAATCAAAAGGCGTTTTTCTTCGTATTCAAATACTGTGATCTCTGTTATTCCTGTTTTATAGTTGTTTTGAAAAACAATAAAATGGAAATAGGGTTTGTGCTAACCTGCATATCCTTGTTTTAAGCTTAACCCTTGTTATTGCAGGATCCACATGACAGATGACATCGACTCTAGACCTTCTACGACTCACTTCGACTTTGATTGCCCGATCTATCAAGCCGAAGAAGAGATTGATGAAGACGAAGACCTTCCTGAAGAGTTGGTCCGCTTGTTGAAACAAGAAGAGAAAGTTATTCTGCCTCATGAAGAGGAGATCGAGATTGTGAATCTGGGTTCTGAAGAACTTGTCAGGAACGTCAGGATAGGGGCTGCATTGCAGAGTGATGTCAAGCGAAGATTGGTCGAGATGCTAAGAGAGTATAGTGACGTCTTTGCTTGGTCATACGAAGATATGCCCGGACTTGACACGGACATCGTGGTCCACCACTTGCCGTTGCGAGAGGATTGTCCTCCCGTTAAGCAGAAGCTTAGAAGGACGCGACCAGATATGGCCGTTAAGATCAAAGAAGAAGTGCAGAAGCAGCTTGATGCTGGCTTCTTAGCGGTCACTACTTACCCTTCGTGGGTCGCCAACATAGTGCCTATACCAAAGAAGGACGGTAAGGTGTGAATGTGCGTCGATTATCGGGATTTGAATAGGGCGAGCCCTAAAGATGATTTCCCGCTGCCTCATATTGATGTGTTGGTCGACAATACAGCGTAGTTCTCCGTATTTTCGTTCATGGATGGCTTCTCCGGTTACAACCAGATCAAGATGGCGCCGGAGGACATGGAGAAAACGACGTTTATCACCCCTTGGGGAACATTCTGCTACAAGGTAATGCCTTTCGGTCTGAAGAACGCAAGGGCCACTTACCAACGAGCTATGGTTACTTTGTTTCATGATATGATTCATCATGAGATTGAAGTCTATGTTGATGACATGATTGCGAAGTCCCAAACGGAGGAGGGACATCTGGTCAATTTGCTGAAGCTTTTTGAGAGGCTTAGGAAGTTCAGGTTGAGGCTGAATCCTAATAAGTGTACTTTCGGAGTACGGTCCGGAAAGTTACTGGGGTTTATCGTGAGTGAAAGAGGCATCGAGGTTGATCCTGCGAAGATAAAAGCGATACAAGAAATGCCAGTGCCAAAAACAGAAAAAGAAGTTCGTGGCTTCCTGGGCAGGATAAACTACATTGAGAGGTTTATTTCTCAGCTCACGGCCACGTGTGAACCGATGTTCAAGCTGCTAAAGAAAAATCAAACGATTATCTGGAACGAGGATTGCCAGAAGGCATTTGACAAGATAAAACAGTATCTGCAGGAACCTCCAATCTTGATACCCCCAGTGGCTGGACGGCCTCTAATCATGTACTTGACAGTTCTTGAGAATAGTATGGGGTGTGTTCTCGGTCAGCACGACGAGACGGGCAGAAAGGAGCATGCCATTTACTACTTGAGTAAAAAGTTCACAGACTGTGAATCTCGCTACTCGATGCTGGAGAAGACGTGTTGTGCACTAGCCTGGGCTGCCAAACGTTTACGACAGTACATGCTCAATCACACCACCATGCTAATTTCGAAGATGGATCCGATCAAGTACGTCTTCGAGAAGCAAGCGCTTTCGGACAGGATTGCCAGATGGCAAATGGTGTTGAAAGAATATGACATTCAGTACGTGTCCCAGAAGGCCATTAAGGACAGCGTATTGTCTGAATACCTTGCCGAACAGCCGATCGAGGATTACCAGCCGATGAGATTTGAATTCCCTGATGAGGATATCATGTTTCTCAAAGCGAAAGATTGTGATGAACCGTTGCCCGACGAGGGTCCAGATAGGAAATCCCAGTGGAAATTGATATTTGACGGGGCGGTTAATTCTTACGGAAGTGGCATTGGGGTGATCATCACGACTCCCCATGGATCCCACATCCCGTTCACCGCGAGACTGACGTTTCCGGTCACCAATAATGAAGCGGAGTACGAAGCATGCATCATGGGTCTAGAAGAAGCAATTGATTTGAGAATCAAGAACCTAGACGTATACGGTGACTCGGCGCTTGTGATTAACCAGATTAAAGGGGAGTGGGAGACTCGTCAATCGAATTTGGTGCCGTACATGAATTATGCCAGAAGGCTACTTCCGTTCTTTGATCGAGTGGAACTCCATCATGTACCCAGAGCGGAGAATCAGATGGCTAATGCCTTAGCCACGTTGGCTTCGATGTATAAAGTCAATTTTTGGAATGAAGCTCCAAGAATTGTCTTTTCTCGTCTTGATAGACCTGCATTCGTCTTTGCGATCGAGGAAGCCGCTGACGGCAAGCCATGGTTCCACGATATCCAGACTTTCCTTATGACTAAGGAGTATCCTGCGGGTGCGTCAACCCAGGATAAGAAGACTCTGAGGAGGCTGTCTGGAAATTTTTATCTCAATCCTGATGGAGTTTTGTACAAAAGAAACCACGATCTCGTGCTACTCAGGTGTGTAGATGAGAAAGAAGCGAGTATGTTCATGGAAGAAGTCCATGAAGGCACATTTGGTACGCACGCCGGCGGGCATGCCATGACGAGGAAGATCCTGAGAGCGGGATACTACTGGCTGACGATGGAATCAGATTGCTTTAAATTCGCGAAGAGATGTCATAAATGCCAGATTTATGCTGATAAAGTTCACGTGCCGCCGTGCCCGTTAAATTTCATGTCCTCCCCGTGGCCGTTCTCCATGTGGGGCATCGACATGATAGGCAAGATCAAGCCCACTGCATCTAACGGTCATTGCTTCATTCTAGTAGCTATCGACTACTTCACCAAGTGGGTGGAGGTAGCCTCATATGCTAATGTGACCAAGCAGGTGGTGGCTAAATTCATAAAGAGGGATATCATCTGTCGTTACGGAATTCCCGAGCGGATCATTACCGATAATGGTTCGAATCTGAATAACAAGATGATGAAGGATTTGTGCCAGAGTTTCAAGATTGAACACCACAACTTATCTCCTTACAGGCCGAAGATGAATGGCGCCGTTGAAGCGGCCAATAAGAACATTAAGAAGATTGTTCAGAAGATGGTTGTGACCTACAAAGATTGGCACGAGATGTTGCCATTTGCACTGCACGGTTATCGTACGACGGTATGTACATCAACCGGGGCAACTCCTTTCTCCTTAGTGTATGGTATGGAGGTTGTCTTACCGTTAAAAGTGGAGATCCCTTCTTTGCGAGTTTCGGTTGATGTGAAACTCGACGAGGCAGAATGGATTAAGAACCGACTAAACCAACTCAGCCTGATGGACGAGAAGAGGTTAGCATCGATCGCGCATGGTCGTCTGTACCAAAGCCGAATGAAGAAAGCTTATGATAAGAATGTGCGTCCTAGAAGCTTTTAGACGGGTGATCTCGTCCTGAAGAAGATTCTTCCTCCACACTCCGATCACTGGGGCAAGTGGACTCCCAATTACGAAGGTCCGTACGTCGTCAGTAAGGTCTTCTCGGGAGGAGCTTTGTTGTTATCCACGATGGATGGTGAAGATTTTGCATCCCCGGTGAACGCGGACGCAGTCAAAAAATACTTTGCTTAAAAATGACCCGCTGGAAAGAAAAAGAGTATCCAGGCAAAAATGGGGCATCCCGGCGAACCATAAAAAAGGGAAAGGGTTTCGGGCAAAAATTAGGGATATAAATTGAAAAAAATGTACACCCGCAAAGTCAAAAACCTGGAAGGGCGACTTTGGCAAAAAAGGGTATTCCGGTGAACTGAAAACCCGCAAAGGGCGGTTCAGGCAAAAGTTAGGGATTTGAAAAAGCAAATGACTGCGTTCCGCGTGTGGACTTTCATTGTTTAATGGTTTGGAAGACCTGAGGGCCGTTTATCTGAATCAATCTCTTCTGAAGCTGAAGCGTCAGAGAAGTATCGAAGTCGAGTGGGTCCTAGAGGGATCAACTCATGGTGTTCATCTACGCCTCGTTGCCGACATTTGTATATACTGATGTATATTTATGCTTATATTTGCGCAACTTCCTCATTCCAGGAGCTTGCATCTGTTGTAAAACATTTTTACCCATTCAGGGGTTCGTTATCAATAAAATGTATACTATTCAGCAATTCTGTTTGTTTGTTTAGCATTATCTGTTTTGTTTGCGAAAAAGAACGCCGATGTTTTTGTTAAAATGCGCATACATAAACTTACTGGCCTAGGCCACTGATTATTGAAACAATGAATTACTTGAACATTGTCACAAGATGATAACCTTGATAGGCCCCTTTGAGAAGGGTATCTTGTCTGTTTGTTTGTGTTGTTGCAGGTGTAGCATGTACCAGACAGTACGCCGTATGCGTCCCCAAGCAGGATGATTCCTTCTTCTCCAACAAAGTTCAGCAGACTCTCCCCACAGGATCCGAACGTGAGATCGTAAGGCATTGATATGTCTCCCCAGGCAGAGAAGATTATCTCCCCAGCCAAGTACATCCTGAAGGAATGTCGTCTCCCCAGCTGAGTCATACGATGAAGTATGCAGCAATTGATAGTTCCAGACTGAAGTCCCCAGCGGAATTGAGATTCCCCACAGAGTCGTACTCTCCCGTAAGTAGGATGGTTCCTTCTTCCCTAGCCGAGTTTGCAGATCCCCAAGAGAACTGAGTCCTTGGAAGCCGTTCGGGCCATGATTGGTTTTCCCCAGTAGAATGTTGAATAGCTTATGCCGTATTTCCCCGCCGAAGTCATTATCTCCAGGGAAGTAGTCGCGAAGGCCGTGCAGTTTATTTCCGCGATCAACATCGCTTTCCTCAGCAGGTCTGGGTTCTCGTAGAGCTTCGTTCCCCTGCAGCAGTCGACTGAAGTTTGCTTCCCCATGCGGAGTCCGATTGAGATTGGCGTGACCTCTTCTCCTTGGCAGGATGAGTCCTTCCTCCACCAGAGCGTTTCTTTCTCCTATGAGGAGGATTCTCCCTTCGGCATTTATTTTGCTAACGGGATCGCAGCATTTTGCATGATTGCATAGCATTTATCATAAACGCGTAGCATTTCCACCGTGTGGAGCATTGCGGCATATGCATACTAAACATGAGCTAGGTCGTTATCGTTCTTGTTTTGCAGGTGTTCCTCTGCAGAGTCGTTTGATTAAGATGATTCTTGAATTCTCCCAAGCGAAGTTGTTTGCTTAAGATGATTCTTAAAATCCCCAGTGCAGTCGCCAGAGTTGGTTTCTCAAGTTGATGCTTAGAGTCCCCAGCAGAGCGTTTGCTCAGGATGATTCCTGAAATCTCCAGCAGAGTTATGGGTTCGGGATGATCCTTGAAGTCCCCACGGAGTTGTCTGTCCAAGATGAGTCTTGAAGTCCTCAGCAGAGTTGATTTACCCAGAATGATTTCTGGATCCCCGAAGCAGAGTTACTTGATAGTTCTCCAGGATCCCCAGTGGAGATGTGTCATCCCCAGCAGGTTTCTGAACGGCGAAGTTGAAACTTCCTTTGAAGACTTGATGATTGAAATCCCACCGTATTAACGAAGCAGTTCCCTCAGCTGATGCGGAGTGCCTGACGGCAGAAGTTGGATATCCCCAACTGGTTCATGATTGACTGAGAATTCTATTCCCGACTTACTGATGAAGTCCGGCTGATGCCCGAAAGTTTTCTTTGAATGCCCGATGGCATGATTAACTTGATTGTTGACCTGATGAGTCCTGAGGAATCTTGATGCCTGACGGCATGATCGACCATGTATTACCGGTTACCGTGTGACCAATTCTCCAGCTAGTTGTCGTGCAGCTAATATTTCAGTTTTCGAAGATTTGTTCCCATCAGAGTACCATGTACTTGTGCAGTTGGCAAATTTCAGGGTTTATCGGTATTCAACCGTCTCGCACCTTGATTGGTTGAGAGCCGTTCGCTTCTCACCCAGTCAGGTTCAAGCCGTTTGAATAGGGGCAACTGTTGCACCCCAAAATTTGACCAACATTTCTTTACCTAGCTTGTGTTTCATTTCATTCACATTAGCATTATCATTTGCATTTCATTGACATGTATGCAGGAGATCAAGAGGTATGAGCACCAATCAAGAGCTATACAAGGCTATGAAGCTAGCTAAGAAGGTTATTCAAGTGTTCAAGGGTGTCTTTGTCAGAGGAGTCAGAAGATCCTCAGAGAGAGTGGTTGAAACCAAGGATGTGTGCCTCCTAACTTGAGAGTTATGGGGAGCTCCTCAGATGATTCTGAAGTCAAGAATGTGGACTTGAAGCCTTGAGAGAGCTTATGAGATGTCTTGAAAGCCATCATGAGGCCTAGATAGGTCATTGTGCAAGATTAAGAAGCCTCAGCCATGATTGGTGTAATTAGGGTTTGACTGGGTCAACCCTAGGTCAACTGATGATTTGAACAAGGTTGAGACCTAATCCAAGAGCTATGTGATCATGGATTGATGCAATGAGATGCTGTAAGGATGATTTTAAGGTCAACTCATCATGATTGTAGAGTTTGAGAAGTTTCAAACTAGGGTTTCTAAGGCTTGACAGTGTAAAATCCCCTAGTTTGACCCTTATCTTCAAGGCAGTTTAGCTCAAGATGTGATTGTCATCTCATCTTACCCCCAACATGAATGTTGTAGAGCTTGTTCTTAGCTTTAATTTGAGTGCTAGAAGTCCTTGATAGGATTTGTAGAACTCAAGTTATGACTTTGACAAGTTACAGGTCATCTGAGGTATGTGAATCTGGGGCCTTGAAAGTTACCCAACTTGCATCAAACGTTTTCCCAAGAAGGATGATTCCTATGAACCTTTGGTCAACATGAATGTTGTTCCTTATCCTCTTAGCTTTCTAGAGAGTACTAGAAGTCCTTTATAGGATTTGTAGAGCTCAGGTTATGGCTTTGACAAGTCAAGGGCATTTTGGTCATTTGGAGATTACAGGTCATTTCAACCATAAGGCCATAACTCCTATTTCCAAGCTTCAAATGGAAAAATCTTCAACATAAGACTTGTTCAAAGTGATGTTTTAAGGCTATTAAGGAGGTCATGAGATGATGGAAAGACTTGTAGCTCAAAGTTGCAAAAATGACCTAAAATAAGGGCATAAGTTAAATAAACCAAAGTTGGAAATTGATATTTTCAACCTACACATCCAAACCATGGCATGTAATATATCATTTTGACTCTAGAAAACATTTTAAGAACATTGGTTTAGCCACATTTTTGAGTTGAGATTCAATTTGTGGACTTGCTTTGAAAAGCACTTGCTTGCATATTAAGTAACACTTGCAAAACTCAAAATCAAGGCATGAGCAAGGCCCTTGGCAAGCTAAACTCTTCCAAAATGTCACTAGAGGAGAAATTAGGAGAGATTGGGATTGATTCCAAGCTGCAAACAGAATGGTGCATATCATGAGATGGTTGAAAATCTCATGACATGAGAAGTGGAAATTCTCATTAGAAGGATCTAGAGGGTTCTAAATCATCAAAACATCATCTATATATTGAGTAGAGATGATCCATTGAAGAGGTTGGTGATGATTGAAGGAGAGAGCATAGATTAAGATTGAAATTTCCATAGCTTGCAAGAGAATTCTGTTTCACCAAATGCCTCACTTTCCATCCATTTTCTTGATTGAAACTTCTTCCATGGATGTCAAGGAGTGATTCCAGATCATTATCAAGAAGAATTCGTGGCTAATTGGTGCTCTTGAAGTCAGAATTTCCCACCTGCAACTCACCGTCGGGTTTCAAGATTCAAGCACTTTCAACTGGTTCTTTTGCATACAGAAGCAAGGAAAAGGTTCATTGATCGTGTCTGCAAGATTGTAGAGCTTGAAGTGGAGGTTTTGTGCATCTGTTCATCCAAGATTTTCAGGTTGGTAACTTTCTTCCTATAGCATGATCTAGGTAGAATCCAGGAGAATTAAGGTGTTAGAAGTATTGTAGAATGGTGTATGATGGATTTCAGATAGTAATTTGAGAATTAGTGACAAAATAGGTGCATTACCATTTTCGGTTGAGATTTGGATATGGTGAATCTTGAGGTTTCAGAGGAAGTTAAGGGTATGGTTGAATTCGTGGCAAGATTTGGGATGAGTTTCATGTTTTGACCGTTTGCAATAGAGGCTCCTAGAGAGAACTAGGGTTGGGGATGGTGACGGGAGCTCCACCAGTGGTGGCCGGAGCTGGGCACGAAGTTGCAGAGGTTTGAATGGAGAAGATGACTCTGGGACCATCAGATCTTGTTTGGACTTTGACTAGAAGTTTGATCCAATGGCCACGTTTTAATTTCAAGTTGTGAAGTGTCGCTACTGCGAAAATCGGCGCCGGCTGAACAGAAGAGTCGCCACCGTGCGTTATTTATCCCACGGGAGGGAAAGGAAACGCTCAGAGTAAACCTCGCACAACACGGGAAAGGTATGGTCGTCGCAACCAAAACCTGGATTCGGGAGTCGGTTACGCAAGGGGAAGGTATTAGCACCCCTCACGTCCATCGTACTCGATGGGATCCACGCTTGTTTTCGGGTATGGATTGTTATTCTATCTAAACTATAGGTCAAGGGTTAAAAAGAAAATAAAATGGAAATAAAAAATGACTCGGCAAAGTATCGCACTTTATGCCTACGTATTCCCGTCTGGAACGAGAAATCAGAGTCAACGTAGTTCGCCTACCTACGGGAAAGGAGGGGAAGGTTGCTCGCTAGGATATCGCATCCTATGCCTACGTACTTTCATACAGCATGAAAGATCAGAGCAAACGTAGTTCGGGCCACGGAAGACACAAGCTTGTCTTGGTTGATTTTATTCTTTCTGAAAAAAGGTTTTCTGATTAGCGGTCCAAGCGGACAAAAATGACGTTTTGATGAGTTCACATTCTTTTACGAAAGAAGTGTCTTTTATTGTGTTTGAAATCTTTATGTGTTTTTCTGTTTGTTCTGAGAAAGAAAGAGACAGAACTCTATCCTACGGTTGCGAAGGGAATCAAACTATCCTAATGTTATCATGCATGGGTTAAGACCTAGTGTCTATCATGCTCCTCTCTAGCGCGGAGAGAAACAGAGATCCTAAGGGAATAGACGGAAACAGAAACAATAACAGATATATACAGTAAAGCAGTAAAATGCATGGATGCAGCAATACAAGCGAGGCAAGGGAGTCCCACTCAACCTCGAACCTAGAAAACAATAGGCAAAAGTGAACAGGCTTCACTTTCAACCCAGCAGGATAAACAGCAAACAATACAGTTCAAAAAACCAATCAATACATCAGCAACTAAAACACAACAATAAAACAACAGCATCAGCAGCTCTGAGTCAGCAACTGGCTTCAAACAATCTCCAATCAGCTACAAGCTTCAACAAGCATAAATCTCCATCTTCATGGCCTTCAGGCAAGGGCTTTGGTCCTCAGTCTTCCATCTGCAATGGCTTTTCTTCATGGTCAAACCTCCAGGATGAGGGATTGATCACCAAAGTGAATTGGGTGTTAAGCAATCAGTTGACTACCAAAGGTGGTGAACAGACTGCTTCTAACACAAGAGACAGTTTCTCTCAAGAGTTCTATCTCATAGACACCATCACCAAGCCTTCCAAAGGAAGGGGGTGAGTGTCTTAGAGAGACTCTGAATCACAGAGAAGAATGGATGCAGACAAGGCAATCCATGTTTGAGAAACAATCATTCTAATCTAGAGCTCTGCCTAGCTCCTAAACCCTAGTCTCCTCAGCATCTGCTAGCAAGAGACTCCTCCTCAACTCTGACAGTTGATCTTCAATCTTTTGACTCTTCAATAGCTTCATCTCCACAAATCTTCAGCTTCCCCAGGGCCCCAGACAAACCCAATACCCAATCAAGCAATCAACAAATCCCCAGAGGGCACACCACACCAAACAACAGATATACAGACAGTAATAATAGCAGTAGGGGAATCCTAACTTTTCTCTAAGGGATCTAATAGCTACCCATAGTCCCTATAGTCCCATAACTAACCTATTCAAACCCTAAGTCCTACGGGAGAAAATTGAACTTCCTAAGTTGTTACCTAAAAACCCTAGTTTTGATCATGATATTCAAGCATTTGTTAATCACCTAAAACTAACTCCTAAAAATGGGAACTAAAATATTTCTATAAGCCTAATATCTCATCTAAACAGTATAAAAAGAATGATCAAAAAATATTAAAGCATGTGAGAGAACAAAAATCATGAAAATGATGCATGAAATGTAACTATTTATTATGCTATTTATTTAGAAAATATGTAAAAAATATGAAATAAAACTAAAAATGAAATTTTATTTTCCTATAATATTCTAGACATTTTAATGAAAACATGGTAAAAAGAATGGATTAAAAAGCATTTTTTATGGATTTATTATGATTTTATAAAAATGATGAAAAATTAAAATGAAATAAGAAAAATAAAGAAATGAAATGAAGGAGGGGGTGAGAATAGGAACTTCGCTCAGTTCAAAATTGGATGGGCCTCACAGGGTAGGGGTGCAGATAGCGCTTGCCAAAGCCCAATATCAAGTCAGAAACAAAGAAAATGAAATAAACACACTGGGGGTAAGAATAGCAACCAAAATCACGTTCAATATTGGTTTGGGCCTAACTCTGGGGGTGGGGATAGCACAAGAGCCTGAGGCCCGCCCGTTTCAATTAATGAAACGGTGCGTTTGGCACCCAGCTTCTCCCTCCAAATCTGAAATCAAACGAGAGCCCTTGGATCTTCTGGGAAGTCAAGAGTCCAACCACAAATGGAAGGCTATGATTGTGTCTTCTCCAAACAAACCTGCAACTAGGGTTTCATCCTCATGAACCTCCATGCACGCACAGTTTTCTCCCTCTCTGTTCTCCTTATCCAGGCCACGAATCACCATGCTATGAACATGAAAGTTACTCCAAACCTCTCCCTCTTCAATCCTATGATCTTAGATCAATCTGAAACTCACTAAAACTCTCAACCCGATTGAGGTAAATTCTGATCACCATGGATATTCACTGATAAGCATCATGATAACTCTTCATCAAACTTGACCTAAGCTAACCTATGCCTAATGGAGGTTAACATGATCAAACTAACTAACATTCTGGTGCATTAACATGAGAGATATTGATCCAAACAGTTTATGGTACCTGCTAACAAACCTCACCAAATCGTTCCAAATTCACCTAAACTACTCTCCTAACCACCTAGATTGCATCTAAACTAACAAAAACAAGCCTAAATAACTGAATCAAGTAAATCGAATGAAAACTTACCTTGTAAGAAATTTGAGAAAACAGTTATGGAAGATGATGATTTGAGACCTCCAAGGCTTGAATCTTGATCCAATTGCTCAGGTATAGATTCTGTATGCACAAACTTGGAGTTTCCTTGCTCGAATCCTGCAATCCACTTGAACTTGTAGTTTTGAGATTCTTGAGAAAAGCACTCGAATATGAATGATTCACACCAAGAACTTGCTTCAATTATGATCTGTGATGATGATTGAGTGGAATTGAATTGGTTATGATGAAGCTTGATGAAGAATTTGAGAGAATTGTGATGAAACTTCAATGAAAAAGTGTGAGAAATTTTGTGAGAAATCTTGGTGCAAATGAGGCCAACCCTTGATCAATGCACATTTCATGAATATATAGACCCCAAATGAACATTCTAGATCCATCTTGCACATTCCCTTGTTTTCAAATTTTGATCCATTTTGGACTATGTTTCTTAAATGATAAGCAACCATGGATAACTTCATTTTTTCTTTCCAAACTCAAAAAAGTGTGTGAACCATTATTCTTAGAATTGTTTTTCCATTCAAAATCATATATTGGAAGTCTCCATTTGGACTTGTAAATCTCCCAAACCAATTTTCAACTTGAAATTATTCACTTTATATGCCTTTTTAGTTCATATTTTGACCAATTGGGTAACTCCATGCTATGAGCTTCTCCAATAACTTGTGACCTTCTTTCTAGACTTAAAATCCCATTTGGAGCAAGCTTGATGTTGTAAGTTTTTCCATTTGAGGCCTCCTTGTATGAGTTTTGGGTATAGGTTAAAATGACCTGTAATTCACAAATGCCCAAAATACCCTTTGCTTGTCAAGACCATAAGTTGAGTTCTCCACATCATATGAAGGCATACCATACCATTCTAGAAAGCTAAGACAATGAGGAACAACTCTTATGTTGACCAAGAATTCATTTGAAATCTCCTTGAGGGGCAAAACTAGCTTGGAAGTCAAGTCACTTTCACAGACAAAAATTCAGACACCCCAAATGACCTGTAACTTGTAAGGACCATAACTTGAGTTCTATAAATCTCCTTGAGGTCTTCCACCACTCAAATTAAAGGTCTTGAGATCCTCTACAAGTTTCATGTTGGCCAAGAAGCCATTTGAAGCTAGCATTTTGACTTATCTTGCTTGGAAGTTTGACCTAAACTAGGGGATTTTACAGAGAAACCCTAATTTAGTAACTCCTCTTCTCCTTGATTCCTCTTGAATTCTCCTTGTCATATCTCCATATCTTTATTCTCCATGTCCAATATTGATCCCCACATCTCTCCAATAGCCTTGAATGCCCTCTTAAGTCAGTCAATGGACTTAGGGTTGACCTAGGGTTGACCCAGATGAAACCCTAGTTGACTATCTTCAACTGTAGCTCTTGTGCTCACATCAACAACTTGTTTTCCTCTCCCATTGACTTTATAAGTCTCTCGAGATGTCTAGATGCTCTCCATGCTTTCATTTCACAGCTCATAACCCTCTTGTTGATCCTCAGATACCCTCAGCTAGGAGATGGACTCAAGGCTTGATCTGCTGAACTCCTTGCTTTCAAATTCTTTCCTGATGACTTGCATGAGATTGAATTGGAATAATAACCTCTTGCTAGGCCTCTAGAGATGAGAATAATGATTGGTCCCCTGTTGAATGACTTGCTATGCTTATGCTATGCAGATGGTTAGTCTATGTACATGACTCTATATGCAAATGCTAATGATGATGCAACATAAATCCAAGGAATAAGGTTGAGCAAATTTTAGGGTGCAACAGCTGCCCCTATTCAAGCGACTTGGACCCGATTGGATGAAGAGCCCGGAGCCTTCAGACATTCGCGGTACGAGACGGTTGAATACTAGTGAAACCAGAAATTTGCCAACCGCAGAAATAAACTGCGCTCCTGCTCGCGGAATGACATTCATCAGCTGAATCTGACTGTTAGAGTAACCCACTGATCTCGCACGACCGTGCTGGGGATTATCTTCATCGTTCTGAAGAGGATTCTGTCATAACAGATCGCTTGCTTGTCCACGTGAGGACTTCGTCTGTCGTCAACACGAAGAAATCTCAACTAAAACTTGTCCACGTTAGGACTCCACTTACTGTCAACCCAGAAAAATCTCGGCAACTCCGCTGGGGATACTTCGTCTACATTTTCGTAAACTGAATCGTCCATGTTAGGAATAACACTCTTCCACGTTAGGAGTAACGCCTGTCCACGTTAGGAATCACATCATCCACGTTGGGGGTAACGCTTTTATCTTTCCACGTCAGGAAACAATCCTCTTTCCGCGTTAGGAAAACTACATCAATCTATCCACGTAAGGACTCCAATACCACTTGCCATGTCCGCGTCAGGACTCCGATCTTTCCACGTAAGGAATACAACCATTTCTGAACTTGTCCACGTCAGGACTCAACTTTTCTTGCATCTGTCCACGTTAGGACTAATTTCCTTCTTCTTCCACGTTGGGAATATCTTCTTCGATCTGTCCGCGTCAGGACTCAATCTCTTTCCACGTCAGGAATAACTCATTTCTTTCCACGTCAGGAATCAATCTTGATATATCCGCGTCAGGACTTAATCTTTCCACGTAAGGAATAAACTCGTCTTTCCACGTAAGGAAACCATTTTTCTTCCACATAAGGAATGCTCTTGATATGTCCACGTAAGGACTCTGATCTTTCCACGTAAGGAACACCAACTTCTTTCCAATTTGTCCGCGTCAGGACTCATTTTTCCACGTAAGGAAACCATCTCTTTCCACGTAAGGAATCACTTCTGTTGATACGTCCGCGTAAGGACTACGTCTTTCCACGTAAGGAATCAATAATCTCTTTGATCTGCCCGCGTCAGGACACTGATCTCGTCTTGATTTATCCACGTAAGGACTCAGGCATCTTCGATTCACTGAGGAAATAAGACTTGTCCACGTAAGGACTCACACGTCTTCGACTTGCTGGGGAAATATCCGCGTTAGGACTTACACCTTGCCAACAACACGAAGAAGGATAAACTTGTCCACGTCAGGACTCTTGTATCTTGTCATCACAAAGAACCACCAACTTGTCCACGTCAGGATTAACACCTTACCAATCCGGTAAAACAAACCTGTCCACGTTAGGACGCCCACTTCTGAAGAAATCCCGCCATTCTAGGAGTAGATGGTCCACGTCAGGACTTAGTTCTTCAATGATCCTCACCCATAAACTTCTTAGCACTGACGTGACAGCGACTTTGAGGCGGACTCTACTGGGGATGTCTGAAAACTAACTATCGGACACCTGCTTCGAAATTCTGATTCATGCGACTCGTTGATGACAAACAAACTCTGCTTGGGAATAAGGAGATTCTTATCCTGGCCACTCTGGCTGGGTAAAATAAGATACATTTGCATAAATGACTCTGCTGGAGACAAAGAGAGTTTTATCACGACAACTCTGTGGAGGAATACCGCCGAAACTGACATTATTATTGAATATCTCCAGCCGAGATCTTGATTGGTTGGTAACTTATATGAGCAAGAGCTCTCTCCACCTGAACTCCTAGAGTACAGGAACTGCTTCAGCAAAATAAATGCTGGAAGGATAACGCCGACTCGCCGGGAATAGCCTGATGCTACAAAATTATTCCGGCAAAATAAATGCTGGTAGGATGAAATCGACCCTGCTGGGAAGTTGGGAACTCAAACCACACGTCTTGTTGAAGTAACCCCCTGCTAGGGAATATAACTCTGCTGGGGAATAGCAGATGCGCCTGATATGATTGAGCCTCTGCTGGAGGGTGAACTAATACCACATGGTATCTCTGACAAAATAAATGACAGGACCCCCCATCAACCCTGCTGGGGAGAGTCTTGATCTTCGGATTCCACTGGAAGGAAAGAACAATTGCTGAAAAGAGAACTCCGCTGGGGATGGCTGGATTCTCTTGGGGAAAATTAACTGACTCCACTGGGGGAGAATGCATGACCCTGCGGGGGGAGATGAACCTGTCTGAATACAGCCTTACGATCCCGGAACACCAAATTCTGCTGAGGACGAGTAACTTCTCGGGAGCACGTCCTTTGGATAAGCTACGGCTAGCTGGGGAATTCTATCCTTCTTCAGGAAGAACATGCCTGACCTGCGTGGGGATCAAGCCTTTCACTATTGCAATCTTTTGATTACCTCCCTCGTACGGTTATGAAATCTGCAACAACACAAACAAAGCACGACAAGCCTATGCAATTCAAATCGATTCAGGTTAGTGACGTTACACTCAGTTAATTCAAAGCTTTAACAACTGTTGGCAAGGGCCAGTGATGTTATACTCATGCTAGCTTCAATAAACTTAGGCGTTTTATCATGCGCAAAACAGTAAAGAACAGGCATCAAGTACTGAATAACACATTTTCATTGATTGGGCCCCTGAATGGGCGGAATTTTTGTACACGGGATGTAACTCCTGAAAAGAGGAAGCTACGCAAAGCAAATATACAAGTATGCAAGCATTCACAAGAAGCATAAATATTGACAAATTAAATTTTGTACACATGTCGGCAACTGGTTGCAGATGAACACCACGAACTGATCCCCCTATGACTCGTCCGACTCTAATACTTTCCCGGTATCCCTACTTCTGAAGAGGTTGTATCCGATAACTAATTCCTCAAATATATTCTCCCGCACTGATGCTCATTGAATACCAAATTCGGACCGCAGTCATTTGCTTTTCTCATCCCTAACTTTTGCGTGAACCGCCCTTTACGGGTTTTCAGTTCACCGGGATACCCCTTTTTGCCGAAGCCGCCCAGTGTAGGTTTTCAACTTCGCGGGTGTACATTTTTCGATTTTATCCCTAACTTTTGCCCGAACCTTTCATTCTGTTTTTGGTTCGCCAGGATGCCCCATTTTTGCCTGGACTCTCTTTTTTCTGTCCAGCGGGTCTATTTTAAGCAAAGTATTTTTTAACTGCGTCCGAATTCACAGGTGATGCAAAATCTTCCCCGTCCATGGTGGACAACAATAAAGCTCCTCCTGAAAAGACCTTACTGACAACGTATGGCCCTTCGTAGTTGGGGGTCCACTTGCCCCTGTGATCTGCTTGCGGCGGGAGAATCCTTTTCAGCACAAGGTCGCCCGTCTGAAAGCTTCGCGGAAGTATCTTCTTGTCGTACGCTTTCTTCATTCGTCTTTGATACAAACGACCGTATGCCAGAGAAGCTAGCCTCTTCTCATCCATCAAACTCAATTGGTTCAATCTATTCGTTACCCATTCTGCCTCGTCCAGCTGAACGTCTCGCAATACCCTCAGAGAAGGGATCTCAACTTCCAATGGTAATACCGCTTCCATTCCGTATACCAACGAGAACGGAGTTGCCCCGGTTGATGTGCGTACCGTCGTACGATAACCGTGCAAAGCGAAAGGTAGCATTTCATGCCAATCTTTATACGTCACCACCATTTTCTGGACGATCTTCTTGATATTCTTATTGGCCGCTTCGACAGCGCCATTCATCTTGGGTCGGTAAGGGGAGGAGTTGTGATGTTCGATCTTGAAATTCTGACAGAGCTCCTTCATCATTTTGTTGTTCAGATTAGAACCATTATCCGTGATTATCCGCTCGGGAATTCCGTATCGGCAAATGATATCTCTCTTAATGAATCTAGCCACCACTTGCTTCGTTACATTTGCGTAAGACGCTGCTTCTACCCACTTGGTGAAATAATCGATTGCTACGAGGATGAACCGATGCCCGTTAGAGGCCGTCGGCTCAATCTTTCCAATCATATCGATTCCCCACATCGAGAATGGCCATGGAGATGACATCACCTTCAGAGGACTCGGAGGCACGTGTATTTTGTCAGCATAAATTTGGCACTTGTGGCACTTTCTTGCAAATTTGAAACAATCAGTTTCCATCGTCAGCCAAAAATAACCTGCCCGCAGCAGTTTTCTCGTCATAGCATGCCCACCAGCATGCGTACCAAAGGCACCTTCGTGAATTTCCTCCATAAGAAGCTTTGCCTCTTTCTCGTCTACACAACGCAACAACACCAAGTCGTGGTTTCTTCTGTACAAGACGCCATCCGGGTTCAAATAGAAATTACCCGCTAATCTCCTGAGAGTCTTCTGATCTTGACTGGATGCCCCAGCCGGATACTCTTTATTCTTCAGGAAATTAAGGATATCAAAATACCACGGTTTGCCATCAGACGCTTCATCAATAGCAAATACATAAGCTGGCCTGTCTAACCGAGAGATAGTGATCTGGGGAGCTTCGTTCCAGAAGTTGACCTTGTACATGGAAGACAAGGTGGCAAGGGCGTCAGCCATTTGATTTTCTGCCCGTGGCACGTGATGCAATTCAACTTTGTCGAAGAAAGGCAACAATCTCCTTGCATAATTCATATAATGTATCAAATTGGGCTGCCGCGTCTCCCATTCCCCTTTGATCTGATTCACTACCAGAGCTGAGTCTCCGTATACGTCTAAATGCTTGATTCGCAAATCAATGGCTTCTTCAAGCCCCATTATACAAGCTTCGTATTCGGCCTCATTGTTGGTAACGGCAAAGGTCAATCGGGCAGTAAACGGGATGTGCGACCCGTGTGGCGTAGTGATAATTGCCCCTATCCCGCTACCGTAAGCATTCACAGCTCCATCAAATATCATCTGCCATTTGGACCCCGGCTCTGGTCCTTCGTCTGGTAACGGTTCTTCACAATCTTTCATCTTGAGATACATGATATCCTCGTCAGGAAAATCAAATCTCATTGATTGGTATTCTTCAATAGGCTGCTCCGCCAGATACTCAGACAGCACACTCCCCTTTATAGCCTTTTGCGAGACGTATTGAATATCATATTCAGTCAAGATCATCTGCCAACGGGCAATTCTTCCTGACAACGCCTGCTTTTCGAATATATATTTGATTGGATCCATCTTCGAGATGAGCATGGTTGTATGATTCAGCATGTACTGCCTCAAACGCTTGGCGGCCCAGGCTAGCGCGCAACAAGTTTTCTCCAGCATTGAGTATCGAGACTCACAGTCTGTAAACTTCTTACTCAGATAGTAAATCGCATGCTCTTTTCTCCCCGTCTCGTCGTGTTGACCGAGAACACAACCCATGCTTCCCTCAAGAACCGTCAAATACATTATCAAGGGTCTACCTGCCACCGGGGGTATCAAAATGGGAGGCTCCTGCAGATACTTCTTTATTTTGTCGAACGCCTTTTGACAATTTTCGTTCCACGTTACAGCTTGATCTTTCTTTAGCAACTTGAATAACGGTTCGCACGTAGCAGTTAGGTGAGATATGAACCGAGCAATGTAGTTCAATCTCCCTAAAAACCCGCGCACCTCTTTCTCTGTTTTAGGCGTCGGCATTTCTTGAATCGCTTTTATTTTAGCAGGATCGACCTCTATTCCTCTTTCGCTTACTATGAACCCCAGGAGCTTACCCGATCTCACCCCGAAGGTGCATTTGTTAGGGTTCAGCCTCAGCCTGAACTTCCTAAGCCTTTTAAACAACTTCAACAGATTCACCAGATGCTCTTCCTCTGTCTGGGATTTGGCAATCATATCGTCAACATAAACTTCAATCTCTTTATGCATCATGTCATGAAAGAGAGTCGTCATCGCACGCTGATATGTTGCCCCAGCATTTTTCAAACCAAAGGGCATCACTTTATAGCAAAATGTTCCCCAAGGCGTTATGAAAGTAGTCTTCTCCATATCCTCTGGCGCCATTTTAATCTGGTTATAGCCTGAAAAGCCATCCATGAAGGAGAATACAGAGTATTGAGCGGTATTATCAACTAACACGTCAATATGAGGAAGTGGAAAATCGTCTTTTGGGCTTGCTTTATTCAAATCTCTATAATCCACGCACATTCGAACCTTGCCATCTTTCTTTGGCACTGGTACGATGTTAGCAACCCATGAGGGATACTTCGTCACAGCCAGGAAACCAGCGTCCCACTGTTTCTGAACCTCCTCTTTGATCTTCATTGCCATATCTGGTCGAGTTCTGCGAAGTTTTTGTTTGACAGGCGGGCAGTCTTCTTTCAATGGCAGACGATGCACAACCATATCTGTATCGAGCCCTGGCATATCTTGATACGACCAAGCGAATACATCATTATACTCTCGGAGCATTTCAACCAGTTTTCGCTTGATATCACTCTGCAGTGCGGCTCCGATACGAATATTTTTCTCAACCCCTTCCGACCCCAAATTGATAATTTCGATAACCTCGTCGTGAGGCAGAATGGCTCTTTCCTCTTGCTTCACCAACCAAGACAGTTCTTCAGGAACGTCGCTATCTTCAACAACCTCTTCTTCGGTCTGGAATACCGGGTGCTCGAAGTCGGGACGAGTCATAGGTGGTTCAAGGATGTCATCTGAAAATGTTATCCTGCAAAAGAAAGGGTTAAGTGCTTCAAAATGCGTATACAGCGGATCACCACATTGCCATTTTATTGAAAAATACAAAACAAGAAAGACAGGGATTACAGTATTTGCACATGAAAAAAACGCCATCTATTTAATGATTAACGAAGCAATGTTTATAACAACACAGCCCTAAACAAATCCTGATGCCCCGGGCAAGACATCAGATTATTCAACAATTAATAAAGCAAAGCATTACTGTTTTAAAGTCACAGGAACAAGCTCCTGAATGGACCAGTTGCACAGTCCTTGTCCTGGCATGCTTGGCTGAATCCAGGCATCCATATCACAGTCGCTGTCCCCTTCATCGGATCCTGAAGCAGCATTGACAGATTCACGGCATACTCCACTGGCAGAGGTGGTGATTGACTTTCTGAAATGAGGGGCCCCCACAGAAGGAGTTGATGACGATGGTCGGTACCCCAGTCCGAACCGGTCCATTTTCACCGGAATGTCCAATACTTTGCCCCAGCCCGTGGCTTCTCCTGCCTTCACTAGCGCTTGAGCTTCTTTATACGAAGAAACAGCTATCTCTGGCACTTTGCTTGGCCCGGGACTCTTATCCTTTATGCGCAAACCTTCGAATGCTTGGCATGGCGTCTCGTGGATCTCCCCGTCGACTTCCACATATTTGAACGAAGAAAGATGGCTGACCAGGATGTCTTCTTCTCCGCACACGGTGACTACACTGTCTCCGACCATATACTTTAGCTTCTGATGCAGGGTAGACGTAACTGCCCCTGCCCCGTGAATCCAAGGTCTTCCCAGCAAGCAGCTGTACGCAGGCTGTATATCCATGATATAAAACTCCGTTGCAAACACTTCCGGCCCCACTTGCAGGGGCAAGGTGATCGATCCGAAGACTGTTCTCCGCGTGCCGTCAAACGCTCTGACTACCAAATCACTTGGTGTACACAAAATCCCTCGAACATCCAGCTTCATCATAGCCTTCTTAGGCAGCACATTCAAAGACGACCCGGTGTCAACCAATACGTGCGACATTGTCGACCCTCTACACTCAACAGATACATGTAATGCCATATTATGATCCCTTCCTTTCGGAGTCAAGTCGAAATCCGTAAAGCCCAGACTGTGGCCTGCATTTACGTGTGCCAATACTCCTTCTAGCTGGTTCACGGAGACATCCTGTGGTACAAAAGAAGTGTCCAGGACTTTCAGCAAAGCGTTCCTGTGGGCCTCCGAACACAACAACAATGACAGAATAGATATTTTGGACGGTGTTTGCTGCAGATGCTCCACAATTTTATAATCGCTTTTCCGAATTAAGCGCATGAATTCTTCGACATCCTTAGATGCTGCTTCTTTTTCATTTACTTGAACCGGAACATTCTCCACCGCTTTCCCTTTTCCTTTCGCTATCCTTTCGGCTTCCACCTCAGGAGATATAAAGATCCTGCCGCTTCTCGTCATGCCTCCCGAGCCCACAACATTATCCACAACCTCCGCTGACTGCTTGTTGACATCGATTTTAATCCCGTCACAATACACCTCTAGCCCATATGACCATGGGACCGCTTTCGTGCTCTCATACGGGATTGGCCCGGCTTTAGTTATAGTAATCGGTGGTCGCTGAGCTGGTGCTGAAATAGTGATCGTCTTCCTAGGAATTATCACTGTGGCAACATCACTCCGATTATCCACTACTGCCCCTGCCGGCTCATCAGTTGCTGTTCTATCAAACTGCAATACACCTTCATCAATCAAGGCCTGAATGCCTTTCTTCAGATCCTCACACCCCCCAGACAGGGCCCAACAATCTAAACAGTACTCATTACATCCCGGGTAAACACCTCCTTGCAACAGTCGGCTTTTTATTTCGCTCAGCGGCGTCTTTAAATCCTCAACATTCATAATCAGATTCAGACCTTCCTCGGTTAGAACGGCGTTCGCCCCATGATTAGGCATGGGTTTCTGGACTATATTCGCACCGGTCGTTCCGAAGTTGATAGACTTGTTGTCCAAGAGATCCTGCACAACGTGCTTAAAAGCATGACAACCTTCTATATCATGGCCCGGGGCCCCAGAATGAAACTCGCAGCGCCTATTTGCATCATAGCCGAACGGGGGAGTTCCCGTTATCGGTGCCAAGGTTCTTTTCTCCACCAGATTCAGTCCCAACAAGGTCTGCAATAGATCAGCATAGTTAGAGGGAGGCTTCTCGAACACTCTTCTCGGCTTATTACCCTGAAATCTTCGTTGAGCTTGCTGTGCCCCCTGCTGAGGCTGCTGCTGCTGTGGCATTGGTTGCTGCTGAACCTGTTGTTGTTGCTGCATTGGCTGTTGCTGATAAGGGATAGTCACACTCGACACTTGCTGCTGCTGACGATATTGATTTCTTCCCCTGCCTCGGCCTCGGCCTCGGCCTCCAAATACCGCACTAGCTTCGCCCTGACGGCGCCCACCATAAGCTTTCCTATTACTGCCAGATGCAGCTGACTCGTCAACTTGGAACTTGCCTTGCTTAATGTTCCGCTCAATCTTTTCCCCCATTAAAATCAGATCTGAAAAACTAGCCAGAGACGTATGAAACAACATATCATGAAACAGCCCGGTGAATGTGCCAACAAACATATCGTTCATTTCTTTATCTTCCACAGGAGGACGGACCCTGGCAGCCATATCGCGCCACCTTTGCGCGTATTCTTTAAAACTCTCCCCCTTCTTCTGCGAAAGCCCGGCCAACTGGACCCGATTGGGCGCCAGATCGCTGTTATATTTGTAATGGGCTACGAACGCTTCTGCTAATTGCTTCCAAGTCTTAATATCAGTGGGCTCCAATCCCATGTACCACTCTAAGGAAGGACCCGACAGGCTATCCTGAAAGAAATGCATGAGCATTCTTTCGTCAGTGGAGTATGCAGACATCTTTCTGTAATAAGCTCGTACATGCACTTTCGGGCATGTATCTCCTTTGTACTTATCGAACGCAGGCGCTTTGAACTTGATTGGCACCCTCAGCCCAGGTACCAAGCCCATTGTTGCCATGTCCAGACCCACAGCGCTTTGATTTAAGACTCCTTTCATTTGCTCTTCCAGCATTCTAATCTTTTGAGAATCATCCATCGGCCCGTCAAAGCCCCCTCCCGAGAAGGCGTCTTCCTGTTGATCCTCTTGCCACATACCGTTTCCAGCCCCGTATCCATCATACGCATTATTACGTCCAGCTCTGACCTGATTCATCCCTGGAACTCGGCCTCTGTTGCCATACCCTTGAACACCTCCAGCAGGACCACCAGCCATAAAACCAGCACCGTTTCCGTTTCCAAAACCTCCGTAGCCCTGATTGACCATACCATAACCATCTTGCCCAAAGCCTTGAGCATTAAAGCCATACTTGCCAGTGTTGTCGAATCCCTGATCGTTGAATCCGAACCCAGCGTTGACAAAGCCATTGCCTCCGAGATTATCTCCCACATTGACATCACCCAGCCCAGCGTTATGGACAGCAGTTTCATTTCCAACTCCGACGTTACCATTCACAGCAGCGGTAGCGTTGTTGACGTTAGCAGCAGTCACATTGACGACAGGCGGAGCCACTGGCGTTGGAGTGCCATCTCCATGAGCAGTATCAACCCGGACAGACTGATGATCTTCGTTACCATGACCAGCGTTGCGAGCCAATAGAGGCTGGACCATGGCCTGCAAGTTCTCTTGCCCTTTTGCTATAGCTTCCATGGTTTGCATGAAGAGGGCGAGCTTCTCGCGTACATCCTGCATCTCGTTCTGAATCTGGTCCATGACTTTCCGACAGTTGGATCGTGTAGAATAGCGGTGCGGATGTTGATCTGGAATCCTGTTAAGTACCTGAATCAAAGCAGGAGATAAGACACCATTCAAAGATTACCTGTTATGCAATATGAATATGAATGCAATGCAATGTGTCTGTGCATTAGGGAAGTTCATTCCCCCAGTTCTAGTGCGGGGGTGCCGGTGCAGTGACAGTGTTGACAATAAGAATATCGGAGCTGAATCATAGAAAGCCTCATACATAACAGAGAGAATCAATAAGCCCAGGGTACAATATCGCTGAGAGTACAAAGATGGCATGACCTCAACCAACAATCCTGGTGATGGTCAGCACTATGCAAATAAAGCATACAAATAATGGAATGATCAGATCCTCCCAAAAGTCTGGTACTCCTCTATCAACTTCTTGGTCTCCGGATGGCTTGGTCGATCAAGCAGCCCTTCAACAAGCTGGTTTCTCTTCTTAAGGACACGGCGTACGTCTTCAGCAGTTTCTTCCCATGTTGCTTCCCCGAAGCAATCTTCTAACTTTCGCTTCTGGGACACTGCTTCATCTCTGGATTTGATTGCCTTGTTCAGTGCATGCTGGACACTATACCGGTTCATCACTTCCTCCTCACACTTCTTGATGCTAGCCTTCAACTTCTCTTCGAGGTCGGAAATTTGCTGCTTTAGCTTATCTTCCCTCTGCTTGTTGTTGGTGAGAGTAGCATTCCAAGTCTTATTGCAAGAAGATATCTCTCGGTGTGCTGCGTCGAGCGCTTTCTTTTTGGCTTCCAGCATGTCATGGGAACTTCTGAACTCTTGCCCCAGACGTTCACGCTTCTTCTTTTCCTCGGTCAACTCAGATCCTAACCTGTTCACCAGCTCAATCTGCTGTCGGAAAGCATATACGGCTTTGTTCTTCTCGCTGCGTGCCTGGGCTAACTCTTGCTCTAACCCTTCGTTAATCTTCACCAGGGCTTCTTTCTCCTTCACAACCTGTTCATATGCTTCTCTAGAAACAGTGGTCGGCTCTTCTACCGGAATAGGATCAAGAATTGGTGCATCTGGAAATGGCATCTTCAACTGACTAGCCCTCCCCTGAATCCAAACTCTATAAGGTGCATAGGCCTGACAGTCATTCTTTCCTAACA
This sequence comes from Lathyrus sativus, assembly GCA_963859935.3. NCBI lineage: Eukaryota > Viridiplantae > Streptophyta > Magnoliopsida > Fabales > Fabaceae > Lathyrus > Lathyrus sativus. Next base: position 920,454,698 of record OZ012735.1, read on the forward strand.
ACGGCTTCCCTTTGCGGTTAATATGCGTCCAAGCATGTTGCAACTTGGCTAATAACTCCCCCTTCACGTCACCAGTGAAGTACAGAGATTCCTGTACTTCTTCCTCTTGAGGTGGACTCTTCAGCGCATATCCGAACTGGCGAATGAATAGAGAAGGGTTGTAATTGATACACCCTTTTCTTCCTATCAATGGCACATTAGGGTAACCAGAACAACTGAAGATGAGCTCCGATCCCAGCAGGTCTCTATCAAACCACTCCATATCTTCCGACGATAGCCTCATCAGGCGTTCTGGCCAACCAACTGGAACTGTAGTCTCTGCATCAGATCCTCTCTTAGGAAGGTGACTCTCAAACCACATACTCAATAAGGGCACACACAGATGAACATTCTTCCCTCTTCCCTTCTCATTCTTGTAATGCAGCGAGTGGTAGAGATCTCCGAGTAAAGTAGGTACAGGATTACCAGCGGCAAACAAGTAGAAAGCATCGAAGTCCACAAAATCCGGTATATTGGGGAATAGTACTATGCCATAAATGCACAAGGCCAACACAGCATTGAAAGCGACCCAGCACCCATTCTTGGCGTACTCTTGGGCTTTACCCACTAAGAACTGAAATGAGAAGCCTGGAACTCCACGGGAAACAGTAGTCACAAGTTCAGAAGCATCAACATGCAAGGCTTTTGCCAATTCCTCCGGCTTGGGTTTGGCATCATAATGAATGAATGGAACCTGGTTCTGCACAGGCAGCTCAACATACTCAGCGTATTCCTCCAGAGTTGGTCCCATAATAAAGTCAGAGAACGTGAAACACCTCAAAGCAGGGTCGTAGAATTGCATCAAAGCATACAACCCATCTAACTCTACCTCTGTAGGTTTGCACACCAATCTCAATAATCTACCATAGCTCATCCGGAAACTCCTACGAACACCCTCATCAGCAAGAGAGATCAACCCCAGTAAAGGAACAATATCAGGCGTAGGCAATTTGTAAGCAACTGTTCTCCTTAGGCCAGTCATGATCAAACACTCGGAAGTCTGGGCACTAGAACTAGGGAAATGCAAATGCACCTGCAGCACAGACACACGTTAGTGAAATGCAAATGAGAATGTATATGCAGGGATGCAATGCAAGTAACATTCAACAGGGACCAAAGCTGCAGCTGAATAGCCTAAACCCAATCAAGAAAGGTCTCAAATAGACCGTCCAGAAGTCATCAAACCCTGGTCTCAGATAGACCTAAAATAGAACTCCAACACTGGTCTCTGACAGACCTCAAACCATAACTCACTGGTCTCTGATAGACCTCAAATCACCTCCAATTGGTCTCTGACAGACCTCATAACACATCTCCAACTGGTCTCTGACAGACCTCATAATACATCTCCAAATGGTCTCTGACAGACCTCATAACACATCTCCAAATGGTCTCTGACAGACCTCAGAATAAATCTCCAAATGGTCTCTGACAGACCTCATAACTCTCCATAAATAACCCGGATCTCTGATCAAGAAATAACCGGTAATCTGGAGGTCTAGTTACCTGCATAACCCTGAATCCCCTCACAGGTAGGTGGCCCTATAACTGACACAAGGTACGGCATCCTATGCGGTCGTCGGCGTCACAGACTTTCAGGGTTGATGATACGATTCCCAGAAGGAGTGGCATCATCAAATCCTGAAGAGGCCTCACTCAGCCAACTTCCAAATGATCGGTCCCCAGAGTCGACAATCCAACTAACCAGCAACCCACGCCAACCAAAGGAAGGGGCAGGAGGCCAACCAGAGGAACCTCGTCTGAGTGTAGATTTCATGGGACACCAAAGCAAGCAAAGCAAGCGGGCGCCCACTAATTTCTACTCTAATTCTAGGTGCACTCAAGCCCAGGTCCGGCTTATCTCTCAATATCAGAACACCCGTCACACCCCAAATACAGCAATAATAAACAATATATATAAAGCTGAAAAATACAGGGTTAGAAATATACAATAACTCCATACAAAATCCTCGACGGGAAAACAAGCGTTAGGATTGACTCTCTCAAGGGACGTTGGATCCCAAATGCATAAGGACCGTCGCAGTCCTTAGCAGCCAGGGGACGTTGGATCCCCAGCAGAGTCGCCAGCTGTCGCTACTGCGAAAATCGGCGCCGGCTGAACAGAAGAGTCGCCACCGTGCGTTATTTATCCCACGGGAGGGAAAGGAAACGCTCAGAGTAAACCTCGCACAACACGGGAAAGGTATGGTCGTCGCAACCAAAACCTGGATTCGGGAGTCGGTTACGCAAGGGGAAGGTATTAGCACCCCTCACGTCCATCGTACTCGATGGGATCCACGCTTGTTTTCGGGTATGGATTGTTATTCTATCTAAACTATAGGTCAAGGGTTAAAAAGAAAATAAAATGGAAATAAAAAATGACTCGGCAAAGTATCGCACTTTATGCCTACGTATTCCCGTCTGGAACGAGAAATCAGAGTCAACGTAGTTCGCCTACCTACGGGAAAGGAGGGGAAGGTTGCTCGCTAGGATATCGCATCCTATGCCTACGTACTTTCATACAGCATGAAAGATCAGAGCAAACGTAGTTCGGGCCACGGAAGACACAAGCTTGTCTTGGTTGATTTTATTCTTTCTGAAAAAAGGTTTTCTGATTAGCGGTCCAAGCGGACAAAAATGACGTTTTGATGAGTTCACATTCTTTTACGAAAGAAGTGTCTTTTATTGTGTTTGAAATCTTTATGTGTTTTTCTGTTTGTTCTGAGAAAGAAAGAGACAGAACTCTATCCTACGGTTGCGAAGGGAATCAAACTATCCTAATGTTATCATGCATGGGTTAAGACCTAGTGTCTATCATGCTCCTCTCTAGCGCGGAGAGAAACAGAGATCCTAAGGGAATAGACGGAAACAGAAACAATAACAGATATATACAGTAAAGCAGTAAAATGCATGGATGCAGCAATACAAGCGAGGCAAGGGAGTCCCACTCAACCTCGAACCTAGAAAACAATAGGCAAAAGTGAACAGGCTTCACTTTCAACCCAGCAGGATAAACAGCAAACAATACAGTTCAAAAAACCAATCAATACATCAGCAACTAAAACACAACAATAAAACAACAGCATCAGCAGCTCTGAGTCAGCAACTGGCTTCAAACAATCTCCAATCAGCTACAAGCTTCAACAAGCATAAATCTCCATCTTCATGGCCTTCAGGCAAGGGCTTTGGTCCTCAGTCTTCCATCTGCAATGGCTTTTCTTCATGGTCAAACCTCCAGGATGAGGGATTGATCACCAAAGTGAATTGGGTGTTAAGCAATCAGTTGACTACCAAAGGTGGTGAACAGACTGCTTCTAACACAAGAGACAGTTTCTCTCAAGAGTTCTATCTCATAGACACCATCACCAAGCCTTCCAAAGGAAGGGGGTGAGTGTCTTAGAGAGACTCTGAATCACAGAGAAGAATGGATGCAGACAAGGCAATCCATGTTTGAGAAACAATCATTCTAATCTAGAGCTCTGCCTAGCTCCTAAACCCTAGTCTCCTCAGCATCTGCTAGCAAGAGACTCCTCCTCAACTCTGACAGTTGATCTTCAATCTTTTGACTCTTCAATAGCTTCATCTCCACAAATCTTCAGCTTCCCCAGGGCCCCAGACAAACCCAATACCCAATCAAGCAATCAACAAATCCCCAGAGGGCACACCACACCAAACAACAGATATACAGACAGTAATAATAGCAGTAGGGGAATCCTAACTTTTCTCTAAGGGATCTAATAGCTACCCATAGTCCCTATAGTCCCATAACTAACCTATTCAAACCCTAAGTCCTACGGGAGAAAATTGAACTTCCTAAGTTGTTACCTAAAAACCCTAGTTTTGATCATGATATTCAAGCATTTGTTAATCACCTAAAACTAACTCCTAAAAATGGGAACTAAAATATTTCTATAAGCCTAATATCTCATCTAAACAGTATAAAAAGAATGATCAAAAAATATTAAAGCATGTGAGAGAACAAAAATCATGAAAATGATGCATGAAATGTAACTATTTATTATGCTATTTATTTAGAAAATATGTAAAAAATATGAAATAAAACTAAAAATGAAATTTTATTTTCCTATAATATTCTAGACATTTTAATGAAAACATGGTAAAAAGAATGGATTAAAAAGCATTTTTTATGGATTTATTATGATTTTATAAAAATGATGAAAAATTAAAATGAAATAAGAAAAATAAAGAAATGAAATGAAGGAGGGGGTGAGAATAGGAACTTCGCTCAGTTCAAAATTGGATGGGCCTCACAGGGTAGGGGTGCAGATAGCGCTTGCCAAAGCCCAATATCAAGTCAGAAACAAAGAAAATGAAATAAACACACTGGGGGTAAGAATAGCAACCAAAATCACGTTCAATATTGGTTTGGGCCTAACTCTGGGGGTGGGGATAGCACAAGAGCCTGAGGCCCGCCCGTTTCAATTAATGAAACGGTGCGTTTGGCACCCAGCTTCTCCCTCCAAATCTGAAATCAAACGAGAGCCCTTGGATCTTCTGGGAAGTCAAGAGTCCAACCACAAATGGAAGGCTATGATTGTGTCTTCTCCAAACAAACCTGCAACTAGGGTTTCATCCTCATGAACCTCCATGCACGCACAGTTTTCTCCCTCTCTGTTCTCCTTATCCAGGCCACGAATCACCATGCTATGAACATGAAAGTTACTCCAAACCTCTCCCTCTTCAATCCTATGATCTTAGATCAATCTGAAACTCACTAAAACTCTCAACCCGATTGAGGTAAATTCTGATCACCATGGATATTCACTGATAAGCATCATGATAACTCTTCATCAAACTTGACCTAAGCTAACCTATGCCTAATGGAGGTTAACATGATCAAACTAACTAACATTCTGGTGCATTAACATGAGAGATATTGATCCAAACAGTTTATGGTACCTGCTAACAAACCTCACCAAATCGTTCCAAATTCACCTAAACTACTCTCCTAACCACCTAGATTGCATCTAAACTAACAAAAACAAGCCTAAATAACTGAATCAAGTAAATCGAATGAAAACTTACCTTGTAAGAAATTTGAGAAAACAGTTATGGAAGATGATGATTTGAGACCTCCAAGGCTTGAATCTTGATCCAATTGCTCAGGTATAGATTCTGTATGCACAAACTTGGAGTTTCCTTGCTCGAATCCTGCAATCCACTTGAACTTGTAGTTTTGAGATTCTTGAGAAAAGCACTCGAATATGAATGATTCACACCAAGAACTTGCTTCAATTATGATCTGTGATGATGATTGAGTGGAATTGAATTGGTTATGATGAAGCTTGATGAAGAATTTGAGAGAATTGTGATGAAACTTCAATGAAAAAGTGTGAGAAATTTTGTGAGAAATCTTGGTGCAAATGAGGCCAACCCTTGATCAATGCACATTTCATGAATATATAGACCCCAAATGAACATTCTAGATCCATCTTGCACATTCCCTTGTTTTCAAATTTTGATCCATTTTGGACTATGTTTCTTAAATGATAAGCAACCATGGATAACTTCATTTTTTCTTTCCAAACTCAAAAAAGTGTGTGAACCATTATTCTTAGAATTGTTTTTCCATTCAAAATCATATATTGGAAGTCTCCATTTGGACTTGTAAATCTCCCAAACCAATTTTCAACTTGAAATTATTCACTTTATATGCCTTTTTAGTTCATATTTTGACCAATTGGGTAACTCCATGCTATGAGCTTCTCCAATAACTTGTGACCTTCTTTCTAGACTTAAAATCCCATTTGGAGCAAGCTTGATGTTGTAAGTTTTTCCATTTGAGGCCTCCTTGTATGAGTTTTGGGTATAGGTTAAAATGACCTGTAATTCACAAATGCCCAAAATACCCTTTGCTTGTCAAGACCATAAGTTGAGTTCTCCACATCATATGAAGGCATACCATACCATTCTAGAAAGCTAAGACAATGAGGAACAACTCTTATGTTGACCAAGAATTCATTTGAAATCTCCTTGAGGGGCAAAACTAGCTTGGAAGTCAAGTCACTTTCACAGACAAAAATTCAGACACCCCAAATGACCTGTAACTTGTAAGGACCATAACTTGAGTTCTATAAATCTCCTTGAGGTCTTCCACCACTCAAATTAAAGGTCTTGAGATCCTCTACAAGTTTCATGTTGGCCAAGAAGCCATTTGAAGCTAGCATTTTGACTTATCTTGCTTGGAAGTTTGACCTAAACTAGGGGATTTTACAGAGAAACCCTAATTTAGTAACTCCTCTTCTCCTTGATTCCTCTTGAATTCTCCTTGTCATATCTCCATATCTTTATTCTCCATGTCCAATATTGATCCCCACATCTCTCCAATAGCCTTGAATGCCCTCTTAAGTCAGTCAATGGACTTAGGGTTGACCTAGGGTTGACCCAGATGAAACCCTAGTTGACTATCTTCAACTGTAGCTCTTGTGCTCACATCAACAACTTGTTTTCCTCTCCCATTGACTTTATAAGTCTCTCGAGATGTCTAGATGCTCTCCATGCTTTCATTTCACAGCTCATAACCCTCTTGTTGATCCTCAGATACCCTCAGCTAGGAGATGGACTCAAGGCTTGATCTGCTGAACTCCTTGCTTTCAAATTCTTTCCTGATGACTTGCATGAGATTGAATTGGAATAATAACCTCTTGCTAGGCCTCTAGAGATGAGAATAATGATTGGTCCCCTGTTGAATGACTTGCTATGCTTATGCTATGCAGATGGTTAGTCTATGTACATGACTCTATATGCAAATGCTAATGATGATGCAACATAAATCCAAGGAATAAGGTTGAGCAAATTTTAGGGTGCAACATGAAGGAATTCAGATAATGAAACGCACCGTTTCATTTATTCAGTGTTTTGGGCTTAATGAATTAAGTGATATTCACACCCCCCTGATGGCCCAACCCATGGTTTGAACTGTGTCTCGTTGCTATCCACACCGCGCGTGTTATTTTTTTAATTTGATTTTCTTTTAATTTTCATTTTATACATGGTTCTTGAAAAATTTATAATAAATTGAAAATTAATCCAATTAATCCCATTCTTTTTGCATTTTACTCATGATTGAGTCTAGTATTTTTTAGAGAAATTTTTTTTTCATTTCATGTATTTTCTGATTTAATGGGAATTTTACATTTTAATTGATATTAAAATGGTTATGTTTGATACTTAATTTTGTGGAATTTAGTGTGATCACTTGGTGTTGATTTTGAGCCTAATTTTGTGTTTGTGATTAGGTTAGACATGTATGCTCCCATAGTATTTTTCTCACATTTTTGTGATGAAAATAGGTGTACTTTCTAGATTGATATTTAGGTGTTTCCTTTTAGGGTTTAGGTTTGATACCTTGTAGTGTAGAATTTAGTTCTAGGTCTAATTTGATGATTTGATCTCTGGAATTAATGTGGTAGAGTCATGATTGACCTAGGTTCCCATAGTAATTTTTGTAGGATTTTACAATTGATTTTAGTATTTTAGTTAGGACTAACTTTAGTACTAGGTTTTAGGTGATCCTAACTTACTAATTCAACTAGTTTAACTTCCTTAGTCCCCTCAGATTAGGGTTTGTGCTTGGTTTGCCTTTGGTTGAGATTGAATACAAGTTGAAGACAAGGTGAAGAGGCTTGAAGTTGCTTGGAGCTTGGTTTTGTTGGTGCCTGAAGGTGTCTGATGAAGGTTTAGGAGATAAGAGCCATAGGGAGAGCCTTATAGTTAGAATGACTTCTTTCACAAACATGGAAAGCATCCTGTGCTTCCATCCCTCCCAATGACTAAAAGTCCTTCTCAGATATTCACATCCCTCCTTTGGAAGGATGAGTGGCTTTATCTGGGAAGTAGAACTTTGAAGGAACCAGTCTCTCATAATGATGAACCCTTACAGGCTTCCCTTGGTTGTCAATAAGCTGTTTATCATTTCTCCTCATTCTGTTAAATCAATTATCTTCTGGTTTGAGTATCTTGAAAGATGTTAGACTTGAGTTTGAAGATGAGGACTCCATTGAAGAGTGTGGAAGAGGATGATTCCTAGAGCATTGCCATTGCAGCTGAAGCTTGAAGAGCAAGAAGAACAGGTTGATACTTGAAGTTCCAATGGAGATTGAGTGAAGAATGAGAAGTTCCTTGCTTGAAGAAGATTGAAGGATGAAGTTGACACTTCTAAGTGATTAAAGATTACTCTGAGAAGCTGAAGCTTGTAGGAGAAGAAGACCAAGTTGATACTGGTAAAGCAAAGAGAGCTGAAGCTTGAAGACTAAGTTGATACTTATGAAGGGGATTCAGTTGAGATTGAGTGTAGAGCTGAGGCTTGAGGAATAAAGGATGAGTTGATATTTACACTGATACATTGAGAGCCTGAAGGAATCAAGTTGATACTTGTAGCTAAGAGTGAAGCCTGAAGGTAGAATTCTCTGAAGAGCTGAAGCTTGGAGAAGAAGGATAAGTTGAAACTTATGTTGATGGGTTGAAACCTGGAGAAGCAAGTTGATACTTGGCATGAAGGGTGATTGAAGTCTGAAGACTGGGTTGCTGTTAGAAGAGCTGAAGCTTGGAGTGAGAGAGAGGGGTTGATCTGCTTTCTTTCCTGTCTATTTTCTTTTCTGTATTGCTGATGTGCCTTGTTTGACTTGCTTGATGCATTAGAATAAGTCCATGATTAGACTGACTTTAATCTAGGAGCATGATTGCACTAGAGGTTGAGTTTCTCCCTCTGCTTGTATTGTTACTGTATGGCTTTGCTTGCGGGTATTTGGTAGAGCCCTGCTCCCTTGCCCATGTGGTTTGTTTTGCTTGATAGCATTCCATTTTCTTCTGTATGATTGCAGTCTCTTATATTGTGCTTGACAGCATATTATTTCCTCTGTATGATTACAATCTCTTATATCCTGCTTGATAGCATGTTGTTATTGTTGCTGTATGATTGCAGTTATTCATTCTGGCTTGAGGTTGAGATGAGCTTGTGGAGGCTGCTGCCCCACACACATTTCCTCCCTCACTTGCATTGCATGCATCTTACTGTATATCTGTGTACTGTTTACTGTTTAAGCTGATGCTTTATCTGTTTCTGTTTATCATTGATATGATCCCTTAGGACTCTCACTTCCTTTGACAAGGAAGTGATGATAGAACTTTAGGTTGAAACCTATGCATGATAACTTCTAGGAGTTCCCTGTTTCAAACCTCGACCATAGGATGAATCCTTGGCATGACAACAGTAGGACTTGATAGTCTCCCCGTAGTTGAGCCCCGTCTCTTCTCATCTCAAAACAGCTTAAGATACAGTAATCATGAATGATTTCTTTCGTACGTCACGGGCCTTAAGCTATCTGAGAAAGGATTGTTGGAGAGCTTCTTTTCAACAGTCTGGATTTTTAGTATGGCATCCTTTGGGTGACATGCGACGCATTCACTCTCAGATCATAGTCTTTAGTGCGATTGAAATTGCAAACACGATAAAAAACACTTCTTCCGTAAAAGACAGAAAACAAACTTCAAACCTTTTTGCCCCGTGGGCCCATAATTCAAAGGAAGCTTTTCTGAAGAAAAGAGTGTCGTTAAACTTCAGCGCCAACGCAAACAGGCTTTGTCCCTAACTGCTGGAACTGCTGTTTAACCCTACTCGATAAAACAGATGAATCTGAATTCCCGTAATCCGTAGTTATCCCGAACTACGTAAGCTCTGATCTCTCATACCTGTTGAGAGTACGTAGGCACAATACTGATGTATTGGCGAGCCACCTTCCCCATAACCCGTAGTAGGGCGAACTACGTTGACTCTGATTTCTCATTCTCTGATGAGAATACGTAGGCATAAAGCGCGACGCTTTGCCGAGTCATTTTTCTTTTCTGTTTAAGCCAGCCTTGATAGGTAGATAATAAACCAACTCGTCCAGTAAACACAACAAGCGTGGATCCTATCGAGTACGATGGACGTGAGGGGTGCTAATACCTTCCCCTTGCGTAACCGACTCCCGAACCCAGACAATGGTTGCGACGACCTTGTCTTATACCTTTTTCGTCAGGTTTTTCCGATCGTTTCCTTTCCCGTTCCGAGGGATAAATAACAAAAGGTGGCGACTCTTCTGTTTTGCCGGCACCTTATTTTCGCGAAAGCGACACTGATTAAGACCCCAAGGGGTGAAAAAGAGTTTGAATTGTTTTTGTGTTTTTTAAGGAAGAAGTGTTTTGAATTAGAGTGTTCATAATGTATGTTGTAACGAAGTCTAAAACCTAGGATCGAATGCGTCGCATATCGTCCTAAGGACGTATACTAAACACTCTAGGCAATTGAGAGGTAACCACTCAATCACCATTTCCCAAGTACAAGGCTCATGGCACAACACTCATTATATTTATTAAGTGAATTGAAGTTGTTTGAAGATGAGAAGAGAAAGGGGACAAACTAAGGGGGACTAGACCAAACCCTAAAAGTTGTCATGCAAATGTGCACCTAAAGTTGAGTTTGAAAGGGGACTACCTAATGTTATCATGCATGGTTAGAACCCTAATGTCTATCATAACCTCTCTTGAAAAAGAGAGGTTGGAAATCCTAAGTGAAGGAAGACAAAAGGAAAAGAAACAATAAGAAGAAACAATGCAAATGTAGGATGCAAACATAAATGCAATAAGGAAGACAAAGATGCAATGCAAGTGAGGGAGAAAATATGTGTGGGGCTGGAACCTCCATAAGCTCATCTCAACCTCAATCCATGGTATGAATAAACATAAGAGAAAAGGAGAAGAAGATGCATAGAAAACAAGTAACAAAAACAATGAGAAAAAGTCCTCATGGATTCATTACTTTAGGTAGGCTTCAAGTTCCTCCTAAGGAGGGACCAAGCAACCTTAAGTAGTATTCCAAGGTCATTGGACATAATGGGGATGGGAAGAAGATATCTCAAATGCCAAAACACAACATCATAAACACATGCCAACAATAACACCAAAAAATGCAAGTAAACATCACTTATGGAAACACAATATGCAAATATGAAAGTATGATCTCAAATGAACAACCTATGCATATGATAAAAACCCAAGAATTAACACACAAGACCTATAACAAGTCCCTAACATGAAACAATCAGAATTAGGTTCATCAATAACGCACAACTAAGCTTTTGGAAGCAAAACAAAACAAATGCAACAGCAATGATGCACAAACATGAAGCAACTTGCAAAATACATGAAAAATAAGAAAATGCATCAAAAAAAGCCAAATAAAATATCAGAGGACCCCCAAGGTATCAGGAACCAGGGGTCAAAAGGAGAGATTGAAAAACAAAAGGGAACTCCCTCAATAGAAGGCAAACATCAAGAGTGTTCCAAAACAGGGCAGAAATGGAGAGGGAACAAAAACAAATCAAACCACATGGAAATAGCACTTAAAAAATTATGGAAAAACTTTCTGGACATTAATCAACATGTCAACACAATTCTCAAAATAAAATTAGAAGTTTAATCCATACCATGAGAAAGAAATAAAATTAACAAGTCAGCACACATTTTTCACACCATTAAATGACCAATTAAAAGGAAAATATGAAAATAAATGAAAAATGCATCAAAACACAATTAAAAATGCACAAAATTAAAAGACATGTTAAAGTATGTTCATGATTTTTTTTAGAATTTTTAAATATTTTTTACGAATTTTTAAAAGTGCATACAAATAAAAGAAATAAAGATAGAAAACAAAATGCAGAAAAATTTACAACCATCGGATGTGCATACCAGTCAATAGATCAAACGCACTAGAACGTGCCACATCAATTAATGAAATTGGTTTAAGATTGTGTATGCATTAGTGGAAAGAGGAACATGTATGTCTTAATGTAAACCACACGATCCATAAAAACACGATCGGACAAATCATGCTGCAACACGTCATCTCATCTTCTTCCTTGGAATTCCGGTCGCCGGAATTTTGCACCGGTCATCCCCTCCGAGCACTCCGGCCGCCGCGGCTACTCCCCCCCACCGTGGCTTCATCATTTTTCAACCGTTTCGCACAAACCTTATATGGAAATCCATCTACTCTCCGAGGGGAACAAGAATCTAGCCTTAGTTTTCATGGAAACCTCACCAATAAAGAGAAAATCGAACAACAAGCTTGCATGCCAAAAAGTGAAGTTCACCAAAACTCAAATAAATTCATCCTAACATCATCCTCATGTTATGTATGTTATAGATCCATGAAAATTGAAGCAAAAACATGCAAAAACAGTCCATACAAAATCAACTAAGTTTGAAGCTCCATTTTTCAAATGTCATGAACATCAACAATTAATATCCAGAAATGATCTACATGCTTCTGATAACGAGAAAACGCATCGATTATATTGCTAGGTTTCATTAACATTTTATCGCATATTCACCGTTTTAACACTCGATTTCTCGAGTTTTTCTTACCATTTTGCAGGTACATCATTATATGGAGCTAAATCATGAATTAAGAGCAAAAGGAACAAAAGAAACCATAAAGAGATGAAGAAATGAAGAAGCCTGCAAAAGACTGCATAATTTGTTGCAGCCACGGTCGTCACAAGGGTGTCACGACCGTGACACCCCAATTTGAGCCATCACGACCGTAAGAGAGTGGTCACGACCGTGACACTTAAAAACCACAAGTTACGAACGTGAAGACCTTGTCACGACCGTGACAAGGGTAAAATTAGGTTTTTGACTCAGACTACGTCAAGGCATTACGTGAAGACCATTTCTCCTATTGGCATTACGTGAAAACCACTTCTCCTATTTTGTTGCCACGTTCCTGCATTCCTTCCACAAATTCAGCAAGGCCCATGCAACAAAGGTCCAAAAATCCAGCCCATCAAGGATTCTATAAATAGTACAAGTTCTATGAACAAAAGACACACAAAGCATTTTTTTCAAATTCCTGCGGAAGCTCTGTCGAACTGTATTACGAACCAGCCTTTCTATTCCTGCATTATTTTTAGTTTTCTGTTTCGTTTTCTATTGTATCCAAACCCGCCATATAACAATTTCCAACATCAGGAAATTGTTATACATTTATTTGTTTCTAAACCTTCAGCATTCGTTTATTTTCAATTTCCGCCAACTCCAAGCTTTCCGGTCTGTGGAAGAAGGAGTCTGCTCGAATATTTGTTAACCAGGTTTTTCATTATATTGCAATTTAATTTAATTATAATGTTTATTTATTTTTCTGCCATGAGTATGTTATTATTAAATTTTCTGTCTCTGTCTGGTTCAACATCGATGAGTAGCTAAACACCTTAGGGCGGTATGTAGTTATAACAAACTTAACCGGTAAAATATAACCATAGGCTAAAAATAATTAATCACTTAACATTCTGGCTGACACTTTTTAATTAAAATAGACCTTTTCGTTACGAGAGTAAGAAAAGAGTATTAGGTTAGGTCAAGACCACGAGAGTGTGAGATTTTAACCAGATAGCTAAAGTTAGGCATTTAAATTAAACACAGCGAGAGCGCTTTAAGATAAATTAGAATTACTTAGTTTCCAAAAATTACCTCTAAACACTTATGGGCTAGCGAGAGAAGGCATAGGGCTTTAGGGATAAGATCTGATATAAGACCACGAGAGTGTGAGTTGAGGGTATTTAAACTGGTAATCTCTACCGAATAGATTAAGTGAACACCTTTATAAGCCTAGGTTAGATTGACCCACCTAAGTTAGTATAATTACATACCGACCGCCTTAATATTACTTTATTAAAACTTAAATTTAATTCCGCCTTTAATAGTCTTAAAAATCAACAAAAAATCGTGACAACCATTCGCCTTAGCCAAACTAGAAGTTCATCTAGCACTAGGTAACCATAGAATCCCTGTGGATCGATAATCTTAAATATTACTTCGATAGGCTGTGCACTTGCAGTACGATACCGCTAGACGCATAAGTAGACACGTCTTTAGCCCATCAAGTTTTTGGCGCCGTTGCCGGGGATTCCTTAATTTAGTTACTAGTGCATTTAGGTAGCATTGTCTAGACTAAGGTATCAACTATTTAATTTAATCTAATCTCCGAGTGTATGCCAAGTACTCGCTCTAAAAGCGAAGACTTGCAACCTCTAATCCCTGAATTGGAACGCTTCTTACACGTAAGAAGACGTATATTCGATTTCGAAAATAATTACAATATTCCAGATCTTCAATTTGATCCGCCTAAACCAGTCGTAAAATCAAAGGACGCAGAGATGGCTGAAGAACAGACTCATCCACTCAAGTATTACGCTAATCCTTCGCAAGCTGAACCGCATTCAAGCATTGCAGCGCCGGCTATCAACCGAAATGATTTCGAACTAAAACCTTCGTTGATATCAGCCGTGCAACAAAGTCAATTCGCCGGAAATCCTACCGAGGATCCGAATCTTCATCTTTCGATCTTTGTGCAATATGCAGATACCGTAAAAGCCAATGGAGTTACCCAAGAAGCTATTAGACTACGTTTATTTCCTTTTTCGCTTCGAGACAAAGCAAGAGCTTGGCTTCAATCTCTGCCTTCGAACTCAGTAACTACGTGGGAAGAACTTAAGAGAGTTTTCTTGAATAGGTATTTTCCACCTAGCAAGACAGCTATGCTGAGAGCTCAGATCAACGGATTTAAGCAAAGAGAAAGTGAATCATTATTCGAAGCTTGGGAACGCTATAAGGATCTACTGAGACTTTGTCCACATCATGGATTAATAGAATGGATGGTCATCCATACCTTCTATAATGGACTCTTGTACAATACAAGAATGACAATTGACGCTGCCGCGGGTGGTGCATTGATGGACAAAGAATATAATGATGCCTATGCACTTATCGAAAGTATGGCTCAAAATCATTACCTTTGGGGAAGCGAGAGAGTCGCAACTGAGAAACCAACAAAGGGAGGTATGTACGAAGTAAGTAGTATGGACCAAGTCAATGCGAAGTTTGACCAACTAAGCCAAAAGATCGATAACATGGCCATAACACCTACAGCCACCGTGGCTGCAGTAACACCTAACTGTGAGTTATGTGGAGTCCCAGGACACGAAGTTTCTGATTGTCAACTATTGGCAGGAACTCCCACTGATCAAGTGAATTATGCTCAAGGAAACCCTTACTCAAACTCATACAACCCAGGTTGGAAGAATCATCCGAACTTCTCCTATAAGAATAACAATGCTTATTACGCACCAGGTCAAGCACCAGCTACATCACCAGGATATCAAAATACTGCTCCTAATATCCCTAGAAAATAGAACCTTGAATTGATGATGGAGAACTTTATAGCTAACCAATCTCAAACAAACAAGGACTTCTTAAACCAAAACATTCACACTAGTGAGCAGATTAAACAATTAGTGAGCAAAGTAGATGCATTAGCTACACATAACAAAATGCTTGAAACTCAGATTTCACAAGTAGCTCAACAACAAGCACCTACTGCTGCACCAGCTGGAGTATTCCCTGGACAACCTCAACCTAATCCGAAAGGACATGCTAACGCTGTAATATTAAGAAGTGGCAAGGAACTTGACGGACCTACCGATCCAAGACTTGACAATCCAGCCATGTACCAAAAACCGGATAAACCGACTGAAGTGGTGAATGATCCAGAAGAAAAGGAAGATGACAATCGAGAGGTAGTGGAGAAAGAACAACCTTATGTGCCTCCACCACCCTATAAACCACCAATTCCGTACCCTCAAAGATTAATAAATTCCAAGACGACGGGTCAATTTAAGAAATTTGTCGAACTTCTGAAACAGTTGAATATTACTATTCCGTTTACAGAAGCAATTACCCAAATACCCTCGTATGCTAAGTTTTTAAAAGAAATCTTATCCAATAAGAAAAAGATAGAGGATAACGGAACAGTTACACTTACTGCCGAGTGTAGCGCCATAGTTCAGAATAAAATGCCTCCTAAGCTAAAAGATCCAGGAAGTTTCTCTATACCCTGTGTAATAGGAAAATTCGTCATTGACAAAGCTCTATGCGATTTAGGAGCCAGTATCAGTGTTATGCCCTTAACGATTTGCAAAAGGCTAGACATGGGAGACCTAAGACCAACTAAAATGTCTGTTCAACTAGCCGATCGCTCTGTTAAATATCCTGTAGGCATACTAGAAAACGTCCCAGTACGTATAGGACAATTCTACATCCCTACTGATTTTATAATCATGGACATCTCTGAAGACTCCACTACACCTATCATACTAGGAAGACCATTCTTAGCTACCGCCGGAGCTATAATAGACGTAAAAAGAGGAAAGCTAACCTTTGAAGTAGGTGAAGAGAAAGTTGAATTTATTTTAACACAATTCTTACAATCACCAGCTATAGAGGATACATGCTATCTATTGGACGTAATTGACGAATGTGTAAGAGAAATGGAACTGAAAGAGACCACTTATTCTGAAATAATGAAAATTCAAATCCCTCCGATTTTCGAAGATGATAATTGGCGAAAACCGTATCAGGATGATAGTCTAAGCGAAAGTTTAGCACTTACACCGGATCCCATGCCAAGTAAAGATAAACCTACATTAGGATTAAAAACTTTACCTCATAACCTAAGGTACGAATTCTTAGACGTTGAATGTAAAAGACCAGTTATAGTAAATTCCAGTTTAGGAACTATAGAAACAAAGAAACTTTTAGATGTCTTGAAGAAATATCCAACTGCATTAGGATATAACATATCTGATCTCAAAGGAATATGTCCTTAAGTTTGTATGCATCGTATTCTGCTAGAAGAAGATTGCAGAACCTCCAGAGAATCTCAAAGAAGAATTAACCCAACCCTTAGCACTGTAGTAAAAGAAGAAGTTAAGAAATTATTAGATGCCGGGATAATATATCCAATCTCTGATAGTGAATGGGTTATTCCAATACATGTAGTGCCAAAGAAAGGAGGTATCACTGTTGTGAAAAACGCTCAAGGCGAATCGATATCGCAAAGAGTAGTGACGGGATATAGAGTGTGCATAGATTATCGTAAACTAAACAAAGCCACTCGAAAAGATCATTTCCCACTACCTTTCATAGATCAAATGTTAGAACGATTAGCCAAGCATTCTTACTTCTGTTATCTTGACGGTTACTCAGGATTTTTCCAAATCCCTATCCATCCTGATGATCAAGAGAAGACTACATTCACATGTCCTTATGGAACGTTCGCTTATAGGCGAATGCCCTTTGGATTATGCAACGCTCCTGCAACCTTTTAAAGATGTATGATGTCAATCTTCGCAGATTTTATAGACAACATCATGGAAGTGTTCATGGACGACTTCTCTGTATGCGGGCAAAGTTTTGAAGGATGCTTATCGAACTTAGAAATGGTGTTAGAAAGATGTGTAAAAGTAAATCTCGTGCTTAACTGGGAGAAATGTCATTTTATGGTCAACGAAGGAATAGTATTAGGTCATGTAATATCCGACAAGGGAATTGAAGTTGATAAAGCTAAGATTGAAGTAATAAAAGATCTTCAACCCCCTAAAACCGTTCGAGAAATACGAAGCTTTTTAGGACACGCCGGTTTTTACCCACGATTCATCAAAGATTTCTCGAAAATCACTAAACCTCTTACTGGTTTATTAATGAAAGACACTGAGTTCATCTTCAATGAAGATTGTCTTAAAGCATTCGAAACTCTAAAAACAACCCTCATCACCGCACCAATCATGCAACCCCCTGACTGGAGATTACCTTTTGAAATCATGTGCGATGCGAGTGACTATGCTGTAGGCGCAGTTCTGGGCCAGAGAAAGGAAAAGAAACTTCATGCGATTTACTATGCCAGTAGAACCTTAGATTCTGCCCAGATGAACTACGCTACTACCGAAAAAGAATTGTTAGCAGTTGTCTTTGCGCTTGACAAATTCCGTTCTTACCTAGTAGGAGCGAAAATAATCATTTACACAGACCATACTGCTATCCGATATCTATTAACTAAGAAAGATGCTAAACCAAGACTCTTAAGATGGATTTTACTCTTACAAGAGTTTGATCTAGAAATAAAAGATAAGAAAGGTACTGAGAACGTCGTAGCGGACCATTTATCTAGAATAGAAGGTATTAAACCCGAACAAGTGCCGATTAACGATGATTTTCCGTATGAACAGCTGATAGCACAAATAGGAAGCGACCTAGCTCAGTTAGATATAAATGAACCAGAATCCGTGGAAACAATCCAGACAACTGTAGGACTGCCATGGTACGCTGACATTGTCAACTACCTAGCCGCAGGAGCTCTTCCACCCGATCTAACCTATCAGCAGAAAAAGAAATTCTTTCATAATCTGAAACATTACTATTGGGATAAACCATTATTGTTCAAAAGAGGACCAGATGGAATCTTTCGCCAATGTATTCCCGAAGAAGAAATAGAAGATGTCATTGCTCAATGCCATTCATCTCCTTATGGTGGACATGCAAGCACTTCCAAGACTTGTGCAAAAATCTTGCAAGCCGGCTTATTCTGGCCTAATCTATGGAAGGATGTCCACATCGCTGTTATAAATTGCGATCGGTGTCAACGCACTGGCAATATTTCAAGAAGAGATGAAATGCCTCAAAAAGGAATTTTAGAAGTAGAAATCTTTGACGTCTGGGGAATAGATTTCATGGGACCATTCCCATCATCTTTCGGTAATAATTACATACTCGTAGCTGTCGATTATGTTTCGAAATGGATTGAAGCCATAGCTTCTCCTACAAACGATACACGAGTAGTAATAAAGCTTTTCAAAAATATAATCTTTCCCAGATTTGGTGTGCCTAGACTCGTCATAAGTGACGGTGGCTCGCACTTCATTTCAAAAATCTTTGACAAATTACTATCTAAATATGGAGTAAGACACCGTGTGGCTACACCATATCACCCACAAACAAGTGGACAAGTCGAAGTCTCAAATAGAGAAATTAAACAAATCTTAGAAAAAACTGTCGCCATATCTCGGAAAGATTGGTCATCTAAACTTAATGAAGCTTTATGGGCTTATAGGACCGCTTACAAGACACCCATAGGTACTACACCTTTCAAACTAGTTTATGGAAAATCTTGTCACCTCCTAGTAGAACTAGAACACAAAGCTTATTGGGCAATCAGAACTCTCAATATAAACTATAATGCTGCAGGAGAAAAGCGAATCCTAGACATTAACGAATTAGAAGAATTAAGGTTAGATGCATATGAGAATGCTAAGATATATAAAGAAAGAACTAAGCGATGGCATGATAAACGCCTATCTAGGAAAGAATTTAGTGTGGGAGACGTTGTACTCCTCTTTAATTCGAGACTTAGGCTCTTTCCTGGAAAATTAAAATCTAGATGGTCAGGACCCTTTGAAATAACTAAAGTATTCCCGAGTGGAGCAATAGAAATTAAGGGTAGGAATAGTGAACCATTCATAGTAAACGGACAACGTTTAAAACACTATCATAAAGTTGAAAATAGAGATTATGCGAATAATCTAAAGCTTTTAGAATTGTCCACTAATTCCCCTGATTAATCTAAACCTAAGCATTACGTCAGGCTTTTGACAATAAAAACAGCGCTTAGTGGGAGGCAACCCATTTACTTATTTAATTATTTAAACTATTCTTTTCTTTTAGCATATTGTTATTTATCGTTTTACTATTTTTTTAATTGTTTTGTCATTTTATAGTTTTATTTTATATTACTATTATTGCCATTACATTATGCATTTCATTTTCTTATTTTTATCTTAAATCACTTTTTACAGATTTTCTAAAGTCTTTTCCACTGATTTGTTTCCCCCATATTTGCACTGACCATGGCTAACCAACCAATTAACCATATGGAAACCAAATTTAGAGGTAGGAACCAAAGAATGAAGTTTGAAGAGTTATCACAGAGGAAAATGGATTTGACCCTGTACCCGGATGATAAGACTATGGAAACCCTAGGTATACATGATAGTGTCATGTACTTGTTAAACCGACTCGGATGGGAGAATGCATTGATCCAACATAAGTTTGTGACTTACCGCGAGCTCACCCTTGAGTTCCTGAGCTCCTTAATTTACCTACCTGAGCGCGGTTTTGGATTTAGGAAAGGATTTATTAGTTTCCTCCTATTTGGAATAGAATATGACTTTAACCATAAAGAACTAGCTGACTTGTTAGGATTCCCTAGTGGACCATTTGCTTTTACTACCACACAGGTAGAATTGATGGATATGGAGCTAGATTTCTTTTGGGGAACTTTAACCGGAAACTACCACCCTGAACCAAATAACATGAATAATGATGAGATCCATAATCCTGCTCTCCGTTACTTCCATAAATTCCTTGCCCACACCTTCTTTGGAAAAGAAGAAAACATTACCGGAGTTTCTAAAGATGAAATATTTATTATGTCATGTTTCACTAATGGACAGCCTGTTAATGGTGTACCTTTCATGATGCAAACCTTCACCCGTATCCAAGAAGAACCTGAATTACCTATATTAGTAGGAGGTCTTGTAACCATGATTGCTGATGCCATAGGACTTAGGTACCAACTGGACAGGTGCAACCGTCTAGGAACAATCCGCCCTATGAATCTTAATTTCTGCTTCAATAGACATATCATAAGGAATTTAGGACATCCACCTTTTGAGTACCTAATCCGGAACGAAGTAGTAACCCTGTTCACATTGCCTAACCATGCTAGAGTAAGTGTTCACAATAAGGATAACTGGCTTTATGAGTTAAACCCACCTGATTATCCATCTACTCCTGAAACACCTCAGTCTTACAAGATAAAAGATGATATAATGACCGCTGTCGAAACTGACCCTGAGACACCTCCTGGTTACCATGACATTGACCACACTGAAGAAGTACATGAAACCCCTGAAGTGAATCAAGGAGATTATGCTAACAACTTACAAAACATCATGAACACTCTCAATGCTTACCAAACTGACATTAATTTATTTAAAGAAGACATTAAGAGCATGCGATTGGACATTATAGGATTGACTGACATAGCCTGCGAACAATTCTATCACTTGAACTCCGCCATCGAAGACTTGAAGAAACGCTTTTGAAAATGCTATAAGTGATTTAGTTTATTTTTCTCATTGTTTTCGTTTCTAGTTAGATTTATTTTTCGCAACAATTTCATACCGTAATTTCCGTTTATGTAACTTCATTTTCAATTACTTTATGGAATGCACCTTTAATTCCAAAATTTCCCCATTTTTAGCAATTTATATATTTTTCATTCTATGTACTGTTATGCTTGCATTATTTCATATTATATACAATCTCTCATGCCATGCAAGTTAGTATAGTACTGTGTTGAAATTATATACTATATGGTGTTTATAATTTAATATGAGTGTTAGTAAAGAAAATACATTATTATAAAATATGTGAATTAAGTGAGAAAATGTTTTTCTGGAAATTATTCAACGAAGCGTGCCCTCACGGTCGTCATACCCATCTCACGATCGTGACGTGCTTAAATAGCGTGTCACGACCGTCACACCCCTGTCACGACCGTGACAACCCCTATTACAGGAATCGTGAGAAACAGAACTGTTTCTCATCGTGCCTCTTCTTCTTCTTCCTCCATAACTTCCTCAAAACTACCCATTTTCTCCATAACCTCCGTAACCTCCCCATTACCAACATTAACCCCCCATTATCATAACCTATCACATTCTCACTCTCCATTATTTATCCCGAATCAATATTTCTTTCATTTTACCATTTTTTTTTACAAAACATCAAAACTCTTCATTCTTCACTCTAAGCTCTTGCATGCAATGGATTCTATTACTTTTAGAGAAGGTGATGCTGGAGAAACTCAGAGAGAACGTTTTCTCCGATTCCAAAACCGCGGTGTGCAACCTACACGTTACATTGACACTGTCTGTTTGAGGGAACTCGGAATGCTTGCCAGTGTTAAAAGCCTGCTTCAAAAAGTCGGTCTGTGGGATCTTTGCAGTCAACCTCAGCCCACATTCGAGCTTCTGACACTGGAGTTCTTAAGCTCATTCAGTTACATCACCGGTACCGGTTCTCAGAGTCAGCTCACCGGTGTCGCCAAATTCAGATTGCATGGCCAAGAGTTCAACATTTCGCAAACCAGGATAGCCGAGTTGTTAGGCTTCAATCACGGAACTGAAGCTCACCGTCGCGTGCCCGATAATTTTAGTGAACAAGCTTTCACTCTATGGCACGACTTAACCAACACCCATGCATCAGCCTTCCAAAGCCTCAACGCTACACACATTCACAACCCGGCAATCCGCTATTTCCACCGTGTCATATGCAACACCATCTTCGCTCGCGAAAGCAACCATAAGCTCAACTCCAAGGAGCTTCTATTCCTACACTGCGCTCTTAATGACGAGCCGATCAACGCTGCCCCTTTCATGCTTTATCATATCCAGGCCATTGCACACAGAGGCTCCACCCCGTTCTTCATAGGCGACATTGTCACCACCCTCGCCATTCAGTTGGGGCTTGGTGACTTGGTCGTTAATCAGCCTCACCTAGCCGCAGAATTCCTCACCAAGAGTTATTGCAGGTCCGCTCACCTGATTGCGCAGCGAGATGATGGCAGGTACAGCCCTGTTGTCCATGGCACCATTTTCCATCATATCATTCTGCCGTCCCGCGACCGCATCGATCCATCCAACCGAGCCAACTGGCTCTTTGTTTTACCTGTTGCTGCCGATCACGTCCCTATTCATGATGATCAGGCAGACCC
Source organism: Lathyrus sativus (assembly GCA_963859935.3). Classification (NCBI taxonomy): domain Eukaryota; kingdom Viridiplantae; phylum Streptophyta; class Magnoliopsida; order Fabales; family Fabaceae; genus Lathyrus; species Lathyrus sativus. Next base: position 920,477,469 of record OZ012735.1, read on the forward strand.
TCCAGCGGATGAGATGCAGGACGCTATGGATGCAGCTGAGCCTGTCCAGGATATACCAGAGACATCTACCCGACAACCCCCTGCTCCCGAAATCACACTTGAGGAAGTCCTCCGTGCGATTCATCAGCAGAACCAGATGAACGCCGCACTGGAGCGAAGGCAGAAGGAGCAGTATGATGCTTTACTCAGCACTATTGCAGCAAACCAGGAAGCTACTAATGAGAAGTTTGGAGAAATTTTCAGCGAGCTAGAAGCCCTCCGCATTAGCATCACTGCTGCCTCCGGCACCGGTTCTGATCCTGAAGCGACTCCTTCCAGACGCCGCTCCCGCACCAGAGGCCGAGCCTGCGGTCCTCAGCAGCCATAGTTTTAGTTTGCTTATGTTTGTTTTTCGTTTTTGTCGTTGTACTGTACCGCATTTATATCACAACATTGAGGACAATGTCTGATATAGTGTGGGAGAGGTACCTTTCATTTCCGCATTTTCCCTTTTTCGCACTTTTCCATTTCGTTGTATTTTCAATTCCGTTGTATTTCTTTTCGCAAGTTAATGAAATGAGCAAATCTTTGTGCTATTTTCTTTAATTTCGAACTTTCCCCGATTATTTAGCTATACCAGAAAAAATCTTTAATTATTCGCATTACCCGACTTACCTAAGGAATCGTAATTAGGAAGCCGAGAACGATTAAACAAGACCAATACAATCTTGACATCTTTGACTCCCTACTTAAGCAATTCCATCCCGATTACCATTACGAGCACACTTTTAGTTTCAGTTCAAAAGTAACCCCTAGTAGTTTATACTAGCAGTCAGCACCGTCTGAACACAAACCACGTGGGGAGCCGATGAATATAAGCGTTTGATGCCTAATCAATAATGATCCTTCATATCTCGATGCAAAATGAAAAGAAATGGCACCAAAGTACACGGTCGCATATAAGAAACGAGAAATATGAGAAGGAGTCCGTTGCAAGTTGGTTCAGAGGTACTGGTTCTGAACTCGGTAGGGCGTGCTACGGCTCGATCCCCCACAACCTCCAAATTGGATAAAATATGTAGGGTTACCACACTCGTGTACCAGACCCCGTGCTCAAAAAGGATCAAAGTCGCTAACCGGCTACTCCACTACGTGCGTGCTAAGGCAAAGGGCTTAATGTGATTGCGCTAGAATGAAACCGGGCGAAATAAGATCGAAAAACTCCAGGTGAAATCGTAATGTAATTGCCGATTGTTTCTTTTAACGGGAAGTCGACGACATAGCTTGTTGCTTGTGTCATTAGTGTATCGGTAGTGTTCTATCAAAGTACCGAATTATCCGACAAAACGATCCCTCGTACGGTTTGTTATGAGTATGCGTGAATAAAATCTTGTCCGCCGATTTTCAACCGACTATTTGCTTGAGGACAAGCAAAGGTTTAAGTTTGGGGAAGTTTGATAACGAGAAAATGCATAGATTATATTGCTAGGTTTCATTAACGTTTTATCGCATATTCACCGTTTTAACACTCGATTTCTCGAGTTTTTCTTACCATTTTGCAGGTACATCATTATATGGAGCTAAATCATGAATTAAGAGCAAAAGGAACAAAAGAAACCATAAAGAGATGAAGAAATGAAGAAGCCTGCAAAAGACTGCATAATTTGTTGCAGCCACGGTCGTCACAAGGGTGTCACGACCGTGACACCCCAATTTGAGCCATCACGACCGTAAGAGAGTGGTCACGACCGTGACACTTAAAAACCACAAGTTATGAACGTGAAGACCTTGTCACGACCGTGACAAGGGTAAAATTAGGTTTTTGACTCAGACTACGTCAAGGCATTACGTGAAGACCATTTCTCCTATTGGCATTACGTGAAAACCACTTCTCCTATTTTGTTGCCACGTTCCTGCATTCCTTCCACAAATTCAGCAAGGCCCATGCAACAAAGGTCCAAAAATCCAGCCCATCAAGGATTCTATAAATAGTACAAGTTCTATGAACAAAAGACACACAAAAGACACACAAATTCAGCAAGACACACAAAAGACACACAAGTTCTATGACAACCATTCGCCTTAGCTAAACTAGAAGTTCATCTAGCACTAGGTAACCATAGAATCCCTGTGGATCGATAATCTTAAATATTACTTCGATAGGCTGTGCACTTGCAGTACGATACCGCTAGACGCATAAGTAGACACGTCTTTAGCCCATCACTTCAAGGATCCAAATGCAACAAAAATGGCGAAGAACCATGGTATATTGAGAGTGTAAGGTTAAATTCAAAGTACCTAGTGGAGAACTTCCACTGAGCCTTCAACAGGTGCTAAAGCTTGAAGAAAACGATCCAAACACGTTCAATGATCCATAATAAAGCTTTTGCAACCTTCAATTTGCCTTGAAATGGAGTAAATCTGAGAAATTGAATTTTGAGTTTTCACCACTTTTTTAAAAACGAAAATGGTTGTTCATGCAGTGAGAATGACCTAGCTCTACCTCAAAATTCCTCAAGAATACTTATATGATAGATTTGTGATCAAATGGGGCCTTAATCCATGCAAAATAGCCCATTTTGAATTTTCACATTTCACCACTTTTTTGAAAATCCCATGCACGTTTTTAACACTACACCACTTGATTTTTTGATCCCAATCCACTACATATCAGTTGTGTAAATTAAAGGAATGAAATTGGAAGTTTAATTTTGATCCTATGATTTATTTCCAATTTTGTTACTTCAAGAGGAAGAAACCATGAAAATGGCCCATTTTGAGACTTCAAAAATCCAATGTGAAGATGGCAATGTCTTTGAATTGTTATTTGCAATCAAAAAATGCACAAACTTGCCTTGAAAAAGTTTAAAATCCAAAAAGTCTCAAATTCTCAATTTTAAGCCTCCTTTATGAAAAATCCAAACCCCAAATTCTCAATCCAAGCCCCCACCATGACAAGAGATGGTTTGGTAGTGCAAATGGTCCCATTTGAAGCAAGTTTCATGTTGAAAAGATTTCCATTTGAAGTGTGCAAGTTGGTGAAATGGACCTATAATTTTATGACCTATAATCTTACTTTCCCAAAATACCCCTGACTTGTAAACCTCATAACTTGAGTTCTACAAATCATATAAAAGACTTATAATACAATATGGAAAGCTAAGATCAAGACCTACAACTTTCATGTTGACCAAAAGTTAAGGAGAAACACCCTTCTAAGTCAAAACTGGCTTGGAAGTTGGTTGACTTTTGTTGACCAAAATCACATACATCAAATGACCTGTAACTTGTCCGGATCATAATTTGAGTTCTATAAATCCACTCGAGGACTTATAGTACTCAAATTAAAGCTAATAACATGCTCTACAAGTTCCATGTTAGCCAAAAATTGAGATGAGACTTTTATCTTGAGGTAAGTGGTCTTGAAGTCAGGTACTAAATAGGGGATTTTACCCTAGGAACCCTAACTTAGTAACTTCTCACACACTTAACCCTTGATGAAATGAACTTGAAATGATGTCTCATATGTATTAACACAACATCCCATGATCATAGAGACTTTGAATTGAGTTTCTATCTTCTTCAATTGCGCAGTTGACTGAGGATTTACCAGATGAAAACCCTAACTGCAATACTTTCAACTGTGGCTTGTTCCACCTCACACAACCACTTGCATAAGCTACACAATGACCCTCAAGGCCCTCAATAAGCTTTATTTGCCTTTCATACCCAAAATCATGCATTCACGAACCTCTGATGTTCTTCAGTTGGCCTCCCAGTTAGGGGCTAACCTACACACATCCATCTGTTCTTTCACAATACACTAACCACTTCAAGATGTCCTGATGACCACTCAAGCTTGAGTAACAACCCCTGCTTAGGCTCCATGCTCTGAGAAGACTCCTCTTGCTATGCACATCCTTTTGATCCCCTGTTCAATGCAACATGCTATGCGATGCAAATGCTAGAAAGAAAATGAAATGAAACATAAACCAAGTTAAGAAAAGGTTGAACAAATTTTGGGGTGCAACAGTCACGATGCAATGGTTTCCAACCCTTGGAAACATTATGTAAACCATGAAATAATGAAATAATCGATCATCAATGTTGAATATACCTGCCGACCATGAGTTGCGAGAGGGTTCCATGCCGCCTAAGGATCTGACATGTTTTGCATGGAATTCGGCTTCAGACATTCGGCCAAGGCTCCAATAAAACTTTCTTTTGTCATATGCTTCCCAGGCTGCTTCATGTTCTTCAGGAGGACTTCCACCAGATGTTGGAATATTGAGAATCCTACCAAGCGTCTTTGAGAAGAGCGGGATTCTTTTTCCTTGAACATATGTTACCAACTTGCCTTCTTCCATTTGTAGGTTGCAATAGAACAATCTTACCAAGTCCGGATAATATGACTCGGGTGAAGAAATCACTGGTTCCGATCCACATGCAATCAGGGTTTCTTGGAAAGAAAAACATTCTTTAGGGAAGGATGAGAGGATACCATATTTGAGTGTCTGCACAACCTTCTTCTGAAAATATTTGGTGAACTTTTCCCTTTGTTCATAATCCAAGTGTTGAAGAACAAGTGGAGTTTTTGAAGATGAGGAGGCTGGACCTTTGCCTTTGTCTTGTGCTGAAATCTTCCTCTTTGAGCGTGAAGCCATGGGAAAATGATGAAGGAATGAGAGTTAGGGTTTATGAGAGAGTTTTGTGGGGAGTTTTGGTTTTTGGGAGAGATGATTAAAATAGGTTATGAGAGGTTGGGTTTTATAATGGTTGACAGAGGATATAGACTTGAATGTGGGATATGGGTGGTTGAAGGTATTGATGATTAAGACTTTGGGAATATGACAATTAATGGTCAAAGATTTTGAGACTAGGATTAAGTAGTAATGGCTAGTCATAGGTAGGTCAAAAGTGTATTGATAGGGTAGTTGGAAAGTTTAAGAATTCATGGATCTATTAAATAGAAAGAGAAAAAAACAGTTTTACAGTAGGTGCAATCGATTGGCATAGTGGTGCAATCGATTACTCTACAAAACAGAAACGAATTTTGACAAAACCTACAAAGTGCAATCGATTGACACAGGGCACTAAGCATGGACAAATTCTTTCATGTATCAACATGTACATCAACAAAGGAAATCTGGGATACTTTAGTGCAAACTCATGAAGGAACCACTGAAGTTAAAATATCGAGATTGAATAAGTTGAGTCAGGAATACGAGTTATTCAAAATGCAACAAGGAGAATCAATTCTTGATTTACAGAAAAGATTTGTGCACTTGACAAATCATCTAAGAGCACTTGCTAAGACATTAACTAATGGTGAATTAAATCTTAAAGTGATTAGATCTTTCTCCAAAGAATGGAAACCCAAGGTGACAACAATATCTGAAAAGAAAAGTCTATCCACGATGACATCCGCTACATTGTTTGGAAAACTTCAAGAATATGAGACGGAACTTAGGCGATTAGAAAAACATGAGAATCAAGAAAAGAAATATAAAAGCATCAAATTAAAGGTTGATTCCAAAGAAGGAGAAAAGGAAGACGATCCGGTTGAAGATGAAAACTTCATGCTTCTTGTAAAAAGATTAGGACAATATTTTGGTTTTAAGAATAATATTGGAAATTCTGACTATATCAAAAGGAAGAAGTTTTCAAAGAACAAAGAAAAGGAGGCGTCAACATCCACACAAGATGTCAAATGCTATGAATGTGGAAAATAAGGACACATCAAACCAAACTGTCCCAAACTCTCCAAGAACGATGCCTATAAAAGCAAAAAGGGTTTCAAGAAAAATAAGACCTACGTAGCATGGGAGGATAACGAGATAAGTTCCTCATCAGACTCAGATAGTGATTAAAGCGCAAATCTAGCACTAATGGCCTCACATCAATCTGATGATGAAGACAATAAGGTTAGTAATAATTTTTCAATTTATGTAAATGATGCTCAAGGGGCAATTGATGAACTTCTGAGTGAATGCAAAATTTTGTACAAAACTATTTCATCACAAAAGAATCAAATGTCAACTTTAGAAGAAAAGATTGAGACAATGGAAAATAATTTCAAAGATGAAAAACAAAAATTAATTAGTGATCAAAAACATAATTCTGTATGCACAAAGTGTGAGTCACTTTCGTTTCAAATTGTCCAATTAAAAAGAGTCCTTGTAAGGTATAAAAAAGGAAAAATTGGATTGGAGGTTGTTCTTACTCAACAAGGGTTCTCAAATGATAAGAGTGGTCTTGGTTTCTCAAAATTTTCTAAACCAAGTTCCAACAAAACCATCTTTGTCAAGGCTAGTGAACAAGCTCCTAAAGAGAAAGTGACTAAGCCTAAAGTGGTCCATCAATACCCTAAGAATAAAGTATTTAGAAAAAATAAATCTTATCCTTCTAGATACAAAATTAACTTTGAGCCCACCTATTTTTATTGTGGTATCAAAGGCCATACACCTAATGCCTGTTATGTAAGAAACTTCAGTGTTGCAAAAGGGCATTATGTGTGGGTCAAGAAAGGCACTAACTATGAAGGACCCAAGGAAATTTGGGTACCTAATGAAACTTAAACTTGTTTTGTAGGTATGCTTGAAGACCTCTTCATATCAGCGGTATCTTGATAGTGGGTGTTCAAGGCATATGATGGGTGACTTTACCAAATTTTCACATCTAACGCTTAAGGCCAAAGTATTTGTAACCTATGGTGATAACAACAAAGGAAAGATCCTTGGCATAGGTAGCATTAGTGCACCACCTTGTACAACCATAGAAGATGTCGTCTATATAGAAGGCCTAAAGCATAACCTACTTAGCATTAGCCAACTATGTGACAAAGGTTTCAGAATCAACTTTACCAAAGATGAACGTTTGATAGAAAACGAAGTCACTCATGAGGTAATGTTAAAAGGTAATATAATTAAAAACATTTTTATGATTTCCCTTGATAACATGTCTTTGAAGGTTAAGTGTCTTATGGCGAACAACAACGACTCTTGGTTATGGCACAAGAGGTTTGCTCACATTCATATGGAGCATTTGAACAAATTGATCAAATATGACTTGGTTGTTGGTCTTCCAAAGATCAAATTCATCAAAGATAGATTGTGTGGCGCTTGCCATAAAGGGAAACAAACCAAATCAACTTTCATATCCAAGAATGTGGTGTCCACAACAAGGCCACTACAATTACTACACATGGATCTCTTAGGACCATCAAGAACAAAAAGTTTTGGAGGTAATGTTTATGCATTAGTAATTGTTGATGACTTCTCTAGATATACATGGACTTTCTTCTTAGTGCAGAAAAGTGAAGCTTTCAAGGCATTCAAGAAGTATGCAAAACAAATTCAGAATGAGAAGTCACTTTCAATTGTCTCCATTAGAAGTGACCATGGTGGAGAGTTCCAGAATGCTTTATTTGAAGAATTTTGCAAAGAAAAAGGAATCTCACACAACTTCTCCGCACCAAGAACTCTACATTCTCTCAAGAACCAAGCATATCGACATACGACATCACTTTCTGCAAGATCATGTACTTCAAGAAGATGTCGAGATAACCTTCATGGATACTCACAATCAGCTTGCAGATATATTCACAAAGCCATTGGCAAAGGAACCTTTCTTCAAAATTCGGAGAGAACTTGGAATTTTGGATGAAAATGATGTTTAATCATGAAAGATCATCAACTATGGTACATTCTATTCTCAAAATATCATAGTATAACATGTTTTTCTCACTTTTCACTGCTTGCAATCGATTGCACCCTAGTGTCAATCGATTGCTCACTGTAACTTTTTCAAAAAATACTGAATTTTCTGTGCATGCAATCAATTACGCCCTAGTGCCAATCGATTGCCCCCTGTAACTTTTGAATTCTTTCGCTTCTGTTTGTAGTGAAATCGATTGCATCATAGTGCAAATCAATTGCATCTACTGTGAAATCAATTCTTTCATATTTTTAAGTGGTCTGTGGGTCTTTAATCCTCACAACTACCCTACCAACTATACCTATGATCATTTAATGTTGTCTTTATCACTTAACCCTAATTTCAAAACTTTGACCATCAATTCTCATATTTCCAAAGCCTTTAATCATCAATGTCCTTAACCACCAACTTATCATATTCCACATTAAATACTTCATATCCCTACATATTCTCTCCTCTCACAATCATTATAAAACCCCACTACATCTAAACCAACTTCTTATAACCAACTTTCTCATATCTCCCAAAACCTAAACTCTACAAATTTCATCCTTCCTCAAAAACCCTAAAGCCACAACCTTTCATCATCTCATGGCTTCTCGTCCAAAAAGTAAAATCTCTACTCAAAGCAAAGGCAATGCTCCAGGATCATCATCCTCGGAGACTCCACTCTTTCTTCAACATCTCTCCGATGACCAACAAGAGAGATTTATAAAGTACTTTCAGAAAAAGGTTATCCAAACACCCAAATACGGTATTCTCTCATCTTTTCCCGAAGAATGTTTCTCCTTTCAAAATTCGTTAATTGCATGTGGCTTGGAATATTTGATATCTTCATCCGGGCCATATTATCCAGATTTAGTAAGACTATTTTATAGCAATTTACGCATGGAAGAAGGAATAATTGTCACATAAGTTAGAGGCAAGAGAATTTATCTCAACTCAAAAATCATTGGAAGAATCCTTAACATACCAAGTATCGGTGGGAGACTCTATGATGAAGAATATGAAGTTTGGGAAAATTACAACAAAAGAGAATTTTACTACAGTCTCAGAAGAATGTCGGAGGCAGAATTTCATGCCAAGCGTGTCAGATTATTAGGCGGCATGGAACCCTCTCGAACCTCTTGGTCGGCTGGTATCTTCAATATTGATGATAGAATCTTTCATTACCTTATTATCTACATTATGTTTCCAACGGCTGGAAACCATTGCATTGTCACTGACTTGGAAATGCATATTTTGTATGCACTTAAGAGAGACATTAACATGAGTTGGGCTTTCTTATTTTTGGTTCATATGATGACTTTCAACGTAAAATCAAATTTTTTTTCCGTATGCATGGTTTATTACCAAGATTTTGGCGCATTTTGAAATAGATTTCGAAGGCTTTGATGTGTGTCTCATGGACTCAAATGCCAACAAAATCTCCATAAAAAATGTGGACTCAAGGATGGGCGTAAAGTATGACCCGGAAGCAAAGATAATTGTTTACCTTGGTGAAGGTATGGCTGGAAATGACGGAAATGAGCAAGAGAATGAAGATGACGATGATATTCCTCCTCCACCTACTCAAAATGGCCCTAGTAACCAAGAACTTATGGACTTCATGGCTCAAAAAATTGGAAACCTTCACACTTCCATCAACACTCAATGCAATGCCATTAATGAGTCAACCACCACTAGAATCAACAAATTTCAAGAGGCAGTTAATCAACAGTTCTCATATCTCTATTCTCACCTTTACATTCCACCATACGATCTATCAAACCCGGTTGTTCCCCCAACACGTCCATCACCACTCCAGCAAACGTTTCTGAACCAACTGTCATTTGACCCCAACATGGACCTTTCCTAAGCTGTTTACATGTTTTTATGTTTATCTTTCATATCTATGTACTTTTTAATTTGGCACTTTTTATTATCTATGTACTTTTGAATTCTTCACTTTTTCTTATTTATTGTACTTTGCATTTTCAATCTATGACTAGTTGTTATGATACTTGAATCATTGTCTCTTGTCTATATATATGTTTCCTTTTATCCATCTTTCCCTTATTTTTGATAATGTCAAAATGGGAAGAAGGGTGTTACTCTTTCTTTGCTTACTTGAATCCTTGATCTTTAAGGTACAAATGCAAGGCTACTCCAAACCTCAGTACAAAATCAGATTTTCTCAACACTTCACACATTGAGGGGGAGATCTATATCTCAGGGAGAGAAACTTGTCGGAAAGAACATCGCAACAAAAGAGAATGCTTTATCATCATAAAAAAGGGAGAGAATGTGAAATCAAGCTTCTCAAGATCAACTTATGTTTTGATGAAGACAAACCACTTGACAAGAAGGCAAAGATGTTCAGTCATTTTTAAGACAACAAAATCAGGACAAAGACTTGATATGAAGAATAATCTCACTGGAAGGTATAATGAAAATCTTCATTAAGTATTTAAGTCCTAGTTGCTCAAATAATAAAAATCATGTGCATTACTTTTCCACACTTTCACAAGCTCTTATCTGCAAGATTTTTCTAAGTTTTTTCCAGAGAAATCGATTGCAATCTTGGAGCAATCGATTGCATGGTCAAATTTTTACTTCATTTTGGCTACTGTTTTTGTGTGCAATCGATTGGTGCTTTGGTGCAATCGATTGCATACATGAAAAATCTTCTTATTTTTGCTACTATTTTTGTGTGCAATCGATTGGTGCGTTGGTGCAATCGATTGCTCAGTTCAAAATTCAAATTTAAAGTGTTTTTTGTGAAGGTGTAATCGATTGGTCTATATGTGCAATCGATTTCTCACCGAACGTTTTTGAAAAATTGTTTTGAAAAATTACACCTCTTCAACCATTCTTTTGTGAATTGTTTCCATTGAATCATGGCAATTGTTCATCATATTTTCTGAATTTTTGTATGATATTTCAAGGAGGTGCTTGTGACATATAAATACCTAAACATTCAATTTTCAAAAACAACCTCTTTCAAAATCTTTACTAACATTTACATCTTTCCACATCTTGAGTCAAATCATTTTTCATAAGAATTTTCTGCATATTTTCATATCATTTGAAAGAAAATTATTGAGCAACAAAGTCTTAAATAGTTGTGGAAATTATCATTGAAAGAGGAGATCAATCATAGGATTGATAACTTTGTATACACAGATTTCAAACTCATTGTAAATCAAAGATTGTATCTATTCCCCTTGCTATTCAGGATTGTTGAAAGCAAGTGTGTGCATTGAAGAGGACTGTTCTTCTTGCACTTAGCGTTCATATTTTAAAGGTGTTAAGAGCCTTTAATCTACCTATAGGTTAGATAGTAAGTTGTACACTCAGTCTAACTATAGTGAAATCTCTTTCGTGTGAAAGGGGACTGGATTACCTTTGGAGTGTGAAGGGAACCAGAATACTTCTCTGTGTTATTTACTTTCTGCATTTTATTGCTTTCATAACCCATTCATATTTCAAAGAAAGTAATAACCTCATTCGATAAAACCAGAAAATTTCAAAGAACCTAATTCACCCCCCTCTTAGGTGCAACTCATACTATCAGCATCGACCCTCCGGCCGACTCATACTGTGTCCATTTCTATTTGTCTAATATTGTATGCTTTACATCGATGTAAGGTGCTATTTTCTGCACAATCTGAAAGTCGAGTGAGCTCAGGTTGACCCTCCTTTCTGTATAGGTCGACCGCTCGCATGTTTTCAGTTAAATTTCTGTTATGTGAAACTGTCTTTGTGGTTGTTATGTTGGTTAATTGTTTTTTGACTTGCATATATACTGAGTTAGCTTATTCTTTAAAAAAAACAAGAAAAGTGACAATAGATACTGATTTTGTTCTCATCATCTTCACCCTATTCCTTGCATTTTCTCAACAACTACACATAATCATTTTTGTTGTGCATTCTGCCTTTTAGAGGTGATAGCGTCCAAACATAGGATTGGTGTAATCTGGTTTGGGTTGATAAATTAGTAGGTTTTTCTTGAATGAAACAATTAGGATTTTTTCCTTAAAGAATCTTGGATTTTGGGGGGTTTCGCATGAATCGATCAATCACAGATTCAGCCGAGAAAAGGTAATCGAAGAACGGGTTGTTTTGTCGGTTTAGTAGCGGTAATCAGAGCATTGTGAGAGGAAGATTCGGGTTCGAAGTGTTGGTGATTGAAATCATCCGGGCAAGATTTGAAGACCGTGGATTTGTTCAAACGGTGTGCCGTAATCGGAGGTTTATTCATCGCGTTCGAAGGGCTTGATTCAGTTTGAATCAAGGGAAAATAAGGAATAAGCTCTGCATTAACAATTGGGTTTGATCGTTTGATTTCTATTACTTCTCTTGTAAACATTTACCAACAGGTTATATATATACAGGTCTCAATTCTAATTTTAGAATTGGGCAGACGTACCCCGAGCGAGGACAACGGGGGAACTGCCTCAACAAATTGGTGTTCTCTCTTTATTTTTCAATTGCTTAATTTCTGAGTTTGTGTGCAAACAATTGAGTTAATCAAAATTATGATGTGAGTAATGTTGAACCATTTTTAAAGCCTATTACAATCCTTGATTGTAATTAAACACTTTATCACTTTACTCACATATTGGAATTCACTTGTGGTGCCTTGCACACCAAGTGTTTGAGTAATTGTGTGAACAACAAACGCTTGTGCTGTTTTTTCAATTCGATTATATTTTTCAAGCATTGGAAATAGTTCAACCTCATAGTGAATAAATTCTGGTTGATGTGTGTTCAAATTAGTGATTCTTAATCTCGTTTTTATTGGATTCCATAGGCTTTGCGCATATTCGGTGGTTTCGGTAAAGGTTCGTTTTAGACGAATATAGTTCATCGGCCGCTTCCATCCAAAAACTTTTTAAAACCAAATATTGGTAGCGCCGACTCTGTTTTTAACAAGTGATATATTCAACCCCCTTCTAGATCTGCGCCATCGTCTAACAAGTAGTATCAAGAGCACCAGATCATTCCGTGTTTCACATATAACTTCTTAGAAAATGGCTAACGAACCAAATGGGCTTATAATATAGCACCTGTTTTTAATGGTGACAACTATAGTTATTGGAAAGATTGTACGCGTGTGCATATAAATTCCATTGACAGGAAGATATCGAATGTTATTTTGAACGGTCCTATGGAAATAACCATGACTGATGGAAATAACATGGTTGTGCCCAAGCCTAAAGCACAATTGAATGATGAAGACGAGAAAAAGTACAATTACGATTGGAAGGCTAAAATATTCTGATCTCCTCCTTGGGAGTTAACGAATACTATAGAGTTTCCCATTGTTTGACTGCTAAGGCTATGTGGGACTGATTATAAGTTTCCCCTGAGGGAACAAATGATGTCAAACTAGCTAGAATCAATACTTTGATGCAAGAGTTTGATCTCTTTCACATGGAGCAAGGGGAAACCATTGTTGACATGCAAAAGAGATTTTCTCACCTAATCAATAGACTAAATTCACTTGGTAGACCAGTTTCTAATGATGCTGCTACTAACAAAGTCTTAAGATGTCTTACTAGGGAATGGCAACCAAAAGTCACCGCCATAAAGGAAGCAAATGATCTTATGACCTTGGATCTTACAACACTCTTTGGAAAGCTTCAAGAACACGAGCAAGTGCTTCTTAGTCTCGAGCAATTTGAGAAAAGGGAAAAGAAGGAGAAGACAAAAAATGAGGAAAAGAAGTCTATAGCTCTAAAGGCTTCTTGTTCAAAGTCCTATTAAAAAGAGCTAAGTGATTGCGACTCGAGCGATGACGAAGATGACGAAAAGGATGAGGATATGGGGTTGTTTGTGAAGCGATACAATCACTATGTAAAGAAAAATGATATCCAACATTCCAAAAAGAATCTAGTCAATTTCAGAAAACAATCAAGACCTTCTAAGAATGAAGACAACAAAGGAAGTATAGTTAGAGGTTCGCTTCAATTGCAGAAAAGCCGAACATTACAAGCCGGATTGTCCCTTGATGAAAAAGGATAAAGGAAAGAAGAGTAATCGGTCACATAAGAAGTAAGTTAAGCCTATAAGAGCTTACATCACATGGGAAAGCGATAGCGAGTCATTCGAGGGTGATAGTTCAAGTGACAAAGAAGAATCTGTCAACCTTTGTCTCTCCGCTCATCAAAAGAAGAAAAACAAAAAGGTACGACATGTAAAATACAAAAACTCTACTATATTGTCTCATTTCGAATTACAAACTGCCTTTGATACCTTACACCATGAAGCCAAGGAAGCCTTTAAATGACTGACCTCAAACAAACAAATTTTTGCTCACTTGGAGCAAAATATCCTCGATTTCGAAAGGAAATTGGAGGCTCTAAAGGCTTCCATAGTGGAAGGAACAAAGGTGGATTGTGAGGAAGTAAGAAAAAGAATGGTTAACTTCGGGTGTGATACTTGTTATATTTGGCAAAATGAAGTTAGAAATCTCAAGGCCAAGCTTAACAAGGCTCTGGAACCTAAAATCATGTTTGCTATTGATATATCACATTTTAGAAAAAATATGGTTAATCCTTATCAAAAATATACAGATGTGGTCAGAAATCAAGATAGCAAAAGTGATACAAGAGTTAACTTTACTTGCTTGTATTGTTGCAAGAGGGGTCACACCATTGCTAAATGTCGCTTTAGATATTTTTAGTTCCTAAATGGGTTTATCAATGGTTGCCTAAATGCAACCAAGATTTCACTCACAACTAAGAACCTAATAAACAATTGGGTACCTATTTTCGTTGATTGTTTTTATAGGTATAAAGTCTTGAGACTACCGAGAGAAGATGGGTTCTCGACAGTGGATGCTCAAGACATATGACAGGAGACATATCTCTCTTCATTAACTTTGTGGCAAAGAAGAAGGGATTTGTAACATATGAAGACAACAACAAGGGAGCAATACTTGGAAAAGGTAGTGTAGGTAATCCCGCATCTACTACTATCTTTGATGTATTGCTAGTCGAGGGCCTTAAAAACAATCTCATTAGCATTAGTCAATCATGTGAAAAGGGATACAAAGTATCTTTTTCAAAAGATTGTTGCTTAATTGAACACAATGATAAAAAGAAGGATGTGTTTAATAGCTTTAGGGTAAATAATGTTTATATACTAGATTTGAGTGAAGTATCATTGAGCAGCGGAAAATCTCTCATAACTATGAGTGAGGACTCATGGTTGTGGCATAGACGTTTAATGCATGTCAATTTTGACTTGCTAAACAAGATAGTTTCAAAAGACCTAGTTATTGGCTTACCCAAAATCAAGTTTACCAAGGATCTCTTATGTGATGCATGCTAAATGGGGAAGCAAACAAGGATCTCATTTAAATCTAAAAACATTGTTTCAACTACGAGACCTATTGAACTTCTTCATATAGACCTCTTTGGGCCATCTAGAATTAAAAGTCTAGGTGGTAAGTACTATGGTTTTGTTATAGTCGATGATTTTTCTAGGTTTTGATGGACTATCTTCTTAGCTAGCAAGACCGATACATTCTTCGCCTTTGAAAATTTTGCTAAACTTTCTCAAAATAAGTTAAACACTAACATTATATCAATTAGAAGTGATCATGGAGGTGAGTTCGAAAATTATCTTTTTGAGGAATATTGTGGTAGACACGGGATTGATCATAACTTTTTCGCTCCGCGTACCCCTCAACAAAATGGGGTCGTGGAACGTAAAAATTGAATTTTGGAAGAGTTAGGAGAACTATGATCAATGAAAGTGAGCTTCCTAAATATTTTTGGACTGACGCCATTATTATGGCTTGTTATGTTTTGAATAGGGTGCTCATCCACCCTATTCTCAACAAGACTCCATATGAACTTTTAAAAGGGCGGAAGCCAAATGTGTCTCACCTTCATGTCTTCGGTTGTAAGTGTTTCGCGTTAAACAATGGAAAAGAGAGTCTAGGCAAATTTGACTCCAAGACAGATGAATGTATCTTTCTCGGGTACTCTCAATCAAGTAAAACTTATAAAATATACAATAAGAGATTACTTATAGTTGAAGAGTCTGTCCATGTCACATTTGATGAGTCTTATCCAAAAAGTGTTAGAAAAGGTAGTTCATTTCATGGTGCAGGTGCATCTTCTAAAGACATATTCAAAGATGCTGAGACAGGAATTGATCAACCTGACCCAGTCAAAGATGAGGAGGAAAAAGATCACCACCGTGAAGGGATTGAGGAAGTTCATTCGTTCAACACTGATGGTCTTCCTCCAACATAGAAGTCTTCTAAAGACCATTGCATTAAGAATATTCTCGGTGATATCTCAAAGGGAGTGACAACTCGATCAAAGCTAAGTAATTTCTGTTATCACTTCGCTTTTGTTTCTCAAGTAGAACCTAAAAACCCAAAAGAGGCATTACTCGATGAACATTGGTTTCTATCAATGCAAGAGGAACTTAATCAGTTTAAAATAAACGAGGTTTGGGACCTTGTCCCTCCTCCGCGAGACCATCGAGTAATTGGCACCCGATGGGTGTTTAGGAATAAACTAGACGAAAATGGAGTAATAAATCGCAATAAGGCGCGTTTGGTCGCACATGGGTATAACCAAGAGGAATGAATCGACTATGAGGAAACTTATGTGTCGATTTCCCGACTTGAGGCTATACTCCTTCTACTTGCCTTCGCTTGTGCGAAATATTTTAAACTATTTCAAATGGATGTAAAAAGTGCGTTCCTTAATGGATATATAAATGAAGAGGTTTATGTTTCCCAACCTCCCGGGTTTGAATCCCATGAATATCCTGATCATGTATACAAATTAAAACGTGCTTTGTATGGACTTAAGCAAGCCCCTAGGGCTTGGTATGACCGTCTCAACAAGTTTATTCTTGACCAAGGGTACGCAAGAGGAAAGGTTGACACAACCCTTTTTATTAAACGCCAAGGAAAACACTTAATTTTGGTACAAATATATGTTGATGGTATCATTTTTGGATCAACTAACATGAATCTGGTAAAGGAGTTTTCTAGATTAATGCAGGGAGAATTCGAGATGAGCATGATGGGGGAGCTCAACTATTTCCTCGGATTGCAAATCAAACAACTGAAGGAAGGTACTTTTGTGAGCCAGACAAAATACTACCTTGAACTTCTCAAGTGTTTTGACATGGAAAACTCCAAGGCTATCGACACTCCAATGCCTACGTGTGTGAATCTTAACTGAGACAAAAATGGTAAGGATGTAGAGGTGAAAAAGTATTGAGGTATGATTGGATCTCTCCTCTATCTTCCTGCTTCTAGACCCGACATTATGTTTAGTATCTGTATGTGTGCGAGGTATCAATCATATCCTAAAGAATCTCACTTAAAAGCGGTAAAGCGCATACTTAGATACCTTTATGGTACTCCAAAGTATGGGTTTTGGTATTCTAAGGGAAATGATTGCTCCTTGGTTGGCTTTTCTGATTCCGATTTTGATGGTTGCAAATCGGATAGGAAAAGCATAAGTGGCATGTGTCATCTGTTTTCAAATTCTTTTGTGAGTTGGTATAGGAAAAATCAGGTTTTCGTTGCTTTGTCAACAACCAAAGCGGAATACGTTGCGGCCGATAGTTTTTACGCTCAAGTTTTATGGCTTAAGTAACAATTGCTCGACTTTAACCTAAAAGTTGATCGTGTTCCAAATTTTTGTGATAACACTAGTGCCGTTAACCTAACCAAGAATCCCGTGCTACATTCACGCACCAAGCATATTAAAATACGCCACCACTTCCTTAGAGATCATATGGAGAAGGGCAACGTGGTATTTGAGCATGTTGATACTAAAAATCAACTTGCGGATATCTTTACAAAATCACTTGCTACAGAGCCTTTCTTTCACATCCGTAGGGAACTCGGTGTTCTCGACACCTCGGATCGTGCTTAGGAAGTAACTTTCATATGCTTTAAATCTATCTTTATATGTGCTTTATTCACCTTTTATCTAACAAATGAAGAAGTATAGAGCCTTATGTGAGGGCATTAGCTATCAATTGAAGCTGAGGTACTATCCTTCCTTATTTAGAAACTCTCGCACTTACCTCGTTTATATAAAGTAATGTATCAAATTGTGTGTTATTGTTGATGTTTATTCCATGATTGCGCATATTTCATCCCTTTGTATGTTTGAAATATGGATAGGCTATTTATTTATGTTTCTTTGGATGCTTGTTGAACAAAATTTATGATTTTTGCTATTTTTACATGTATGAGTCGACCTACATAGGGTTCCGGTCGACTCACAAAACTAAAATTTTTCATGTCTGTAAATCGGGTATGCTCAGGTCGACCCTATGGTCGACACAAACCCTAAGAATTTCTAACTATATATTTTAATACAATGTGCGTCGACGCATGACCTCTTTTGATTGACGCGTCGCGCGAGAATTCTGATAATTTGTTAATTAACTATTCAAATTCTTTCATCTTTAATGCATATAAATTCATGTTGTGTATTCATACTACACCATCATTAGCATTTGCATTGAGCATTGCACCTATTCAAGGCTATCTCTCTACCTCTCCTCTTCCCAAAGCTCTCTTCAAAACCTAGCTTCTCCATAAAAAGGGTAAAGCAACTTTCTCCTTTCTATCTCCAAGAGTAAATTTTTGCACCTACAAATTCTTCATCTCCACACAGAAACTCAAAATGTCTACAAGAAGAAACACTGGAAAGAGAACCACTAGAGCACCATCTACTCAAGCCGGTCCATCAAGAACAAATTTACCGGTAACTGCTGTCTCTTTGTTACCTCCTGAATTTTCAGAAATTTATGAGAAGAACTTTAGCATATGATTTATAGTTAAACAACATGTTTACTATAGAAAGGTTACTGAGCGAATTCATATTCCCGAGGTAATTGATCTTTTGGATGCATAAGATTTTAACAATTTTTTGGAGTGTGACTTCAAATACAACGAAGACCTAGTGAGAGTCTTCTACACAGGTATTCAGGGTAAATTTCAAGGGTTTGAGTTTACTACAAAGCTGGGAAATACCAAGGTTTGTGTAAATAACTTGGTATGGAAAAACTTGTTTGACATGTCACCTGTATCTCCTGAGCCAATTATTAAGGCCACAGATGCTCGTACTGTGGCTGGTTGCGATTTCAAATAAGCCTTAAACTCCATGCTAAAGAAACCCTATGGCGACGACATTGTAGCAAGCGACCTCTTTCTGAAAACGGTCACGACGGGCAAACTGAAACCGGTTGATAGAATACTGCAATGGATTGTGTCACACATTCTGCATCCAAAGAAAGTCGGCTACTCACGAATGGATCAAGCTGAGGTACACTTGGTTTACATACATAAGAAAAAGATCAAGATCAGTTGGCCTCATTACGTTTCCAGTCGAATCTATTCGCTAAAGGATTTTGGTAGAGGAACAACTATGTTATACGGGTCCTTTATCCAATCGATTCTCAACAATGCCAACATTACTGTTCAAGGTATTCCCTACACATCCTTGATCTCTGATCAAGAGTTCTGTCAAAAGACTCTTACTATGATGGGCTATATATGGGATCCAAGACAAAGTCGTTATCGATTCATTGTTAAGGCTTATACCTCTCAGTTGGAAGAATTTGATGAGAGTGATGAACACATAGAGGAAGCAGAAGAAGAAGAAAAAGAAGTAGGTGGACATCCTATGGAGACTGATGATTAATATAACAGTGGGTGGCTAAACCAATCACCTCACTTGGTGCATGATGATGACCAAGGGTGGGGTGCCTGGTAAAACACTGGCTGGACATTGTTAGGTTCCAATTACATGCCACAAACATCAAATTGGGATCATCAAGATACTCCATATTGGAGTTATGTGCCTCCATCTACTCCGCATCCCCAGCAAAACATCGATGAACTCCTCGATATGATGAGGATCATGCAGCTTGAGCAACGTACCTTCATGATTGCCCAGGATGAGAGGTTCTCGCAATTGCAGAACCAATTTCAAGCTCACACAGAAAACTTCAATGACTTTACATCAATTGTGATAGGTAGGATAGATGAGATAGTTGAAACTGCAACAGGTTAACATCGGGCCCTTAACAACAGCTTCAACACTCTAAATCGAGCGATATTGGAGTATAAGGAAAGGACTGATTCACATCTGCCTCCACTTATGGAATATCCCTTTCGAGGACGAGGCCATCACTTTAGGGGGAGGAGACCCTGAGGATGTCTTGAATATTTCATTATGTATCTTATTTCATCATGTGTTCATTAACATCTATTGTAGAATGCTTCATGCACTTACTTTTTTTTTGAAGACATACTTATTGTTGGTTATGAAATAGTGATTATTGTTGTTCTTTTGAGTGTTGTTCTATTTATCCATTTATATGCTTGCATTAACTGCATTATATGTGAATGTGTGTTGATGTTTAACCTATTGCAAATGGCTTAAATTTGCTTATCTCTTTTATAATATGCAATACATTAATATCTATCTTCTTTCTTTTTGATGTTGTCAAAGGGGGAGAAGAATATCAAGCAGAAACATCACTTGTAAGACTTATTAAACATGCAGATTGTGTATAGACAAAGGCATCGAGTAAGGGGGAGGATGATACAATGCATCGTACACCAAGTTTCTACCGTTTTGCCTTCATAAAAAAGGGGGGAGTATGTGAGGGTAATCCTCATAGTTAGCTACACTTGTTTTAATGATGTCAAAACTTAGATAGGTAGAAAAATGTACTTTGGACGGTATCATTGTGTCACATATGCATACCTTATCTCTTGAGTCAAACATCGGTCAAAAACATTGTTTGATACATATAGAAATTATTCAATATATGCTTCATATAGGTTTGGTCAAGTATGTCTAGCTTACTATATGGTGGAGTATCTCAAAAGTAGCATTATACATGAAAATGTGCATTTTTGCATATTTTGTGTCTTTGAGTCGACTCAAACTTGTTCTGGTCGACTCATACAGAAAGTATTTTGCATGATCTACTCTCAAGAGTGCTCGTGTTGACCCTCCGATCGACTCATATTGTGTTTATTTCTGTTTGTCTAATCTTGTATACTTTGCGTTGATGCATGACCTGTTCCGGTCGATGCAAGGTGCTGATTTCTGCACAATCTTAAATTCGAGTGAGCTCAAGTCGACCCTCCTTTCTGTATAGGTCGAGCGCTCGCGCGTTTTCAGTTAAATTTCTGTTATGTGAAACTGTCTTTGTGGTTGTTATGTTGGTTAATTGCTTTTTGAATTGCATATATAATGAGTTAGCTTATTCTTCAGAAAAAACAAGAAAAGTGAAAATAGATATTAATTTTGTTCTCATCATCTTCATCCTCTTCCTTGCATTTTCTCAACAACTATACGTAATCATTTTTGTTGTGCATTCAGATTTTTAGAGGTGATAACGTCCAAACATAGGATTGGTGAAATATGGTTTGGGTTAAGAAATCAGTAGGTTTTTCTTGAATAAAACTGTTAGGGTTTTGTCCTCAAAGAATCTTGGATTTTGGTTTTTTTTTGCACGAATTGGTCCATCACATATTCAGCCGAGTGAAGGTAATTGAAGAACAGGTTATTATGTCAGTTTAGTAGCGGTAACCGGAGGATTGTGAGAGGAAGATTCGGGCTCGAAGCGTTGATGATTGAAATCAGCCGGGCAAGATTTAAAGACCGTAGGGTTGTTCAAAGGGTGTGCCGTAATCAGAGGTTTATTTATCACGTTCGAAGGACTTGATTCAATTTGAATTAAGGGAAGAGAAGGAATATGCTCTACATCAACAATTGGGTTTGATCGTTTGATTTCTATTGTTTCTCTTGTAAACATTTACCAACATGTTATATATATATATATATATATATATATATATATATATATATATATATATATATATATATATATATATATATATATATATATATATATATATATATATATATATATATATATATATATATATATATATATATATATATATATATATATATATATATATATATATATATATATATATATATATATATATATATATATATATATATATATATATATATATATATATATATATATATATATATATATATATATATATATATATATATATATATATATATATATATATATATATATATATATATATATATATATATATATATATATATATATATATATATATATATATATATATATATATATATATATATATATATATATATATATATATATATATATATGTCTCAATTCTAATTTTAGAATTGAGGGCAGACGTACCCCGAGCGAGGACGACGGGGGAATCGCCTCAACAAATTGGTGTTCTCTCTTTATTTTTCAATTGCTTAATTTCTGAGTTTGTGTGCAAACAATTGAGTTAATCAAAATTTTGATATGAGTAGTGCTGAACCATTTTTGAAGCCTATTAAAATTCTTGATTATAATTAAACACTTAAGCACTTCACTCACATATTGGAATTCACTTGTGGTGCCTTGCATGCCAAGTGTTTAACTAATTGTATGAACAACAAACACTTGTGCTATTTTTTCAATTCGATTATATTTTTCAAGCATTGGAAATAGTTCAACCTTATAATGAATAAATTATGATTGATGTGTGTTCAAATTAGTGATTCTTAATCTCATTTTATCGGATTCCATAGGCTTTGCGCATATCCGGTTTTTTCGGTAAATGTTCGTTTTAGACGAATATAGTTTCTCGGCCACTTTTGCCTAAAAACTTTTTAAACCCAAGTATTGGTAGCGCCGACTCTGTCTTTAACAAGTGATCTATTCAACCCCTCCTTTTAGATCTGCGCCATCGTCTAACAACTATGCCTTTAACTTTTGATCCAAACATGACCCCAAGCCTTGGGAAATGATTCAACATGTTCATATACATCCTTGGAACCTATCTATAATGGTTGGAAAGCTCAAAGATTCAAGTTCATTGAAGATCACACAATTGAATTCATCTGATATAAATTTCATCTGACAAAGTCAACCCTTTGACTTTTAGCGTTTTTGGTCCAGATTGAAGCGTTCAAGCTTAATTCCATCAAGATATGTTTAACCAATGAGTTTGATCATAAAAAATCAAGATTTGAAAGGTTTCTTGCAAGAAGGGCAAACTTGGATACTTGAATTTTTTTCTAAGTATATGAAAAAACCTAGTTTTGGTGTTAACTTTGAAAGATCATAACTTTCAATCCACACATCCATTTTTTATTTCCAAAGGTAAATTTGTAGATTTCATCATGTACTACAAACGTGTCCTACTGACCTATAAGCAAAAGAGGCTTAGATTTTGAGATATGAAGCTTCAAAGTGTGGAAGAATTTCAAAAACACTTAGAATATTTTCAAGGCGACTTTAGTCCTTCCATTTTCAGTCAACTTCAAGGCCAAATTTCATCATGATCCCTTTAGATTCAAGAATTTTATCAAACTTAAAAGTTGTAAGGCATGTTTAGGGCTTTCCGAAAATTACAAGAACTCTCCAATCCATTGAGTGAGCTAAGAGTTTCGAAGACATGAAGTTTAGGGTTTAAATCTTGAAATGTAAGTTGTGCCACTTTATAAACATGAAGCATTTTCAATCTTTGCTGCAAATCTTCACACCCTATGAGCTATTACTCGCAAGATATCACTTAATAAGACCATTAAACGAAATTTAGAAGCTTGATCCTTTGAATTAAAGCTTAAACCACTTGTTTATTCCATTTTTGGCATAAAGGGTTCACTTCCATTTACATAAAGCATGGCTTTTCCTTGAAATATGCCTTGAGCCATTCCCCTTCCCTCCTTTTGTACTCCAAGTACACTCTATGTTTCAGAAAGCATGCTCTACCCAGCAACCCTTGTACTTGATCCTTGAAACAAGAAGAAACCAATATCACAAGCAAGTTGGTTTCCAAGTGGACAAGTTTGCAAGAACTTGGTTTTTGCAAAATCCTCAAACTCTTCACTTCCTCTATAAATAGGAAATCATTATTCACTCAAAGATATCATAAAAAACCTAAGTCACCAGCCTCAAAACACTTTACTCACCCAACACCAATAGTTTTTGCAAAACCCTAAAAAACTTGCAAGAATCATCCAAACAGACATTCTACTCGTGCACTTCCCAAATAAACTTCACAAACTACCTTTACACACTCATTAGAATTCATTCAAACCATTGAAGTCGTTATGTAACACTCCAAATACGTCCTACCATTTTCAACCTCCATTTTAGCAAAAAGCATTGTGTTTTGTTCCTCAAGCTTCCTCCAAGTCATCTAACCATCCCAACAAGTTTTAAAAAGCTTAAAGAAGCTCTAAAGAGTATCATCTTGTGCTTACAGCCATTGAGAAAGAAGCCTTGGACTTTCTCCAAGAGGTAAGATTTATGACTTTTGAAACTCCCATAATCATACACTATTTTGATGCCATTTGATTATCAAAATGTAGTATGTGATGTTCTTTGTTAGTTTGAACCATTGCTGGCTTTATCTTGTTTGAATATATCATGTTGTAACATGCTGAAGCCTTTGTTAGAACAAGATTTGGTTCTGCAAGATATCTCTAAGTTTTGATAATAACAAAGTGGTATTTGTGTGAGAACAATTTTGGTACTCTAATGTTTGTTTTTCTGAAGAATTAACAAATAGGTTCTAACTCTGATAGAGAAAGCTCTGGCTCTGATAGAGATCATATTCAATGATTACTCTGATCTTACAAAAGTCGTTTCAGCACTACAAGAAGCAAGTTTGCTTCTGATCTACTCTTATTTAGAAAGATTCTAAGAAGACAATATGTTGTTGCTGCAATGTTCTCTTGGTTTCTGCTTCTGATCATGACTATGATACTTTACCTATGAAGGATTTCAAGCTTTTAGTTTGACATCATTAGTTCCCTCATGGGCAACTTGCAATGAGTCCCACATAGCTTTAGCAGTCATACAATGTGAAACTCTATAATATTCATCAACTTCTAAGGAGGAGATCAGAATATTTCTAGCCTTCCAATTGTAATTGTACTTTTTTTCATCTTCATCATTCCATTGTGCTTCAGGCTTAGGCACAACAGCGTTATTTTCATCGATCATGGTAATTTCCATAGGACCGTTCAATATAACATTCCATACCTTTTTGTCAATGGAATTTATATGCACGTGCATACAATCTTTCCAGTAACTATAATTCTCACCGTTGAAAACAGGTGCTCTATTGTAAGCCTCTTTTGGTTCATTTGCCATATTCTAAGAAGTTATATACGAAGCACGGAATGAACAGGTGCTCTTAATACCACTTGTTAGACGAAGGCAATGATATAGAAGGGGGGGGGGGTTAAATATGTCACTTATTAAAAACAGAGTCGGCATTTATTAAGATTTGGATTTTAAAAAGTTTTAAGTGGAAGCGACCGAGGAACTATACTCGTCTAAACGAACCGTTAGCAAAAAGATCGGATATACACAAAGCCTATATGGAGTACCGATAAAGACGAGAATTATAATCAATAGTTTGAACACAAATCAATCAGATTTTTGTTCACTTAAAATTGGACAGTTTCCAATGTGTGTGAAATATAAACCAATTGAAAAATAGCTCAAGTGTTTGTGTTCACGCAATTAGTCGAACACTTGGTGTGCAAAGCACCTCAAGTAAATTTTAATACGTGAATGAAGTTCTATGTTCTTCAATTACAATCAAAAGATTGTAATGAGGTTTCTAAAAATGTTTCAGCACTAACACACTCCATAATTTTAATCAACTAATATGTTTGCGCACAAACTCAAAATTAAGCCATGAAATTAGTAAAAAGAGAGAACACCAATTTGTTGAGGCAGTTCCCCCATCATCCTCGCTCGGGGTACGTCTGCCCTCAATTATAAAAATAGAATTGAGACCTGTATAATAACCAGTTGCAAATTGTTTTTACAAGAGAAGCAATAGAATTCAAACAATCAAGCCCAAATGTTGATGCCGAGCCTATGCCTTATCTTCACTTGATTCAAGATGAATCAAGTTCTTCGAACGTGATGAGTAAACCTCCGATTATGAAACCACCTTTGAACAACCCTCTGGTCTTCAAATCTTGCCCGACTAATTTCAAACACCAACTATTCGAACCCAAACCTTCATACCACAATCCTCTGATTAACGCTACTAAATTGATAGAACCTCCCGTTCTTCAATTACCTTCACTCAGCTGAATTTGTGAAAGAACGATTTGTGCAAAACCCCCAAAATCCAAGATTCTTGGAGGATAAAACCCTTAAGGTTTTATTTAAGAAAAGTCTCTCGCTACTCGAATAAATTCAACGACGGAGAGGTGAAAGTGGAAGAACAGAAGGGTCGCCATCAAACTTTACTTATCCCAAAAGAGGAAGGGAAAACATCGAGAAAACCCTAAGAAGGAAATGGATAAGATGGTCTTGCAACCAAAAGAAAGGGTTTGGAAGACGGTTATACGAAGGTAAGGTATTAGCACCCCTCACATCCGTCGTACTCGATGGGAACCATTTGCTTGTCTATGTGTGAGGATATTGCTAAAGATATTGCTTTCTAAGAGTGTTCTAAAGGGAGATAGAAGGGTATGAAACAAAGATGAGAGAAAAAGAGAAGGTGAAAAATGGGAAGAGACTCGGTAGGACTTTGCAGTCATATGCCTACGTATTCTCAACGGGTATGAAAAAGTTAGAGTTAACGTAGTTCGGAGGACTACAGATAAAAAGATAGAAGTGTGTTTGCCAAGGATTGGGGCCCTTGTGCCTATGTATCTTCGCTTAAAAGAAGTGAAGAATCAGAGCGTCCGTAGTTTGGACTATGGTTCGTTGGTGTTTTTTATGGATGGTGTCAACATGCGCATTCTAGCAATTAGGTGTATTGCAGCTCGCTTGTGGAGTCTTAGGCATTACCTATTTGCGATAGAACGGACGTAACATGTCCTTTTTGAAAAGAAGTAGTTTTCGCCATCAAGGCAAGCTGTCACATTTGATTTGTGAAAGTTATTTTTAAGGGTGAAATAAGTCCTCGGATAGTAACCCCTTGCGAGTAGTACCCAATTCTTTATCTCAAAAGATTTATTGTAAAAAAATGGTGTGGCGAATATAGTCACGTCTTCATATTGAAAGACGAGTATCGAGACCACACACTCTAAAGTGAGTATCCTAATACTTGGAGAGGAAGAAGTCTTCACCCAATCCTCTCTCTTCAGCTCAATACAAGGAGAACCTTATTCTCTTATTAAAGATGTTTTTATTTTGAATGGTAAGTGCTTTATGACAATGAACCCTAAAGGTAATGTCAAGCACTCGGGATAGGACAAGGCTTTCGCCTAACCACTCCACAACCATCCAAGTTTATTAAGAAAAGAGTTTGAAAATGAACTTGGTACAAGACCAAGGTTTTTAGACTCAAGGAGACAAAAGAAATAGAGGAAAGTTTTGAAAAGAAAGGGTGGTGAATAAATCAAGGTAGGTTGATGGCGATGCGCGAAGCAGTCGACTTACAAAGGTATAATCCATACAAGGTTAACATAGGATTTAATGGAAGAGATAAGAGAAACCCTAAAGTGTAAACCAAGTTAATGGATTTTGAAAAATGACTTGACGTTGGATCAAACCTTATTTTTTATTTTTTTGAAAAGGTGTTCTAGCCTAGTTTATTTTAACTTTCTTAACAAGCAAGCAAGCACATATAAGAAACTAAAAGAACTACACTATTACATTGTAAATGGGGAGATAGATACATAATGCCCACCAAGGGGGGAAATGAGATGCAATATATGAAGGAGTAAGGGATGGGATGAATCAAAGATCTAAGAATGTGCCATCAAGTATTCAACTTAAGCACCACACAAGGCAAGAAGATTCAACAATCAATTTATAAGTGGCAAACATTCATCAAGACAAGACACGCTTAAAAACTTGAATCAAGAAAACAAATATGTATGAAAGTAAACACTTATGCACAAAATTCAAATATTATAGGTCATTCTCAAAAGGAGTCACACATTAAAGTTCAAGAACTCAAGAAAAGACAAACAACTAGTGCACACATACACGCCTTGAAAAATTAATCACATGTCAATAATGGACAAACCAAAATGGAATGAGTCAACCAAGATGAAGAGAAAACAAAATCAGAACCTAAACCATCTCATGATCAACACATATTAGAAATCAGAAGAGATACACAAGAGCATACATCATGAACCAACACAAAGGCTAAGCATTTATCAACAAATATTACATAAAAGCAACTCAACAATGATCAAGGATAGGTAATTAGGGCATGTGAACATGGAAGATCATAAGAAAACACATAATCATCAATCCAAAATCAAACTAATTATATCAAAGAAGAAGCATCAATCATCATGTTCAAAGCATGTATCAAAACTAGACATGTGCCATTCCTCAAAGCCTAAAAAAAGATTCAATCATTCTCATACAAGAAAAGGGGTTAAAAATGAAAGCAATACACAATGAATCAAAATAAATAATAAGATTAAACATAGCCTTTAATGTCAATTAAGATCATCAAACATCAAATGAATTCATACAAAAGCACCAACTCACAAACTAGGTCAAAGCATGCAAGCCACATGATCAAGACATCCATCAACTTGAAGCAACAATCAAAAATAGAAAAATGATCAAATAAATTAAAATTAAAAGCTAATTCTCAAGGAAAAGTATTCAAGAATAAGTGTGCAAAAGATCTCAAAAGGAATTCCATAAATGCATCATGAAATTAAAACAAAGATCCAAAGCAAACCACTAATCGAGCACACATCGAAGACCATTAAAAACCAAATAAAAATCCCTCAAAAATTTCATGTCCAGTCATAAAATTAACCCTCAAACAATCTTCAATCAAGTATCAAAGCATGGTAAAAATATTGAGTCAAGAAAACAATCATAAAGCATCAATAACTCAAACCTTAGTTCAAGGGTAATAAGGTAAAAACACTTCACATTTAATTCAAAATAAAAGTAACCAAAAATATCTCAACATTTCAAAGGTTCAGAAATATATTTTTATAGAATTTTATCATGATTTTAACAATTAAAAATAAAAGCAAATAAAAAAGGAAAAGAAAAGAAAAAGAAAAAATAAGAACATAGCATGGGGGTGTACTCAATAAAGCGAAAAAACAAAGACACTCAATTTAAATTGAAATGGTATCAAATAGAGGGGGTGTGGAAAACAAAATTATGAAGGCCCAATCCATTATTCTAATATTCTTCAAAGTCAAACAAAACAAAACTTGCGTGGAACCTCATTAAAGGATGTGGCGTCCACATGTGAGCCACGTCTTCTAGTCAAAGGTCTAAACATAGCCACCTCATCCATTACACCTCAGACACCGGAGCCCTAACTCCGGTCGTCTTCCCTGGTGATCCTCACCAGTGACCACTATAAACAGAACCAAAGCACCTGAAATTTGACATCATCTCGCACGAAATTTCATGCTGATCAAGAATATAACAACTATTTTCATTGAAACTCACCCTAACACCTTCAAAAACATGCACAAAAATTGAACACACATTCTGAACCTTGCATAAACCAAAACAACTACCCCATAAACATGGACTATGCAGATGTAGAACTTCAAATACAACAATGACAAACCTAAATAACGTCTAACATGTGAGAAAAAGGAAGAAGAAAGGGTACCTAGTGGAGACAGTCCACTGCTTTTTATTCCTTACAAACACCTTCAAAAACCCTTGTTTGAGCTTCTTGGAACCTCAAGGATGATGAATATGCAAGGAAAGATAATGGTCTTAGCAGAAAAAGCATAGCTCGACTTGATAATTTTTTTTAGAGAGGAAGAGCTTTAGGGTTCTGATCTTGACCAAATGAAGAGGCTCTTCCATTTGCTATGGTTTTTTTAGTTTATATATGAGGTTTTTAACCAGTTAAAAGTATGTATTGTGGTTAAAATATGTAGTGAAAAAGTTTGTGGAAAATGAGAGTGGGAGGGTGGATAGCACGGGCTAGCTCATGGTGAGGTGTTTTTTGTTGTGTTTGTGGTAGTACACCAAAGTCAGAAATGCAACACAAGGGATAGAAAGAATGGTGAGTAAGTTTTAGTGGGTGTTTTCATTTTTATTCTTTTGGAAAGGATACGGTCATGGAGCATGCAAAAGGTACATGGCTTGTTGGCTCTTTCTAGGCAATGTTTTGGTGTCAAAACATGAGGTTTATGCACAAAAATTGTGGTAGGAAGGCTTGCTTTCAAGGCAAGAAATCATATTTCACAACAAGAAGCAAAATGATATGGTTAATGGCAATAGATGAAGCCAACTTTGAGCCATCATAACTTCATAAACTCAAGTCCAAATGGTGATATTTTGGGCTCAACATAAAGTTGGAATGCTTGTGAACAACTTCCATGTTAAAAATATCTTGCGATTATGCCTGGAGGAAAATGAAAGAGTGATTTGAAAACATGTCCAACATTTTGTCCCAAAGAAAACTTGGGAAAAAAATTCTAAGTCATGAAAAATGGTAACTTGGACCCTCATATTTGACATGCCACAACTTGGTGAATTTTGATTCAATGGATATTTTCTAGTAATGGATAGAAAGCTTGAAGAATAATATTCAACTTTCATGTTGTGGAAAAATTCATTTGAGATCAAGAGCTTAGTGAAAAATGCCTTGGAAAGTAGCCCAAAAAATTTTCCTAAATTTGTACACTCTTGACATCTTCGAAACCCTAATCTGGGAGCTTCATAACTTGAGCTCTACACATCCAATGGAGATGAACTAGTACTCAAAAGAAATCTTGCAAGATGCTCTACAACTTTTATGTTCAAGAAAAAATCATTTGAAGCTTGAATAATAATGTAAAATGGTCTTGAACGTAGGTACCTCAAACTGATTTTTCTATACTTATAAAAATTCTAAGTGTTGAAATGTCAAAATCTCCATTTTTTCAACTTTAGCTCATCATATCTCCCAAACCATTAATATTTTGGGCATTCTTCCTTCCACAAACTTGAAGTTCATGATGTCCTCTTTAATTTTATAACAAGTTTGTCTTCATTGGATCAAAAATGAGAAAGTTATGGAAGTTGCAAGATGGCTAGAATTAGGGTTTTTCACACTTAGAAAATTTCTATCAAAACCCTAATTTAATCACACTCTTGATTTTATGTTTTCTCTTTGATTCTTTTTGCTCCAAACACATGAAATCACTTGAAAACACACATCATGCCCTTGATTTACCTTGAGATCCAAGATCTTGACCTAATTGAATCACAATTGACTTTTGTTTACCAGATGAAATCCTAGGACCATTTCCACTGACTGAGGCTCTTGGGATGGCTTGTGATGACACATAATCCATGTAAGGAACCCTCAAGGTGTGTGTTGAGTTTTAGAATCATGTCTTTCCCAAAGAAACTAGCCACACATCTCTATTTGAACCAAAACCCTAGATAGTTATCCATGAGATAGGAGGTGGAGAATTAATGATTGTGTTCTTGATTCAAGTGGTTGAGTAACATGCCTTGATGATGATGGAGACCTTGTGACTTAAGATTTTCACAAAGTTAAGTTTGAGCTTTGAAGATGAAGCTTTTCCCTTGATTTTTGGATAAGATACCTTGATTCCCTATCTAAGATCAATGCTAGGTGCAAATGCTAATGCAAATGATAATGATATGGGGGTTAAAGGTTAGGGTGAAAAAGAGGGGGAGACAAAACCCATTGATTTCTCAACTCAAACCCGATACACCAATCCTAAGTTTGCACGTTATCACCTCGATGATGCAGAATACACAACAAAAATGATTATGTATAGTAGTTGAGAAAATGCAAGAAAGAGGATGAAAATGATGAGAACCAAATTAGTGTATATTTTCACTTTTCTTGTTCTTATTGTGAAGAATGAACTAAATCAATATATATATATATATATGCAAAGTTGAAACCGATAACCAACATAAAAGTCACTTAAAATGTTAAGCTAACAGAAATTCTGTGAGAAACGCGCGAGCGGTCGACCTAAAACAAGAGGAGCGTCGACCTGAGCTCTCACGAATTCAGGATTATGCAGGAAACAACACTTTGCATCGACCGGAAAGGCCCATGCGTCGATGCAAAGCACCCCAATTTTGACAAGCACAAATGCACACAGTATGAGTCGACAGAAGGGTCGACGTGAGCTCTCCTGAGAGCAAGACATGAAAACTGACTTCTGTATGAGTCGACCTAAGCATGCTATGAGTCAACTCAAAAACTCAGAACTTGCAAACATGGATTTTCATATATTTAGCTACTTTTAAGAGAATCTAATGCATCTCTAACTTGACCAACATGATCAAACTCATATAGAACATCCATAGTGCTCTTTCTATATATACCTAGACATGTTTTGACAAATGTTTGACACAAGAAAGATAACATATGCATATGTGACTCGATGATACCGTCCAAAGTACATTTTTCAAACTATATATGTTTTGACATCATTAAAAAAAGTATAACCAAGTACGAGGCACTTTGCCCTCACATGTTTCAGAAGTATACAACACATCCTTTATCAAAGAATGCCCACCATCCCTTCTCTCTATCGATACATCACCAATCCCTTCTTCCGCTAGAGTGGTATCATCCGAGAACTTCACTTTGTTCTTCATGAAACAATTGATTCTAACAAACCAATCTTTCCTCCATGTCATATGTGTTGAACATCTGGAGTTCAAATACCATTGTTCGCTGCAATGCACTGCTTCTTTCGAAGTCACCATTGGATTTTCTTCAACATGTAACCAAGAATAGCATTTGCGTAAGTGTAACCAATTAAAACATGGTTCTGCAACGTTTTTCAAACTGCTGTTGCACCTGTCCTGTAGCCTGCTACTGCATTCCCCCTCTGTGATCATGACCAAAAATGTGTTCTCATTATCAAACTCTTGCCTTACAACTCTAACTTCATCTTCTTGAAATTCTTTCTTGTTGGAATTGCTCTCTATTACACAATGGTCAAGATTTTGATAATTAAAGCACTGCACATTGCTCTTGTCAACCATTCTTCTTCCACCTCTACCTCTTAGATTTCCTCCTATAGAGTTATTTGATCTAACAACCCTACTACTATTGTTTTCACCCTTTTGGAATGTTGAATTCTTGGAATTTTAGGTCTCTCTTCCACCAAAATTCTGAAAATTTCCTCTACCTTTGCTCATGGAACACTCTCCATTTGCTTTCTTGTCTCTCTCATTAAAACAGTCTTGCAAAGCAACATCCGTCTTTGCCTTACCAACATTCATTTTCTCCATTCTCTGCTCATGTGTCTCAAGAGAGCTTTATAGTTACTCTTTTCTCATCGTCGCAAGATCTTCGATTCCTCAATCGCTACGACCATGTTATTGAATCTTGTCGTTAAAGAACGCAAGATTTTCACAACAACATACTACTTCGTGATCGTTTCTCCACATGTTTTTACTTGGTTCACCAATCGAGTAGTTCTCTTCGTGAAATTGTTGATGGTATCCTTCTCTTCCATTTGAATAAAATCAAGTTGGCGTTTGTGAGTTTGTAACCTCACAACCTTCGTCTTGCCATCCCCTGCATATGCCTTCTCCAAGATTTTCCCACGCCTGCTTTGATGATTCGCAATCACAAACTTTTTTGAAATTATCCATATCAACACATTGATGGATTAAAAACAACGCCTTGAAATCTTTCTTCTTTTCTTCCTTATGTGATGCTCGTTGTGGATCTGTTGCACCTTTGACAAGAGGATTCACACCGCTCTTGATCACTTCAAGAACATCTTGGTAGCCAAACAACACCTCATTTGCTTGCACCATTTGTCGTAATTCATCGCATCAAGGATGAGTAAGTTTGCATGAATTCTTTTATTGGAGACATAATTCATGTTACACACTAGGTGTTTGATGGATTGAACCTGCTTCTTGATGCCAAATGTTAGAACTTAAAGACACAAAATTGATGAAAATTGAGTTATTGAATGTAGAGAGAGAGAGAGAGAGAAATATTAATTTAGGATGAAAAAATGTCCTGACATTCGACATTCTCTTTACATTGATACCTCAAATATATATATATATATATATATATATATATATATATATATATATATATATATATATATATATATATATATATATATATATATATATATATATATATATATATATATATATATATATATATATATATATATATATAAAAGTACAATTGATTGAAATACAAACAATTAAAAAAAAAATATTGAAAATCTAAAATGTCTGCCAATAACTTGGTTACCGCCTCTATAACCGTGATACCTGGGTTTCAAAACGCTGGACTCAGATAAAACTCTTTCAAAAGCTAACTTTCTATACAGTGATAACTTAATTACCAAAACTGCAGAAGACGGTTACATCAATTTTCACAACAATTAAGTATTCAATCTTTTGATTTCATTTGAGAACAATTATTTATAAAAGTATGAAGTTAAAGGCCAAGACCATGACAATTGATTTGTTAAAATATTTTCAACATAAACACGTGTTGGAAAATGGCGTACATATAAATCCATCTGTGTGACTTTGTGGCTTGATGTGTTTTATGAAACTTGATTTTAGATCCCTTCGAACATAATTGAACCGTATACAATGCATTAAAGCTTAAATTCAAAAATTAAAGACATAATAAGAACAAGTATCAATGTCAAAATAGGGCATTTGAAAAGAGACGCTCATTTATAGAAACATGAGAAATTGACATATCGACGTACATATAAATTAGAGGGTGAAAAAATGAAAAAAAATACTCAAAATAGCTTTGTTTGGATAATTTTCAAATGTGAACTAGTAAGAAATTTGTATCTAGGTAAGATATAGTTTTGAATACGTATTTATTTGTAAACTATCATAAAAATTGAAAGTTAAATTTTTATTTTAAATAATAGTAAATTTAAGTTGAAATAATAATAAATGTAAAAGTTATAACATGCATTCTATGAGAATGTCACTTTTATTTGAAAATAAAAAAATAAATTTAAACAATTATATTTAAAATAAATCAATGAAAGGAGAGAATATTAATTGATAAAAATATAACATTTTAATTTAATTCATTTATTTTAAAATAGAGGAGAGAGAAAATAAAAATCTCACCATATATTTAAAATTCAATGATTCAGATTCATTCTCATGTTCTCACATTAAAATTATATATATATATATATATATATATATATATATATATATATATATATATATATATATATATATATATATATATATATATATATATATATATATATATATATATATATATATATATATATATATATATATATTATATGAATTTATTAACGTAGACCCACTTATTTTTATGAAGGTGTATTTTAACAAATTTCAACTAAAAAATCATTAAATGCACCTTAAGGTGCATGTTACTAAAACACACCTTCCTAAAAAACAAGTGGGTAATTTATAACAAATCCCTGTGAGATTTGCTATAATACACTCACTTGTTTTTATGAAGGTGTATTTTAGCAAGTTTTAACTAAAAAATGATTAAATGCACCCTAAGGTGTATGTTGCTAAAATAGACATTTATAAAAATAAGTGGGTCTACGTTAGCAAACCTCACATATATATACGCCTTTTCAGGGTGGCAAAACAAACACTGATCTGTCAAACCGATCTGGACACCCGCTAAAAAGTAGAGGGTTGGGTTGAGGTTTTGTGTCTGCCTACTCACTCAATCCGCCATGTTTCTAGTCTGTTCCGCCTTAAGCCCACCAAAAAAAAGGGCGAGTTCATCCATCAGTCCGTCAACATAGTTATCAAACACTCAAAACATTTATTTTTCTTGATTAAAGTTTGAACTATAGTATGCAAAAAAATTTTAAGTAAAATTTGTTAAAAAAATTCTTTATAAAAAGTTATTCTAAAAAATAAATAAAAATCTAATTAAAAAGTAAAAATAATTAAGTCTGTTAATTTATTAAAAAATATAAAATAAATAAATAAATAAATAAGTCAAATCCGCCGCCGCCACTTTGTCGGGACGAATTATATTTTTAAGTTCAATTTCACTTTACAGACTTACCCGTTCCGTCTTTTTTTAACAGACTTAAAGTGAGATGGGGATTTCACCTCCCTACATCTCACGGTATAAGTCAACTAATAATTTTTTATTTATTTGTAATTTAAAAGCCGCTTATTTTTTATAAAAAAAGAAAGAAAAAAAATCATGTATTCAATTTGTTAATAATAACATATAAAGGAGATGAAAAATGATCCAACTTATTTGAAACAATTGAATTAATGACTAAAAAGAGTCGAAGTCGTCAAATTTTGACAAGGTGTAAATATATATTAATAAATTTCTATTAAAAATTAATAATACAAAGATAATAAATTACAAAATTTAAAGAAGTGTATATATTATAAAATCAGAGATGTCACAATCTCCCTAAAGTAATTAATTTATATGCGAGATAGAAGTAACACTTCCTAACATGCACTTATACAAGTTAACACAAACCTAGGTAATACAATTAAAATCAACTTTTTAGCAACAATAATAATAATAAATAAAAAATCAACTTGCAAGTCACTGGATAATTTTAGAAATTAATTTACTGCAAAGAGATTGGACCATGGTCAGAAAAATATATAATAATTTGGTCAACCCTGAAAAGCCAAAAACACAGAAGTAGTGGCACATGGATAAAAAATGCATGGTCAAAAAAGAATAAACAATGTAAATGGTTACTCTTTTATTAGTAATATATTGTACAATGATATTTATTAAAGTCAAATGAGAATATTTTCTTTTCTAAACATTACAATAATGGGATTAACATCCTTCCACTTTGTCCCCCTCTTAATCTGATTGCTTTTATCTTTTGTGTTTACTTTATCATTTACAATTCATATCATTCTTCTTCTTATTCTTTCTAAGTTTCTAATTCTACTTCTTCATCTTCTTTTGCTTTCAGCCACTGCTTTTTCTTGTATCAATGAAATATTAAAGTCTGCTTCTGTGCATCTCTCTGTTAGTAAAAAAGTTTTGGGCCCATCTTTGGTCCAATCATGTGGACCCTTCTTTGTGGGCTGACTTCTTGCACACATCTATCCTTTATTTGCTTTTCAGAGTTTAGATATGTCAAAATTAAATTTCAATAGTCTAGTGTGCTTTTAAATATTGAATCATCAATATATATATAATTTATATGTAAAAAGAGAAAGAGTATTGCTATTCGTATTAAAACTATATTAATATAAGTTTTTTTTTTAATTCTAGTAAGGCAACTTAGTTGATAGTTGTGTATAAATATTTGATTGTAGAGACACGAATTTGAACCGACAACATTCTACTTATTTATCTTTTAAAAGTGAAATTCTAACCAATATACTACTAAACAAAAAAAATTGTGTATATTGTATATTATGATTGTTTATACACCATTAGTTAGACTTATAATAAGTAATCAAACTCAAACCTACTTAACCATCTTAGTTAATTACATGTATAATAAGTAACTTATTATCTAATTCAGTGACACATATTTGAGTTAAATTTCAGCATTTCCACTTAATTTAAAGTCGATAAGCTTATTACATTGAACATGTTTTTTTTATCTCTTTGAATTTTTCAATCTTGAGTAATATGGTTAGAATATCAGCTATCTGCTAATTTTTTTTTGTTGAAATATCTTAAAATAATTTTATCTTTATTTACTTGATCTCTAAGAAATTGAAACTAGATTTCAAAGTGTTTGTCCCTTACATAAGTTATGTGATTTTTTTTAAG
Organism: Lathyrus sativus; assembly: GCA_963859935.3. Lineage (NCBI taxonomy): Eukaryota > Viridiplantae > Streptophyta > Magnoliopsida > Fabales > Fabaceae > Lathyrus > Lathyrus sativus. The sequence continues at coordinate 920,514,934 of OZ012735.1, forward strand.
ATTGGTGATTTGTAGTTGTTGTGAATCAGTTGTTTTTAAACAAAGTATAAAATGGTTTCTTAATGATCAAGAAACACGCAAGAGTTAGGGTTAACAAAGAAGACAAGGTAAAACAACAAGGAACAAAAAGGATTGATTATAAACTGCTATTATTTCCTTTTTTTTTAAACAAGATTACAAGTATAAAAGAATAACAATATAACCCCTCTCTCTCTCTCTCTCTCTCTTTCTAGGGGTGTTCATGGGTGCAGGTCGACCCGCAAACCCGCCTACCCAAACCGAACCAACCCACTAATTACCCGGACCCATTCATTTACGGGTATATCCGACCCAACACGTAACAACCCGTACAGATTTGGTTCGGGTATTGGGTTTTAGTTTCTAAACCCATGAACCCGTTGACCCAACCCGTTGACGTGGCATAATTAATTATTATTATTATTATTATATTATTATTTATAAATTTTAAAGTTGCTATAACTTTGTAAATTGTAACGTACACAAAGATCTTTTGCACTTTCCTTCCAGTTTCCAATCACACATTAAATTATTATTATTATTATTATAATTAAACATTATTATTAATATTAATCATGCTTGCTTGACTTATGCACTTCTAGTTTACACTTTACTACCTTTTTATTTTTTTAATGAATCTTTATTAACTAATAATAATTAAGTATATATTAGAAACTTACTAAACTAAAGACAATACCACTTAACCTAACCCTATTTTTTTACTACGGCAAATCTCAAACGTCACCACTCCTCTTTCTCTCACGATTTTTTTTTTCATTTTACTCTCTCACATTCCAATTCCATCTTGCTTTCGAAAATCCACAGTCTATACTTTGACTCTCTCATAGTTTCGTCTCCATATTGAATAAGGTTTTATATTTTTTATAGTTCTACAATATATTTATTTCAATGCAATATATTGTTTTTACAGTATGTACTTCAATAGTTTTATATCAATGCAAAATATGATGATAGGTTCAATGTAATGTACTATTTTGTTTCATATGATGCAAAGTACTATTTTGTTTCATATGATGAAAATATATTTTGATGCAAAGTCCTGTTCTGTTTCATATTATTAATTTAAATATATTTTGTTTAATGTTGTTTTAATAATAATTTATATTAAAAACTGTTTTTTTATAGAAAATGGAAGTGGAACAATCACAAATTGTCAGTGAAGATGTTGCTCATCCACTTGAACAAGAGCAAGAAGTTCAACAAATACAAGGAGAAGGGTTGTCATCATTGCCACCAAGTGCACTAATAGAGGTAAGCAAAAGAAAACCCTCTAGAAAACCTTCTACAGTTTGGAAAGATTTTAAAAGGGTTAATGATAAGGCTATATGTAAGTATTGTGGGAAACAATATGCTGCAAATAGTGGTAGTCATGGCACTACTAACATGCATAAACATTTGAAAGTGTGCCTGAAAAATCCAAATAGGGTAGTTGATAAGAAACAAAAAACTATAGCTATTGGAAAAGAAAGTGAGGATGATCCTAATAGTGTTAGCTTGAAACTTGTTGATTTTAATCAAGAGAGGACTAGATTAACACTTGCAAAGATGATAATCATTGATGAGCTCCCTTTTAAATATGTTGAAAATGAAGGATTTAATATGTTCATGAAAGAGGCTCAACCAAGATTCAAAATTCCATCTCGTGTCACTGTTGCCAGAGATTGTTTATGCTTGTACTTCGATGAGAAAGAAAAATTGAAATCTATGTTGTCTGCTAATAAACAAATGGTGTCTCTTACCACTGATACTTGGACATCGATTCAGAATATGAATTATATGTGTGTTACAGCTCACTATATTGATGACGAGTGGAATTTAAAGAAGAGTATATTAAGCTTTGGTATAATTGCTGACCATAAAGGTGAAACTATAGGGATAACATTAGAGAATTGCATGAAGGAATGGGGTATCAAGTCTATATGTTGTGTGACTGTTGATAATGCAAGTGCTAACAATTTGGCAATTGATTATTTAAATCGAGGCATGAGTTTTTGGAATGGTCGTACTTTGTTTAATGGGGAGTACTTGCATATGAGATGTAGTGCTCACATATTAAACTTGATTGTCAAAGAAGGAATAAAGGATATTGATGAATTTGTTAAAAGAATTAGGACTGCATGTAAGTTTGTCAAGGCTTCTCCTAGTAGGTTGGCTACTTTCAAGAAGTGTGCAGAAGCTGTTGGTGTATGTTCTAAAGCATTGGTAACACTAGATGTAGAAACCAGATGGAACTCTACTTATTTAATGTTGAACATCGCTGAAAAGTATGAACATGCATTTTACCGCTTAGAACATGCTGATGTTGCATTTTTAACTAATCTCCGTATTGAGTCGAAAGGATATCCTAATCGAGCTGATTGGGAACGAGCTCGTATTTTTGTGAAGTTTTTGAAAACTTTTTTATGATGCCACACTTTCTTTTTCTGGGTCATTGCATGTTACTGCTAACTCTTTTTTCAAACAGTTGATGGATATTAAAAAAACGTTGAATAAATGGAGGCACAATGTTAGTGATCCAATTTTGAAAACCATGACAGCAAATATGCAATTGAAGTACAACAAGTATTGGGAAAACAATACAATAAATTATCTTCTCTTTGTTGCTATTTATCTTGATCCTCGTTATAAGCTTGACTATATTGAATTTTGTTTTACTCGGATGTATGGTGAAAAATTGTCAGAGGATATGTTAAAGAAATTGAAATCTCTCATTGCTAAATTGTTTGAGCACTATTTATTTTTGTATCCTGTTTCTCATGATGGTGGTTCCAATGCCTCATCTTCAAACATTGCCTCTCATTCTAGAATTGAAAATGGTGAAGATGATGAAGATTGGGACAATTTGTTTAGAATGAATATGAAGAAAAAACAATGTGAAGTGCAAAAAAATGAGTTGGAAAGGTATTTGGAGGATGGTGTTGAAGATGATTCTCCTACATTTAATATTCTCACTTGGTGGAAAGGAAAAACAATTAAATATCATGTGTTTTCCCGCATAGCTAGAGATATATTGGCTATCCCTGTATCCACTGTATCTTCTGAATCCGCTTTTAGTACAGGAGGTCGTGTCCTTGATTCATTTCGTAGTTCCTTGAATCCCTCTACCGTTGAAGCTTTGATTTGTACTCAAAATTGGATCAAATCTCCTAAGGTCATTGATTTAGAAAAAGAGTTGGTTGAATTGGAAAAGGTTGAGTCAGGTATGAATTATATGTTTGAATTTTAAAATCTATTTTATTTTAGTATTACATTACATTATTCTTATTAGTTGTTTGTGTTTACATATATAGAGTTAGCTGGATTAGTTTCTATTGATGTTGGCATTACTGCGGTTGAGCTCAATACAACTGTTACTACTAGATTTTAAGGTATTTTCTAGTGTTGTTTTTTTTCTTCTTCTTTTGACTATTGTTGCTTAAACTTTTAACTGTTGTTGCTGGATTTTATGTTGTTGCTAAACGTTTCATTGTTGTTGCTGGAATCTTTTACAGCTACTGTTGCTGGATTTTCTGTTGTTGCTAAACCTTTCACTGCTGGTGCTGGAATCTTTTATAGTTACTGTTAGATTTTGGTGCTATTAGACCAATATTGGACCAATACATCTATGTTATTTTAAGACTAAGTGATGTTTATTTGCTTTTGAATTATTTAGAATTTATGAATTTTATGGAAATGATATTTTATGGAATTTTATATATTATTAAGTGTTAATATATATGATAGTTTACGGACCTACTTTTAAGCATGTGCTAGAAAAGGTAACATTTGAGTATCAAAACAACTAATATATACTGTATATTATTATATATTTGTTTTACATATGTTGATATATATTTGTAATGGATAACATTTGAGTATCAAAATAACTAATAAATTTTTATAAATTAAGGTATATTAATGAAAATATATAAATAATTAATGGTGTATATGTATCTTAATATTTTTTATGACAAAGAAAATACATTTCAAAATTTTAATTGTTATATTTTTAATTATTCTATTTTATATGTAGGATTTGTCTCCACTACGTAAATAATTTAATTGTTTGAAATATGCAAAATTATATTGAATTGTGTTATAGATTTTTTAAATTGAAAATAATAATTATTATATACACAACCCGTGGACCCAACCATACCCAACCCGTAAATATTCGGGTTGATTCGGGTCGGTTTTTAAAGTAGAATTACGGGTTTGATGATAAACCCAACCCATTGAAAGTTGAACGGGTTGGGTAACGGGTTAAGGCAAACCCGGTCCAACCCAACCCGCGTACACCCCTATCTCTCTCTCTCTCTCTCTCTCTCTCTCTCTTGAAATTAAGATTTTATCTTCCTATTTTTCCTTATGCCAAGATTGAGAATCTAGCATTCTATTTATAAGAAAAATAGCACACTAACCTAATGCACTTTTTAACCATTACCCATTACAAGCTAACTTAAACAATTGGGCATACAAGCAAGACCCAATTCAACATGCTAACAACCCTAGCAATATTGACTAATGCATGTTAGAACAAACTTCGACTACAACACGCATTACTTCTCGACAGCAGCATGCGAACAGACTTTGACCTCATGCTTAATTTCTGTCGAAATCTTCATCACTTGGACTTCTCCATGCTCGATTACCCCTCTGATGAAATGCAGCCTCACATCAATGTGCTTGGTTCGCTCATGATAAGCTGAATTCTTCAACAGGTATATTGCACTTTGACTATCACATTTAATAGTGACAATTCGACCTTGAAGTTTCAACTCCTTTGCAAAACCTTCAAGTCACAATGCTTCCTTCACAGCTTCAGTTAGGGCAATATACTCCGCTTCAATGGTTGATAAGGTAATGACCTTCTGAAGTGTTGCTTTCCAACTAATTGTTGTGCCAAACATAGTGAACACATATCCAAAAATAGATTTTCTGGAATCTATACAACCTGCATAATCAGAGTTGACATATCCTTCGATTGCTGCTTGATCGGTAAAATTAGTAAGTGTACTAATTATACCGATGTAGTAATAGTTGGGGTTTTCCCAGTATCGATCTCTAAGGGCTGCGTGTAAATATTTAGGTACAGATGTTATTTCAATCAAACAAAATAACCTTGGGGTTTTGTTTGGGTTTTTTTACAAGAAAAGAGCTGAATGATAAAATTATACTACAATTAAGTGAAAACATGCTAGGGGAAGTGTATGGATTGCTTAGTACGAACCTTGGAGTAAATCAATGAGACATGTCACGAAACCTTAATTTTTATCAAAAGTGTTTTTCTTAAATTCCTTACTGAAAAACCTTTGATATTCTTCCTTGACCCTAATTCCTTAGCAGTCAAGGAAAGACATCAAGCAATAGTTCTGACAAAGGGTTTTTACAATCATTACAGAATATCCCTATTCCTAGGCAATATTCACCGTAATGTGTTATACAAAATAATCGATCGGTTTTTCAGGCCAAATCTCTAATCGTAAATCGTTCCCAATTTATACGATCTTTAGAAGTTTAAACGAATTGCATAACAAAAATATTAGGGAATGAAACAAAATCTCATTAAGAAATGCAATAGAGGTTCATTACAACATAATTCAGGGACACCCCCTAGCAATGGGGGGTTTAGCTATTCATAGTATTCAACAAAAACAACAGAGAAAATAGAAACATTACAAGACTTGTTGAATAAAGTTGATCTTCAATTTCTTCTGATCATGAAAATCTCCTTGTCTTACCAATTCTCCAGAGCTTCCTCCTTTCAGTTGTAATTTTCTCGTCCCATTCAAAAATCCCTTCTCTCTTTCCAAAACACGTCTTAATTAGTCTCAGGTCCAACCCAGCAATAGCAAAATACCCAAAATACCCTCAGGGATCACAAATGCCCAAAATCCAAGAAAAATAGAAGATGGAGCGTTTTAGCCAACACGGGCCATGTCAGCTGGCACGGGCGGCCGTGTTGGATCCCTATTATATTGCATGAACATTATTTCAGCTTCAGGTGTGCTGACACGGGCGGCCGTGTCAGCTCCCTGGTTTCATCCCATTTTGCAACTTAAGAGCACTTCCTGACACGCCCCGTGTCAGGTGACACGGGTGGTCGTGTCAGGCTCCTGGTTCACTTCAAAACTCTTCCAAATTCTTGTTGTTTTACCCGGTTTTTGCTCCGATTCTTCTCTGTTGCTTACCTGAACCTATAAACAGTGAAAATACCAAACCAACGCGTAAAATGCAATAAAAACAAATAAAATGCGACGAAACAATAAAAATGATCAACTAAAACTAATGGTAAAATAGCGTATAAAAACCACTGATCAAACTCTCCCAAACTTAAACCATTGCTTGACCTCAAGCAAAAAGCTTGGATAAATAACTTTCAAATCAAACAGCACATCAAGTGAAGGACTCAGGATGTAAGGCGTGTCGATACTCATACGTGAGTCTTTGTTCTGATCGACTAAAACCAGCTCTCTCGGTACTCATCTGATAACAAAGGAATTACATAAATATACACCACCGTAAAACCACGGACCTAAATCCCCCTTTCGACCACCTCTCCAAATATGCTTTGGGCTTAAGTCTTTTCTTCGATTTTCTACCCCTTTCATTCGGATAATCAGATTAAGGCATTTTGATTGCTTTCCTTCACCTTTGCTCGAGACTTTTCCCGTGGAACCTTTATTCTTTTTTTTCTCTCGCTCATTGGCGTTTATTAGTCCACTTTGGGACGACTATAGAGATTCAACCTCCGTTAGGCTAAATAACCGGGTGAGGGTTACCCAACTTAAAAGGACTGGTTGTATTTACTGTCCTTATTCAACCTTTTTTTTGGGGTGCCACAAGTCATTCTCATAATCAATATATGTAATTCTTTTAATCATGTCAGACTATCATAATGAACTAATCGGAGAATACTTCTCAAATCCAAGTACTTCGGCACAAATCTACACGTTGGACTCGTTTCCTTACTTCGGGGAACCTAGGGTGTTCAAATTATACCTCAATTTCCAAAATTTCCAAGTTCCTTAGTTCAAACTCCTTTTCCCTCGAACTCTAAATACTTTCCTGACTACCTCACACACATAACATTCATAAGAAAAATTTACGGTCTTCATAAGGGGCGAATTCGACGTGATTTTTATCGAACTTAATTAAAAAGGTATTTAAATTGACAATTCAAAGCGGTAAAACCTCCCCCAAACTTGAACTAAACATTGTCTCAATGTTTAAGAACAAGAGAAGAGGAGATGTACTCACAGAGATCCTCACAAAGGAGTCGATAGATAATGCAACGTCTCTTTGCTGCTTACACGTTTTCCCTTGCAAACTCTCATTTATTCATGCAAAAAAATAACCACAAAAAAGAAAAACATAAATTCTTAAAATCTGTTGGTTGCCTCCCACGCAGCGCTTCGTTTAACATCGCATGGCTCGAAGGTCGACTCCCCACTGTTAGGGGGTGTACTTTATCCTCCAAACTCTATTGCTTGACTTTTTCGCAACAGAATAATGGTCAGGTTCAGAGATAAGAGCATCTTAAAGTGGTTTTGATCGTTCTCCTTTTTTCGTTGTTTTGATCATTCCAACTGAAGGATTAATATCTTTCTCCTTACCTTTCTTCCTGCTATCTAGAGCTTTTAAAGTGATTTCCTCATCAAAAAATTTCAAAGTGAGTGTACTTGTTTCCACATTAATACTACACCGACTAGTAAGCAAGAACGGTCGGCCAAGTATGATCGAAGTCTCTTCATCTTCTGGAATATCTATGATTTGAAAACCAACTGGGAAGGTGAAGTTATCGATCGTCACCAGTACATCCTCTGCTAGCCCATATGCCATCTTAGTTGTATGGTCGGAAAACTTCAAGCTTGTTCCCGTATCGCTCACTTTTCCAATGTCCAGCTTTTTGAAAATGGATAACGGCATGAGACTTACACTAGCACCTGAATCAATTAGAACTTTCTTAAACGTTCTATCTTTTATAGTACAAGGGATTACTACTGGTCCAGGATCCTTCCTCTTGATGGGGATTCTCTTTTCTTGTGATATTTCCTTACATTGCTCAGTTTTGGTCTTCGGTTCTTCACCCATTGATCTCTTTTTACGTATAACCTCTTTCATGAATTTCTTGTACAAAGGCATTTGTTCGAGTGCTTCAAAGAATGGCATGTTGATTTCCAATTTGTTGAACATTGCGTTGAATCTACCAAAGTCTTTCTCTTTTTTATCTTTCTTTGTAACTCTTTGAGGATAAGGCAACTTGACTTTTTGTTTAACCTCTTTCTTTTTCTCTTCATTTGGTTTTTCAGATGACACAACTTTTTCTGGTTCTTTTACTTTTTCTCTTACCTCAAGTTCCACCTATATACATTCATACTCATTTGTTTCCTCTTCTTCTATCATTTTCTGATTTCTTGTTGTGAAAACATTAATACTCTCTTGATTTTTCGGATTCGGTACTGTCGCACTCGGGAGGGTTCCTTGGGTGTGTGTTGAGAGTTATTGGGCTATCTGTCCGATTTGCGCCTCAAGATTTTTGATGGAAGGTGTGTTATTCCTTTGAATATTACGGGTCTCTTCTTGGAATTGAGAGCTTTGAGTGGCCATATTTTCAATAACAATTTCCCAATCCGCTTTCTTTTGAACCTGTTGTTGCTGTGGTTGATATTGTTGCTGGTAAGGCTGTTGTTGCTGTGGTTGATATTGTTGCTGGTAAGGCTGTTGTTGCTGTGGTTGATAATGAGCTTGATTTTGGTTAGATGCATTCCCTTGTTGATCTTTCCATGCGAAGTTTGGATGATCTTTCCAACCTGGATTATAGGTGTTGGAGTAGGGATTGTTCTGCTTCAAGTAGTTTGTTTCCTCAATCTGTTTAGCAGTTGCAACATAGTACATGGTGAAGTGAGGACCCCCATAAATTTTGCAATTTAATGCTTGTACTGGTTGAACTTGTGCCACAGTTTGAGTGTCAAGACTCATCTTTTTTAACCTTCTTTCCACTTCCGCTGAAACTTGATCTTCCATCTTTACCACTTGTTCATTAAGTTTCAAATTAATGGCCTTCTCGGGTTGACTAACACTTCGGTCATACACTTCTAAGTGCTCATTCGTAGCGATCACTTCAATAATTCTTTTAATGTCAGTTGTTGTTGAAAAATTAGTTGAACCACCGACTGCTGTATCAATAAGTTGTTTATGTTGGTGTAAGCCCTAGAGGCCAATACTTTTTGGTACTTGTATCGGATTATTCGTTTAATAATAAAAGGCATTTTTTTATTATGTTTGTCTTTCAGAATAATAAAGTCCCTAGAATAGTTAGTCTGTTTAATGAAATGTTAAGTGTGACTTAATCATGAGATCCCATTAAACATAAAGACATTATTCTTAAAATATCCGTAGTCAAGCTTTATTGCAAAGTGGGATAACATTAAAAGCATTGAGACTATTATGAAGATAGACTGATGATCACATCTCATGGATCATGGATAAAGAGTTATCAAGTCTTGACATAGGTATAAATATTAGGAGTAATATTTATACCGGATTGACCCGCTATGAGAATACTACATAGTATGTTATGCAAAGTGTCATAAGTTATTCTCATGGTGATAATGGTGTATTACCACCCTTCGACCTAAAACCACTATGGACCCTAGATGTAGAGTCGGGTGCTTTATTGCTGATCAAACATTATCCGTAACTGGATGATCATAAAGACAGTTGATGGGCACTCCACGAAGCATGCTGAGGGACATGGGTGTCCTAGATGGAATTTGCCAATCCTGCATAACAGGAGAAATGTCTAAGGGCCCAATATTGAACTGGACAAGGATGACACAGTGTATGCCTTGTGTTCAATATAGACATAGGGGCAAAAGGGTAATTGTACAAACATATATTATCACGAAAAAGGTTTTGTCAGATCACATGACATTTTCGTGACTTGGGTAGCAGTGATGTGTTGCTAGATACCGCTTACTGTTTATTATGTTAAATATATAATTTAATATAATTACCAACGTTACGAAATCCTACAGGGTCACACACATAAGGACAGTTTGATGAGAGATAGAGAAATCAAAGGAACACTGTAAGGTACGGTGCACTTAAGTGAAAAATAGAAATTCGGATAATATAATGATAATTATTGTTATTTTATAATGGTTATCAAATAATAATAAAATAAATATATTTATTATAATAATAGTTATTATAATAATATATAATATTATTATGGATCATGTGAATTGGGTTTTTAGCCCGCAGCCCACAAGAGAGTCTATAAAAGGAACCCTTGTGATGAAGCTTTCACTTGATGCAATTTCGTTTTTGATTCTCTTTTCTCACTCAAATAATTCCGTTCGTAAGCAGCTAGCACTGTGACCGGAAGCTGTTCGTGTGGACTGAGTAGAGGCGTTGCACTTCATCAACGCTTGTGATCGCTGCATCAAAGATCTGAATCGCCACAAAGAGGTAACGATTCTATCACTGACCATGCTCATTGGTAAGGATCACTAAAGGAAATTTTTGTTTTCCGCTGCGTTTAGATCGCAATTTTCCATCAGTGGTATCAGAGCCACTTACGAAACCATGGATCTGATAGCTGTTAAATTTCCGTCTTTTCTGTATTTGATTCGATTAAAACACAGAATGAATTTAACAATAAACGATTAATTAAATTTGGCATCTGTTGTGTACGATTTGGATGATTGATGTTGATTATGCTTCAGAAACCGACATTAGTATGGTGAAGTTGTGCGATACATTGATCATCCATAGGTTACACAATTAGATCGATCACTTTTATATAAGATATAAGAAATTCTGATGCAAAGATGGTATATGGGATATACTGTTTTGATTTCATCCATTCAATCACATAAGGATTGTAATTCTTTTGAAAGATTATCATTTTCATTCGCTTCGAAATCCGACGTTAGTATGGTGAAGCAATGACATGTTGATCTATCATATTGAGTTATCAATCGAGTTGTGTTTGATGGCATGAAATTGTTGCATTAGGATTAATGGCAGTACAAGTGTTGTATTGCCGCAGACTTTTCCGGTTGGGGTTGTAAATGCACAAAAGTTGTGCAGAAAACGACGTGAAATACAATGAAGTGTTCATAAAATTTTTCGTCGGGGCGCTGCCCCTAACAACCCCGCAAGGAGGCGCTGCCCCCTTGACCCACCGTCCGCTGACCGGGCAGCGGAACCCCCGGCTAAGTCTGCAAAGTGTGATCAATCAGCCGAAATTTAATTTAGTTTATTTAATTGTCGGAATTTTAAACTAATAATAAAAGTGTGTTTATTATTATTTATTTGTGGTGATCAGTTATTGCCTTAGTTTATCCTTTATTATTGTTTTGGGATTTTTGAATACGGCCTGCGTGTCGTGCCTCTCTCTCAATCTCTTTATGTAACTTCTTTTCTCATCTCACTCCCTCGTATGTAAAACGAGTTTTCTTATATGTAATGTAATATTATGTTATGAAAAAAAAAGAGGAAGTATTCAATATTAAAGGAGGATAACCTTGCAGATCATGCTTGGAGAAGCTTAGATCGTTATTAGGTTAGCTTAGGTTCTCTCATTGGCTTGAGAGAACAATTGCATTAGGGGCCATAATTGTATCTTTTTATATGTATGTTGATGCATGTAATTGTATGTTGATGCATGTGAGAGACGTTTTGCATGTTAAGCCGGTGAGATCAAACTAATAACAAATTCCCTCAAAATTAAATATTAAGTTTATGCTTTCCAATTTTTAGCACTCATCAAGACTAGTATCGAGCATTGTAGGTTTCGCCTACGCGAGGTGCATGTTCTATATTAGTAAGGTGTGATGGGATAATTGTAATATCCAATTGCTAAAACAATGGGTCAAACTTAACTAAACAAATTATAATAAGATTATATATGTTTAGAAGCAAGAATTGGGAATGATTCATGTGATGGATCAGAATAAGGAGTTATTCACCCAATTGAAAATATTCGAGAGTTGTATGAGATACAATTGGAAGGAGTTCCTACCTAAATAACTTAGTTTTGTGTAATCAGCCTAACGCTGACTTAAAACAAAGTGAAACATGGATCTCGACCCACTAGAAATTCTTCCAACGGGATTTTCCGAATCAAATGATGAGGGTCATTTGTTTTGAATAAAATAGTGGGAGCATATTTGATTAAAGGCCTAATTAAATATGTTGTTTTAATGATACTTATATTTTCATATTTCTCTTGTAGATTACCATGACAACAAACACATCGAACAATATTTTGCGATCCATCCTAGATAAGGAAAAATTGTCTGGGACAAATTTCTTGGATTGGCACCGTAATCTGAGGATTGTCCTCAAGCACGATAAGAAGCTGTATGTCTTGGAGACACCAGTTCCTGAGGAGGAACCTCCTAGTTCTGCACTAACGGCAGAAAGAGATGCTTATAAGAAGCATTTCGATGATGCCAATGAAACCGCTTGCCTCATGCTTGCTACCATGAACTCTGAGTTGCAAAAGCAACACGAGAACATGTCTGCGTTCGATATGATCGGACATCTGAAAATGCTTTATCAAGAGAAAGCAAGAAATGAGAGGTTTCAGGTTTCAAAGTCCCTTTTTAACAACAAGTTAGCTGAGGGAGCCCCTGTAAGTCCCCATGTACTCAAAATGATTGGGTATGTGGAGAACCTTGATAGATTAGGGTTTCCCCTTGGAAAAGAACTTGCAATTGATCTGATCTCGCAATCTTTGCCAGAGAGCTTCAGTCAGTTTGTCCTGAATTTCAATATGAATGACTTGGACAAAAGTCTTCCAGAACTGCTAGGCATGTTGAGAACTGCTGAGCAGAATATGAAGACAAAAGAGAAATCCATTCTGATGGTCAGTAATGGAAAGAAACAGAACAAGAGGCCCATCAAACAGGGTGGTAGAGGGAAAGGCAAGGAAGTTGCCAAACCCAAACCCACTCCTCCTGTTTTGAAGCCTAGTGGAGGAATAGCAAAGGAGGGCACTTGCTTCCATTGCGGTAAGACCGGACATTGGAAGAGAAATTGCCCAAAGTACCTGGAAGATAAGAATAATGGAGTAGAGACTTCAAATTCAGGTATTTTTGTTATTGAAATTAATTTATCTACTTCTGCATCATGGGTATTAGATACTGGATGCGGTTCTCACATTTGTACTAATGTGCAGGGGCTAAAAAGGAGTAGAGATTTGGCAAAAGGTGAAGTTGACCTACGAGTTGGCAATGGAGCAAAGGTTGCTGCTTTAGCTGTAGGAACTTATGTTTTAACTTTACCTAGTGGTTTAATAATTCAGTTAGAGAACTGTTATTATGTACCTGCAATTAGCAGGAATATTATTTCCGTTTCTTGTTTGGACAAGTTTGGTTTTTCATTCATAATAAGGAACAATTATTGCTCCATTTATTTGAATGATATATTCTATGCTACTGCAAAAATGAATAATGGACTATATGTCCTTGATCTTGAAATGCCAATTTATAACATTAATACTAAAAGGTTGAAACCTAATGAGTTGAATCCAACTTACCTTTGGCACTGTCGATTAGGCCACATAAATGAGAAACGCATTTCCAAACTCCATAAAGATGGACTCTTGGACTCTTTTGATTATGAATCATATGAGACATGCAGATCTTGTTTAATTGGAAAGATGACAAAGTCCCCATTCACAAGAAAAGGTGAAAGGGCTAATGATCTTTTGGCACTCATACATACTGATATATGTGGACCACTGAACATACCAACCAGAGGAGGTTTTCAGTACTTCATCACTTTTACTGATGACTTCAGTAGATACGAATATGTGTATTTAATGAAACACAAATCTGAGTCCTTTGAAAAGTTCAAGGAATTCAAGAATGAAGTACAAAACCAACTAGGTAAGAATATTAAAGTTCTTCGATCAGATCGAGGCGGTGAATATTTAAGCCTAGAATTTGATGACCATCTAAAAGAGTATGGGATTCTATCCCAACTTACTCCTCCTGGAACACCACAATGGAATGGTGTATATGAGAGAAGAAATCGAACCTTGTTAGACATGGTCCGATCCATGATGAGTCACGTCGATCTTCCAAACTCCTTTTGGGGACATGCATTATTAACAGCAGCTTACACACTTAACCGTGTTCCATCCAAAAAGGTTGATAAGACACCATATGAGATATGGAGTGGTAAGAAACCACATATGTCTTACATGAAGATTTGGGGTTGCGAAGTTTACGTCAAACGACAAATTTCAACCAAGCTTGAGCCCAAATCTGACAAATGCTTATTTGTGGGGTATCCTAAAGAAACAAGAGGATATTACTTCTACAATCCTTCTGAGGGCAAAGTGTTTGTCGCTCGAACTGGAGTCTTTCTGGAAAGGGATTTTATTTCCAAAGGAAACAGTGGGAGGAAAATAGAGCTTGAAGAAATTCAAGAATCACAAAACATTGAAACACCTATGGAGGAACTAGAGCGGGAAACACAAGTAGTTGTGGAAGAGCAACCTGCTCAAGTAGAACAAGACCAGCGTAGGTCAAGCAGGATACGTCACCAACCTGAGAGATATGGATATCTCATAAGTGATCAGGGTGATGTATTACTCATGGATCAAGATGAGCCTGTGACCTACAAAGAGGCCATAACTGGTCCTGAGTCTGAGAAGTGGCTAGAAGCCATGAAATCTGAAATGGATTCCATGTACACAAACCAGGTTTGGACCTTGGTAGAACCTCCTATAGGAGTTAACCCTATAGGATGCAAGTGGGTCTTCAAGAAGAAGACTGGCATGGATGGTAAGGTACATACCTATAAAGCAAGACTGGTTGCAAAAGGCTATAAACAAATTCATGGGGTTGACTATGATGAAACCTTTTCACCAGTTGCAATGCTTAAATCTGTTCGGATTTTACTTGCCATCGCTGCATATCATGATTATGAAATATGGCAGATGGATGTCAAAACTTCTTTCCTTAATGGGAATCTTCTTGAGGATGTGTACATGACACAACCTGAAGGATTTGACATACCACAAGATGCCCAAAAGATATGCAAGTTACAGCGATCAATCTATGGATTGAAGCAAGCTTCCAGAAGCTGGAATCTTCGTTTTGATGAAACCGTAAAACAATATGGATTCATCAAAAATGAAGATGAACCTTGTGTCTACAAGAAGGTTAGTGGGAGCATGATCGTGTTTCTGGTATTATATGTAGATGACATATTACTCATTGGAAACGATGTCCCTACCTTGCAACAAGTGAAGACTTGGTTAGGGAATTGCTTTTCTATGAAAGACCTAGGTGAAGCAGCCTATATATTAGGAATTAGGATCTATAGAGATAGATCACAAAAACTGCTTGGCCTAAGTCAGAGTACATACATAGATAAAGTGTTGAGACGCTTTAATATGCATGATTCCAAGAAAGGATTCATACCTATGCAACATGGTCTGTGTTTATCAAAAACACAATCCCCTTCAACTAAGGAAGAAAGGGATCGCATGAATAAGATTCCATATGCATCTGCAATAGGATCTATCATGTATGCCATGTTATGTACTCGACCAGATGTCTCGTATGCATTAAGTGCAACGAGTAGGTACCAATCTGATCCCGGTGATGCTCACTGGGTAGCTGTCAAGAATATCCTTAAGTACTTGAGAAGGACTAAGGATTCATTCTTGATATATGGAGGTCAGGAAGAGCTTGATGTAATTGGTTACACTGATGCTAGCTTCCAGACAGATAAGGATGATTTTAGATCACAATCTGGTTATGTGTTCTGTCTCAATGGTGGCGCTGTGAGCTGGAAAAGTTCAAAGCAAGAAACAGTTGCTGATTCTACAACTGAGGCCGAGTATATTGCTGCCTCAAATGCAGCAAAGGAAGCTGTTTGGATCAAGAAGTTCATTAGTGAACTTGGCATAGTCCCTAGCATTGTGGATCCCATTGGTTTATATTGTGATAACAATGGTGCTATCGCACAAGCTAAGGAGCCTAGATCTCACCAACGATCCAAACACATACTTAGGCGTTATCACCTCATTCGAGAGATAATCGATCGAGGAGATGTGAAGATATGCAGAGTACCTACACTTGACAATATCGCTGACCCATTAACAAAGCCTCTTGCGCAACAGAAGCATGATGGTCATACTAGATCTATGGGTATTAAGGGTATGCCTAATTGGCTCTAGTGCTAGTGGGAGATTGTTGGTGTAAGCCCTAGAGGCCAATACTTTTTGGTACTTGTATCGGATTATTCGTTTAATAATAAAAGGCATTTCTTTATTATGTTTGTCTTTCAGAATAATAAAGTCCCTAGAATAGTTAGTCTGTTTAATGAAATGTTAAGTGTGACTTAATTATGAGATCCCATTAAACATAAAGACATTATTCTTAAAATATCCGTAGTCAAGCTTTATTGCAAAGTGGGATAACATTAAAAGCATTGAGACTATTATGAAGATAGACTGATGATCACATCTCATGGATCATGGATAAAGAGTTATCAAGTCTTGACATAGGTATAAATATTAGGAGTAATATTTATACCGGATTGACCCGCTATGAGAATACTACATAGTATGTTATGCAAAGTGTCATAAGTTATTCTCATGGTGATAATGGTGTATTACCACCCTTCGACCTGAAACCACTATGGACCCTAGATGTAGAGTCGGGTGCTTTATTGCTGATCAAACATTATCCGTAACTGGATGATCATAAAGACAGTTGATGGGCACTCCACGAAGCATGCTGAGGGACATGAGTGTCCTAGATGGAATTTGCCAATCCTGCATAACAGGAGAAATGTCTAAGGGCCCAATATTGAACTGGACAAGGATGACACAGTGTATGCCTTGTGTTCAATATAGACATAGGGGCAAAAGGGTAATTGTACAAACATATATTATCACGAAAAAGGTTTTGTCAGATCACATGACATTTTCGTGACTTGGGTAGCAGTGATGTGTTGCTAGATACCGCTTACTGTTTATTATGTTAAATATATAATTTAATATAATTACCAACGTTACGAAATCCTACAGGGTCACACACATAAGGACAGTTTGATGAGAGATAGAGAAATCAAAGGAACACTGTAAGGTACGGTGCACTTAAGTGAAAAATAGAAATTCGGATAATATAATAATAATTATTGTTATTTTATAATGGTTATAAAATAATAATAAAATAAATATATTTATTATAATAATAGTTATTATAATAATATATAATATTATTATGGATCATGTGAATTGGGTTTTTAGCCCGCAGCCCACAAGAGAGTCTATAAAAGGAACCTTTGTGATGAAGCTTTCACTTGATGCAATTTCGTTTTTGATTCTCTTTTCTCACTCAAATAATTCCGTTCGTAAGCAGCTAGTACTGTGACCGGAAGCTGTTCGTGTGGACTGAGTAGAGGCGTTGCACTTCATCAACGCTTGTGATCGCTGCATCAAAGATCTGAATCGCCACAAAGAGGTAACAATTCTATCACTGACCATGCTCATTGGTAAGGATCACTAAAGGAAATTTTTGTTTTCCGCTGCGTTTAGATCGCAATTTTCCATCAGTTTAGTCTTCATTTTTAGGCCATTAACAAAATTCTTCATTTGTTCAGTTGCATCCATGTTATGAGTTGGGCATGCAACCAAACACCTCTTGAACCGTTTATAAGCATCTCCAAGTGACTCTCCCTCCTTCTGTTTGAAATTAACAATCTCGTATCTTTTTCTAATATAGGCAGATGTAGGAAAATATTCATTTAGAAATGTGGTCTCCATCTCGTGCCAAGTGTTAATACTCTCGGCCGGTAAAGAATAAAACCATTCTTCGGCTTCATCAGATAGGGTGAAAGGGAACATAAATAACTTCTTTGCTTCTTCAGAATGCCCCTCAATCTTTAATGATGTGCTCATAGTTAGAAACCTTTGAAGATGTTTATTTGCATCTTCGTTGATTCTCCCTAGGAAAGGTCTGCTCTGAAGCTGCCGGATGGTTGATGGATGTAGCTGAAAGTGTGCAACAATCACTGGTTGATTCACTATGGTCAAACGCCCTGTTGGAGCATTTTCCCTTCCATAGTCTCCCAGAAGTCTTTCGGCTAGAGGCTGATCTCCGTTCATGATGAATGTTTCGGGCTCTGTATCAGTACCCGAATCTGTATGCTCGAAATGAATCACAACTTCTTCTTCATTCTCTGAAATTTTTGTTCCTGAGTTTGAAGTTGTCAGTGTTTCAAGCTTAGCTTTTCTACGTCTGGAGTGCAACGATCTTTCAGGTTCTGAGTCAAAAGAAAATAAAGCTGATGTCTTACCTCACATACACAGGTTAGAGAATTATTAGTAATAACAAAAATATAATCAGGAAAATAACTTAAAATTTTAGTCACAGAGTGACAAAATTCTAATTGAACTAACAAGGTACTAAAAAATTTTGGCAGTCCCCGACAACGGCGCCAAAAAATTGATCGGTAAAATTAGAAAGTGTACTAATTATATCGATGTAGTAATAGTTGGGGTTTTCCCAGTATCGATTTCTAAGGAATGCGTGTAAATTTTTAGGTACAGATGTTATTTCAATCTAACAAAATAACCTTGGGGTTTTGTTTAGGGTTTTTTTATAGGAAAAGAGCTGAATGATAAAATTATACTATGATTAAGTGAAAACATGCTAGGGGAAGTGTATGGATTGCTTAGTATGAACCTTGGAGTAAATCAATGAGACATGTCACAAAACCTTAATTTTTATTGCACCTCAAAAGTGTTTTTCTTAAATTCCTTACTGAAAAACCTTTGATATTCTTCCTTGACCCTAATTCCTTAGCAGTCAAGGAAAGACATCAAGCAATAGTTCTGACAAAGTATTTTTACAATCATTACAGAATATCCCTATTCCTAGGCAATATTCACCGTAATGTGTTATACAAAATAATCGATCGGTTTTTCAGGCCAAATCCCTAATCGTAAATTGTTCCTAATTTATACGATCTTTAAAAGTTTAAATGAATTGCATAACAAAAATATTAGGGGATGAAACAAAATATCATTAAGAAATGCAACAGAGGTTCATTACAACACAATTCAGGGACACCCCATAGCAATGACGGGTTTAGCTATTCATAGTATTCAACAAAAACAACAGAGAAAATAGAAACATTACAAGACTTGCTGAATAAAGTTGATCTTCAATTTCTTCCGATCATGAAAATCTCCTCGTCTTCCCAATTCTCCAGAGCTTCCTCCTTTCAGTTGTAATTTTCTCGTCCCATTCAAAAATCCCTTCTCTCTTTCTAAAACACGTCTTAATTAGTCTCAGGTCCAACCCAACAATAGCAAAATACCCAAAATACCCTCAGGGATCACAAATGCCTAAAATCCAAATAGAAGATGGAGCGTTTTAGCCATTACGGGCCATGTCAGCTGACACGGGCGGCCGTGTTGGCTCTCTGTTATATTGCATGAACATTATTTCAGCTCCAGGTATGCTGACTCGGGGGATCGTGTCAGCTCCCTGGTTTCATCCCATTTTTCAACTTCTGAGCACTTCCTGACACGGCCCGTGTCAAGCTCCTGATTCACTTCAAAACTCTTCCAAATTCTTGTTGTTTTACCCGATTTTTGCTCCGATTCTTCTCTGTTGCTTACCTGAACTTATAAATAGTGAAAATACCAAACCAACGCGTAAAATGCAATAAAAACAAATAAAATGCGATGAAACAATAAAAATGATCAACTAAAACTAATGGTAAAATAGTGTATAAAAACCACTGATCACTGCTTTACTATCTTCACCCAAGGCTCCACCATAAATTAGGACTCTATTCAGAAACCCATTTATGTACCTTAGAATCCACTTCAATGCTTGCCAGTGAGCCTTTCCAGGATTCGCCATTGTCGCTACTCGAAAAATGCAATGACGGAGAGGCAAAAAGAAAGACAGAAGAGTCGCCACCGAACTTTATTTATCCCATGAGGGGAAGGGAAAACATCGAGAAGACCCTAGGAAAGAAACAGATAAGATGGTCTCGCGACCAAAGGACGGGTTCGAAAGCCGGTTATGCAAAGGGAAGGTATTATCACCCCTCGCATCCATCGTACTCGATGGAAACCATTTGTTTGTCGACGTGTGAAGATATCTGCTAAAATATATTGCTTATAAAGAGTGTTCCTAGGGGTAAAGAGAAAGGCGAGAAACAGAGGAAAGAGAGGTAACGAGGAAGAATAGACTCGGTAGGACTTCGCGGTCCTAGGCCTACGTATTCTCAACAGATATGAGAAAGTCAGATTCGACGTAGTTCGGGGAACCACGGGTATAGAGGGGAATGTGCTCGGCAAGGATTGTGGCCCTTGTGCCTACTATCTTTACTCAAAAGAAGTAAAGAATCAGAGCAGTTATAGTTTGGCCTACTACGATTGAATGGGAGATTCTGATAGACGATGCTAGCCTACGCATTCTAGCAGTTTAGGCGTACTGCTGCTCGCTTGTTGGAGACTTAGGCATTACTTATTTGCGGTAGAATGGACGTAGCATGTCCTTCTCGGGGAAAAGGTGGAAAAGAAAGAAAAGTGCTTGCTAAGACATCGCCGTCTTACGCCTACGTATTCTCATCTGGCATGAGAAATTAGAGCAACGTAGTTCATGAAACGGTTAACCGGTGTTTTTGTGGATGATGTTATCGTAGCGTATTCTAGCAGTTTAGGTGTATTGCTGCTCGCTCGTTGGAGACTTAGGCGTTACCTGTTTGCGGTAGAACGGACGTAACATACCCTTTTTGAAAAGATTAATTTACGCCTATCAAGGCAAGATGTCAAGTTTGATTTGTGGGAGTTATTTTTAGAGGCGAAATAAGTCCTCGAATAGTAACCCCTTGCGGGTAGTACCCAATTCTTTATCTCAAAGTTTTGTTATAAAAAGGTGTGGCGAACAGAGTCGCGTCTTTGTATTGAAAGACGAGTATCGAGACCATACACTCTATAGTGAGTATCCTGACACTCGGAGAGGAAGAAGTCCACGACCATCCAAGTTTATTGTGAAAGAATTTGAATATGCACTCGGTACAGGACCGAGGTTTTAGGAGAAAAGGTTTCGAAAAGAAGTTTTGAAAAGATGTGGATAAGATAGGAGATGAATATATACAGGATAAATAACAATATGTACAAAAATACCCACAATAATATTTGACTGAATTTAAAGCAGTTAATATTTGACTGAAATTAAAGCAATCGTATATTTGACGGAAAGTAAAGTCAGTAATTAGTGGTTAGTTTTTTTGGTGAATTGAATCGGGACAAATGTGACGCTAAACCGTCGTAGCTCGACTTATGATGGAAATCAGACTATAGGAGGTCCCGTAGATTGATATCCGTGCGAGAGCAAGATAGAGAAATGATAGTGAGGATCATTCTCCGATTTAATCGTGTCGCACAGACCAAAGAAAGGTGAGATCTCGTCTTAATCGCAAACATTATGTCGATTAATCAGAGGTAGCCTATCACGATCCCAAAGTAAAGAAAATGACCCAAATGGTTATTTTCCATAGATTTGAAATCGAGAAGGTTATCGTCTTCGACAACTCAACGCTTACAAATAGAAGACTTCATAGATCGAGAAAGTCTATATAAAATCGAAAATAAAGAAGAAAAGAGGAGAGAAAAAGAATGGTCTCAGGTCCAACATTATTTATCAATAGTTTGACTAGTAACGATTTACGAAAGTCTCGTCATCGACCAAAAAGAGGAAATAAATCCTCGATGATAAATAAAAATGCTAAAACCTAAATCTATAGAAAAATATGTTAAAATTCTAAAAAAGAAAATATTTACAAAATTTCTAGAAAGTTAGATTAGAAAAATATATATAAATCTAAGGAACTAATCTAGAAATATAAAAAAAAAACTAATTAACATAATTACAAATCTTTTTTTTTAAAAAACTAATTTATATATAAGAAAAATATATTACATAAATTATTTACATTAACAATTTTAACAAAAACTATAATATAAATACATTCAAAATCTGGAAAAAAAACTAAATAGAAAAGATTATTAACAATTAAAAACTTATTTTAAAAAAACTATGTTTTTTATTAAAAATGAAAGGGGGCTGTACATAAAAAAAAGGGGATGAAAACGTGAGAAGGGATCCTATGGGCTAAGCCCATCACCAAAAAAAAAAACACGTCAAAAAAAAGGGAAAAGAAAACGGGCTCATAAGCCCATCAAAAGGGGCCCTCGGACACCAAGCATCTAAAAGAAGCAAGATTAACAAAGAGAAAAAAGCTTGGACGTCTGAAACATCATCCAGTCCCCTTTTCCATTTTTTAGAATCTGCAACCATTCGAAATGTATGTGCCAAGCTTGAACACTCGCATGATTTCGCCTCAAACTCTGAGCCACCAACTTTAACATCAGTTTGGATACATTTGTGAGTTCTTCAATGTCAACGAGTGGTGTTGGTGCTGGAGTAGGGTCATGGTAAAAGGAAGTAGGGAAAATTCCGGTCTGGCGGCGGAAATTTCTGAGGAGAAGACAATCGTTTTTTGAGTATGGTGAAGGGAGATGGCAGTGATCGGAGTTGATGGTTCTTGAAGGTGGCGGGTTTGGTTATGAAAATGGAGGTCCGAAAATGGGTTTGATGTTTGCAGGTGGAAAATGGGTTTGATGCGAGTGGAATGGGTTGTGGAATGGATTTGCGGCGGAGTGTTTCTGAGTTCGTGGAGCTTTGAATGGGTTTGTGGTGTTATTTGGAGATTTTCGAAAGAGAAGAGGAAAGGTTTCGAGGTTTGGGTGATGAGAAGAGGAAGAAAATGGGTTTCACGATTTGGCTGAAGAAGAGCAGGGGTGGTTTCGCGGCGGAAGGCGATTTGAGGGTTACACCGAAAAAAATAAAGAAGAAGGTGAACAAGGTTTTACGGCGGCAGGTTTAGGAGAAAGAGAAAGGAAGAGAGGAGATTTGGAGGTGGTTTACTAGTTTTCTGACTTTCGCGAGAGGGAGAGGAAAAAGGAGTTGGCGGTGGATAGAGATGGGTGGCGGCGTTTTTTTGGAGAGAGGGAAGAGGAACAGTAAAAATGGCTAGGGTTCCTCATTGTTGAAGATGAACAGTGGAATTTATATGTTGTAGCAACACGTATTTCTGTTTTCCATTTTTTTCAATTAATTTTATGTACTATTGATAACTTAATCTAAATCTATTTCTAAATAAAAATTGATAGTTATAATTCTATTAAAAATCTAATCTTAATTATAACTCTAATTTTAAAATCTAAATTAATAATCTAATCTAATTCTAATAATAAAAATCTAATTCTAATCCTAATAGAAAAATCTAATTCTATTTTAAATTCTAATTAATTCTAATGAAAATAATTCTAAATAAAAAATTTATTTTCTAAACAAAAAATCTAATCAATTCCTAATTAAATTATATTCTAATAAAGAAAATATAATTCTATCTAGTAAATAAAAATCTTAAATTCTAATATTCTAATATAATTCTAAGTCTATTTAAAATCTAATTAACTAAAAAAACTAAATTCTATTTTCTAAATCTAAAAATCTAATTTCTATTAACAAACAAATATGTACAAAATATTATATTTTGAAAAGAAAAGAGTTAGGAACTAAAAATGGAATTAAGATTTACAAAAATAACATCCTTAGGCCACGTGTCACGCTCTCATTGGGCGAAATAACAGAGATTTGAAAACATCCAATCGTGGGTGGACATGTGTCTAAATAGCATGAAATTAAGCGGGTGATGCAATACTAAAAATAAAATCGGAATGCAAAAATGTTTTTAAAAAAAGGGAGGACAAATTTAGGGTGTGACAGCCATGTACCTGCTTACAAGACTTACTGCATATGCTATGTCGCGTATAGTACACACCATAACATACATCAAAGAACCTACTATGTTAGCATATGGAATGCTATTCATATAAGTTCTTTCAACATTTGTGTTGGGACACTGACCTATACTCTGCTTGAATTGAGGGTTTGTCGGAGTCACAACATGCTTTGAATTCAACATACCATACTTTTCGAGAATCTTTGGTAGGTATGCCTCTTGAGATAAGCATAATCTCGACTACTTTCTATCTCTTCGGATGTCAATCCCAAGAATCTTGGACGCAACTCCCAGATCCTTTATGTAGAACTCCTTATTGAGTTCAGCCTTCACCCTCATTACCTCTTCAAGATTGTTGCTTGCTATTAGAATATCATCTATATAGAGCAACAAAGTAACAAATGAATTACCCAATCGAAATCTAAAATAAACACAGTGGTCGAATAGACTTCTGATGGAACTAATGCGTGCCATGAACTTGTCGAATTTCCTATTCCACTATCGAAGAGATTGTTTCAGTCCATATAAGGATCTATTCAGCTTGCACACATAATTTTCCTTCCCTTTTTCGATATACCCTTCAGGTTGCCTCATCAGGATTGTTTCATCTAAGTTACCATACAAGAACGCAGTCTTCACATCCATTTGTTCCAGTTCAAGATCGAACTGTGCCACTGTGGCAAGCAACATTCGAATGGATCTGTGCTTCACAACAGGAGAACACATCATTAAAGTCAATACCTTATTTCTGAGTGAACCCTCTAGAAACCAATATTACCTTGTATCTCTTCGACGCCACTCCTTCGATTCCTTCCTTAACTTTGAAAATCCATTTACAACTGACTAACTTGGCTCCAACAGGTTTCTTGATCAGTTCCTAGATGTTGTTATCATGAAGAGATTTCATCTCATCATCCATGGCCTTCATTCATTTAGTCTTCTTTCGACTCCTCATAACTTCCTTATAGTCTCTAGGTTCTTCGTCTAGAACCTTACTTCCAGAGATTAAGGCATAAGCTATAAGATCTTCATACCCAAGTCTCTAAGGTGGCTTGATGACTCTCCTCGACCTGTCTCTTGCTAGCAGGTAATCATTATCAGTCTCCTCATCTTCGACAACATCTTCGACGTCTTCTTCGACTTTATCTGGGGTATGCAATTCAACATCAACATGCTCCACCTCAACAGGAATCTCTCTCTGTTCCAACTCTTTGTCAACATCATTAGTTTACTTTAAAGCCATCTCTGCTTCATTGAAAACTATATCTTAACTGGTGATACACCTCCTGTGACCTGGCTCTAGGTACCATACCCTGTAAGCTTTGACTCCTTCAGGGTATTGTTAGATGCCCAATTTTGCTTATTTGAGCTATCAGATGTGGGCATCTTTCACTCCTTTTTGTCGTGGAAGTGTCCAAAAACCGCCCTTGCTTTTGTTGATTTGCAATAGTATATGAAATGATCTTGGTACCTTTAATTTGTATGTTATTATGTAGTAATTAGGAATGAAAGAGTAGAAATTGAAGACACAAGAAAGATGACAAAGGAATCAAGAAAAAAAAGCAAGCAAAAGCAAGCTCGCTAGGCGAAGATCTGGCGAGATAGTCAGCGAAGTGTTTGCTAGGCGAGCACACAGCGAGCTGCCAGCGAACACTCCCAGACTTGGACAGAATCAAAAAGATCAATTTTAGCTGGAGCGAGGAAGGTAGTGAACTGCTCGCTAGGCGAGCACTCAGCGAGCAAGTAGCGAGCGCTTCCAGAATCAAAATGACCAAAACTCGCTGGAGCGAGTGAAGCAGGGAAGGGCTTGCTAGGTGAACCATTCTGCTCGCCTAGCGAGCATGACAACACAACACTTTTTCTATAAGTAGCATGAGCTACTTTTTGTAAAAATATCTTTTTTCATCTTCTTTCTTTTGTTTTTGCTGTCAAGTGATATTTGTGACCTATAAACCCACTTTCTCACTATTCTTCATCTCTTAACAAGATTTTCCAAAATGAAGGTGGATTCTCATCCAATATTGATTCTTCGACTCGGATGTTGATCAACCTTCTCCCGAAACTTCTTGTGCAAGCTACCATGAAAATGAGTAGCTAAGTCTTCCATTTTTTCAAGGTTAGATGTAGATGATCATAAGCTTTATGTGTAAATGGGTTGATCTTCATTTGTAAACTCTTTGATGATGAATGTATGGTGAAAACCTTGTTTTATTGATAACTCTTTGTGTTGGTTTATTGTTGAAAGGTGTTTTCCAACTCTTTACCTAGGTTTTAATCCATCTATGTTCTTGAGCTAGAGATAGTTTTGAATGTGTTTGTTCACTAAAATGTCAAACCTAAAAGTTGTCATTTTGATAGATTGTGTGAGAAATCAACAATGGATCAAAATGGGAAAAACCCACAATGTGTGTTAGAAATAATCACATTGGGAGAATATTGTGAATGTGTTTATCATCTAATGGAGTTTATGAGTTTTGTTTGATCGAATATATACATGCAAAGTGATCGTCGAACCCTAACTTTGACAATCTTTCTCAAATCGTAAAACTGAAACTCTTACCGCAATTTCTTACTTCTTTTTATGCAAGCTACCGTAACGAAAAACCAAAACCCCCTTGTTACTATAAGTTAAAAACTTAACAATTTTCAAACGGCGGCAATATCACATATTCCCTGTGGAGACGATAATAAACCCTAATACTCTATCCCTATTCCCAATAAAATGGCGCCGTTGCCGGGGAATTTGAATTGATATTGCGAGCATCGCAATAGTTGTTGAATTTTTAACTTGTGAATTTTTGACTTGTGCTTGTTAATATGTTTGGTTTAGTGTGCAACTTTCATTTTATGCGAGGGAAGATTCCTGAGGACCAAATTCTTTTTGATCCCGAGATCGAAAGAACCGCAAGGAGACTGAATAGCAGAACAAGATGGAGGAGGCAACAAGCTAGACAACAACAAGAACAAGGAGAAGGTTCTTCTACAACACCACCACCACCTTTCACACCTATCATGGATCCACCACCACCACCGCCCGTTTCCACACCATGTTACAATAGTCCGAGAAACACTGCTCAGTTTACCAACCACACGGGAAGGCAAGCCGAGATGAAGACGGGAACTCTTAACTTGCTATACGGAAGTTCATTCACCGGAATGGACCATGAAGATCCCTTTTCTTTTCTCACCAAATTTTACGAGATAGCATTGGCGGCCGGAGTTGATCAAGCTCAAGAGCTACCGTTGTTCAAAAGACTTTTTTCCTCATGCTTTGTTCGGCAAAGCCAAAGATTGGTACTTGGATTAAACACCTGCAGTCATGACGGATTAGAACGTGTTAGAAGAAAAGTTCATGTTGCACCCCAAAATTTGCCTAACCTTTTTTGTACCTAGCTTGTGTTTCATTACATTCATGTTAGCATTTTCATCTGCATTGCATTGACATGTGTGTAGGAGATCAAGATGTATGACTACCAAAAGAATGCTACCAAGGTTATGAAGCTATCTGAGAGTCCTCATTCAAATATTCAAGGGTTGATATCCTCATCAAAGAAGTTAAAGATCCTCAAAGAGAGTGGTTGAAGCCAAGAGTGTATGCCTCCTAACTTGAGGGTTTTGGGAAGCCATCAGATGATTTTGAATCCATGGGAGAAGACTTGAAGCCTTGAGAGAGCTCATGAGGAGTATTGAAAGCCATTTTGAAGCCTAGACGGGTCACCATGTGAAGGATATGAAGCTACAACCAAGATGGGTGTAACTAGGGTTCCATCTGGTCAACCCTAGGTTAACAGATGATTTGAAGAGGGTTGAGACCTAATTTCAAGGCCATGTGATCATGGATTGATGTATTAATATGACCAAGGGATGATTCCAAGATCAACTCATCATGAACCAAGAGTGTGAGGAGTTCCTAGGCTAGGGTTGTTATGCTTGACAGTGTAAAATCCTCTGGTTTGGTGCCTAACTTCAAGACCACATAACTCAAGATGTGATTTTCATCTCACCTTGACCCTAAAATGATTGTTGTAGAGCATGATCATAGCTTTAATTTGAGTAATAGAAGTCATTGATAGGGTTTGTAGAACTCAAGTTATGAGTCAGACAAGTTACAGGTCATCAGATGGATGTGAATTTGGAGCTTAAAAGTCAACTAACTTACATGACATTTTTGACCTAGAAAGATGATTCTCATGAACTTTTTGCCAACATGAATGTTCTTCCTTATCTTCTTAGCTTTCTAGAAAGTACTAGAAGTCCATGATTGGATTTGTAGAACTCAAGTTATGAGCTTTGCAAGACAAAGGTATTTTGGGAATTTGGAATTATAGGCCATTGTTGATTATGGGTCAATTTCACCAACTTAGACACCTCAAATGGACTTTTGATCAACTTGAAAGTTGTTCAAAATTGTGTTATTTGTCCAACCATGACCTAAACATTCATTGATATGGATTAAATTGAGAAGTATATGAAGGAAATACCATGGAGAAATAATTATAGGCATACAAAAGAGAAAATTCTAAAACAATTCATTTTTGTGCAAAACTTTGCAAGTTTGTGCATTTTTTTGAAGGTAAAAGGCATTTGGAGCGAATTGACATTGTTACATTTTCAAGTTAGAGTTGGTTTCATGGCATAATTCCAAGTTTCTTAAGAATGAAGTTACATAATAAAGATCCACCATTATTGGATTCAAGGAACAAATCCTGGCCCTTCATCCTCACCAACACACCAACAATGGATTTGAGTTGGATTGAAGTTGAAACAGAGAGGAAATCGTGACTGTCATGAAGGAGTTTTGAAGAAAAATCAGAAAATGGAATTGGATGAATTGGGCCATAACTAGGCCAGATAATGATCCAAAACAGTTCTATATATTGCCATGATGGAGTTCAGAACAAGTTTGGTGATTGGAAGAGCTTGAATGAGGTAAGAAGCACTTGAAAAAGTTAGTTACAAATTGAAATTTTTTTTTCATCTTGGAGGCCATTGCTGAAGGAATTGAAGCTCCAAGAATCTTCAGCAAGCATCACTAATCGTTTCTGAGCAAGTTTGATCAAGGATTGAAGGTTGTAGCACTCTCTGTTGAAGCTTAAACCAGGTTTCTTTATTTTCATAATTATGCTCTGTTAAGAATGAATTAGGACAAATGTTGCATGTGGTTAGGTAGAGTATGAACCATAGATGGATTTAGGCAAGGTTTGGAAGCCATTGGTGAAGGTTCTTGATCATGGATGAAATCTTTAGGGATTTGGATTAGGCTTAATCTTGATGGATAGCATGTTTTATTAGTGGATTCTTGATCAATGATGAGTGTAGAAGAGATTGGTGGCTTTAGATTAGAGTTTGGTGATGATTTACCAAAATGCGTATTTTCTGTTCATAGATGTAGCTACGTATTCTTTGAGAAGATGGAAAAATGGAGATTATCATGATGATCCTTGTGAGGAGACGAGTGGATCTGGATGTTTTTGTGAGGTTTGGTGTTGACTGGTGACTTGGCCCCCGTGAGCCCGCCGGAGAAGACGACCTGAGTCTTCTCCGGCCACCCTGAGTTTCCCCCCTTTCATGTGCAGTTCAAATGAAGAAGACGAAGTGTGAGCCGTTGGATGCGTCTGATTTAGTGGACTTAGTAAGCAGATCGAGCGTGTGAGAATCCATCTTGAGAGTGTTGACTGTTGACTGCTGATGTGGCAAGCCTTAAGGCGTTGGATTGTTATACTTTTGGCATGAATGCTCCAGATTAGGGACTATGGTGATTCATTTAAAGGCTTTTGAGATACGTGGCGCGCGCTGGCCCTTTAGATGAGTGGACTAGTCTTGTGATCTGACGGTCACGTTTTATTCCCAGTTTTTAATTCCTTTTTAATTCTTTTAATTGTTTTTCTTATTTCTTTTAATGCTTTTATCATTTTTAATTCATTAAAAATAGAAATAATTGTCAGAAAAATGTGGAAAAAATCATGACTAATCTATGGCTTGTCCCTGATTTTTGTATGCTATTTGTTTGAGTTTTTGATAAAATTTCCATTTATTGTCTATTTTTCCATTTTTATTAGGTCATTAAAAATGTAAAAATGATAGTTTACTTTCTGATTTTTGTACTATCTGACACTTTAGAGTTAGGTTTTGAAATTTGATATGTGTTATCTAGACACCTTGATAAGTTTGTGTGATTTTTCTTGTATTTTTTTAGATGATTCTAAGTTTGAGTTTGAGATAGGTTTTAGAACTTTCCATGGTGGATCCCCTTTAGCACACCCTTTGAGTTTAGATTTTATTAGAACCTTTAGAATTAGGTTTTTCCCCTGGTTTTTCTACCATAGACTCTTAACACATTTAGGAAACTCTAGGATTTCCTTAGGATTTTTAGGATTGATTCCTTATTTTCCCCACATTTTCCAAGTTGATTATGGTTTAGGTGACCCTAACTAGGCTTACTTCATAGATTAGTCTTTTAAGTGAACATTAGTTAACTCTAAGCTTCAAACCCCTTCTTGATAGAATAGAACTTAGGTAGATACCTCTTTAGAACATTGATTAGGCCTTGATAGAGCTTTTGAATCCTCTTAGTTTAGGTGATCCTTGTAGCTAGTTATTAGGGTTTCTTAGAAGTTGTTGTGATGTCTTCTCTCCCTTATGTCACACCCTCATTTTTGCCTTTAGCCCTTATACCCTACATTCGCCATATCATACATCATTTTATTGCATATCGAGCATGTGGGTACGGATTGGGTCGATTTGTCATTTTCCATTTCAAATGAGATAACTTGTCTATCTTGGACTACATGGAAGAAAAGGTTCATCACCTAAGGTTTGATCTAAATTGGAAGGATTACCCATCTAGATTTCTTCAAAGAGAAGTTACTTGACAAAAGATTAGGATATTCAAGATATATTCCTAATGACCATGAAATGCAAGGCATAATTCAAGATTGCTTCACCCAATTTGGTTTCAAATTCTTGATCAAGTGGAGTTCAAATTTGCATAGCATGAGTCAAGATCACAAGTGCATAATTCAAAGTTCAAGATTAATGAAGTCAAGACTAGATTTAAGAATATGGCAAAGAAAAATTTCATGACATTTGCAAAAATGTCACATTTATTACAAAGTCTCAAGCACTTGATAATGCTTAGAAAAAATAAGCTACTTCTAGTCTTAATCCAAGATTCTAATCAAATTTATGTTGTGGTAATGCCACACCAAGTCCACATTATGCTTACAAACATCCAAGAAATATGCAAGGATTAAATCAACATTGGAATGTTTTAGGACCAAGATTATGCATGTTAGTCATGAACAAAACAGCCCCATGCAAGAGGAGACAAACTACCTCATGTCACAAAATCTACATGTCACAAGACCAAGGGAATAACATGTGACAATGCATCTAAATATCAGATTTCAAAATGCTGTCAAGAGGTAGTAGCTTTGACCAAGAGGAGCTGTCCAAACACAAACCAACAAAATGGGTGCAAGGCACAAGGTGCTGCAGAAAAAACAGCATAGGCAAAATGCAACAGCAAAAATGCAGCATAGCTCTTGCATGGAAATGGAAAGAAAGAGAGTGGCATGAGAAAAGGTGGCAAGAGACATTGCCCCATGAAAAAATCTGATGTTTGGGAGGAAGGGAAAATCCTAGGAGCTGAGATAAGAGGAGGGGGCTGTAAACAAGAGGGTCATTCATTCAGCATTCATTCTACACACATTTGCAAAACCAGAAAATAGAGAGAGCTAACAAAACCCTAAAAACCAGAAAAATAGGAAGCTTTGCAAACCAGAAAAAGAGAGTGATATAGAACCAAGAGGATCATTGAGGAACAAAACCTTCACAACATAGAGTGAAGAGGAGTGAAGTATTTTCAACCAAGACCAAGGAGGACTTGCAAGAAGGATAGAAAGCTCTTGGGTATCCATTTCCTCCAACCTCTCTCCCTTTATTTTTTGCTCTTACATTCATTTTGTTTACTCATTTATGTATTGTTGTATTGTATGTTTCATGTAAGGTTCCAAAGGGACCAAGAAACCGTTCTTAAGAAACCACAAAAACGAAAGAAAAACATAGAAAAGTTAGGTTTTTTCACTCTGGTAGCCTGACACGGGCCGTGTCACACAACACGGCCACCCGTGTTGCACCACTGTTTGAGGTTTCCACGACCAAAAACCCCAGGCCTCACAACACGGGCCGTGTCACACAACACGGCCACCCGTGTTGCAGCTCTGTTTGCCCTAAAAATCATTTTTTACCCAGACTTTACAACACGGGCCGTGTCACACAACACGGCCACCCGTGTTGCACCTCTGTCACGCTCCAAAACCCACATTGCATGCACCCTATGACACGGGTCGTGTCACACAACACGGTCACCCGTGTTACACCACTGTTTTGCTACTTTTTTTCGATATTTTACCTCCAAAAAAATCGTTTTTATTGCATGTCTCGATTTTTTTTAGCCGACTAGCACCATATGTTTGTATGATTTTAGTATGAATGTTACTATTGTCCTTGGTGACTTTTGATTCCAAAAACCATTTTCAAAAGAAAACTCTCGATTTTATCGAGCCATTTTTAACCCTTGTAAGTCGGCCGCTTTGTGCGTCCGCCATCGACCTTGTTTGTATCACCTCAAATATCTTTACAAGAAATAAACCTTGATCCAACGTCAAGTGGTTCTCTTTTTGCATAAAAAAATCCAAAACATAATAAATATATGATTAGGACTATACACCATGGACTTTAAAGTGGTGGAAAAGGAATGAGAATGGAGTCCTCCTACACTCGTTCCGAATGTTTTGGATACAAGGCGCTCGACTTGGTTATTCGAAACATTCATTTCTATCCAAAGTCTTTTGTGTATAATCCTAATCAAGAACAATTTCTCTTAAGAAACTTAAAAATAACATCAACTCATCAAACCTATTTTCGCCTTAGGGCTTCAATCAAAAAACCCTTTTTCAAGGTATAAAATCAACCAACAAACAACAATTTCATAAGCCTCCGAACTACGGAGCTCTGATTCTTCACTTCTTTTAAGTGAGGATACGTAGGCACAAGGGCCACAATCCTTGGCGAGCACTCTAATAAATAAACCAACCCCTCTTTTCCGTAAGCAAGTAAACTTTTAGAATAAAACACCCATTAACGCGAAACAACCTAGGAGGTTCCCATCGAGTACGATGGATGCGAGGGGGTGCTAATACCTTCCCCTCGCATAACCGACTCCCGAACCCTAAGACTTGGTTGCGATGACCACGCCCTTTTCCCAAAGGTTTTATCGCTATTTCCCTTTCCCTCCTTGGGATAAATAAAATCCGGTGGCGACTCTGTGTCATTTTTCGCGTAGCGACACCCTATGTGGTTTCTTCCCTGGGCTTTGCCTTATCCTCTTTCTCTAAGTCTTGAAGAGGATCCCTCTTGGGAGAGCCTAATCCTTCCCTTGGTTGGATTCTGTGCATTCCTCAGGAGGTTGAGCCTTGGATTGACATTCATCCGTATAGTATATTCCTTTGGTTTGCACTATCTTTCTCCTTCAAGTCTTGATGAGGAGCCCTCTTGGGAGAGCCTAATACTTCCCTTGGTTGGATTTTGTGCATTCCTCAAGAGGTTGAGCCTTGGATTGACATTCTCGACATGGTATATTCCCTTGGTTTATACTGTCATCCCTCCCCAAGTCCCTTTTCTTAGGATCCCTCTTGGGAGAGCCTAATCCTTCCCTTGGTTGGATTATGTGCATTCCTCAACAGGTTGAGTCTGAGATGGACATTCCATGTTGATACACTTTAACCAGATACCTTAGATTGATATCTAGGACTAATACCCAGTTTCTCTGTCCTATTGACATATGATCCCTCTTGGGAGAGCCTAATCCTTCCCTTGGTTGGACTCTGTGCATTCCTCAAGAGGTTGAGCCTATGATGGACTCTTATGTTGACACACATCCAACCTGATGTAGCCTGGGATGACTTCCTTGTTGCTCATTTTGGTTTCCTTTCTCTTCCTTGTTTGACATTGCTTGATGCATTAGGATAGTCTCATGTTTAGAGTATTGTAGGCTAGGAGCATGACTGCATTAAGAGGTTGAGTGGGTCTCCCTCTGCTTGCTTGCATTAAGGGTTGAGGTGATCCTCCCCTTGCTTGTGTGTGGTTTTTCTTTTTGTAGCTGATGTGTTTGCATTGAAAGGTTGAGCTAAGCTCCCTTTGCTTGTCTGTTTTTGATTGTTTTCTTTGCTTGATTGCTTAGAGGTCGAGTCTCTCCCTCTGCTTGTATTGCTGCATTGCATTTGCATCTTTACTGTTTTCTCTTCCGTTTATCTGCTTTAATGATTTTTGCAGTTGTTTTTCTGTTTCCCATTGACATGACCCCCTAGGACTCTCACTTCCTTTGACAAGGAAGTGATGATAGACTTTTAGGTTGAAACCTTTGCATGATAACATATAGGAGTTCCCTGTTTCAAACTCAACCATAGGATGAATCCATGGCATGACAACATTAGGGCTTGATAGTTTCCCCTGTAGTTCGTTCTCTTCTTATCTCCAAAACAACAGTAAAATACGTAATAAAGGCAGGTTGGTACAGTGCGTTACGAGCCTTAAGCCACTTGGGAAATGATAATTGAGCGGTCCCCTCTCAATCGTCTAGAGTGTTTAGTATACGTCCTTTGGACGATATGCGACACATTCGTTCCTAAGTCATAGTCTCTAGAGTTGTACGAACTACAGACGTCCATAAAAAACACTTCTTCTGTAAAAGACAGAAAACAAACTTCAAACCTTTTTTGCCCCGTGGGCCCTTAATTCGAGGAAAACATTTTCAGAAAAAGAGTGTCGTTAACTCTCAGTTCTATCGCAAACGGTAACGCACGAGTCTCCGACGAGCAAGCTGCATACACCAAGTTGCTGGAACTGTTTATTAACCCTACTCGGAAAAGCAGATGAATCTGAACCCCCGTAATCCGTAGTATCCCGAACTACGTAAGCTCTGATCTCTCATACCTGTTGAGAGTACGTAGGCACAATACTGACGTATTGGCGAGCCACCTTCCCCCATCCTTTCACCCGTAGTTAGCCGAACTACGTTGACTCTGATTTCTCGTTCTCTGACGAGAATACGTAGGCACGAAGCGCGATGCTTTGCCGAGTCATTTTTCTTTTCTTTTCAGACCAGCCTTGATAGGTAGATAGTAAAACCAACCCGTCAGATAAAAACAACAAGCGTGGATCCCATCGAGTACGATGGACGTGAGAGGTGCTAATACCTTCCCCTTGCGTAACCGACTCCCGAACCCAGACATGGTTGCGATGACCTTGTCTTATACCTTTTCGTCAGGTTTTTCCGATCGTT
This sequence comes from Lathyrus sativus, assembly GCA_963859935.3. Taxonomy (NCBI): domain Eukaryota; kingdom Viridiplantae; phylum Streptophyta; class Magnoliopsida; order Fabales; family Fabaceae; genus Lathyrus; species Lathyrus sativus. The sequence goes on from OZ012735.1 coordinate 920,550,170, forward strand.
TCCTTTCCCGTTCTGTGGGATAAATAACGAAAGGTGACGACTCTTCTGTTTTGCCGACACCTTACTTTCGCAGTAGCGACAGTTCATTGAAAGGTTTTTCTCCCACAACCGGTTCATGGAATCCAATACGGCTATCTCCGTGTTTTCGCAAGGAGCCAACGAATCATTGAATGAGGCATGGGAAAGATTTAAATCCATGCTTCGAAAGTGCAAAGGCCATGGTTTTGACGAATTGACGCAAATCCACATTTTCAAAAATGGCCTTCAACCTAATTGCAAGACTTTATTGGATGCCACTGCGGGTGGCTCTTTGTTGTCTAAAAGCGCCGACGAAGCTACTGATATCATTAACCATATGGCTCTAAATGACCTCTAAAGTCAAAGTAGAGGCAACACTTTGAAGAAACCGGGAGTGCTTGAACTTGGGACAAACGATGCTATTCTTGCCCATAATAAACTCATTTCACAACAAGTTGAACTCTTAACTCAACAAATAAAAGAGTTGAAAGAACCTTCAAAAGCTAAACAAATAGCTTGTTGTGAGCTTTGCAAGGGTGAACATGATACCGGGTTTTGTCCACCTCCCGGGTTTGAAGAGGTGAATTACACGGCGAACCAACGAGACTACCAACTGAGGCAACAACAACAACAACCGTATCAACAACATCCTCAAAATCAACAACAACAACACTATCAAGGGAATCAAGGGTTCCAACCAAGGAGTAATTATCACCATAACCAAGGTTATGGAGGTGGTACTTTTAGCCGTCAAAATCCTTACCAACCACAACAACCGCCGGTCGTAACTTCAAAGTTAGAAGAGACATTGAAACAATTTATGCAATTGTCGATGGCTAATCAAAACAGCAACGATGCGGCAATCAAAAATCTCGAAACTCAAGTCGGTCAACTTGCTAAACAACTAGCGGAACAACAACCTGTACCATCTTTTTCGGCAAACACGCAAACGAATCCAAAAGAGCATTGTAAAGCGATAACGACGAGAAGTGGAAGGGAGTTGATTAGTGAGAGTAAAAAAAGAGATGAGAATGAAAAAAGAGAGGATGAGAAAAAAGATGAGGAGAAGAAAATAGATGATAGAATTGATGGTGAAGTTGGGGAGTGGAGTGAGGAAGAAGTTGAAAAGAATGAAAAGAATGGTGAAGTAGAAAATAAAGAAAGTGTAGAAGTTGAAAAAAATAAGAGTGATGAAGCAAATATGGAAGGAATAAAAAAGAAAAGAGAGAGGAATTCTAGGAATTCTAAAGAGAAAGGAGGTAGTGAGCGCTACTCCAATCCAAAACCTTCTGTATCCGCATGCTCCATCTAAGAGGGAGAATGAACGGCATTACGCCCGGTTCATGGATATATTCAAACAACTTCAAGTGAACATTCTGTTTGCCAAAGCATTAGAGCAAATGTCTAAGTATGCGAAATTCATGAAAGACATACTTACTAAAAAGCCGAGGTACACGGAACCGAAGACAATTGTCCTAGATGCGAGTTGTAGTGCAATAATTCAACGGAAGCTTCTGAGAAAAGAGGTTGACCTGGGACGAGTTACTTTGCCAGTTACAAATGGTGATGTCTATGTCGGAAAAGGGCTAATTGATTTAGGGTCAAGCATTAATCTAATACCATTGTCCATTGTGAAGAGGCTTGGCAACATTGAAATGAAGGCCATATGGATGACTTTGCAATTGGCCGATAAGTCGGCTACCCATCCTCATGGGTTAGCCCAAGATGTATTGGTCAAAGTTCACAAAATTTTCTTTCCGGTTGATTTTGTTGTGATTGATATGGAAGAGGATGATGATGCTCCGCTTATTCTTGGTCGACCGTTCATGAAAAGTGCACGCATGATGATTGACGTTGATGACGGTTTGATGAAAGTAAGGGTCCAAAATGAAGAAGTTACTTTTGATCTATTCGAAGCCATGAAGCATTCAAAGGATAGTCATGATAGCTTTCGAATTGATGTGATCGAAGAGGCAACTTTTGAAGTTTCTAAACATATTCATGAGATATCTGTTATGGAGTTAGCTCTTGATGACTCCTTTGAAGTTTTCACAATCGAAGAAGAGCAAGCTCTTGATGAATGCCTAAGGGAACTTGATAGTCTAAAAGAGTTACACCCATGGGAAGTTAAGGAGGAAGTATTGAAGAAGGAGGTCAATGAAGAAAAATCACTGATTGAATTAAAAATGCTACCTTCTAATTTGAAGTATGCATTCCTCGACGAGACCGAAGCAAATCCGGTTATCATAAGCAATCTTTTGTCAAAGAATGAAGAATCTCGTTTGATCGATGTTTTGAAAAAGAACCAAGAATCCATTGGTTGGACTCTTTCCGATCTCAAAGGAATTAGTCCTTCTTATTGCATGCACAAGATCTTAATGGAAGAGGACTTTAAGCCGGTAGCTCAACCTCAACACCGCTTAAATCCTACTATGAAGGAAGTTGTTAGAAAAGAGGTTGTTAAGTTGTTGGATGCGGGAATGATTTACCCAATTTCGGATAGACCATGGGTGAGTCCCGTACATGTGGTTTCGAAGAAAGGTGGCATTACCGTGATTCGAAATGAAAAAAAATGAGTTGATCCCGACAAAAGTGGCAACGGGGTGGCGTATGTGCATTGATTATAGGCAGTTGAATACCGCAACTCAAAAAGATCACTTTCCCCTCCCGTTCATGGATCAAATGCTAGAAAGACTTTCCGGGAAACAATACTATTGCTTTTTAGATGGCTATTTCGGGTATAACCAAATTGCGATTGACCCGGCCGATCATGAAAAGACGGCTTTCACATGTCCTTTTGGAATTTTCGTATACCGAAAAATGCCCTTTGGGTTGTGCAATGCACCGGCGACTTTCCAACGATGTGTGCAAGCTATTTTTGCCGACCTTATCGAGAAAACAATGGAAGTCTTTATGGACGATTTCTCCGTATTTAGTGGTTCCTTTGGTCTATGCTTAGACAACTTGGAAACGGTTCTTGAAAGATGCGTGAAGACAAATCTTGTTCTTAATTGGGAGAAGTGACACTTCATGGTGACCGAGGGGATCGTGCTTAGCCATAAAGTCTCTTCAAGAGGGCTTGAAGTTGATCGTGCTAAAGTTGAAGTGATTGCAAAGTTGCCTCCTCCGGTGAATTTGAAGGGAATCCGAAGCTTTCTTGGGCATGCCGGTTTCTATCGGCGCTTTATCAAAGACTTCTCAAAGGTAGCTAGGCCTTTGAGTAACTTGCTTGCTAAGGATCAAGTATTTCTTTTAACCAAAGATTGTTTACAAACTTTTGAAGGAAAAATTAGTTACCGCTCCAATTATAATCGCTCCAAATTGGAATTTAAATTTTGAGCTCATGTGTGATGCGAGCGACTATGCAACCAGAGCGGTATTAGGCCAAAGAAAGGAGAAAAAATTTCATGCGATACACTATGCGAGCAAAGTTCTTAATGAGGCTCAAGTTAACTATGCCACAACTGAAAAAGAATTACTTGCAATAGTGTATGCACTTGAAAAGTTTAGGTCCTATCTTATTGGTTCTAAGGTCATAGTGTATACCGACCACTCGACGATTAAATATTTGCTCACCAAACCGGATTCGAAGCAAAGGCTCATCCGTTGGATCCTCTTGTTACAAGAATTTGATGTTGAAATCAAAGACAAGAAAGGATCGGAAAATTTAGTGGCGGATCATTTATCTTGCTTAGTTAATGTGGAGGTTACCGCTTCTGAGAAGGAAATCTGGGAGGAGTTTCCCGATGAAAAACTTTTCAGATTTCAAGTTAGGCCGTGGTTTGCGGACTTTGCGAACCATAAGGCTAGTGGTTTGGTGCCTCCCGACCTAACTTCGAACCAAAAGAGGAAATTTCTCTCGGATGCTAGATATTATGCGTGGGATGACCCGTACTTGTTTAAATTGGGTGGTGACAACCTTTTGAGGAGGTGTGTTACTAGCGATGAATCGCAAAGCATTCTTTGGCATTTTCACAACTCACCTTACAGTGGACATTACAATGGGGCAAGAACGGCTACTAAAGTCCTTCAGTCAGGATTTTATTGGCCTACTATTTTCAAAGACGCAAATGCCCATGTGCAAAGTTGTGATAGTTGCCAAAGAAGTGGTGGGATTGGTAAGAGAGACGAGATGCCTCTCCAAAACATCCAAGAGGTCTAAGTATTCGATTGTTGGGGCATCGACTTTGTTGGACCATTCCCACCCTCTTATGGTAATGAATATTTGCTTGTTGCGGTTGACTATGTTTCTAAGTGGATTGAGGCGATTGCCTCACCTCGGGCGGATGCTAAGACGGTAATAAATTTTTTGAAGAAAAATATCTTTTCCCGTTTTGGAACCCCTCGGGTGTTGATTAGTGACGGAGGGTCACACTTTTATAATACACCGTTAGAAAACGTTTTGAAACATTACGGTGTATCACATAGAGTGGCGACTCCGTATCACCCACAAGCTAATGGTCAAGCCGAAGTCTCTAATCGTGAGATTAAGAGAATTCTTGAAAAAACCGTGTCAAATTCGAGAAAAGAGTGGTCGCAAAAAGTGGATGAAGCTTTGTGGGCATACCGTACCGCTTACAAAGCTCCTATTGGGATAACTCCTTTTCAATTGGTATTTGGTAAGACTTGCCATTTGCCGGTCGAATTGGAGCACAAAGCCTTGTGGGCCTTAAAATTATTGAACTTTGATAAGGATTTGGCCGGTGAAAAAAGAAAAGTGCAATTGCTTGAGTTGGAAGAAATGCGTAATGCCGCATATCACTCAAGTTGGTTGTACAAAGAAAAGGTGAAAGAGTATCATGACAAAAAGCTAAGAAAAAAGGAATTTGTGCCCGGAAAGTTGGTTCTTTTGTTCAATTCCAGGTTGAGGTTATTCCCCGGAAAATTGAAATCTAAATGGTTTGGGCCATTTCGTGTCAAAGAAGTCAAAACTTATGGAGCTGTTGTCATTAAGGACTTGGAAAAAAAAGACAGTTGGACGGTGAACAACCAACGTTTGAAGATCTATTTTGGCGGTCTAGTGGATCGCGAGAGTTGTGCAATCCGCTTGGATGTTCCTTTGTGAGCATCTCAAACCGTCGAGCTTATCCGACGTTAAACAAACGCTTTTTGGGAGGCACCCCAACATTGTAAGTATTTTCTGCTATTTTTTGTTGAGTGTGTGGTATTGGTGTTCATATTGGTGGAATTGCTGAATTATGCAGTGCTGTTTTGAAAAAAGAAAAACCTGTCATGTTCGCTAGCTGCTCGCTAGGCGAAGATAGTAGCGAGCCATTCGCTAGCTGCTCCTAGGCGGACGTGGAAAAGCAGAGTTTTTTTATTTTATTAAGTGGGCCACCATTCTGGGCCCAAAAACCGTTTTAGTTGGTTTTTTATTTTCTGCACTTAGGGTTCACGGCTCCCCTCTCACTTTCACACTTTTCACTCTCACATAACATCATAGTTCTTGATTTTCTCTCTTGCAAGCCCTAACTCTTGAGTCTCAATCTCCATAACTTTTTGCAATCAGGTTTGCCCTTATTTCTATCTCTCTTTGCTTTTACTGTGCTTTGTTCTGAAGAATAGAGATTTTTTGGGTTGAATTTGAAATTTAGGGATTTGAAAATTTTAGGGTTGCGTGTGCATCTAGAGCAGTTCCTATCTTGCTAAATAGTTTTGTTTTTGGAATGGTGCTTGCTAAGACCATGGATTGTTTGAATTAGGATGAAAACAGTGGCGAAATTGAAAATCCGCAGCTTTCGCTAGCATGTTCGCTAGGCGAGTCTGTGGCGAGTGTTCACTCTGACTTCGCTAGGCGAACATGGTAGCGAACATGACAATACTTATTTTTATTTATGTTAATTGCTAATCTGTTGCGGCTGTTTGTTATTTCTAAGCTATGATTTTTACAGATGGCCTCTGGATCAAGTGCTGGAAAAAAGAGAAAGGTCGGAAACACATCCTGTCCTGTAACCATTCAATTCGACACTGATAAATTTGTTGGACCGAAGCAAGCCGCACGCTATGTGGCGTTGGAAAAAAGAAAAATCTTACCTGAGAAGAGGTTCTTGATCAATGCACATGGCGATTATAGGACATTTGCAGGGTTGATAAATAGCAAGAAGTGGGACATATTGATCTCTCCACCTGAAAGCTATAATATTGAGATAGTGCGCGAGTTCTATGCGAACGCGCTGCCAAATGACGACGAGCCTTTCACTTGGACTACTAGAGTGTTAGGACGTCAGATTGCTTTTGATCGGGATGTTATTAACCGAGTGCTTGGTGAACCGCTCCATTTGGGAGTTAATGAGTTGGATAACTACACCAGAGATCTGAGGCTCAGCAGGAACATTGATGATATTTCAGCGGCCATGTTGTTAGAAGGAAAGAGTGTAAAGAGAAACCCATCTGGGGTGGCTGTCAGGTACCATCGGAAGGACATGATTCCCTTAGCTCAACTGATATTGATTCTGGTTCTGACAAACATTAAGCCGAAGTCACACACTTCTACGGTGCCGATCCCAGTGGCACACTTGGTCCACTACATTCTGACTAACGTTCAAATCGATGTGGCGCGAATCATTGTGAATGAGATGAAGTCCATGGTTGAGAGTAGGCTGAAGTCGGGGGCACGAGTTAATTGCCCCCTTGCTTTTCCTTTCCTTATCATGGCTTTGTGCTCACAGTCGAGGACGAAGCTTCCCTCCTGCAGTCTAGTGAAGATTCCATCCGCAATCGACGATTAATATGTGGACAAGTATTGTAGGCCAAAGAAATTCAGAGGTAGTACAACTGCTGGCGATACCGGGACTACTGATGGTCCTGGTGCTTTTTCTCAGGGGTTTGATCCTTTTTAGCAGGCAGTCTGTAATTACAATTAGGATTGGATGGTGGCAACTCAGTGTGTCATGATTGATATACATGACTCTATGCAGGTACTCCAGCTGCAGGTCTGTGACCCCTCTGTAGAGCGTCCTATGATGGCGCGTGAGCAGTTTCTGCAGCACGCGAGCTGGCCTGAGGACAAGCCTGTTTTTGGAGGAGGGGCGGATGCTTCTGGTGCTGATTGGTATGGTGGCGCTAAGGCTGATCATGATGATGATGAGGCTGATGATATGGATGATGAGGATGTTGATGGTGATGATGAGGAGGAGTCTGAGTCCGATGAGGACTAAGTTTTTTTTATCTTTATTGTTTTATTGCTTTGTATTTTCGGATATCTTGTTTGGATTTCAGTTATTTTGGCCATGTACTTTCAGTTATTTTGGTTGTACTTTTTGGGGTGTTTTGTCCCCCACGCACATTTTTATTTTTGGAAGTAATGTTTAATGTTTTATTTTAAATTATTGTGTTTGGTTTAAGTTCTTTTGTTTAATAATTTTTTTTGGTTGTTGATGATCAAACCTTCTAGATTGATTGCTCTCTGAAAGAAGTATTCAATGAAGGTGCATCCGAGCTTGGATGGCAATGATAAAAATAACAAGCGAATAATGCTAAGGTACATGGTTACCTTCGATTAGAACTTTAGAATGCATGAAGAACTTTACTCTTGTTGTAATTGAATATTGTTCTTTTTGCAATATAATTGAATGAATGATTCACTTAGGACTTAAAACCACAAATTGTGAGGAAACCTCCATTGTACAAATAAATGTTGGATTCTAATAAACTGTGTTGATTTTTTTAATTCATGCTTTGTCTTTTATTATTGTGAATTTGTGGAAGCATTTAGAAATGATCAAGGCAATTGTTTTCTTTCGAGCACAACCAATTCCAAATACAAACTACCCGTGAGCAGAGCGTATTCGTGAACCCCTTTGAGCTTAAACTGTTGAATCTCAGCTTGAAATAAGGCGAGACTTCAAAATCTTTTTTCTTGAAACCCTGAAATTTTTTGATAATTGTCCTTTTGCCGTAAAAAGTCAAGAGCATTCACTTATGGGGTGAGTAAAAGATAAGTTGGGGAGAATGGAAATGAAATTCGGTAGGTTACCACAACTCTGGAATAACCGAGCAAGCATTGAAAAAGAAAAAAAAAGAGAAACATTTGTTTTGTGAATATGGTGTGAAAAAGAAGAGAATGGAAATGAATGCTTGCTTGGAAGAAAAATAGTGGAAAACAAATTGAGTTGTGAAATAAGAGTTGTGAAGGTTTCAAATAAGAAACAAGTAGAACGAAGTTGAGATGTGTGAATAGTTGTACAGTGAATGTCTCTTTTGCGTCGGCAATTTCGTTTTCAATGGCCTTAGATATGTCCCTTATTTGTAAACCTGACCAAGCTACAACCGTAAAAGACCTTAGTGATCTTCGTGCTTCTGCATTTTCATTTATAACTGTTAGACATTGTATGAATTGAATTGAGTTTTGCATTGTTTGTTGGAGAGTGAAATTGTCCCTGCGGTTGTAAACCCGTGATTTCTTCAATCCTTATTCGAAGAGGAGAGATAGGGTGATTCATTCAGGATATCATTGTTGTTGATTAATGCATGTTTTGCATTGCTATAAGGCTTTAGTTCTTGTGTATTGTGTTATTCTAACCATTGGGAACTTATGTCTGGTTGATTCTCTTGTGTTTGAGCCATTTGATCCGATTTCGGAGAAATCTTTTTCTTTAAGTAAATCCTCTTGATCTTCAAGAGGCATACTTTGCTTGAGGGCAAGCAAGAATATAGTTGGGGAGAGTTGTTAGATGCCCAATTTTGCTTATTTGAGCTATCAGTTGTGGGCATCTTTCACTCCTTTTTGTCGTGGAAGTGTCCAAAAATCGCCCTTGCTTTTGTTGATTTGCAATAGTATGTGAAATGATCTTGGTACCTTTAATTTGTGTGTTATTGTGCAGTAATTAGGCATGAAAGAGTAGAAATTGAATACACAAGAAAGATGACAAAGGAATCAAGAAAAAAAAGAAAGCAAAAGCAAGCTCGCTAGGTGAAGCTCTGGCGAGAGAGTCAGCGAAGTGTTCGCTAGGCGAGCACACAGCGAGCTGCTAGCGAACACTCCCAGACTTGGACAGAATCAAAAAGATCAATTTTAGCTGGAGCGAGGGAGGTAGCGAACTGCTCGCTAGGCGAGCACTCAGCGAGCAAGTAGCAAGCGCTTCCAGAATCAATATGAACAAAACTCGCTGGAGCGAGTGAAGCAGCGAAGGGCTTGCTAGGCGAACCATTCTGCTCGCCTAGCGAGCATGACAGCACAACACTTTTTCTATAAGTAGCATGGGCTACTTTTTGTAAAAATATCTTTTTTCATCTTCTTTCTTTTGTTTTTGCTGCCAAGTGATATTTGTGACCTAGAAACCCACTTTCTCACTATTCTTCATCTCTTAACAAGATTTTCCAAAAAGAAGGTGGATTCCCATCCAATATCGATTCTTCGACTCGGATGTTGATCAACCTTCTCCCAAAACTTATTGTGCAAGCTACCATGAAAATGAGTAGCTAAGTCTTCCATTTTGTCAAGGTTAGATGTAGATGATCATAAGCTTTGTGTGTAAATGGGTTGATCTTCATTTGTAAACTCTTTGATGATGAATGTATGGTGAAAACCTTGTTTTATTGATAACTCTTTGTGTTGGTTTATTATTGAAAGGTGTTTTCCAACTCTTTACCTAGGTTTTCATCCATCTATGTTCTTGAGCTAGAGATAGTTTTGAATGTGTTTGTTCACTAAAATGTCAAACCTAAAAGTTTTCATTTTGATAGATTGTGTGAGAAATCAACAATGGATCAAAATGGGAAAAACCCACAATGTGTGTTAGAAATAATCACATTGGGAGGATATTGTGAATGTATTTATCATCTAATGGAGTTTATGAGTTTTGTTTGATCAAACATATACATGCAAAGTGATCGTCGAACCCTAACTTTGACAATCTTTCTCAAATCATAAAACCGAAACTCTTACCGCAATTTCTTACTTCTTTTTATGCAAGCTATCGTAACGAAAAACCAAAACCCCCTTGTTACTATAAGTTAAGAACTTAAAAACTGTCGAACGACGACAATATCACATATTCCCTGTGGAGACGATAACAAACCCCGATACTCTATCCCTGTTCCCAACAGGTATCCCATGAACATGCATTTCAGAGCTCTATGTTCGACCTTGTCTTGTCTAATATGAGCATAGGCCACACAACCAAATACTCTCAGTCTGTCGAGACTAGGTGGATGTCTCGACCAAACTTCTTCAGGTGTCTTCATTCCCAAGGCGGTCGAGGGACATCTATTTATCAAGTAAGCTGCTATCAAAACAGCTTTTGCCCAAAACACCTTCTTCAATCCAGCATTAACCAACATGTATCTAACCCTTTCAAAGATTTTTCGGTTGAATCTCTAAGCTAAGCCATTTTGTTGAGGAGTACCTGCTACATTATTATGCCTTGCAATCCCATACTCAACACAGTAACTGTCGAACGCTTCTTGCAGAATTCAAGGCCATTGTCGGTTCTCAACCTCTTGACCATTCAGCCAGTTTAAGTTTCGACCAGAATCTTCCAACTTTTTAAATTCTCAAAAGTTTCATCCTTCGTCTTCTGAATGAATACCCATAGCTTTCTGGAATAGTCATCAACGGTGGATAGAAAATACCTTGCACCTAAGGGTGAAGGATTCCTTGCAGGCCCCAAAATATCAGCATGAATGTAATCCAGGGATCCATGTGTTCTTTGCTTGCCTTTGTTAAACTTAGCCCTACAGGATTTACCAAATACACAAGATTCACAAAACTCCAACTTTTTGACTTTGTCACCTCCTAGCAGGTTCTGCTTCCCCAATTCGACCAGGCCTCTTTCACTGATATGGCCCAATCTCATGTGCCATAATTCTGTCTTTGACATAGGTTTCATGGATGCAACATTTGTCGAACCACTTATAACCTCAGCCTCAAGGGAGTACAAGCCTTATTTTTTCATGTCTCTCAAGACTTCCTTCGACCCCTTCATGACTCTTAGGATACTCTTTTCTCGAGCCGCCACTTGAAACCACAAGAACATCAGATGAGTTGAAGTCATCTTGAACAATGGTTGTGTTCCCATTACCTCCATGATCTTTCAGGCGTTTAGGGCACACCTTTCTTATGTGACCCTCTTTCTTACAGTGATAACATCGAATACCAAATGTTTCGCCACTATATGACTTATGTTGACTTTTACCTTTCTTCTTTTCGAAATTATCATCCTTTCATAAGAAGTTTCCCTTAACGGCCAAACCTTCGCCCACCGTTGAAGGTTTATGCTCCTTTCGTTCATTCAAGTCCTTAGAATACAAGGCTGATTGAACTTCTTCAAAGGTCAGGGACTCCCTTCCATATAAAAGAGTTTATTTTAAGTGAGCATGTGTTTTGGGCAAAGCACACAGTAGCAACAATGCTTGATCTTTATCATCGATCTTCACATCAATATTTTCAAGATCAAGAATCAGCTTGTTGAACATATCCAACTGCTCAGCCAACACTTTGTCTTCACCCATCTTGAATGAATACAAAGCTTGCTTCAGATAGAGTCGATTCACCAGAGATTTGGTCATGTACAAACTTTCAAGTTTCACCCATAATCCCAATGTTGTAGTCTCCTTTGATACCTGTCGAAGAACCTTATCACCAAGGCTCAACAATATTGCACTGTAGGCTTTCTTGATTATGCCCGTCTTTTCTTTTGTCGTTAACGCAACGTCCATGGCTTCCTCACCCTTTAACGCTTCCAAACAACCCTGTTGAACCAGTATGGCTTTCATCTTCAAGCACCACAGACTGAAGTCTTTCACTCCGGTGAACTTTTCAATCTCATACTTTGCTGAATGCATATTCTCCATACTCACCGCACCAATTTGTTGTAAATCATATGTCTTTAAACAAAGTATAAAAGAGTTTTTTAATGATCAAGAAACACACAAGGGTTAGGGTTAACAAAGACGACAAAGTAAAATAACAAAGAACAACAAGGATTGGTTATAAACTGTTATTCTTTCCTTTCTCTTTAAACAAGATTACAAGTATACAAGAATAACAATATAACCTCTCTCTCTTGAAATTAGGATTTTATCTTCCTATTTTTCCTTATGCCAAGATTGAGAAACTAGCATCCTATTTATAAGAAAAATAGCACACTAACCTAATAGGCTTTTTAACCATTACCCATTACAAGCTAACTTAAGGTACAAGCTAACTTAAACAATTGGGCTTACAAGAAAGGCCCAATTCAACATACTAACAATACTAGCAATATTGACTAATGCATGTTAGAACAAACTTCGACTACAACACGCATTACTCCTCGACAGCAGCATGCGAACAAACTTTGACCTCATGCTTAATTTCTGTTGAACCAGAAGCTACCCTTCGACCATACTAGAGTTCGATCCAACATCTCACAGTAGTCTATCATTAGTTCAACGTATTCTTATTTTTCTATCTTTATTTCAATCAACAAAGATTACAACCACACTTTAATAAGATGCATTACATGCTAAAATATATTAGCTTCACAAAAACATAGAGTCATGGTTAGTATCATGAAATTAGAGAATTTAACATTTTTAACATATTACATTGTGTTCTTCTTTTTACTTTGTCTTCACACCGATTTGAGCCACATAAACTAGAAAACTTATATATATGACCATCATATATTAGAAATAAGATGTCATAATTTATTTTATTTCTAAAATATCCCATGATCCTTTTGAAGGTTTGCATATATGACAATTTAGGTTCTTGCATAAATACGCTCCCCACACATATGATATATATATATATATATATATATATATATATATATATATATATATATATATATATATATATATATATATATATATATATATATATATATATATATATATATATATATATATATATATATATATATATATATATATATATATATATATATATATATATATATATATATATATATATATATATATATATATATATATATATATATATATATATATATATATATATATATATATATATATATATATATATATATATATATATATATATATATATATATATATATATATATATATATATATATGTCTAAAACTACAAGCATACCTCATGAACCTAAAAATTAGATGTATATAGTGTTGTTAACTGCCTTTCCATCTTCGACTTTGCTTAATTTTGAATTTGCTTCCATAAATGTACTTATATATTTTCATTTCAACATATTAAATATCTTCTAGATATCAACAATGTACTTTCTCTAATGAGTTACCAAATTTATCAAAGTTGTAGAAAATTCAAAGTCAATAATGTAACTTAGATCTCCTAAGTCATACATATTAAATTCAACGCTGGTGTTGAATTTGAGATTCAACCTCATTGTGATTACTTCCTGAAATGAATAGATCATTCACGTATAAACACATTATATTGAGAATGTCTTGATTCATACCTTTCATATAGATTTCATGTTCAACATTACATTTAGAATAAACAACCTACTTTAGGAACCCACCAATTCTCTTATTTGAGACTCTTAGAGTTTGTTCCAAGCCATATAGTGCCTTATTAAGCTTCAAGATCTTATATTTATGCACCTTTCACAAATGAATCTTTAAGCTTGTTCAACATAAACATTCGTCTTAAGGAATTAATTGAGAAACACATATTTAGTATCTAGTTGAATAATGTTCCACTGCAAGAAGTTTGATACAACTACCATTAATCTAATTGTCTCAATTATTGCAAGTGAAAAATTTAAAGGAAGTAAAGGATGTTCTCTTGTAAGAAACTTTTAGCAACAATCCTTAATTTATATTTGTTAAGGAATCGTTTTGGATTTGTTTCAATATTTGAATGCAATAGGTCAATTATGTGCTAGTAAAGAGAGAAGGTTCCATGTTCAATTCCTCTTTACTACCTTAAAGTTTTACCTCCACGAAACTAATTTACACTTTAGATTTAGTTGCTTATAGAAAGCATAGAGGCTCAACATGAACAAATAAGGCCATATGCATTGTGTCTCCATTTCATGAGATCATGTTGTCAAGAATGATATTGTCAGTCCTATATTTGGACCAATTCTCATATCAAATGATTCACAGAGAAGGAAAATTGAGGGTGCTTTATCATTTCCTCGAAAGGGAAAGTTTCTCAAGTTACCTTGAGATTTTGAGGTAATTCACTTAATAGAGATTTACAATTTTGAAAACTCAGATTAATTCTCTAGTAAGTAATTTATTAACTTCTTAGTCCATTGCATTTATTTTCTACTAACCTATGGTTGAGTTTTAAGTTCTTTTGGATCAAAGGGGTGCTAAGTACAATATGCCTAGACCCAAATATTAGTCTAAGGCCTAAGAAGAATAAAAATAGGTTGTCTAAAAATTTTCCTGAGACAAAATTATTATCCATTAGAAAGAATCTAAGAAAGAAAGAAGTAGACTTCAGAATTTCCTCTCCATTTAAAAAGCTTCAAAGACTTTCAACCTCTATTCGAGAAAGAATTAAGAGGAAGAAGTTCTCCAAAGCATAAATATCAGATAAATTCAAAGTTGGATGCTACCATCCATGGGTAGAAATGATACCTTAGATCCTACTTTCTATGCCTTACTCTAGAATGCTCATGTCCATCTATATAAGGTAACTTATTTATTTTACATGGGTTTTATGTGCTTATATATTTTACTTCTCAAATACATAGTTTTATCCACCTTTTTTCATTTCGACAAAGGGGGGAAGTTTACTTTTAGAGGGAGTAGAGTATACTTTCTACTGAATTGAGGGGGAGTTTAAATACTCTAAACAAATATATGTTATCTCTTTTACCACCTCCCTGAGAGATGAGTTGTCATCATAAAAAAGGGGAAGACTGTGGATGTATGTACTTGCAGGTATATAGCTGAAAATATCGCTGAAGATCTATATGAAATTTTGATGACAACAATGATGACTAAAGTCTGTGGCAATAGCTTTTAACCTTGATGATATCGATTTATCCAAATAAATTTTTTATGACTCATTAACAAAAATAGATTCAAGATCAAGGTGATTATATAATCAGAAGAAATCCAGCAAAGAATCTTGAAGCCTCAGATAAAGTGTGAAATCTCGCTAGGTCATGTCTGTTTGTCTATCTGAGTGACCCGAGTATTGTAAAAGTAAGGAAGTAGCTTAGAAGTGCTAAGGAAACATACACACACACACACACCTAAAATGTCTTTTTAAATATTTTATCTTGAAAATTATTTTCTAAGACAAGCCAAGTGATTAAAAAGCTGTCCAAATATTTCTTCAAAATATTTTCAAACTAACTAATCGATTGGTAAAAATTTTCTAAACCAGTTAATCGATTGAATTATTAAGCCAATCGATTGGAAGAGTGTTGATCGATTACCTACATGATAAGTACAACACATTAATGACTTACAACGACTTTATATCCAAACTTTCTTATTTGAGCTTGTTAATCGATTAAAATTGAGTTGGTCAATTGATTGGAGCTTTGTGGCAATCGATTGGCTCATTAATTTGGCCCATAGATTATTTACATTTATGACTTTTCAAACTACTATATAAAAGAGGCACACCTCCTCTTCATTTCACACCACTTTTCAACTTTTAACATTTTCTTTGGAATTTATCTCTCTAATTTCTTTTTTTTCTCTCTCTCTCTAGAAAATATTTCTTTTACTTGATATTCTGTCATAAAATCTATGTGGTTGGTTTCTAAGCTTTGTCGTTAAAAGCTTTGTTTTGGTTATTAAGATTAGCCATAAATATCTAAACAGTTTTTTAGCTTAGCCCAGGTTAAAAATTGTCATTGCTTAGGGATAAGCCTGTAAAAATATCAAGATTAAATTGTATTAAGGTTCATGGATATAACCTTCAAAAGCTCACATTTTATAGTCAAACTCTCAAGAAGATTTCTCTGGGATAAGACTATGCCAACATTTGGCCAAATATGAATAAATCTATGGTGCAATCTCTCTAACACTATCCTTTTAATTTTTACCATTTACTTTCTTTATTTTATTTCTAATGCAATTCACTCAACCAAAATTACTAATACGATTTTAATTGAGAAAAGTATAAAATTAATTACAAATTTTAAATACCACGACTCACCCTCCCCCTCTTATGCTTGAGTTCACTTGTCTAACAGAGCGAACATGCTCCAGTTGAGAAGAACAACCAGAGGGGTGGTATGTTTGAAGTTAGTAACTTCAAGCACATGTATGCAAAAGTGGATGCTCTGACCCAAAAAATTGATAAAATAATAATTATCAACAAGGGAACCCATACTCTTACACTTATAATCCTGGCTGTAGAAATCAACCCAGTTTCTCATATAAGAACAATAATCCTACGTTTGCTGCCAGTCCCACACCACCTGTTGTTCCATTTGAATTTCAAGTCCAGATAGGAGCTCTTGTTGCCCTCAGAAAGTAAAACCTTGAAATGATGATGGAAAACATCATTATGACCCATAGCCGAAAAAGCGAGGATTTCAAGAATCTGAATATCCACACTAAAAAATTGATAAGATAGCTAGAGACTAAGGTTGATGACATGGATACTCAAAGTAAAGTGTTGGGAACCTAAATTTAACAAGTAGAACAACAAGAAACATCTCCAAGGCATCCTGAACCCAACCTAAAAGGGCATGTAAATGTTATAATGTTGCGAAGTGGTAAAGAGTTGGAAATCACTACCAACAAGGGCCATGAGGGAAAGGATAATGAAAGTGGTTATGTGTCACCTAAAAATGAGGGTGAGCCCACACCACTTGCAAAAGAGTTGGTTGAGGAAGAAAAGGAAGAGTTGTATGTACCTCCCCCACCATATAAGCCTCGTATCCCATTACCGCAAATATTAGTGAAAGCCAAGATTGAAGACCATTTTAGGAAGTTTGTTGAGGTTTTCAAAAAGTTGTATATCAATATCTCTTTCACTGGGGAGTTGTCACAAAGGCCATGTTATGCCAAATTAGTAAATTCTATCAAACAAATGGAAACTGGAAGATAATGATATTGTAGTGCTTAAAAAAGAATGCAACGCTGTAATCTAAAATGAGCTGCCTCCAAATTAAAAGATCCTAGGAGCTTTTCAGTTCCCTATGTCATAAGCGTGATGAGTTTATAAAAAGTTTAATGTGACCTAGGGGCATGTGTGAGTTTGATGCCTTTGTCTGTTTATGGAAAATTAGGCCTTTGTGGTATGAACCCCACTAGAATATCTCTGGATCTAACAGACAGATTAGTCAAGTACCTTGTAGGAATTGCATAAGATGTGCAGATAAGGATATGGAAAATGATCATCCCTATAGACTTTATCGTGATGGATATACGGGAAGACACTACAATCCTAATTTAGAAAATTCTAAGTGTTGAAATGTCAAAATCTCCATTTTTCCAACTTTAGCTCATCATATCTCCCAAACCATGAATATTTTGGACATGCTTCCTTCCATAAACCTGTAGTTCATGATGTCCTCTTTAATTTGATAGCAAGGTTTCCTTCATTAGATCAAAAATGAGAAAGTTATGGAAGTTGCAAGATGGCTAGAATTAGGGTTTTCTACACTTAGAAAGTTTTTCACCAAAACCCTAATTTAGTCAAACTCTTGATTTCATGTTTCTCCTTGATTATTCTTGGTCCAAACACATGAAATCACTTGAAAACATCTATCATGCTCTTGATTGATCTTGATATCCAAGGTTTTAACCTAATTGAATCATAATTGACTTTTGTTGACCAGATGAAACCCTAGGACCATTTCCACCGAATGAGGCTCTTGTGATGACAAATAATCTATGTAGAGGACCCTCAAGGTGTGTGTTAAGCTTTAGAATCATGTCTTGCTCAAAGAACTAGCCACAAATATCCTTTGAACCAAAATTCTAATCAGTTATTCATGAGATAGGAGGAGGAGAATCAATGCTTGTGTTCTTGATTCAAGTGGTTGAGTGACATGCCTTGATGATGGTGGAGGCATGGTGACTTGAGATTGCCAAAAAGTAGAGTATTAACCCTTGATTGAGCTTTGTAGATGAGGCTATTTTCTTGACTGTTGAATAAGATACCTTGATCCCCTGTCTAAGATCAATGCTATGACAAATGCTAATGAAAAATGGTATGAAACATAAGCCAAGATATAATAAAAAAGATGGGAAAATTTTTGGGTGCTACAGGATGTTACTTTCATTTCCCCTCAGGGTGGATTTCAACATGTGTTACTCTTAATTCCCAGCAGAGTGGAATTTTTAGCATATTTTGTTTATCCCTAGTAGAGTGGCACTCCCAGCAGATGTTCCTCTTTATCCCCAGCAGGGTGAATTTCTCAACAGGTGTTGTTCTTTATTTCCCACTGAGTGGAGTTTTGTTTATTCCCCAATAGGGTAGAATTTTCCCCAGAAGAGTTTTATTCAGGAAGGTCATTCAGTGTGTTTTCCTCAGCAAAGTTGGTTTGCTGATCTTCTTAGCACTTCTCAGGATGGTGTTCTTTTGCATTTGCATTTTTCAAAGCATCCTCCCAAATGCGTAGCATTTCCATTTCGGATGGAACATTACGCTATATTCAAACATATGCATTCGAAGCATAATCCAGGGTTGATATCTTTGTTGCCAGTTGTTTCTCCAACAGATAATGGCATCATTCAGGAGATTTTGTGTTACTTTGTCCTCAGCAGAAATCATTGATGGATGTGTTCATCTTACTTGGTTCTCCTGGTAGATTCGTTTGTTTAAACCTCGCTTTCCCTAGCAGAGTATTCTTTCTAGGTTGTAAGTCAGTTGATTATACTTCCTATTTATCTTGGATGTTATCCCAACTTTTGGTTGGTAATCTTTCGTATATCCCAAATTTTGGTTGGTATCTTTGGTGGGCCGTATCCCAAATTTTGGTCGGTGTCCCTGGTGGTGATCCTAACTTTTGGTTAGTAGCCTTTTATCCCAACTTTTGGTTGGTATCTTTCATCTATAATTCACCTTTGTTCGACGTCTCGGTAATCCTAACTTTTGGTTAGTACCCGTTGTTATCCTAACTTTTGGTTGGAACCTTTTTAGGTTGTATCCCAACTTTTGGTTGGTATCTCTTTTGGTTATTCTAACTTCGCGTTAGTACCCATTCTGTTGATCATTCTAACTTTTGGTTGGTAGTCTTCAGCTTTATTCCAACTTTTGGTTGGTACATTTTGTTATTATCCCAACTTTTTGTTGGTAATCTCCCCTCGAAGTCGTCATTCCAACTTTTGGTTGGTAGTCTTCATTTGGTGAGTTCATCTTTATTTGGCGTTCCGAAAATTCTAACTTTTGGTTAGTAGCCTTGTATCTCAACTCGTGGTTGGTATTTCTTGTGGACCATTCCAACTTTTGGTTGGTAGTTGTCATACCCAAAATTTTGACCCCTAGATTCCATTATCATTCTAGGTGCATCGAGCATATGTTATCTAACCCTAACCTCTTTCAAGTTAGCTTTGTCAAGATGCAGATGAATTAGGGTTTCACACAGTTAAAATCAAGAATCCTGTGGACTGATCAGTCAAGGTTTTGGATTGATCTTCTATATATCAAGTCTTCACATCATCAAGAGGTTCATATCTTACCAAGAACAAGTGATATTTAAGGTTGTTACCAAGAGAATTGAAGTAGTGTTGTGCAAAACCCTAATTAGGGTTTCTAGTTGAAAAAGTCAAATGTAGTTTGACTTTTGGTCTAAATGGGTTTCCAAAGCTTGAACCATGGTCCATGATGTTTCTATGACTTATTGAATTCCCCTCAAGAAGTATGAAATGTTTAAAGAACCCCAGAACACTAAGGATCGATCCTGAAGATTTCAACTGTTTGGTTCGTCTGTCTGGAAAGTCAACTCTTTGACTTTTAGGGTTTTGACCCCAAATTGAAGCAATCAAGTTTTCCAACATCATGTTATGCCTAACTAGTGAGTTTGGTGAAGACTTAATCAACAATTGATGGATAACTTGTGAATCAAGAAATTAGGGTTTATGAAAAACCCTAATTACAAGCTTATTTGGAATGGTCATAATTCTCAAACCACACATCCAAATTGAGTGGTCCAAAGCTGCTTGAAAAGCTCTTGAGAAATCCTAAATAAGTGTCCTAGAGGGTTGATGTTCTAAAATGCATAGATTTTGAGTTATGAGCTCATCAAGTTGTCAAGGATTTCCACACTTAAGAAAAATTTCTTGTTTTTTTGACTTGTAAGTTAAGTTTTGCAGCCAACTTCATGAAGATTTTTGACCTAGTTCCCTTTGGAATCTGAACTTTGGACAAACATGAACATTGTAGATCATATTTGGGGTTTTTTAAAAAGTACAAGATAATTTTCACAGCCTTTGTGGTTAGGGAGAATCGAAGAGAGCAAGGACTTAATTGATGAGATTACAATGGATTACCACGAGCAAAAATCAGAGATTGGATTATTTGATTTGTTTATTCAAGCAAGTGGATGCAAGTGGCAAGGAGAGAGAAAATTTTTGCATTTTATGCTACACCTTAGCTACTCTCTTTTCTTCACTTCATGTCAACTATTTGCAGGCTATTGGTGATGTTGAAACACGTAGGAAGGTTGCTCATGCTTAGAAAATAAATCCCAAGTTAGATTTGCTCATTTTGCCTCCAAAAAGGACAAACGTGGCAAGTTGGCACAATCTGCTCATACCTCTCATTCTCCATGATTGCCTATAAATAGAACACACTCCTAACATCCAAACTACACCAGAATCAACTAGAAACCAAGTTGAATCTCTCTCATTTCTCTGATCACCATCTTCTTGCAAGTGGTAGAAGTTGCTTCCTTGTGAAGAAAAATCTGCCATGCAAAAACTCTGCCACAACATAATACAACCACCAAACATTTGAACCAACACCTAAAACACATCACATATGATGCATTTAAGCTGACCAAATCCTCACATTCACCAGAAAACCTAACATTCCAAAAGTTAACTCTCATACCTTGAAAATTTGACTTTTCTGCATCTTCATAGACCAGAACCAAACCAACCCTTTTCCAATCATTGTAACACTTTAAACACTCTCCATATAAGTTATTTGAACTGTCCATATCATCATAAAAGTTATGTAACACCATTTCTTAGAGTTTCACTTTGAAGCTTTTGGTGTTTTCTTGCATAAGAAGGCATTCTGTCAAGACATTGATCTTGGAGGAGTTCTCATCATTTGAACACCTTATTTGGAACATATTGGAGCTACTTGGATCATCATCCATCAACTGGTTTTCTTATTTGGTGCATTGGCTTGAAAAAGCTACAAGAGGTAAGTGTTCCAACTTGCTACTTTTAAGATCATGCTGAATATTGATGTACACTGATTATGAACATGCTAGATACACTTTATAGGTCATGCTTGAACCATTTCTTGCTCATAAACTTGGGTATTCATGATTGTCCCTTTAGTTTGGCTTGTTAGCTTACTTTAAGTGTCATTTCAATATGCAACTTATTGATTCTGGTTAGGAATAAATGATTGGTGTTTGTAAATATCATTTATAGGTCATATGTGATATGTTTGATCATTTAGTTAATGTTGAATTGGTACATTTCTGCCTGTTGTTTTGCTCTTGCACAAGCTTGCTATTTTTGCCACTACACATGTCATTTGTTGAATTAGCTTGTATATTGATGTATGATGCTTGTAAGCACTCTCTATATGTCTCATATGTTGTGTTTGAATTATTAATTGCTGCTTAGAACATGTATATTGGACTGTCACATTGCTCTTGCACATAACATGTATTTTTCAATGATGCTATCAATGATACACTTTATAGTTCATGCTTGAACCATTTCTTGCTCATAAACTTGGGTATTCATGACTGTCCCTTTAGTTTGGCTTGTTAGCTTACTTTAAGTGTCATTTCAATATGCAACTTGTTGATTCTGGTTAGGAATAGATGATTTGTGTTTGTAAATATCATTTATAGGTCATATGTGATATGTTTGATCATTTAGTTAATGTTGAATTGGTACATTTCTGCCTGTTGTTTTGCTCTTGCACAAGCTTGCTATTTTTGCCACTACACATGTCATTTGTTGAATTAGCTTGTATATTGATGTATGATGCTTGTAAGCACTCTCTATATGTCTTATATGTTGTGTTTGAATTATTAATTGCTGCTTAGAACATGTATATTGGACTGTCACATTGCTCTTGCACATAACATGTCTTTTTCAATGATGCTATCAAGTTTTGAGTGAGTCATGACCCTTCTTGCAAAATCGCCATTGGATTCCTTGTGAAAAAAATACACAATTTTATTTTTTATTTCATCCAATTTGATTAAGTTTTGAGTGAGTCATGACCCTTCTTGCAAAATCTGCCTTGCCTTGGTTTTGCTTGCCTTGTTTTTTTTGTCTTATTTGCCTAGTTGTGTGCCTAGTTTTCAAATGTGCATAACTTCTTTGAATTTTATCATTTTTATGCCACTCTTTTTTCATTATGCTCCTTAATATGTATAGTTTCAATTTGTGAATAAATAATTCAAAAATTGTTATTTTTGAAACACTTTGGTCAACTTGAATGACATGGTTCTTTTTAGGGTTTTCTTTGGTTTTCATGAACTCTCTTGACATAGTACTTGATTTTTCTTGTAAGATTGATCTTGTATGAATCATTTTTGAATATATAAAATGTTTATATGTTTGAAAACACTTGTCTCTTTTTCTTTACCATGATTATACTTGCCTTTGTGAATGCATAAATGTGAAAAGTATGCCTTGAAACTTCTTTGTGAACCATGATATATTTCTTGATGTTGTAACCTCATGAACATGATCCTTCACCCCCATATTACTTTTTTGTGTGTCTTGTTAGAACCATATAATGTTTAGGGTTTTTTCTTGCCTTGAAAGTTACCATGAATCTTGTTTATCTTTCCCTTTGTGAAGTTTGAATCCATGCTTGAATTGTTGTTACTTTTCTTACCTATCCATGATTGATTGTCATCAATATGTCTTAAATATGATTAAATGTGTTACATTTCTCTTTAATTTATTCACATACCATGTTTGATTCAAGTTATAACTTGTTTTCATGAGTTTTGTTTGAATATCATTGATGAAAATGTTGTTGTTACACATGTTTCATGCTTGCCCTTGTTGGTTGTTACGTTCATGATCTTTGAACATTGTAATGTTAAATCATAAAACCTTGGTTGTTACCATGATTTTTATGTTCAATTTGTTAATTGATCCTACTTGTTTATCTTTATCTTTATCAAGTTTATTTCCCTAGTGATGGAACTTGTCAGTTCTCATCAAGTTGCCCTGTTATCATCTTTGCTTAATGTTGTCACAGGCTTGACCTTATCTTTCTTGGTTGTTACCATGACTTTATATCTTCATCATGTTTGAATGAATGCATATGTTTTTTTAGGCTTTGTTAAGTTTTCCCAAGTGATGTAGCTTGTTAGCTCTCATCCAGTTGCCTTGTTATCCCTTATTCCAAAGCAAAGTCTCTCAATTGACTTCACTGTCATAGATAGCTCATTACCCCTCCCATTGACTTAGTTAAGTCATTAGGTACTTTAACTTAGTTAAGTTAGAACCTATATCCATTAGACCTTAAAGACCTTTCCCTTGTTAGGATTATCCTTTAATTAGAACTTTAAGACAAAGTTTTTTAACTCTATGTAAGGATCATTGTCATGATTACTTACTCTCCTCTTGGCTTTTGTCAAAGTCAATCCCCTTGAGTGTTAAACTTAGATCTAGAGAGTTTTGTCAAACTCTATACAAACATTATTATGTTTGTTCCCCTCTTGGAGTCTTGACCATAGTAAAGTATTCCTCAACCTTAGTGAGGTGAACTATGGTTGCTCTGATTTCATCCTAGTAAGGATACGTAGGCATAAGATGCAATATCTTTGCGAGCAAACTTAGAACTATCCTTAGGTCTTTACCTCAAACTTTACCTTAACCTTGATCCCATGACCCTAGCAAACAACAACTTAGATAACTTAGCATACATATATACAAAAGGTTCTTGTAGAGTACTATAGATGTTTGGGATGTGAATAACTACCCTAGGCATAACCAACCCCGATCCCCGTAACTCTAGCATTGTTGTTACATCGCGCAGAAGGTTTTTCTTTCTTTAACCTTTCCTTTGGATAAATCAAATCTCGGTGGTGAATTTCAATGAATTAAGATTCAAGTTAATCAATAGCTTGATATCTGATTCTCACTGCAACAGAAATGGCGACTTCACTGGGGATATATTGAGGGTTTAACCCACTTTGTGTGCTTATATGCTATATCTCTGTATGTTAGCATATACATGTATATTTGTGAATATATAACTATATGTTTGCATTGGATCATTTGGGTGATATCTTGAGTGGTGAGATAAGTCCTAACCCGGACTTGAGCGTACACATATGATAGGATGTGGTGTGATCAATACTTGACTGTTGGGAGTAGTCCTAACATGTTTGACATATGATGTAACCATGCTCAGTTGAGACCTTCTTGAGATAATTAATGGTGTATGAGTAGTCATGCATTTCATTAGTTGTTTCAACCTGAGAGTCCATGAAACTGAGGACCTTTAGTTACCCACTTACCCCACTTGGCCTTTTTAGGACGTATGCGGTGACTGTGAGGGAGTAGTCTCGAAATAGTTATTACGTGATACTACACTCAGACGAGTTTATCCCGACAATATTTTTAACCTGCGTGAGTAGTCATGTTGGTTGATAATATCTGAAAGATTTATCTATGACTCTGGGAACTCTTGATAGAACCCGTTTTGCAGGTACAATGAACACCTTAGTACATGTCCTTTGGGAGGGTATACCATGGCTTCATGTTCATAACCCCGGACCTAGGACCCTTGCTTTTTAGCATATGCATTTGTGCATTGTATATACTTGTATATGTGCTATGTGCGCATCATGTCATCGTATCATCATGGCATCTCATCTTGTTGCACTGGTTTTGTGAAACTCAGTTGTCTTCTTTTTGCAAAACCCTAGATATCATGGATTTTGGGAAAAGAAACACTAATAAATACAACTTCAAGAAATGTGATACAATGAAGTTGAGAGAGCTAGGAACGTTGGTATCCAAAGATTTTGGGAAAACGTACGGGAAACTCATGAGTATTGTGAAGACTAGAATGGAAGAAGGGTTTTTTAGCACTTTGGTTTAGTTTTGCGATCCGCTATACCACTGCTTCACCTTCCTGGATTACCAATTGATGTCAACACTGGAAGAATACTCTTACTTCATTGGAATCCCTGTGACAGATAAGAAACCGTTTAGCAGTTTGGAGAAGTTACCTTCGCCAAAAGAGATTGCTGATGCACTTCATCTAGAAGTATTTGAGATCAAAGCCAATTATGCTTCAAAGAATGGAGTTAAAGGTTTTCATTCTGATTACTTATTAGAGAAGTCTACTTAACTTGCCAAGGAGGGTAGTATGGACGCATTTGAAGTGGTTTTGGCTCTATTGATATATGGGTTGGTGTTGTTCCCTGAGATAGAAGAATTTGTCCATTCAACTGCTATCATCGTGTTCTTGAATGGTAATCTGGTACCCACTTTGCTAGGTGATGTTTATCATTTCATTCATCATAGGACTCTTCATGGAAGAGGAACTATTCTCTGTTGTGCACCCTTGTTGTACTAATGGTTTGCAATTATTTACCAAGGACGGACGCTTTCAAGGAAAATCCTAATGGTTGGAGATGGTCTCAAAGAATTATGTCTCTAACTCAAGCAGATACTCAATGGTACAATCCCGCCTATGATCGAGGGGTCTACATTGACAGATGTGGTTCTTTTCCAAATGTACCACTCCTGGGAGTACAAGGGGGAATCAACTACAATCCCGCTTTGGCCATTCGTCAATTTGGATTCCCAATGAAGGATAAACCTAGCAACATCTTATTGTATGGTTTCTTCTACCTTAACGTCAAAGCAGAGGAGAGTTCAAAGAACAATATAATTGATGCTTCGGAGAACATCCAGAAGAAAACTAAAGCTGACCTTGGGGAAAGGAATTGTGTAGCCTTTGAGTCATTCACTCAGTGGGTTCAATCTAGAGCCCGTGTCTCAAGATGCCCTACCTTCTTGAAAAGAATACGCAGGTTGTCATCGCATCATCTTCTGCCATCCCTATTGAAAATATGGAAGAATACCAAGAGATCCTTGAGAGAACCAAGCTTGAAAGGGACACTTGGAAGGGCAAGTACCATACTCTTCATTCTGAGATGACGACATTTAAGAGAGAGCTAAAAAACAAGGATAAGTTGATTGAGTGGCTCAAAAGTCCCTTGATTGGTGAAGATGTGACAAAAGAGAATTTATTTTTCTCTAGTGTCAAGCCTATGCAAAGTACTCATGAGTATTCAAATATCCCACCAACTTCTGGCGCCTGGAAAGGAATAATAGATAAATTGGTGATGGAGAACACTGTGCTAAAAAGACTGAAGAGGACGCGTGGATAGGAATCTTGTCAGATTTCTTGACCATAGGGCCTAGTCTTCTCCTTTGATGTAACCTCATGTTTCTTGTATTGTATTTCAAAAGTTGTAACTTTTCCCAATATAAATGAAACAAGGGTTTTGCTTCAATTTATCTTCTGATTTTTGTAAAAAACCAGTTGCATCTAGCATTTTTGCATTGCATTTTCATCTTTCTAACCATTCAAGAAATTCAAAATCTTTTTTGCAGACATCATAGTGGATCAAAGAAACAGGTTCACATTCCCAAGCCTGAGGTTGGACAACTTGAGGATCTTAAGAGGTCTAGTAAGGAACTCTGCTGCTTTCGTCCACAAGTATGGAGATCTGTTATCTTTACTGGACATGCAAGTAAATGAGGAAATGTTGCTAGCTCTCATAAAGTTTTATGATCCTCTTTACCATTGCTTCACATTTTTGGACTTTCAGTTGCTGCCAACTTTGGAAGAATACTCTGTGCATATAAAGATTCCCATGACTTTTACACCTCATTATAGAAGAGAGAGAGAGAAGACCAAATAGGAGAGATGTTGATGAGGCACTACACCTGGAATCCACTGACCTTCCAACCCGTTTGGATATTAGAGATGGATTTACTGGAATGGAAGCAAGACCATTTATGGAAAAGGCTGAGTTTCATTATGATCATGGAGATATGGGAACCTTTGAAGCTATACTGGCTTTCTTAATTTATGGCTTATATCTGTTTCCAAGTAGCTATGAGTTCATCAGCTTAGAGGCCATCAATTTATTCATTGTCAGAAATCCCACTCATACTTTATTGGCTGATACCTATTACGCCATTCATTAGTGGAGGGTGTGTGATCTCGGACAATTTACTTGTTGTACAGTGCTCTTAAGCAAGTGGTCTATTTCACATTTGCCTAGGACGTTCTCTCTATGGAACTTAGAAGACAATGATACATGGGTTAGAAAGATGGCTTCACTCTCTCACTATGACATCAACTGATATGATCTTGCTCACGAAGGAATGGTAATGATACATATCTGTGGGGATTTCCAAAATGTACCGCTGATCGGCACCAAAGGATGTATTAGCTACAACCCTATCCTGGCCCGCCGCTAGTTAGGATATCCAACTGAGGAAGAACCGGATCTAGCCTTGTTAGAGACTTGCTTCTATGAAAAAGGTAGTGACCCGATTTTTGAAGCACAAGTCATATTTGTCTGGCGTCATCCCAACTTACAAGGAATGACTGTTGTGGAAAACCCGAGTTGTCTGGCTTCAAAGGCATATTTCAAAGGAGATACCGCTGAAGATGTTCTACACCCGCTCTTATGACATTTCGCCAGTCCTGGAAGAAATTTTGTCTAGAGGAGAGTTGAGGTTCACTTTAGTCAAAGTCCAACGAGAAAATGAAGAACTTTGGGAGCTTCTTCGTCAAGACCAGAGGAGGACAAGGCTGCAAGAAGGAGAATGATCATCTTGTTAGAAGATCTTGGCCTTTTAATTTCCTTTTGCTTAGTTTGTACCCCTAGCTTTTGGGAATGTGTAACCTTCATTTTGTAAAAAAGTTTTAAAATTTCCTTTATTAATGAATGCTTTATGCTTGTGAGACTCCATTTGTTAATGAGAATTTGGTTAAGCTTTCATTTATTAATGATAAGCATCGCGTTGTTACGTGTTGATCCATTAATTTTGTTCATAAAAAAACCTTTTGGTTTTCCTTGAATGTGTGTCTTGTATTTGCATCTGCGTCCTGCATTTCATTTGCATTGCGTTGCATCGGTTCTCTGGCTCATCCTGTGCTCTATTTCTGTCAAAAATCACGCTGAATACCCACCGATACAATACCAGAGCCAGCATTCAGAGAAGAATGGCTGATCAAGATTAAAAAATTTATCAAATTGACAACGACCTTGAGGGGTTACGTGGTGACGTTAGCCATATTATGGAAGTCCTTCAAGTGATAAAAGCAAAAATGGACATGTAGATTACAGTGGTATCTGAAATCAATACAACGACGGAAAATCCTCCTTCGATAGTGACCTCAGCAATTGAACATCCGTTTGGTATCGCCAGGGATTTCATGCCACCATTCAGTAATGCCCAGCAATTTGACCTTCAGGAGTGCTCTAATCCGCAGACTGTTCCGTTAATGATGGAATTACAAAATCCTATCTACACTCAGGCAGGTGCTCAGGCACAGATCCGACCAATCTTTAACAATCATCAGCAGATATTTCATATACCCGACGGATCTGAGGTCGAAGATGAGAAGCACGAAAAATTGAGGGTTGAGGTGGATATAATGGCAAGACAGATGAGTGTCATAGAAGGAAACAACGTCTTTGGTTCTGATGCTAAGGACGTGTGTCTGGTTTCGGCTTTGGTATTTCCTCATAAGTTCATGATGCCCACATTTGAAAAATATGAAGGAGCGACCTGCCCAAAGATTCACTTGATCATGTATTGTTGGCGTATGGCCGCGCACATTGAAAATGTCAAATTATTAATCCATTGCTTCCAGGACAGTCTTAAGGGTGACTCTGCCAAATGATACCCATGTCTAGACCAGTTAAAAATCCATTGCTTCCAAGACTTGTCCGACGCATTCATTCAACAATACAAGTACAACATAGACTTGGCGCCATACCGTCGTCAGCTCCTCAGCATGACACAGAAGAGCTCAGGTGGAACCTCCCTTGATAGAGAAAGATTTGGCTGATTGGTTCATAGATACAGTCAGGCCTGAATTCTACGAGAGGATGATTAGTAGCGCCACAACGATCTTTTCCGATATTGTGGCCGTAGGTGTGAAAGTGGAGGCAGGTTCGAAGAACAACAGAATAACAAGCTCAGTTAGTAGTACCAGTACTAGCACTTCGAAGAAGCCATCGAGCAATTTTCATAAGAAAAAAGAAGGGGGAACTAATGCTGTAATGTGTGACAGGAGGGTCCAGAGCAGAAGGAATCGCCCACAAAATCAACAACTATCTCGTCTACAACCACAACAAAACTATCAGCAGTACCAACAAAAGCAGTATGTGGCCGCGGTCACGCCAGTTTTTCAACCTCGACCCAATCAACAAAACTTTCAACAACAGGCACCCAACGCCTACCAGCAAAATCATAATCAACAAGCACAATAGAAACAAAGAGCTCCGACTCTGAGGCATACTTTCCAAATAGAAGGCCAAGGATTCAGCCCATTCCTATGAGTTACACTGAGTTGTACCCTTTAATGGTGCGACAAGGCCTGATTCAGACAAGGAAATTGGGTCCTCCTCCAAATCTGCTGCCACATTTCTACAATCCAAACGCACGTTGTGCCTTTGATAAAAATGATGTGGGACACGACCTTAAAGGATGTATAGCACTTCATCATATTGTGCGTGAGTTTATTGAAAAGAAGATTCTATCCTTCGAGGATAATCAACCCAATGTGGAAAACTGTCCTTTACCAAACCATGGTGGTGTCCATGTCGTAGAGGAAGATTATGATATAAGAGTGATTTCTAGGGTTTCTGAAGTTAAAACTCCATTGACCGAGTTACACAAGAAATTGATAAAGGCAAGTCTGATCAAAGACTCTCATGAAGACTGCAGTAATTGTTATCATAATTCGCAAGGTTGTGACTTAGTGAGGAGGAATATTCAGTCGATGATTGACGAGGGCCTGCTACAGATATGTGGGGAAAAGAGAAAAGAAGATATCTCGGTGATTGAACCTATATTCAATTTACCAAAGAAGTCTGAAAAAGTGTCAGTATTCAACACTGCAGATAGCAAGTCCTCTTCTCCTACTGCTATTAGGCATGTATTCCACAACAACCTAGTATCGACTGTTAGCTAGCCTAAGCCAAGTTCTGATCCAAGAAGAGGACCATGTCCCAATTCAAAGGTTGTATCCTTGAAATATGACTATTCCTGGTATGATATGAAAGCTGGGAGAAAGCATGAGAATGTAACAAATATTGCTGGGGCAAGCAAAATGACCCGCAGCGGTCGAATATGTCAACCCAAAGAAACTGTTACCATTCCCAAGTTTACCCAGAATATTACATTATTTACATAGAATAATAAAATAAAAATTAATTTATCCCTGAAGATCATATGTTGAATCTTCGATTCTTTGATATTTGGGCAAGGTCAAATGTTTCACCTTGCAAGTATTTGCTTCTGATATAAAACAAAAAAAGGGTTAGAAAAAAAGGATATAAAAATAAATGATTTTTTGCTCAAATGAATATTTAAAAACACAAACCTTAAACCCATATAATTTTCTTCACTTGCAATCCATCATAGAGAACTCCTAATGGAAAAGGTTAAAGTGGAGGATGCATATAGTTTCAAGCACTTCATGATATTTCTTTATCAATTATAAATATCAAAAGGCCTTTATAATGGAAAAAATTTAGGTTTCACGCGGATCACTGTTGATAGTGTCTTGAGCATTGATAATCATAAAATGAACAACAAAGATTTATTTAAGGACGATGATCAATTCTAAAATTATCACGCTAAGTTATCCCCTCGGTTTTGATAAAAACCAAGGTGAACATGATTTTTTTAAATTACATTAAACAATAATACAGCAAAACCAGAATTTTGTCTAAGAAGTTATCTGGTCCAAATATTGCACGCATCCAACTTCTATGAGTTATCTAGTACAACCATTGAATACATCCAACTTCTAAAGGAACTATCTGTTCCAACTATTGAAAAAATATTTTTCTGCACTTGTAATCCATCATAGAGAACTTTTACAAGCTTCTAAATACAACAACAATATCAACATCATTTTGTGAGATGGATCCCAAAAGAAGAATTTGTTCGAGTTTGGAGCAGCTACATATAAGTTAGGATTAGAGTAAAAAAATTGTAACTAGTGATTTTATAGTAAAATTTGATTATTTAATCTCTCGGTTATTAATGAAATCGATGGGATATATCATTTAGTTTACAAAAAAAATATAATAAAGAAAAAAAAAGTTCCTGAGTTGTTTTTTCCCTCGGATTTTTTGAACAACTGAGATAATAAGTTGATTGTCCCCTGTAATATCTGATTTCTATTTCTATAAAAAAAATCATGATGCGTATTGAATCCTATCATTAGAATAGCAATGATCATCCATATTCAAAAATGTATCGTATCTTTTGGATTTTCAATGAGGCATTTGAGCTTCTCTAATTGTTTCACTTCCTATTTTCCACTTTATTTAAACAGTATTCCTAGTTTTAACATCTCATTTCCAACTATTTGCGTCTTCAAACCTAGTTTCAAAGTCTTTTATTTTCTTCAAAAATGTCTTCAACAACCTTAGATGAAAATGTTTTGTTCGTTATCAATGAAAAGTTTGTTGATTTCGATGATTTGAAAGACAAAGGTTTTGATCTAAGGAAAACTATTTGCAAACAAAAGTTGAATGGTTACTTTGACATTCTTCATAGACCCGTCTACATTAATCTCGTTAAAGAGTTCTAGTTAAGTGCCTTCATTGGGCCATCTGGGAGGAAATGACTTTCCTCATACCATATGGAAGAGTTCATTATGAACTTTTGTCTCAGTTAGGGATAGTTAATAGTGATACTATTAAAGTCGAGTGGAGTCAGAAATTTGAATATGTAGAATAGTTATTTGTTGTCCCGTTTTCAAACCAAACAAAAGCAATATCGACATACAAGACAGCATATAATCAAGCACTGCATAATAGATCGAAATAAAAATGCAGCACATATAAAATACAACAAATATTATACGGTTACATAAGAAATTAACAACTTAAACAACTTAAACAATATTCAGAAAGAAAAGTAATAAAAGCAACATAAACAAATATTTTCTAAACATCTTCATCGAACATATCCTCGTCTTCTGCTTCCTCTTCTTCACTACCTTCATCATCTGCATCTTCTTCTTCAACAATGCCGGGGTTGGAAGGATGAGAGGTAAGGATAAGGTTGCGAAGTGAAGCAATGGCCCGGGAGGTTTCTCGGTGACAATTCATAGTTTCTCGATGTTGGGTCACCATAGTGGTGTAGAGAAACTCGTTTGTGATACCTCCTTCAGGAACGGGATAGGCTTGGTTGGAGGCTGATCCTTCACCCGTATACTTATAAGTGTCATCAACGTCTTTAATAATTCTAGTGTTCTTAACAATGGTGATTTCATTTATCTCATTGGTTGTTAGTTTCATCTTGGTAGATGGTTCCCTGTTAAGGTCCAAATCTGTCAACTCAAGGATTCTAGAAACCAGCCTTGCATATGGAAGACGTGTCGACAGAGAAAGCTGTTGTTGAAGATGGTACATGATCGTCAGAGTCCAATTTACCCTTATCTTGTTTTTGATTGCGAAAAGGAGTTGCATTTCCAAATCATTGATCTGAGCATGATTGGAATCCTTCGGAATCAGCATATAGCAAATCACATAATGCAGCATCCGGTCAAAAACCGTCATATTCTTCGCATAACATAACATGCGAGCCATCCGTTGGTTTGCTACAACATTCTCCTTTGGAAACCTGCAGATTTGGTAGTAGTACTCCATCTTGTCATAGTTAGACCACAGTCCTTCCACGTGGTTAACCCCCTTCCGGAGAAAGTAGCCAGAGGATGGAATTTTCAACTTTGCAGCAATATCTGTCAGATTTTGTTTCAAGAGGAAATCTCGAACAGAGGTTTCCATAATGTGCTCATCGTCGGCATTCAAGTACACAGATAACTTATTCAAAAATGCTTTGACCAAATCATGGTAGCAATTTCCAGAATCAGAAACAAACTTATATATCTTTTGATATTTGAACAGAGCAGGAAAATCAAAAGACGAAGCAGGAAAAGCCTTAAGGTTTACGTACTTTATCGGTAGAATATGACGGACCCGAATCTTGAAATCCATACGGCGTTTCTTGGTTGTTTCCATAGGAATTATGTCTTCCTCTGATGCAGAGTCATATTCAGGTAACTTTCCCTTGCCTTTGTGAGATGAAGCCATGGATGAAGTTTGAGAGATGCTGAGGGTTCTGGGTTCTTGAAGTTTTAGGGTTTGAGGAGATGAGAGAGAAGGTAAAAAAGAGGCAATATATATGGAGAGTTATTTGAGTGGGTTTTAAAGTGGGTTGGAAGTCCAAAATTGTAGTCAAAGAAGAAGAAGAAGAGTTCTTTGGATAATGATTTGGATGTTTAAGAAAATATTGACCACACATAAATAACACATTTACCACACTCAATTTTCCAAAATTTGAATTAATTTTTCGTTTCTGATTTTTAAACATTTTAACAGTGTTAATCGGTTAGCCATATAGGTTAATCGGTTAACACATTAAAAATTTAATTTCTAAAATAAAAAGTATCAGTGTTAATCGGTTAACCATATAGGTTAATCGGTTAACACATTAAAAATTTAAGTCAGAATTGAAAAATTAACAGTGTTAATCGGTTAACCCTATAGGTTAATCGATTAACACGCGCGAATTTTGGAAAAATGCTTGAAACAGAATGCACAAACATTGGAAAACATATATTATGCATACATAAACCAGAGAAGAGATCAGATATCACCTTCATCGAGAATCCCAAGTTCTCGTCGAATTTTGAAGAACGGTTCTTTCGCCAATGGTTTGGTGAAGATGTCGGCGAGTTGATTGTGTGTATCGACGAAAGTAACATCTACATATCCATTTAGTAAGTGATCTCGAAGGAAGTGATGCCGGATATCTATATGCTTTGTCCTTGAATGCATGACCGGGTTCTTTGTAATATTGATGGCACTTGTATTATCATATCGAAGAGGAATGCAACCAAGATCTACACCGTAATCGAGGAGTTGTTGCTTGAGCCACAGAATTTGTGCACAGCAACTTCCTGCTACAATATATTCTGCTTCGGGTGTACTGAGTGCCACACACGCTTGCTTCTTGCAGGCCCCTGACACTAGTGCATTCCCGAGAATGTGACACGTACCACTCGTGCTTTTTCTATCGGTCTTATATCCTGCATAATCAGTGTCAGAATAACCAATTAAAGAACAAGTACTACCTTTTGGATACCATAATCCGACGTTCGTTGTCCCTTTGAGATACTTTATGATTCTCTTCACGGCGGTGAGATGTGATTCCTTCGGACTTGCTTGAAAGCGTGCACACAAACAAACGCTAAACATAATGTCAGGACGGCTTGCCGTCAAATATAATAATGAACCGATCATACCTCGATATTTTGTAATATCAATTGGAGTACTAGATTCATCTTGATCAACGTACGTTCCGGATCCCATAGGAGTGGACATCACCTTGCAATTATCCATATCGAATTTCTTCAACAATTCCTTGCAATACTTGGATTGGTTGAGGAAGATGCCATCCTTTGTTTGCTTGATTTGTAGTCCAAGAAAATATTTCAATTTTCCCATCATGGACATCTCGAATTCTCCTTGCATCATAAGTGAAAATTCTTCACAAAGCTCTTTGTTTGTTGATCCGAAGAAAATGTCGTCGACATAGACCTGAACCAATAAGTTGTTACCCTTGATTTTCTTTATGAACAACGTCTTGTCAACCTTTCCTTTTGTAAATTCCTTTTCACATAAGAAATTGCTAAGGTGGTCATACCATGCTCTTGGTGCTTGTTTTAATCCGTAGAGTGCCTTTTTCAACTTGTAGACATGCGAGGGATTCTTGAAGTCTTCAAAACCCGGAGGTTGTTTGATGTAGACTTCTTCATTGATATATCCATTCAAGAAAGCGCTTTTGAAATCCATCTGAAACAACTGAAAATTCATAGAACAAGCATAAGCAAGTAATAGTCTAATTGCTTCTAACCTTGCTAACGGAGCGAACGTTTCATCAAAATCAATTCCTTCCTCCTGGTTGTAGCCTTGTGCGACCAATCTAGCTTTGTCACGAATTATGATCCCATTCTCGTCAAGTTTGTTCTTGAACACCTATCTTGTTCCTATGATGTGCTTATGGTCCGGTCTTGGTACAAGACTCCAAACTTGATTCCTTTCGAATTGGTTGAGTTCTTCTTGCATCGCTACAATCCATTGGTCGTCGCTTAAGGCTTCATCAATCTTGGTTGGTTCAATTTAAGACACAAAATCCATGTTGAGACAAGCATCCTTAAGATTTAGTCGAGTTGCAACGCCTTGGCTAATATCACCAATAACTTTATCTATCGGGTGATCTCTATGCGTTCTCCATTCCTTTGGAAGATCTTGATGTTCTTCAATGATTTGAGTGACATCTTCTTGTGGTATTGCTTGATCCTTTGAAGTCTCTTCTTGTTGTTATGAAGAACCTACTATATCATCATCATCATCCACAATAATATTATCCTCTTTCGAAAGGTTAGTCTCATCAAAAGAAACATGAATGGATTCTTCAATAGTAAGAGTTCTTTTATTAAAAATTCTAAAAGCTCTACTAGAAAGAGAGTAACCAAGAAATATACCTTCGTCGGACTTCTCATCAAACTTACCGAGATTGTCCTTATTGTTGTTGAGAACAAAACATTTGAATCTGAATATGTGGAAAAATACTATGTTTGGTTTCCTACCCTTGAACAGCTCATACGGAGTCTTCTTGAGAATTGGTCGAATATTGACACGGTAGCTTACGAAACACACCGTGCTAACCGCCTCTGCCCAGAAATATTTAGGAAGATTCGAGTCGCTAAGCATTATTCTAGCAAGCTCCACCAGTGACATATTCTTCCGTTCTACGACACCGTTCTGTTGAGGAGTCCTTGGTGCGGAAAAATTGTGAGAAATTCCATGCTCTTTGCAAAAATCTTCAAAATCTGAATTTTGGAATTCTCCACCATGGTCGCTTCTTATGGAGGCTATGGTGAGTGACTTCTCGTTTTTAATTTGCTTCGCATACTTCTTGAATGCTTTGAAAGCATCATTTTTCTGCACTAAAAGCAATGTCCATGTGTATCGAGAGAAATCATCAATAATAACTAAAGCATAAAGGCTACCTCCGAAGCTTTTCATTCTCGATGGACCAAAAAGATCCATATTCAATAATTGAAGTGGTCTTGATGTAGAAACCACTTGCTTGGATTTGAAAGTTGTCTTGGTCTGTTTCCCCTTTTGACATGCATCGCATAACTTATCCTTGATGAATTTTATCTTCGGAAGACCAACAACTAGATCATGCTTTATCAACTTGTTTAAGTGCTCCATGTGAATGTGAGAAAATCTTTTATGCCAAAGCCACGCCTCGTTGTTGTTCACCATTAGATATTTTACCTTCAAGGAAGAGTCATCAAAAGAGATCATAAAAATATTATTAAATCTTTTACCTTTTAGCAAGATGTCATGGGTGACTTCATGTTCTATCAAACATTCATCCTTTGTGGAGTTGATTCAGAACCCTTTGTCACACAATCGACTTATGCTAAGTAGGTTGTGTTTAAGGCCTTCCACATAAAGAACGTCTTCGATGATTGTACATGGAGGTGCATCAACGGTTCCAACTCCAAAAAAATTTCCTTTATTATCATCACCGTAAGTAACGTATCCTTTGGCCTTTAATGATAGACTTGAAAATTTGTTTATATCTTCCGTCATATGCTTAGAACAACCTCTATCAAGATACTATTTATTAGAAGTTGTTTTCAAGCATACCTACAACACAAAATCAAGTATTGTTAGGTACCCAAGTTGCTTTGGGTCCTTGATAGTTAGTACCATTTTCAACCCACACGTAATGCCCTTTAGCAACACCAATGTTGCGCACATAGCAAACATTAGGTGTATGACCTTTGATTCCACAATAAAAACAAGTAGGTTGAAAATGACTTCTATATCTAGGAACATAATTCTTTTTCTTCACAATTCTTTTCTTTTTATGACTTTGATGCATAGTTTTAGAATTGTTTGCCTTTTCTTTAACAACTTGTTCACTTGCTTTCACAAAAATGATTTCATTTGTGCTTGGTTTGGAAAACTTAGAATATCCTAATCCACTTTTATCATTAGAATATCTTTGGTGCCTAAGAATTTCCTCCAAGCCAATTTGACCTTTTTCGTATCTTTCTAAAACTCTTTTAAGTTGAACAATCTGAAAAGATAAGGATTAACAATTTTTGCATACAAGACTTTGTTTTTCATCCACCAATTTTTGTTTTTCATTTTCAATATTTTTTATAAAAGCAGTATTTTGTTCTTCTAAAAATGAAATTCTTTTCTTTTGGGATGAGATGTTTTTATACAAAGTCTTGCATTCTTTTAGAAGTTCATCTATGACTTCTTGTGCATCATTGTCATAAATAGAAAAATCGTTACTAACCTCATCAATTTCTTTATCGGAATGATGTGACGCCATAAGAGCCATATTTGCACATTCATCGCTTTCCGATTATGATGATGAACTTATCTCGTTATCGTCCCAAGCAACATAAGCCTTTTTATTTTTGAAATCCTTCTTGCCTTTGAATCCTCCTTTCTTTGCAAGTTTTGGGCAATCCGACTTTATGTGACCTTGCTTCCCACATTCGTAACATGTGACTTCTTGATTCGATGTGGATGCATCCTTTTTCCTGAAATGTCTATTCTTTTTAGGAAAAGAGGAATTTTTATTATTATTAAAAAACTTACCAAGCTTCTGTACAAGAAGCATGAAATTTTCATCTTCGGAAGTCTCGTCGTCTTTGTCATCCTTTGTGTCAATCTTCAAGGAAATTCCTTTGGACTTCTTTTCTTGACTTTCGTG
Source organism: Lathyrus sativus (assembly GCA_963859935.3). Taxonomy (NCBI): domain Eukaryota; kingdom Viridiplantae; phylum Streptophyta; class Magnoliopsida; order Fabales; family Fabaceae; genus Lathyrus; species Lathyrus sativus. Next base: position 920,588,309 of record OZ012735.1, read on the forward strand.
CTTCTCGAGCCTTCCAAGTTCCAATTCATACTCTTGAAGTTTACCAAATAAGGATGCGGATGTCATCGTTGAGAGACTCTTCTTTTCCGAAATAGCGGTCACTTTTGGTTGCTATTCTCTTGTTAAGGATCTTAGGACTTTCAGGTTGAGATCATCATTGGTGAAGGTCTTCCCGAGAGCAATCAAGTGATTTGTTAAATGAACGAATCTTTTTTGTAAGGCAACAATAGATTCACCGGGCTGCATACGAAACATCTCATATTCTTGGCTTAACGTGTTGAGCCTTGATCTTTTTACTTCTGCAGTTCCTTCATGCATTTCTACCAAGGTGTCCCAAATCTCCTTTGCTGATCTACATTGTGATACACGGAAGAACTCGTCCATACTAAGAGAGCTTTGGAGTATGTTGATTGTTTTATTTTCATTAAGAATCTTTTTCTTATCGTCTTCATCATACGTGCTTTTCAACTTTGCGGTTCCAACGCCATTGACCACATTTACTGGATTGTGTGGTCCTTCTTCGATTACTTACCATATACCTCCTCCTTGGGCTTCAAGATGCGCCTTCATTCTGATTTTCTAAAAATCAAAATATTCTCCAGAAAACAGTGGTGGTTTATTACTGCTCCCACCGTCTTTGAAAACCGGGTTGGTGCTAGCGGAAGTCATACTGAATCGTTAGGAACAGGTTACCTTAACCTGCTCTGATGCCAATTGTAAGTTCAGAGTATGCCTAAGAGGGGGGGATGAATTAGGTTTTAGAAACTTTTTCCGGTTTTTCGATATTCTTGAATTTTACTTGGTTATGATCTTGATGATGAAAGCAGTAAAAGCATAATGAAAATGGACACAGAGATTTATAGTGGTTCCCTTCATAATCCGAAGGTACTCCACTCCCCTTTCCACATGAAAGAGAGTTTTCACTATAGTTTTAGAATGTACAACCTATCACACCATCAACCGGTGAGGCCTACTATCTAACAACTATTTCAACAACTTAGTGTGCAAGAACAATCCTCTTGGAAGCACTAACCCTTGTGTCCAACAATCCTGGATCACAAGTCACAAAGAAATAATTCTTGTAATTTTGTAATTTGAGAGTGATACAATAATAATATCAATACAAAGATTGATCTTCTCCTTTTGATCAAAATTCACTTTTCAATATCAATACAAGTGTTCAAAAATTCTGGATATGAAATGGTATGAACAATATGAACACTTTTTGAAAATATTTGAAAATATTTGAAAAGTAGTGAATTTGATTTAATGATTATTTTGAAAATTATTGGAGGTGTTTTTCAATTTGAAATATTCAGAATTTATATGAGCAAAACACCATTTCAAAAAGGTATAATTGAGTATGAATCAAATAATGAAAAGGTATAACATTCAAACAAGATTTGAATTTTAAAAGAAACAATTTTTCAAAATTCGTTCAATGTTAATCGGTTAACCATATAGGTTAATCGGTTAACACTTGAACGTTAGCCCTGAGAATTCAAAATTAGAGGCCGTTAACCGATTAACCCATATGGTTAATCGGTTAACACTGTTAAAACTCAGAAAAATACTTGAGTTAAAAAGTGTTATACCAATCCAAATGATTTTTAAAACATGCAGATGCAAAATGTTAATATGATAAATTATTTGAACACTTGTATATCAATTAAAGGAGTGAATATTGATATACCAAAGCTTTGAGTGCAAATCTTAAAAGTTGTAGAATCATTTGCACATGATGCTTGATTTGCTTGACAACATTCCATAGTCTTGATCTTGATCCATTTTGAAAGCTTGATTTTTTGCAATCATGGAATGAGCTTAAGTCTTTGTTGACATCATCAAAACCTTGAGATTGAAGTATGCTTCTACATATAGTATTAACAAATTTTGTTCCAACACCATCTGCACTAAATTTTATCTTGAAGATTCGTCTACAACCTATAGGTTTAACATTTGGTAGAAATCCATAATCTCCCATGTCCTTGTTCTCTCAAGAGTTGTAATCTCTATTTTCATTGCTTTCTTCCAACATTCATATGTGTTTTCCTTAGTAAATTATTTTGGTTCAAATAAAGTATTTAATGACATGACATAATGAGAATGTAATAGGGATAATTGAGAATAAGACATGAAATAAGTGTGTGTATGTGTGTGTGTGTGTGAGAGAGAGAGAGAGAGATAAAGGGGGGATAGAGAGAGTTGTACTCTAATATGAATGATTAGGTGCATCAATGAATAAATTGCAAATGTAATATTTGAGGTAAGTAGGTGGTTTTTTTTGTTAGGTTGGTTGATTGGGAGGGATGACGGAATAATTAGAATGGATGGTGGATTGGTGTCATCATTGTCAAGATAAGGGAGTTAATTTAGAGGTAAATATCATGAGGCAGTTATTTGTGGCATGGGTGCCTGATGTGTTATTATTAGATATGCGTGTCTCGTAGGGGAATCATTGGATATGGTTTGCGGAGAGGATATGTTATTAGTGTTTGAATAGCTTGGATAGATTTCCCAAATTGGTGTTGGGATTTGTATCCTTTGATGAGAATGGGATAATGTGTTCATGAAAATTTACATTTATGAAAACGAGCACTTCATTTGTATGTAAATCCAAGAGAATAAATAAGCTACCTTGTATCCCATGAAAGCAGACTTTATAGCTCTTGAGTTAAGTTTGGATTTGTGATCTTGTAAGGTTGATGAAAAATCAAGATAACCAAACACTTTGAAACATTGTAAGTCATGTTCTTTGTCAAATAAAGTGAAGTAAGGTGATTTGTTTGATAGGATTGGAGTGGTAACTCTATTAATCACAAATATAGCATGGTTTAGGGCATACGACCAATAGGTTTTGAGAAGCTTGGGTTGATACAACACTTACCCCTCTCCTAATATTTAAAATGTCTTGGTGTTTTCTTTCCACTCTCCTATTTTGTTTGGGAGTTTCAACATAAGACTTTTGATATTGTATACCTTTGGCATTATAAAATGAAGAAACGGAAAATTCATAACCATTATCTATCTTAAAGATCTAAGGAGCATTTTTATGTTGTTTTTCAACCATGTTTATAAAATTTTGAACATGCATAGCTACTTCAGATTTCGTTTTCATTAGTATGATCCTTCCAAATCTACTAAAGTCATCCATAATAGTTAAAAAAAATACTTGTGACCATGAATGAAAGGAGTATATAGGTCCCTAAATGTCAAAATGTAAAAAGGGAAATTCTAGAAGTAGCATGAGATAAACTAACTTTGTATGGATTTTTCTTTTGTTTGGCAAAGTGGCAAATGTCACAAACAGATTTATTATCATTGGTAGTTGATGGATACAATTTTGAATTATCATACAATCTATGTGTTGCGGTGAGAATAGGATATCAAATTATGGATTAATTTGAACCACATCTTGATTCACAATCGGTCTTTGATTTATCCGAAGGAAAGGTTAAAGAAAGGAAAAACCTATTTTACATCGTAAACACAATGCGGGGAGAGATCTAAGGTTCGGGGGTTGGTTAAGCTTAGGGAAGGTATTAGCATCCTAAACTTCTGTAGTACTCTATAGGAACCTCTTGTTTAAAATGTGCTATCTGCTATGGTTATCTTCTTAAAGGTAATGCTAAGGGTTAAAGGGTAAAGAGAAGGACCTGAGGGGTTAGTCCTAAGTTTACTCGCCAAGATTCGCATCATGTGCCTACGTATCCTGGGTAGGGGATGGAATTAGACTAATCGTAGTTCCCCTCACAGAGGGAGGAAGAGGAACTTCTTGAATGTGATCAAGGTTCCAGGGGGATGTAAACGTTCATAGGGAAGCGCTTACTTGGAGTGCGGCGACTCCTAATCTACGTTGAAAAGTTGAATTGAAAAGGGTGAGTAAGTATTTCGCGGCGGGAACTTACATGGAGTGCGGCGACTCCTAATCTTAAGGCTAGGATAAAGGGGTGGATGTCCACGGCGGGACGCCTAAGCATGAGTACGGCAACTCAACGTCTTAAGGTTGGGAAAGGAGGGTGTGTCCACGGTGGGACGCCTAAGGACGAGTACGACGACTCGGATCCTAAGGCTAGGATGAGCGAGGGTAAAGGCATTGACACGGCGGTCAAACAGGATAACCTTTCCTTCGGAGGGGAATGATAAATGGAGAATAAAGATAATAGTAAACGATGATGGCAATGATAATTGAAATGTAGGGACATACTGTAAACATGATTAGAGATTGAATTAAATTGATAAGAAACATGATTAGATGGATAAGTGGATAATGGTTAAGTGGGAATGGTGAATTAGAATTGAAACGGAATTAAGTTGTGAATTGAAATTGTTTTTGAGGTTTTTGAGAAATTATTCTTAAGTGAAAATTAGACAATATTAGAATTAATTAAAAATATGGTTTTGTGAGAAATTCGTGATTAAAAGAAAATATTAGAATTTGGATTATAATTAAAAAAAGGTGCTTGGGATTTAAATTAAAAAAGGTTAATCTTGAATTAAAAATTTATATTTTTATAATAAAACTAAGTTCTAAAAAATTTCTAAATAAAAGAAATTAAGTGAAATAGAAATAGAAATAGTTCTTTTTTATTTTTTTTAAATAAAAGAAAATATTTTATAGATTTTTTTTTACGAAAAGAGAAGAAATTTAAATTAAATTAAAACATTAACTTAACTATTTTGCATTTTTTTATATGGAAATAAACTTAAATCAAATTAAATTAAAACTAAATGTCATTATTATTTTTTATTTAAATCTATTTTTAATTTAAAAAACATTTTTATTTATTTATTAAATAAAATATTTTTTTTAGATTTTTATATTTAAAAAAAGTGAGTTGATTAGTTATGTTAGTATGTTAGTTATATTTATTATGTATTAATATTACATGAAACAAAAAAACGAAATAAAACAAAAAGAAAAAAAACATAAGACAAATGGGTTGGGCCTGGATGGTTAGGCCCCAGGACCTAACTCGGTTGGTGTCAAGCAACAAAAGGGGGCAAGAGTGGGTTTCTGAAACCCTAGAATGGAGAACGCCCAAAACGGAGCTTCCCTCCCCTAATCTCTCTTCTCCGTTTCTGAAACTCTTCCTCTTTCTTCTCGGACCGCTCGCGACTTATCTTCTCTTCTTCTTCTTGTTCTGGCCGCGATTTCTTTTTCTTGTTACGATTAACTTCCTTCTTCTTCTTATTTATCTGAAAAACAACAAACTAAAAAAGAGTTAAAATGGGTTTTATAGCCGGTGATGACACTGTTCTGAGGCCTCTCGGTGATTTTTTTGATCTGTATTAACGGTTTTTATGATGGATTTTTGGGGGGAAATGATGAAAGTTCTGAGACTTTGATGGATTTTTCGTATGATTTTTGTCTGAGATTGTGATGATCGATTTCGTCCCCTCTTGAACTCGTTTTCCACTTTTTCTTATAATCTTCTTCTTAAAACGATTTTGAAGAGCTTTAAAGTTATTTCCTTTTCTGAGATGAACATGTTTTAGCATGTTTTGTGATTTTCCATATTCGTTTTTGGCCTTGATGGCTCTGTTGGACTTTCTGTTTTTGCATTTTGACCATTGATGGTGATTTACCATTTTGGGACTTTGAATATTGATGGAGTTTATGAAAATAATGAACCACTTTTAGTCTTTTGTGATGAACATGATTTTTTGGTCTAAAACTTGTTATGAATCTTGGTATAACAATCAACTTGAACTTGATGCACTTGAATGCATGAACATAATTATCGAAACACTTATTGTGGGCTTATAGCTTTATCTTTACATTTCAACTTTGTGAAAATCACGTATCTTGAAGCCAAATAATACACTTTGATCTTGAATTTTATAGAGAGATAATGAACCAAAATCTTGAAGAGTGTGGAACTTTAACCAAACTCTTCTTTCTTTTTTAACTCTCTAGAACTTATCTTATATTCTTCGAAGCAACATTAAAATCCGATTTCAATCTCTTAAGTTCAAAAGAATATAAATGAGGAACTTTGTTCAAATCCACTTGACAAACAATACACCATAAAAATCCAACCAAGTCTTGAATAAACATCCTTGAAACCAAACAAGTGGGAATCCTCTGAGAAACCTTGAGGAAGATTTGCTTTGTGTTGCACCCTAAAATTTGCTCAACCTTACTCCTTGGGTTTAGGTTTCAATATCATTAGCATTTGCATATAGAGTCATGTACATAGACTAATCATCTGCATAGCATAAGCATAACAAGTCATTCAACAGGGGACCAATCATTATTCTCATCTCTAGAGGCCTATCAAGAGTTTATTATCCCAATTCAACCTCATTCAGGTCATCAGGAAAGAATTTGAAAGCAGGGAGTTCAGCAGATCAAGCCTTGGGCCTATCCCCTATCTGAGGGCATCTGAGGGTCAACAAGAGGGTTGTGAGCTGTGAGTTGAAGGCATGGAGAGTAGCTAGATATCTTGGAGGACTTATAAAGTCATTTAAAGAAGGAGACAAGTCATTGATGAGAGCACAAGAGCTATAGCTGAAGGCAGTCAACTAGGGTTTCATCTGGGTCAACCCTAGGTCAACCCTAGGTCAATTGACTGATTTAAGGGGCATTCAAGTCTAGTGGAGAGATGTGGGGTTCATCATTGGACATATAAAGATGGATATGGAGATATGCCAAGAAGAATTCAAGAGAAATCAAGGAGAAGAGGAGTTTCTAAATTAGGGTTTCTGTGTAAAATCCCCTGGTCTAGGTCAAATTTCCAAGCAAGATAAGTCAAAATGCTAGCTTCAAATGGCTTCTTGGCCAACATGAAACTTGTAGAGGATCTCAAGACCTTTAATTTGAGTGGTGGAAGACATCAAGGAGATTTATAGAACTCAAGTTATGGTCCTTGCAAGTTACAGGTCATCTGAGGTGTCTGAAATTTTGTCTGTGAAAGTGACTTGACTTCCAAGCAATTTTTACCCCTCAAGGAGATTTCAAATGAATTTCTGGTCAACATAAGAATTGTTCCTCATTGTCTTATCTTTCTAGAATGGTATAGCATGCCTTCATATGATGTGTGGAGCTCAACTTATGGTCTTAGCAAGCAAAGGGTATTTTGGTCATTTGTGAGTTACAGGTCATTTTAACCTATGTCCAAAACTCATACAAGGAGGCCTCAAATGGAAAAACTTACAACATCAAACTTGCTCCAAATGACATTTTGAGTCTAGAAAGAAGGTCACAAATTGTTGGAAAAGCTCATAACATGAAGTTGCATGATTGGTTAAACTTGAACTAAAATGGCTTATAACTTGAATAAAGTCAAAGTGAAAAATGGTTTGAGAGATTTATAAGTCCAAATGGGGACTTCCAATATATGATTTTGGGTCCAAAAGACATTTTAGAGACAATGGTTCAAGCACTTTTTTGAGTTTAGAAGGAAAAAGAAAAGTTATCCATGGTTACTTGTATTTGAAGAAACATAATCAAAATCAATCAAAGTTGGAAGGCAAGGGAAGTTGCAAGATGGATCTAGAAGGTTCATGTGAGCACTATATATTCATGAAATCAGAATTGAGCAAGGGTTGGATTCATTTTTCACCAAAATTTCCCAAAGTTTTCTCATTCTTTCTCATTGCAATTCCCTCCAAATTTCCCAAAATCTTCATCAATTCTCATCAACATTGATCCTCCTACATTCAATCATCATCCTGGATCAGAATTGAATCAAAGATTTGGTGGTTAGAGCTCAATTTCGTGCACTTCCATCAAGAACACACAAATTGCAATTTCCATTGGACAGCAAGATCCAAGCCAAGTTTCATCCAAGTATTGCAAACAGAATCAAGTATATCAAGAATGGACCAAGATTGAAGCATACAAGAGCCTGGATCCACGTGATTACTCAGCCTCCATTAGAGCTTGCTCAAGGTGCAAATCTTTCTAACTTATTCAATCTAGGGAGATTTAGGTAGTTTTACTAGTATATTCATGGTCTATGATGTTAGGAGGTTAGTTTAGATGAATTTGAGGCTGAATAGAGACAATTCATAACAGGTGTACCAAACTGTTTGGATCAAGAACTCGTAGGATCTTGCATGATAACCTTAGCTTGTTAGTTTAGAATGATCACCATTATGCATAGAGTAGATTAGTATAGGTTTGGTTGAGAATTATTGTGATGCATCTCAGTGTATTTTCATGGAGTCAGAACTTGTCTCGATCGGTTTGAGTGATATGATGAATTTCAATGGAAACTAAGGTTGTAGTCTTGTAGAGGGAGAGATTTGGAGTGTTTTTCATGTTTACATCGTGAGGATTCGTGGACTGTGGAGAGAGAACAGGTAGCTTGAAGCTGGTACGTTCATGGCATGTGTGTGAGAATTTCAGAAACCCTAGCTTCCCATTGGGGAAGACGTAATCGTGGCCTTTGATCCATTCTGAATTTTTTACTTTTTAATCTCAATCCACGGTCTAGATTTAATTCTGAGTTTGAGAGGGAATCCTCCCCCCATTGAAACGCTGCGTTTCATTAAAGGGGGGAGCGTGGGCCTTGCTTTTGCCACCCCCCAGTATTGGGCCCAGTTCGAATCTGAACGTGAATAACTTGCTATTCTCACCCCTGGCTATTTCTCTATTCTTTTTTATTATTTTCTTTTCATTTTTTTTCATTCATTTTAAAAATTTCATAATAAATAGATAAAAAATCATTTTTCATTCATTCTTTTTACACTATTTTCTTTAGGATGTCTAGAAAATTGTCATTAAATAAAATTGCATTTTTATTTTTATTTCATATTTTTCCCATATTTTCCAAATAAATGACATTTTAAATAGATTCATTTCATGCATGATTTTGTTAATTTTTGTTCTACTAGATGCTTTAATATTTTTTGTTCATTCTTTTTAGGTTGTTTAGATGAGATATTGAACTTATAGAAACAATTTAGTTCCCATTTTTAGAAATTAATTTTAGGTGCTTAATGTAGGCTTGAACAACATGAACAAATTAGGGTTTTTAGATGATGACTTAGGAAGTTTGATTCTTTTCCCTTAGGACTTAGGGTTTGACTAGTTTAGTTATGGGATTATAGGGGCTATGGGTAGTTATTAGATCCCTTAGAAAAAGTCAGGATTCCCCTACTGCTATTAATACTCTGTGTATGTCTGATTGACTGATGTGGTGTGCCCTCTGGGGATTATTGCTTGTTTGTTTGGGTATTGGGATTGTCTGGAGATTTGGGAGAGCTGAAGACTTGAGGAGATGAAGACCATTGGAGATCCAGAGATTGAAGATCAACTTCCAGAGTTGAAGAAGAGATTCTTGCTAGCAGATGCTGAGGATACTAGGGTTTAGGAGCTAGGCAGAGCTCTAGATTAGAAAGCTTGTTTCTCAAACATGGATTGCCTTGTCTGCATCCATTCTTCTCTGTGATTCAGAGTCTCTCTAAGACACTCACCCCCTTCCTTTGGAAGGCTTGGTGATAGTGTCTAAGAGATAGAACTCTTGAGAGAAAATGTCTTTTGTGTTAGAAGCAGTCTGTTCACCACCTTTGGTAGTCAACTGATTGCTTAACACCCAATCCACTCTTGTGACTGCTCCCTCATCCTGGAGGTTTGAACTTGAAGAAAAGCCATTGCAGATAGAAGAATGATGATCAAAGCCCTTGCCTGAAGGCCATGAAGATGGAGACTGATGCTTGTTGAAGCCTGTAGCTGATTGGAGATTACTTGAAGCCAGATGTTGATTCAGAGCTGCTACTGTTGTTTCTTTTGCTGTTGTATTTTATTGCTGATGTATTGATTGGTTTTCTGAACTGTATTGTTTGCTGTTTACCCTGTTGGGTTGAAAGTGAAGCCTGTTCACTTTCGCCTATTGTTTTCTAGGTTCGAGGTTGAGTGGGACTCCCTTGCCTCGCTTGTACTGTTGCATCCATGCATTTTACTGCTTTACTGTATATATCTGATATTGTTTCTGTTTCTGCCTATCCCTTAGGATCTCTGTTTCTCTCTGTGCAAAAGAGGAGCATGATAGACACTAGGTCTTAACCCATGCATGATAACATTAGGTTAGTTTGTTTCCTTTCGCAACCGTAGGTTAGAGTTCTGTCTCTTCTCTCTCAAAACAAACAGAAAAACACATAAAGATTTCAAACACAATAAAAGGCACTTCTTCCGTAAAAGAATGTGAACTCATCAAGACGTCATTTTTGTCCGCTTGGACTGCTAATCAGAAAAACCCTTTTTCAGAAGGAATAAAAACAATCAAAACAAACTTGTGTCTTCCGTGGCCCGAACTACGTTTGCTCTGATCTTTCATGCTGTATGAAAGTACGTAGGCATAGGATGCGATATCCTAGCGAGCAACCTTCTCCTCCTTTCCCGTAGGTAGGCGAACTACGTTGACTCTGATTTCTCATTCCAGGCGGGAATACGTAGGCATAAAGTGCGATACTTTGCCGAGTCATTTTTATTTTCATTTTATTTTCTTTTTAACCCTTGACCTATAGTTTAGATAGAATAACAATCCATACCCGAAAACAAGCATGGATCCCGTCGAGTACGACGGACGTGAGGGGTGCTAATACCTTCCCCTTGCGTAACCGACTCCCGAATCCAGGTTTTGGTTGCGACGACCATACCTTTCCCGTGTTGTGCGAGGTTTACTCTGAGCATTTCCTTTCCCTCCCGTGGGATAAATAACGCACGGTGGCGACTCTTCTGTTCAGCCGGCGCCGATTTTCGCAGTAGCAACAGCTGGCGACTCTGCTGGGGATCCAACGTCCCCTGGCTGCTAAGGACTGCGATGGTTCTTATGCATTTGGGATCCAACGTCCCTTGAGAGAGTCAATCCTAACGCTTGTTTTCCCGTCGAGGATTTTGTATGGAGTTATTTTATATTTCTAACCTTGTATTTTCAGCTTTATATATTGATTATTGTTGCTGCATTTGGGGTGTGACGGGTGTTCTGATATTGAGAGATAAGCCGGACCTGGGCTTGAGTGCACCTAGAATTAGAGTAGAAATTAGTGGGCGCCCGCTTGCTTTGCTTGCTTTGGTGTCCCATGAAATCTACACTCAGACGAGGTTCCTCTGGTTGGCCTCCTGCCCCTTCCTTTGGTTGGCGTGGGTTGCTGGTTAGTTGGATTGTCGACTCTGGGGACCGATCATTTGGAAGTTGGCTAAGTGAGGCCTCTTCAGGAATTGATGATGCCACTCCTTCTGGGAATCGTATCATCAACCCTGAAAGTCTGTGACACCGACGACCGCATAGGATGCCGTACCTTGTGCCAGTTATAGGGCCACCCACCTGTGAGGGGATTCAGGGTTATGCAGGTAACTAGACCTTCAGACCACCGGTTTGTTTCTTGATCAGGATCCTGGATATTTATGGAGGGTTCTAAGGTCTGTCAGAGACCAGTTGGTGTGTTCCAAGGTCTGTCAGAGACTATTTGGAGATGTGTTCTGAGGTCTGTCAGAGACCAGTGGGGGATATGATCTGAGGTCTGCCAGAGACCATTCAGGTTATGATTATGGGGTCTATCAGAGACCAATATTGGAGCTTTGTTTGAGGTATATCTGAGACCAGGGCTTGAGGACTTCTGGATGGTCTATCCGAGACCTTTCTTGATTGGGTTCAGGCTATTCAGCTACAGCTTTGGTCCCTGTTGCATGTTACTTGCATTGCATCACTGCATATCCATTACCATTTGCATTTCACTAACGTGTGTCTGTGCTGCAGGTGCATTTGCATTTCCTAGTTCTAGTGCCCAGACTTCTGAGTTTTGATCATGACTAGCTTAAGGAGAACGGTTGCTTACAAATTGCCTACGCCTGATATTGTTCCTTTACTTGGGTTGATCTCTCTTGCTGATGAGGGTGTTCGTAGGAGTTTCCGGATGAGCTATGGTAGACTACTGAGATTGGTGTGCAAACCTACAGAGGTAGAGTTAGATGGGCTGTATGCTTTGATGCAATTCTATGACCCTGCTTTGAGGTGCTTTACGTTCTCTGACTTTATTATGGGACCAACCCTAGAGGAATACGCTGAGTATGTTGAGCTGCCCGTGCAGAACCAGGTTCCATTCATTCATTATGACGCCAAGCCCAAGCCGGAGGGTTTGGCAAAAGCCTTGCATATTGACGCTTCTGAACTTGTGACTACTGTCTCCCGTGGAGTTCCAGGCTTCTCACTCCAATTCTTAGTTGGTAAAGCCCAAGAGTATGCCAAGAGCGGGTGCTGGGTTGCTTTCAATGCTGTGTTGGCCTTGTGCATTTATGGCATAGTCTTGTTTCCCAATATACCGGACTTTGTGGACTTTGATGCTTTCTACTTGTTTGCCGCTGGTAATCCTGTACCTACCTTACTCGGAGATCTCTACCACTCACTGCATTACAAGAATGAGAAGGGAAGAGGAAAGAATGTTCATCTGTGTGTACCCTTGTTGAGTATGTGGTTTGAGAGTCACCTTCCTAAGAGAAGATCTGCTGCAGAGACCACAGTTCCAGTTGGTTGGCCAGAGCGCCTGATGAGGCTATCGTCGGAAGATATGGAGTGGTTTGATAGAGATTTGTTGGGATCCGAGCTCATATTCAGCTGTTCTGGGTACCCTAATGTGCCGTTGATAGGAAGAAAAGGGTGTATCAATTACAACCCTTCTCTATTCATTCGCCAGTTCGGATATGCACTGAAGAATCCACCTCAGGAGGAAGAAGTACAGGAATCTCTGTACTTCACAGGTGATTTGAAGGGAGAATTATTGGCCAAGTTGCAACATGCCTGGACGCGTATTAACCGCCGAGGGAAGCCTTTGTTAGGAAAGAATGACTGTCAGGCCTATGCACCTTATAGAGTTTGGATCCAGGAAAGAGCAAGTCAGTTGAAGATGCCATTTCCAGACGCACCAATCCCCGCTCTTATTCCGGCAGAAGAGCCAACTACTGTTTCTAGGGAGGCGTACGAGCAAATTGTGAGAGAAAAAGAAGCCTTAATGAAGATTAATGAAGGGTTAGAGCAAGAGTTAGCCCAGGCACGCAGCGAGAAAAACAAGGCCGTATATGCTTTCCAACAACAGATCGAGCTGCTAAACAGGTTAGGGGCTGAGTTGACTGAGGAAAAGAAAAAGCGCGAACGTCTGGGGCAAGAGTTCAGAAGTTCCCATGACATGCTGGAAGCCAAAAAGAAGGCGCTCGACGCAGCACACCGAGAAATCTCTTCTTGCAATAAGACTTGGAATGCCACACTCACCAACAATAAGAAGAGGGAAGATAAGCTGAAACAGCAAATTTCCGACCTCGAAGAGAAGTTGAAGTCTAGCATCAAGAAGCGTGAGGAAGAAGTGATGACCCGGTACAGTGTCCAGCATGCACTGAACAAGGCAATCAAATCCAGAGATGAAGCAGTGTCTCAGAAGCGAAAGTTAGAAGATTGCTTTGGGGAAGCAACATGGGAAGAAACTGCTGAAGATGTACGCCGTGTCCTTAAGAGGAGAAACCAGCTTGTTGAAGGGCTGCTTGATCGACCAAGCCATCCGGAGACCAAGAAGTTGATAGAGGAGTACCAGACTTTTGGGAGGATTTGATCATTTCATGTAGTAACTTGTATGCTTTATTTGCATAGTGCTGATCATCACCAGGATTGTTGGTTGAGGTCATGCCTTCTTTGTACTCTCAGTAATTTTGTACCCTGGGCTTATTGATTCTCCCTGCAATATATGAGGCTTTCTATGATTCAGCTCCGATATCCCTAGTGTCAACACTATCACTGCACCGGCACCTTCGCACTAGAACTGGGGGAACGAACTTCCCTAATGCACAGACACATTGCATTGCATTCATATTCATATTGCATTACAGGTAATCTTTGGATGGTGTCTTATTTCCTGCTTTGCACCAGGTACCTTTCAGGATTGCAGATCAGCATTCGCACCGCTATTCTACACGCTCCAATTGTCGAAAAATCATGGACCAAATGCAGAACGAGATGCAAGATGTGCGCGAGAAGCTCGCCCTCTTCATGCAGACCATGGAAGCTATAGCGAAAGGGCAAGAGAATTTGCAGGCCATGGTCCAGCCTCTGTTGGTCCGAAACGCTGGTCATGGTAATGAAGATCATCAGTCTGTCCGGGTTGATACTGCTCATGGAGACGGTACTCCCACGCCAGTGGCTCCTCCTGTAATCAATATACCTGCTGCTAATGTCAACAACGCTACCGCTGCTGTGAATGGTAACGTTGGAGTGGGGAATGAGACTGCTGTCCATAATGCTGGGCTGGGTGATGTCAATTTGGGAGATAATCTAGGAGGCAATGGCTTTGTCAATACTGGGTTCGGATTCAACGATCAGGGATTCGATAACACTGGGAAGTATGGCTTTAATGCTCAAGGCTTTGGGCAAGATGGTTATGGTATGGTCAATCAGGGTTACGGAGGCTTTGGAAACGGAAACGGTACTGGATTTATGGCTTTTGGTCCTGCTGGAGGTGTTCAAGGGTACGGCAACAGAGGCCGGGGTCCGGGGATGAATCAGATCAGAGCTGGACGTAATAATGGATATGACGGGTACGGACCTGGAAACGGTATGTGGCAAGAAGATCAGCAGGAAGACGCCTTCTCCGGAGGAGGTTTTGAAGGGCCGATGGATGATTCCCAAAAGATTAGAATGCTGGAAGAGCAGATGAAGGGAGTCTTAAATCAAAGTGCTGTGGGATTGGACATGGCAACCATGGGCTTGGTACCTGGTTTGAGGGTGCCAATTAAATTCAAAGCACCTGCGTTCGATAAGTATAAAGGAGACACATGTCCGAAAGTGCATGTACGAGCTTATTACAGAAAGATGTCTGCATACTCCACTGATGAAAGAATGCTAATGCATTTCTTTCAGGATAGTCTATCGGGCCCTTCCCTAGAGTGGTACATGGGGTTGGAGCCAACTGATATCAAGACATGGAAGCAATTAGCAGAGGCATTCGTAGCCCATTACAAGTATAACAGCGACCTGGCACCCAATCGGGTCCAGTTGGCCGGGCTTTCGCAGAAGAAGGGGGAGAGCTTTAAAGAGTACGCGCAAAGGTGGCGCGATATGGCTGCCAGGGTCCGTCCTCCTGTAGAAGATAAGGAAATGAATGACATGTTTGTCGGCACATTCACAGGGCTGTTTCATGATATGTTGTTTCACACGTCTCTGGCCAGTTTTTCAGACCTGATTCTGATGGGGGAAAAGATTGAACGTAATATTAAGCAAGGAAAGTTCCAAGTCGAGGAATCAACTGCATCTGGCAGTAATAGGAAAGCTTATGGTGGGCGCCGTCAGGGCGAAGCCAGCGCAGTATTTGGAGGCCGAGGCCGGGGCCGAGGCAGAGGACGAGGTCAATATCGTCAGCCGCAGCAGGTGGCGAGTGTTACTATCCCATATCAACAACAACCACTCCAACAACAACAACCGGTTCAGCAGCAACCAATGCCACAGCAGCAGCAGCCTCAGCAAGGGGCACAGCAGGCTCAACGAAGATTCCAGGGCAGCAAACCGAGAAGAGTGTTTGAGAAGCCTCCCTCAACCTATGCCGATTTATTGCAGACATTGTTAGGATTGAATCTGGTGGAGAAAAGAACTCTGGCACCGATAACGGGAGCTCCCCCGTTTGGGTACGATGCAAACAGGCACTGCGAGTTTCATTCTGGGGCTCCGGGCCACGATATAGAAGGTTGCCATGCTTTTAAGCACGTTGTGCAGGATCTTTTGGACAACAAGACTATCAATTTCGGAACGGCAGGTCCAAATATAGTCCAGAAACCCATGCCTAATCATGGGGCGAACGCCGTTCTGACTGAGGAAGGTCTGAATCTGATTATGAATGTTGAAGATTTAAAGACGCCGCTGAGCGAGATAAAGAGCCGACTGTTACAAGGAGGTGTTTACCCAGGATGTAACGAGTATTGCTTAGATTGTTGGACCCTAGCTGGAGGGTGTGAGGATTTGAAGAAAGGCATTCAGGCTTTAATTGATGAGGGCATATTGCAGTTTGATCGAGCGGCAACTGACGAGCCTGCAGGGGCAGTGGTGGATAATCGGAGTGATGTGGCCACAGTAACGATTCCTCGGAAGACGATCACTATTGCAGCACCAGCTCAGCGACCACCGATCACCATAATTAAGGCCGGGCCAATCCCGTACGAGAACACGAAAGCAGTCCCATGGTCATATGGGTTAGAGGTGTATTGTGATGGGATAAAGATTGATGTTAACAAGCAGCCAGTGGAGATTGTGGATAATGTTGTTGGTTCAGGAGGCATGACGAGGAGTGGCAGGATCTTTATATCTCCTGAAGTGGAGGCTGAAAGACTAGCGAAAGGAAAAGGGAAAGCGGTTGAGAATGTTCCGGTACAAGCAAGTGAAAAAGAAGCGGCATCGAAAGATGTAGAAGAGTTCATGCGCTTAATTCGAAAAAGTGATTATAAGATTGTGGAGCATCTGCAGCAGACACCGTCCAAAATATCTATCCTATCATTGCTGCTGTGTTCGGAAGCTCACAGAAATGCTTTGCTGAAAGTCTTGGACACTTCTTTTGTACCCCAAGACGTCTCCGTGAATCAGCTGGAAGGAGTGCTGGCACATGTGAATGCAGGCCACAGCTTGGGCTTTACCGATTTTGACTTGACTCCGAAAGGGAGAGATCATAATATGGCATTACACGTATCTGTTGAGTGTAGAGGATCAGTAATGTCGCACGTATTGGTTGACACCGGATCATCTTTGAATGTGCTGCCCAAGAAGGCGATGATGAAGCTGGATGTTCGAGGAATTTTGTGTACACCCAGTGATTTGGTAGTCAGAGCGTTTGACGGCACGCGGAGAACAGTCTTTGGATCGATTACCTTGCCTCTGCAAGTGGGGCCGGAAGTGTTTGCAACGGAGTTTTATATCATGGATATACAGCCTGCGTATAGCTGCCTGCTTGGAAGACCCTGGATTCATGGGGCAGGGGTCGTCACGTCTACCCTGCATCAGAAGTTAAAATATGTGGTCGGAGACAGTGTAGTCACCGTGTGCAGAGAAGAAGACATACTGGTCAGCCATTTATCTTCATTTAAATATGTGGAAGTCGATGGGGAGATCCACGAGACACCATGCCAGGCATTCGAAGGTTTGCGCATCAAGGACAAGAGTCCCGGGCCGAGCAAAGTGCCAGAGATAGCTGTCTCATCGTATAAGGAAGCTCAAGCTCTAGTGGAAGCAGGAGAAGCCAAGGGCTGGGGCAAAGTGCTGGACATTCCTGTGAAGATGGACCGGTTCGGGCTGGGATACCAACCGTCGTCATCAACTCCTTCCGTGGGGGCCCCCCGTTTCAGAAAGCCAATTACCATCTCTGCCAGTGGAGTATGTCGTGAAACTGTCAATGCTGCTTCGGAGTCGGATGAAGGAGACAGCGACTGTGATATGGATACCTGGATTCAGCCAAGCACGCCAGGACAAGGACTGTGCAACTGGTCTATTCAGGAGCTTGTTCCTGTGACTTTTAAACAGTAATGCTTTGCTTTAGTAATTGTTGAATAATCTGATGTCGTGCCCGGGGCATCAGGATTTGCTTAGGGCTGTGTTGTTATAAACATTGCGTGTTAATCATTAAATAAATGGCGTTTTTTCATGTGCAAATACCGTAATCCCTGTCTTTCTTATTTTGTATTTTTCAACAAAATGGCAACGTGGTTATTCGCTTTATACGCATTTTGAAGCACTTAACCATTCCTTTTGCAGGATAACATTTTCAGATGACATCCTTGAACCACCTATGACTCGTCCCGACTTTGAGCACCCGGTGTTTCAGGCTGAAGAAGAGGTTGTCGAAGATAGCGACGTTCCTGAAGAACTGTCTTGGTTAGTAAAGCAAGAGGAAAGAGCCATTCTGCCTCACGACGAGGTCATCGAAATTATCAACTTGGGGTCGGAAGGGGTTGAGAAGAATATTCGTATAGGAGCCGCGCTGCAGAGTGATATCAAGCGAAGACTGGTTGAAATGCTCCAAGAGTATAGTGATGTATTCGCTTGGTCGTATGAGGATATGCCAGGGCTCGATACAGATATGGTTGTGCATCGCCTGCCACTGAAAGAAGATTGCCCGCCAGTCAAACAAAAGCTTCGCAGAACTCGACCAGATATGGCAATGAAGATCAAAGAAGAGGTTCAGAAACAGTGGGACGCTGGTTTCCTGGCTGTGACGAAGTATCCCTCGTGGGTTGCTAACATCGTACCAGTGCCCAAGAAGGATGGCAAGGTTCGAATGTGCGTAGATTACCGTGATTTAAATAAAGCGAGCCCGAAAGACGATTTTCCGCTTCCTCATATCGATGTGCTAGTTGACAACACTGCTCAATACTCCGTATTCTCCTTCATGGATGGCTTCTCGGGCTATAACCAGATCAAGATGGCGCCAGAGGACATGGAGAAGACTACCTTCATAACGCCTTGGGGAACATTTTGTTACAAAGTGATGCCCTTCGGACTAAAGAATGCTGGGGCAACGTATCAGCGTGCAATGACGACTCTTTTTCATGATATGATGCATAAGGAGATCGAAGTTTATGTTGACGATATGATTGCTAAATCCCAGACGGAGGAAGAGCATTTGGTGAATCTGCTGAAGTTATTCAAAAGGCTTAGGAAGTTCAGGCTGAGACTGAACCCTAACAAGTGCACCTTCGGGGTGAGATCAGGTAAACTGCTGGGGTTCATCGTAAGCGAAAAAGGAATAGAGGTCGATCCTGCGAAAATAAAAGCAATACAAGAGATGCCGACGCCTAAAACAGAGAAAGAGGTGCGCGGGTTTTTAGGGAGGTTGAACTACATCGCTCGGTTCATCTCTCACCTAACGGCTACGTGTGAACCGTTATTCAAGCTGTTGAAGAAAGATCAAGCTGTAACGTGGAACGAAAATTGTCAAAAGGCGTTCGATAAAATAAAGCAGTATTTGCAGGAGCCTCCTATTTTGATACCCCCAGTGGCGGGGAGACCCTTAATTATGTATTTGACAGTTCTTGAGGGAAGTATAGGTTGTGTTCTCGGTCAACACGATGAGACAGGAAGAAAATAGCATGCGATCTACTACCTGAGTAAGAAATTTACTGAATGTGAATCTCGATATTCAATGCTTGAAAAGACTTGTTGCGCGCTAGCCTGGGCCGCTAAGCGTTTGAGGCAGTACATGCTGAATCATACAACCATGCTCATCTCGAAGATGGATCCTATCAAATATGTGTTTGAAAAGCAGGCGTTGTCAGGTAGAATTGCCCGTTGGCAGATGGTCTTGACTGAATACGACATTCAATACGTCTCGCAAAAGGCTATAAAGGGGAGTGTGTTGTCTGAGTATCTAGCGGAGCAGCCTATTGAAGAGTACCAATCGATGAGGTTTGATTTTCCTGACGAGGATATCATGTACCTAAAGATGAAAGATCGTGAAGAGCCGTTGCCAGACGAGGGACCAGAGTTGGGTTCCAAATGGAAGATGATATTTGACGGAGCTGTGAATGCTTACGGTAGCGGAATAGGGGCAATCATCACGACGCCACACGGGTCACACATCCCGTTTACTGCCCGATTGACCTTTGCCGTTACCAACAATGAGGCCGAATACGAAGCTTGTATAATGGGGCTTGAAGAAGCCATTGATTTGCGAATCAAACATCTAGATGTATACGGAGACTCAGCTCTGGTAGTGAATCAGATAAAAGGGGAATGGGAGACACGGCAGCCTAATTTGATACATTACATGAATTATGCAAGGAGATTGTTGCCTTTCTTCGACAAGGTTGAATTGCATCACGTACCGCGGGCAGAAAATCAAATGGCTGACGCCCTCGCCACTTTGTCTTCCATGTACAAGGTCAACTTCTGGAACGAAGCTCCCCAAATCACTATCTCTCGGTTGGACAGGCCGGCTTATGTATTTGCTATTGATGAAGCATCTGATGACAAACCGTGGTATTTCGATATCCTTAATTTCCTGAAGAATAAAGAGTATCCGGCTGGGGCATCCAGTCAAGATCAGAAGACTCTCAGGAGATTAGCGGGCAATTTCTACTTGAATCCGGATGGCGTCTTGTACAGAAGAAACCACGATTTGGTGTTGTTGCGTTGTGTAGACGAGAAAGAGGCAAAGCTTCTCATGGAGGAAATTCACGAAGGTACCTTTGGTACGCATGCTGGCGGGCATGCTATGACGAGAAAGCTGCTGAGGGCAGGTTACTTTTGGTTGACGATGGAAACTGATTGTTTCAAGTTCGCAAGGAAGTGCCACAAGTGCCAAATCTATGCTGACAAGATACACGTGCCTCCGAGCCCTCTAAATGTGATGTCATCTCCATGGCCATTCTCGATGTGGGGAATCGATATGATTGGAAAGATCGAGCCGACGGCTTCTAACGGGCATCGGTTCATCCTAGTAGCAATCGATTATTTCACCAAGTGGGTGGAAGCGGCGTCTTACGCGAATGTAACGAAGCAAGTGGTGGCTAGATTCATCAAGAGAGATATCATTTGCCGATATGGGATCCCCGAGCGGATAATCACGGATAATGGTTCAAATCTGAACAACAAAATGATGAAGGAGCTCTGTCAGAATTTCAAGATCGAACATCACAACTCCTCCCCTTACCGACCCAAGATGAATGGCGCTGTTGAGGCGGCCAATAAGAATATCAAGAAGATCGTTCAGAAAATGGTGGTGACCTATAAGGATTGGCATGAAATGCTACCTTTTGCTTTGCACGGTTATCGTACGACGGTACGCACATCAACCGGGGCAACTCCGTTCTCGTTGGTATACGGAATGGAAGCGGTATTGCCATTGGAAGTTGAGATCCCTTCTTTAAGGGTATTGCGAGACGTTCAGCTGGACGAGGCAGAATGGGTAACGAATAGATTGAACCAACTGAGCTTAATGGACGAGAAGAGGCTAGCTTCTCTAGCATACGGTCGTTTGTACCAGAGCCGAATGAAGAAAGCGTACGACAAGAAGATACTTCCGCGAAGCTTTCAGACGGGCGACCTTGTGCTGAAAAGGATTCTCCCGCCGCAAGCAGATCACAGGGGCAAGTGGACCCCCAACTACGAAGGGCCATACGTCGTTAGTAAAGTCTTTTCAGGAGGAGCGTTGTTGTTGTCCACCATGGACGGAGAAGACTTTGCGTCACCTGTGAATTCGGACGCAGTTAAAAAATACTTTGCTTAAAATAGACCCGCTGGACAGAAAAAAGAGAGTCCAGGCAAAAATGGGGCATCCTGGCGAACCAAAAACAGAATGAAAGGTTCGGGCAAAAGTTAGGGATAAAATTGAAAAAATGTACACCCGCGAAGTTGAAAACCTACACTGGGCGGCTTCGGCAAAAAAGGGTATCCCGGTGAACTGAAAACCTGTAAAGGGCGGTTCACGCAAAAGTTAGGGATTTGAAAAGCAAATGACTGCGGTCCGAATTCAATGAGCATCGATGCGGGAGAATATGTTTAAGGAGCCAGTTGTCGGATACAATTTCTTCAGAAGTGGGGATACCGGGAAAGCATTAGAGTCGAGCGAGTCATGGGAGGATCCGTTCGTGGTGTTCATCTGCATCCCGTTGCCGACATGTGTACAAATTTAAGTTGTCAATATTTATGCTTCTTGTGCATACTTGCATACTTGTATATTTGCTTTGCGTAGCTTCCTCTTTTCAGGAGTTACATCCCATGTACAAAAAACTCCGCCCATTCAGGGGCCCGATCAATAAAATATGTTATTCAGCACTTGATGCTGGTTCTTTACTGTTTTGTGCATGGTAAAACGCCTAAGTTTAGTGAAGCTAGCATGAGTATAACATCACTGGCCCTTGCCAACAATGGTTAAAGCTTTGAATTAACTGAGTGTAACGTCACTAACCTGAATTGATTTGGGTTGCATAGGCTTGTCTTGCCTTGTTTGTGTTGTTGCAGGTTTCATAGCCATACAAGGAAGAGGATCAAAAGATTGCGGTAACGAAAGACTCAGTCTTCACGCAGGTCATGCATGCTCTTCCTGAAGAAAGATAGAATTCCCCAGCTAGCCGTGGCTTATCCAAAGGACGTGCTCCAGAAAAGTTATTTGTCCACAATAGAGTTTGGCGATTCCAAGATCGTAAGGCTGTGTTCAGACAGGTTCATCTTTCCCCGCAGGGTCATGCACTCTCCCCCAGCGGAGTCAGTGGATTTTCCCCGAGAGAATCATTCCATCCCCAGCGGGATTCTCTTTGCAAGTGTTTTCATTCCTTCCAGTGGAACTCGAAGATTAAGACTCTCCCAAGCAGAGTTGATGGTGGGTCCTGTCATTTATTTTGTCAGGGATACTGTGTAATATCAATTCACTCTCCAGCAGAAAGTCCGATCGTACTATGCACATCTGATATTCCCCAGCAAGATTATATTCCCCAGCAGGGGGTTACCTCAACAAGGTGTTTGGTTCGAGTCCCCAATTTCCCAGCAGGGTTGACTTCACCCTTCCAGCATTTATTTTGTTGGAATAATTCTGTAGCATCTGGCTATCCCCGGAGGAGTCGGCATTATCTTCAGCGTTTATTTTGCTGAAGCAATTTCTGTACTCTAGCAGTTCAGGTGGAGAGAACTCTCGCTCAAATGAACTACCAAACACTCAAGATCTCGGCATGAGATATTCAAGGATAATGTCAGTTTCGGCAGTATTCCCCACAGAGTTACCAGGATGAGTTTCTCTTTATTCCCAGGCAGAATTAGTTGTCATCAAAAGGTTTCCATGAATCAGAATTTCAGAGGCCTCCGGGCAGCAGAGCAGGCATCCGGTAGTTGGTGTCCAGACATCCCCAGTAGAGTCCGCCTCAAAGTCGCTGTCACGTCAGTGCTAAGAAGTTTGTGGGTGAGGATCATTGGAGAACTAAGTCCTGACACGGACAATTTACTCCTAGGTTGACGGGATTTCTTCAGAAGTGGGCGTCCTAACGTGGACAGGTTTATTTCCCCGGATTGGTGAGGTGTGTTAGTCCTGACGTGGGCAGATTCGGGTTCTCGAAATTAGTGGAATGGGAGGTCATGACGTTGACAAAAGTGATTACTCTTTGTGTTGGTGTCCTGACGTGGACCAGTTACTCTCAGCAGTTATCTTTCTTCGTGTTGGCAAAGCGTGGGTTCTGACGTGGACAGATCAGACAAGGGTGTGAGTCCTTACGTGGACAAGTCTTATTTCCTCAGCAAGTCGAAGACGCCTGAGTCCTGACGTGGACAAATCAAGACGAGATCAGTGTCCTGACGTGGACAAATCAAAGAGATTATTATTCCTAACGTGGAGAAGTGGGTCCTAACGTGGACGATGTAATCCTTACGCGGACATATCAAGTTGGATTCCTTACGTGGAAAGAGATGATTCCTTGTGGAAAAAAAGATAGCTTCCTTACGTGGAAATGACAGCGTTCCTGACGTGGAAAGATTGGAGTCCTTACGTGGACAGATTGATATAGTTCTCCTTATGTGGAAAGAAGATTGCTTCCTGACGTGGAAAGATGAAAAGGTTAGTCCTGACGTGGATAGATACAGAAGAAATGGTTCCTAACATGGACAGGTGTTACTCCTAGCGTGGAAGAGTTGTATTCCTAGCGTGGACGATTCAGTTTATGGAAATGCAGACGAATTATCCCCAGTGGCGTTGCCGAGATTTTTCTGGGTTGACAGCAAGTGGAATCCTAACGTGGACCAGTTCTAGTTGAGATTTCTTCGTATTGATGACAGACAGAATCCTAACGTGGACAAGCAAGCAATCTGTTATGACAGAATCCTCTTCAGAACGATGAAGACAATCCCCAGCACGGTCGCACGAGATCAGTGGGTTGTCGTAACAGTCAAATTCAGCTGATGAATGTCGTTCCCCAAGCAGGAGCGCAATTTAGTTTTGCGGTTGGCAAATTTCTGGTTTCACTAGTATTCAACCGTCTCGTACCGCGAATGTCTGAAGGCTCCGGGCTCTTCACCCAATCGGGTCCAAGCCGCTTGAATAGGGGCAGCTGTTGCACCCTAAAATTTGCTCAACCTTATTCCTTGGGTTTAGGTTTCAATATCATTAGCATTTGCATATAGAGTCATGTACATAGACTAATCATCTGCATAGCATAAGCATAACAAGTCATTCAACAGGGGACCAATCATTATTCTCATCTCTAGAGGCCTATCAAGAGGTTATTATCCCAATTCAACCTCATTCAGGTCATCAGGAAAGAATTTGAAAGCAGGGAGTTCAGCAGATCAAGCCTTGGGCCTATCCCCTATCTGAGGGCATCTGAGGGTCAACAAGAGGGTTGTGAGCTGTGAGTTGAAGGCATGGAGAGTAGCTAGATATCTTGGAGGACTTATAAAGTCATTTAAAGAAGGAGACAAGTCATTGATGAGAGCACAAGAGCTATAGCTGAAGGCAGTCAACTAGGGTTTCATCTGGGTCAACCCTAGGTCAACCCTAGGTCAATTGACTGATTTAAGGGGCATTCAACTCTAGTGGAGAGATGTGGGGTTCATCATTGGACATATAAAGATGGATATGGAGATATGCCAAGAAGAATTCAAGAGAAATCAAGGAGAAGAGGAGTTTCTAAATTAGGGTTTCTGTGTAAAATCCCCTAGTCTAGGTCAAATTTCCAAGCAAGATAAGTCAAAATTCTAGGTTCAAATGGCTTCTTGGCCAACATGAAACTTGTAGAGGATCTCAAGAACTTTAATTTGAGTGGTGGAAGACATCAAGGAGATTTATAGAACTCAAGTTATGGTCCTTGCAAGTTACAGGTCATCTGAGGTGTCTGAAATTTTGTCTGTGAAAGTGACTTGACTTCCAAGCAATTTTTACCCCTCAAGGAGATTTCAAATGAATTTCTGGTCAACATAATAATTGTTCCTAATTGTCTTAGCTTTCTAGAATGGTATAGCATGCCTTCATATGATGTGTGGAGCTCAACTTATGGTCTTGGCAAGCAAAGGGTATTTTGGTCATTTGTGAATTACAGGTCATTTTAACCTATGTCCAAAACTCATACAAGGAGGCCTCAAATGGAAAAACTTACAACATCAAACTTGCTCCAAATGACATTTTGAGTCTAGAAAGAAGGTCACAAATTGTTGGAAAAGCTCATAACATGAAGTTGCATGATTGGTTAAACTTGAACTAAAATGGCTTATAACTTGAATAAAGTCAAAGTGAAAAATGGTTTGAGAGATTTATAAGTCCAAATGGGGACTTCCAATATATGATTTTGGGTCCAAAAGACATTTTAGAGACAATGGTTCAAGCACTTTTTTGAGTTTAGAAGGAAAAAGAAAAGTTATCCATGGTTACTTGTATTTGAAGAAACATAATCAAAATCAATCAAAGTTGGAAGGCAAGGGAAGTTGCAAGATGGATCTAGAAGGTTCATGTGAGCACTATATATTCATGAAATCAGAATTGAGCAAGGGTTGGATTCATTTTTCACCAAAATTTCCCAAAGTTTTCTCATTCTTTCTCATTGCAATTCCCTCCAAATTTCCCAAAATCTTCATCAATTCTCATCAACATTGATCCTCCTACATTCAATCATCATCCTGGATCAGAATTGAATCAAAGATTTGGTGGTTAGATCTCAATTTCGTGCACTTCCATCAAGAACACACAAATTGCAATTTCCATTGGACAGCAAGATCCAAGCCAAGTTTCATCCAAGTATTGCAAACAGAATCAAGTATATCAAGAATGGACCAAGATTGAAGCATACAAGAGCCTGGATCCACGTGATTACTCAGCCTCCATTAGAGCTTGCTCAAGGTGCAAATCTTTCTAACTTATTCAATCTAGGGAGATTTAGGTAGTTTTACTAGTATATTCATGGTCTATGATGTTAGGAGGTTAGTTTAGATGAATTTGAGGCTGAATAGAGACAATTCATAACAGGTGTACCAAACTGTTTGGATCAAGAACTCGTAGGATCTTGCATGATAACCTTAGCTTGTTAGTTTAGAATGATCACCATTATGCATAGAGTAGATTAGTATAGGTTTGGTTGAGAATTATTGTGATGCATCTCAGTGTATTTTCATGGAGTCAGAACTTGTCTCGATCGGTTTGAGTGATATGATGAATTTCAATGGAAACTAAGGTTGTAGTCTTGTAGAGGGAGAGATTTGGAGTGTTTTTCATGTTTACATCGTGAGGATTCGTGGACTGTGGAGAGAGAACAGGTAGCTTGAAGCTGGTACGTTCATGGCATGTGTGTGAGAATTTCAGAAACCCTAGCTTCCCATTGGGGAAGACGTAATCGTGGCCTTTGATCCATTCTGAATTTTTGACTTTTTAATCTCAATCCACGGTCTAGATTTAATTCTGAGTTTGAGAGGGAATCCTCCCCCCATTGAAACGCTGCGTTTCATTAAAGGGGGGAGCGTGGGCCTTGCTTTTGCCACCCCCCAGTATTGGGCCCAGTTCGAATCTGAACGTGAATAACTTGCTATTCTCACCCCTGGCTATTTCTCTATTCTTTTTTATTATTTTCTTTTCATTTTTTTTCATTCATTTTAAAAATTTCATAATAAATAGATAAAAAATCATTTTTCATTCATTCTTTTTACACTATTTTCTTTAGGATGTCTAGAAAATTGTCATTAAATAAAATTGCATTTTTATTTTTATTTCATATTTTTCCCATATTTTCCAAATAAATGACATTTTAAATAGATTCATTTCATGCATGATTTTGTTAATTTTTGTTCTACTAGATGCTTTAATATTTTTTGTTCATTCTTTTTAGGTTGTTTAGATGAGATATTGAACTTATAGAAACAATTTAGTTCCCATTTTTAGAAATTAATTTTAGGTGCTTAATGTAGGCTTGAACAACATGAACAAATTAGGGTTTTTAGATGATGACTTAGGAAGTTTGATTCTTTTCCCTTAGGACTTAGGGTTTGACTAGTTTAGTTATGGGACTATAGGGGCTATGGGTAGTTATTAGATCCCTTAGAAAAAGTCAGGATTCCCCTACTGCTATTAATACTCTGTGTATGTCTGATTGACTGATGTGGTGTGCCCTCTGGGGATTATTGCTTGTTTGTTTGGGTATTGGGATTGTCTGGAGATTTGGGAGAGCTGAAGACTTGAGGAGATGAAGACCATTGGAGATCCAGAGATTGAAGATCAACTTCCAGAGTTGAAGAAGAGATTCTTGCTAGCAGATGCTGAGGAGACTAGGGTTTAGGAGCTAGGCAGAGCTCTAGATTAGAAAGCTTGTTTCTCAAACATGGATTGCCTTGTCTGCATCCATTCTTCTCTGTGATTCAGAGTCTCTCTAAGACACTCACCCCCTTCCTTTGGAAGGCTTGGTGATAGTGTCTAAGAGATAGAACTCTTGAGAGAAAATGTCTTTTGTGTTAGAAGCAGTCTGTTCACCACCTTTGGTAGTCAACTGATTGCTTAACACCCAATCCACTCTTGTGACTGCTCCCTCATCCTGGAGGTTTGAACTTGAAGAAAAGCCATTGCAGATAGAAGACTGATGATCAAAGCCCTTGCCTGAAGGCCATGAAGATGGAGACTGATGCTTGTTGAAGCCTGTAGCTGATTGGAGATTACTTGAAGCCAGATGTTGATTCAGAGCTGCTACTGTTGTTTCTTTTGCTGTTGTATTTTATTGCTGATGTATTGATTGGTTTTCTGGACTGTATTGTTTGTTGTTTACCCTGTTGGGTTGAAAGTGAAGCCTGTTCACTTTCGCCTATTGTTTTCTAGGTTCGAGGTTGAGTGGGACTCCCTTGCCTCGCTTGTACTGTTGCATCCATGCATTTTACTGCTTTACTGTATATATCTGATATTGTTTCTGTTTCTGCCTATCCCTTAGGATCTCTGTTTCTCTCTGTGCAAGAGAGGAGCATGATAGACACTAGGTCTTAACCCATGCATGATAACATTAGGTTAGTTTGTTTCCTTTCGCAACCGTAGGTTAGAGTTCTGTCTCTTCTCTCTCAAAACAAACAGAAAAACACATAAAGATTTCAAACACAATAAAAGGCACTTCTTCCGTAAAAGAATGTGAACTCATCAAGACGTCATTTTTGTCCGCTTGGACTGCTAATCAGAAAAACCCTTTTTCAGAAGGAATAAAAACAATCAAAACAAACTTGTGTCTTCCGTGGCCCGAACTACGTTTGCTCTGATCTTTCATGCTGTATGAAAGTACGTAGGCATAGGATGCGATATCCTAGCGAGCAACCTTCTCCTCCTTTCCCGTAGGTAGGCGAACTACGTTGACTCTGATTTCTCGTTCCAGGCAGGAATACGTAGGCATAAAGTGCGATACTTTGCCGAGTCATTTTTATTTTCATTTTATTTTCTTTTTAACCCTTGACCTATAGTTTAGATAGAATAACAATCCATACCCGAAAACAAGCGTGGATCCCGTCGAGTACGACGGACGTGAGGGGTGCTAATACCTTCCCCTTGCGTAACCGACTCCCGAATCCAGGTTTTGGTTGCGACGACCATACCTTTCCCGTGTTGTGCGAGGTTTACTCTGAGCGTTTCCTTTCCCTCCCGTGGGATAAATAACGCACGGTGGCGACTCTTATGTTCAGCCGGCGCTGATTTTCGCAGTAGCGACACTTTGTACTGATTAAGATGTCATAATGATGAGAGTATGTGATTCCACGATGCTTCAGCACAACTTGTAGGAGAAAGGAATACACACAAAGCCTTTATAACTTCCTGAACTTCCAGCAGTAAACCTAGCTTCACAAAACAAAACAAACAAACTGGTTAAACGGTTATCTAAAACGAATGATGATGAAAATGAAATGCAAATGATCACTAAATCTAAGGGTAAAATTTGGGGTACAACACTATAATTAAAGAGATGTTCTAATCTAAAATACCATGTGGAGGTTTGAGGAAAAGTAAGAAAAGATGAAAGACTATTAATATGGTTTACATGTTTGTGAATAAAAGGTAGTTCACGTGCTTGTACAGGTTTGGGACTCCTCATTAATTTGTACAATCTATTCACTTGACTAGTCAAATCAATAACTAACATAGACTTCATATCCTATAAAAAACAATGTGTTGATGTGAGTTTGACTGATAAGATTAAGGACTGACATATTTTGGACACAGATATTAAGTTTATTTTGAATGCATCTGAATATAAAACATTGGAAATAGAAAGAAATAGGGATATTTGTACATTACCTGCATATTGCACTTAAACTGAACTATCATTTGATAAATGGAGATTTAAAGGCTTAATTCTAAAAAATAAATCAAATAAATGCAAGGATGAGCATATTTGGTCATTGGCTCAAAAATTAATGAGCTAGCAAGTGGGAATGTGATTGTTACTTAAACAACAAGAAAGAACAAGCTTATAATTATAAATGTTACCTGTAGTGGAAAATATTGGTTCAGGTGATGAATGACCAACCTGGACCATTTTAGATGAAGTGATTTGATTAGAACTAGAACCAGTGTCATTTTTTAGGGAATCAAGTTTTCCTTCTATAAAAAAGCATATAAGTTAGTCATACTTTTCCAGATAGATAACAGGTGCAAAGTCCACATGAACTTATGAATCAGTTATGCCTTGTGCAATTTGGCCATCTAGTAGGGAATTTGAGCATTAACAACTGATATAGGTTTGTGAATTTGAGGGTGACCATGCTTTTGATAACAAAAATCAATAGTGTTTCCATGTTTGTTACAATGTGTGAAAAATCTGAAATTGGTTTTACCAAATGAACCTCTTCCTCTACAAAGACTTCTTTTGGTATCAAAAGCATTTCCTAGGAGGTTGGAAGTTTTAAAAGCATATGTAGGAATCATGTTGTCCTCTTCTTCAACAACTAATGAATATATCTTGTTTATAGAGGGAAGAGTTTCAAACAACAAAGCTTGTGCCTTCATAACTGAAAATCTGTCATTTAAATTAGTCGAGAATTTGATGGCTTGATCTTCAAGAATGTATGTTATTGTTGAACACATAGCTTCACACTTGCGTTAGTGATATAATGCACATGATGGAATTGGCATTTGTACACTCAAGTCCTCCCATAAAGTTTCCATCTCAATGAATTATTCTAGAACTATTTTGAAACCTTATTTTATGGAATTGAGTTGAGATTGAAAAGGTGTAACTCGCACTCTATCAATCTTTGAAAAGCTTTCTTTCATGTCATCCCATACTTCAATTACATTATCATGGTATAAAATTGTTTGAGCAATGGAATCAAAAACAAAGTTCATGATTCAAGAGTGTACCAGATGGTTGCACATCTCCCAAGCTGGTCGAATTAGATCATTATAATCTAGCACAAGTAATGAATGATCAACCATAGATAGCTTGTTCTTAGCACCAAGAGCTCTTCGCTTAGACCTACACCAACCAGTATAGTTGAATTCATCGAGTTTAGGTGTAATTGTCATTGAATTCGGGCCATCACTTGGGTGAACATAATACAGTGAATCTTATTTAGTTTCAATTTGGTTGAACAGGAATCACATTGGCATTGCGAGGTGCCATTGAAGCAATAAAAAATATTAATAATTAGGTGAAAATGAATAACAAATAACAACAATAAGAATGTTGATACGAAAGCATAAATCATCAAATTGAAACAATCACGCACAACAACAACATTGTGACGCATCGCTGCGAAAGAGGGACCGACAAAGACAGAAGAGTCGCCACCGTTCGTTATTTATCCCAAAAGAGGGAAAGGAAATGATCAGAGAAAACCTACGAAAAAGGAAAAGACAGGTCATCACAACCAAATCTTGGGTTCGGGAGTCGGTTACGCAAGGGGAAGGTATTAGCACCCCTCACGTTCGTCGTACTCGACGAGATCCACGCTTGTTATCTATCTAAAGGGTGTTTATATATCTAAGCTACAGGCCACAGGGACAAAAGAAAATAAAAGAGACTCGATAGAGCATCGCCGCTCTATGCTTACGTACTCCCTCGTGCAATGGGAAAGTCAGAGTCAACGTAGTTCGAAAAACTACGGGTGAAAGTGGGGAAAGGTTGCTCGCCAAGACATCGCCGTCTTGTGCCTACGTATCCTCGTCTGGTACGAGAAATTAGAGCAAACATAGTTCAGGCTAACAAGATAACAGGTTGGTTCAAGTGTTTTACCCGAGTAGGGTTAAAACTTAGTTCTAGCAGTTAGGTGTATGCAGCTCAACCATTGGACACTTAGGCGTTACCTATTTGCGGTAGAACCAAGAGTTAACAAAACTCTCTTTATGAAAAGGGTTTTCCAAATAATCCTGAAGGATAAAAATATTTGATGTTTGTTTTTTGAGTCTTTTATGAAATAAGTGAATTGAACTTTGTTTTTAATTCATGTTGCACTAAAGACTATGACTTAGGAGCGAATGCGTCGCATATCGTCCAAAGGACATACTCTAAACACTCTAGACAATTAAGAGGAGGCCCCCTAATCATCATTTCCCAAATACTTAAGGCTCATAGCATACAACATTCATTATCCATTATTAAATGTCTTGAAGAAGTTTGAAGATGAGAAGAGAGAGACACAACTCTAAAAGGGAGACTAAGACTCAACCTAATGTTCTCATGCAAAGTACACCTATGATTGGGATGAAAAGGGAAAGCTACCCTAATGTTATCATGCATGGATTCAACCCTAATGTCTATCATAATCAATCTTGAACAAGAAAGATTAGAGATCCTAAGGGAACATGGCAAAGAAGAAAGAAGAAGAAAGCATAAGTGAAAGAAGAAAGAAGATGCAAACATGCAATGCAAAACAAAAATGAAGAAAGAGGGAGGAATAAAGTGTGGGGCAGTAGCCACCACAAGCACATCTCAACCTCAAGCATGCCAGCAAGATGATGCAAAACAAAATGGAAGTGCACACAAAATAAACTAGGCAAGTTCACACCAAAAGAAAGTTCTCAAAATGGCCTTTCATCCAAGTCAAACTCAAAGTGCAACCAAGAGGCACCAAATCAACTTGGATGAGTCCCCAAAGTCCTAAGACATAAGTGAGAACAAAGAAAGCAGATAGGCAATCCAAAGAAAGAAGCAAAGCAAGGCAAGTTGCAACAAAAGGCATGGTAAAGGACCTAGGTCCTAAACACTTTCAACATTGAACATCAAATGGAAAACCTAAAAAGAATGCAACTTAGCACAAGAACCAAACCACTTTATGACCTATAAATTGGCATCCAACAATTTAAACATGTAATGAATGTGAATCAAAAAGAGTTGGAAGCATATGGGATCCATGAGGGTCATTTCCCATCAAGACTAGGTCAAGTGTATGTGTGAACCATCCTTAGAAGTAGCTTGACTTGCAAGGCACCTCAAAAATAGGAAAATAGTTCAAATAAATCCAAATAAAATACCAAAAGCACATAAGGATGTTGGCAACCAGGGGTCAAAACAACTCAACTAAAGTCGATTCAAAACATCACCAAAGGAGTTGATCCACTAGGGTGTTCCATTTTGAAGGAGGGTTGTCGAGGGTCAAAAAGAAGTTCATAAAAGTCAACCAAAAAACAAGTCAAACATTGACCAAAACCATCCTCAGAGGCACTTCAACTCATCATCAAAATGAGGAAGAAGCCTCATTCATAGGTGATTAAAATTGGTCAAGTATCAAGCAAGAAACAAAGAAGAACAAATGAACAACCATTCAAAAATACCTCCAATCATTTAACTCCATTTTAATTGAAAAATAAAAGAAAAATGAAAATAAAAAAAAATCAAAATTTAAATAACACAATAAAGTGTCAGAAAATATTTTTATTGGAATTTTATCATGATTAGAACTATTTTTAAAAATTAAATATCAAAACAGAAATGAAAATAAAATAAAATAACAAGAAAAGGTGTAAATAGCAAGTTTCAGCGTACAAACCATTGGGCTCAGTTAGGAAGGGGTGCCGTTAGCACGTTAGGCCCAAACAAAAACCAATTTAGAAGCTGCATAAAACGCAGCGTTCTATTAATTGACGTGGCTGGTCAACAAAACATGCAAGCAAGTCAGGTGAATCATAACTGTTCATCAAGCCTTGTCAAAGATTCAAATATGGACATCTCAGCTGATTTGAGTTTGAACCAGACGCCAGAGCCCTATCTCCGGTCGTCTTCTCCAGCGAGGTGGCTAGAGAGCAGGTTCCTAAACTTCATCAAACCTTGACAAATCTTACATCAAATTAAAGGTCTCATCACATAGGTTCCAAATCTAGGCTTCAAATTCAATTATCATGCATAAATTGTGAGATTCGAATGAAGGAAGTTTTGAGTGTTCAACTGTAAAACTCATCAAACATAGCAATTAAGATGTCAAACATTGCCTACAAGATATAGGACTTCAGATGCACCAACAATGACCTTAGTTTAGTGCCTAGCATGAGATAAATATGGAATTGAAGATTACCTAACGGAGTCACTCCGTTGGTGCTTCAATTGATGCTTAGCTTGATCCAAAACGTGCAGATCAACTCCAATAAGTTCAAGGAAGAAGATGCTTGCTCCAATTTGCTTTGAACTGCTTCAGATCTTGATTCACGATTTTCAATTTTCTCTCCGCTTTCCAAATTTGAACTCTTAGCTCTCTCCATGAATTTGCAATTGTGAGCTCTCAATTTTGATTCTAAGCTTTTATATTTTGGATATCTGATGAATTGGAGGCCCAATGAGGCTTTCTTGTGATGAAATTTGAAAATTCCCAATTTGAAAGTCATGCCCATGCACACGTGATATTCAGCTCATACACACTTGAATTTTGCATGGTCTTGCAGCTGGGAACTTGGATTGTTCATGTGGATTGGAATTGGGCTTTGAATTTGTCCAATTATGGAGATTGGAATGAAAACTTCTTTGTGAATCAACCTTCATTTCCACGTGTTTTTCACTTCATACGTCAAAATTTCTTTGTGCATTTTGTTTGTTGGTACATTGTGAATCATTTTGAATACGAACATGGCATGAAAAAGTCCTAAAATTAATTCAATTGAATTCATGATTTAAAGCTCATTTTGACTTGAAATTTCTTCACCAATGTCTCTAACCACTCACAATTCATGCTAATATTGAGTTTCATGATGAAATTGAGGTCATTTGGAGCAACTTTCGTGTTGGTGAAAGTTTCATTTGAAGTACTTAAAGGCATGAGAATGACCTATAATGAAAATGACCTATAATCAAAGTTTCCCAAAATACCCCTGCCTTGCAAGCTCCATATCTTGAGTTCTACAAATGATATGAAGGACTTATAGGACATTTTGGAAAGCTAAGATCATGAGGAATAACTTTCATGTTCATCAAAAGTTGAGAACAAACATGATTCTAGGTCAAAAGTGTCTTGGAAGTTGGTTGACGTTTGTTGACTGAAAATATGTTCATTTGAGACCTCTAACTTGATGGCATCATAACTTGAGCTCCACGAACCCAATGGATGAGTTCTAGTAATCAAAAGAAAGCTTAGATCATGCCCTACAAGTCTTATGTTTATAATAAAATGAGATTGAACTTGTATCTTAAGATAAGTTGTCTTGAAGTTAGCTCCTAAAGAAGGGGATTTTACACTGACATCCTCTGAAACCCTAATTTAGTAACTTCTCAAACTCTTGATTCTTATTGATTTGAACTTGAAATGACATACTAGATGTCTCAACATGACTTCCCATGAATCCAATGAATTAGAGCCAAGTCTCAAACTCTTTCAAATCCACAATGGACTTTGCACTAAGCAGATGAAACCATAGGTGCACAATCCTTGACTACAACCTCTAGCCAATGGTGTGACAACTTAGATGAACTCTCCCATGGCTTCAAAAGCACTCAGTGAGATTCTCCAATATCTTCTATCCATATCCATGAGCTTGTGAACCCTGATGATCCTCAGTAAGCCTCCAAAATAGGAGGTAAACAACATTTGTCCATCCTCTTTTTCAAAGAGCTTTGACCACTTCTTGATGATTGTGAGCAATGGATAACTTGAGTAAGAACTCTTGGTTGAGCTTGTAACCCTTGATAACTCTCCTCTTGAATGGAACACTCCCTTTGACCCCCTGAAAAGGACAATGTTATGTAGATGCAAATGCTAAAGAATGAAATGGAAAAAAGCCAAGTAAAGAAAAAGGTTGGGCAAATTTTGGGGTACAACACATTGCAGTGATTTAATCCATAAGATGAACAACATAACCTACTTTCATTTGCAGTGGAATCGATGAATGAAGAAAGGATCAAAGAAGAATAAGTATCAAGGAGATAAATTCTTCATAGAGTATCTGATACCATATTACGAGTAAAGTGTGAATTCTTCATTAATGTATAAAGAGGGTGCGAATCTTATTTATACCTGAGTGATAGACTATGTTAACTATGCTAGGGTTGCTTATAGATGATAAAATCTCACTAAAAAACTCATAATCATAACTTTCCATATTGAAACTACTTGGCTATATCGAAAAAGTTGATGAAATCAAGTTAATTAGTGCCTAACTAACTTGTAGCTACTTGTTGGTTATTGTTGTGTGATTGTATGTGTTTGGATGCCATCAACTCTGAAATTCTGGCAAGCACACAATGGATGTTATCACGGATGTTATGACATCCACTGTAACACAGACTACTAAACTTACTAATAAGCTGTAAATGGAAAGCAGTAAATAACACAAGTAATTGTTCACCCAGTTAAGTGTCAACCACACCTACATCTGGGGGCTACCAAGCCAGGGAGGAAATTCACTATTAGTATATTTAATTCAGAGTCAAACAACCCATTTGCACTCTTCACTTAAGACCTACTCAATGACACTTCAGCCTAGAGACCACTAGACCTGAGTTTCCCACTCACTCCTCCTCAATCACCTCAGTGATATAAACCAATACACAATTACAATGGAGATATGAAGACACTCTTCAAACACACCTTGATCTTACTTTACAGCTTTGATCAAGAGACACAACACTCTTGCTTAAAAGCTTTGAGTGGCACAATGAACACAACAGTTTATACACACTAAACCAATGCAATTATACAGCAGACAATTGCTTGGCATACAAGTATCATAAGACACACGTGAAGAACCAAAATTCTCCACTCACACAATCCACGTGAAGAGCAACCTCTTCACTCACAAAACACACTCTCCAATCTCTCTCCAGAAGCTCTGTCTTAAAGCTCTGCCTTATTTGGAGTGATCCTTCTATTATTTATAGCAGCAGACTTGCTTTGGGCCTTGATGGAGAAATTAGGTTTACCCAAGATAAACCTCACTTCATGAAGTTGCGCCCTTATCATTAGGTCAGGAGTCTTCTATGTTATCCTCAGCAATGTTTGTTATATCGCCTAAGATAACTAGGCTTCCTGAATTATTTCCTGAAGTATAGCCTAAGCTAATAACAGAAAAACTAACCCTGCGCGCCCTGATGTCATACGCTTGATATCATAACATCCAACATTACATTCAGCTTCACTTACTCTTAGCTCTCCCTGCAGAACACTCTTCATGTATGTCATAACATCAGTTATGACATTCATACATACTCCAATGTTTTGCCATAAAATGCAGCCAATCAAAAGCATCTACAAACTCCCCCTTTGGCAAATTTTTGGCTAAAACACTTTGTTATAGTATCAGAGCTTACAAGCAGCAGAAGTCATATAATTTATCATGCAGGAAAGCTAGCTAAAACACACTCATACTGTTAGCTCTCAGCTTCTTAGGGTCAACCTGTTCACGTATTATCATCTGTTAGTTAACACTACAGATGTCACAATGTTTTGAGTAACATTCTGGGTTACTCCCCCTCCACTGATGCATACCACATCAGCTGTACACAACCTGCAGCCACACCAATTCATCCAACCTGCTCTGGCATATGGATGTCATGACATTCAGGATGACATCCTGAAGTACACAATCACCTGTGAAGCATAACATCCTTTGCTACTCCCCCTGAAAAGATGCAAGCAGCACACACACATTCTGCAAACACCCTGTAGATACACACCCTACTAGCAGCTACACTACTACTAGGCTCTATTAAGGAACACATACATTCCTACACTCATTAGGAACTCACACATCACTAAAAGCATCAGCTGTTATCACATAATAGCAGGATCATATCATCACCTCATGCGAACCTGCACAGCAGCATCAACACCTGCAACACACTTGTAGCAGTAACTCAGCCAAGTCTTCCACCTGTGAGAGATACACTTCTCTAACCTGTTGTTACTACCTGCTGTTATCTAACACTTATCTAACACTTCTCCCCCTTTTTAGCCACAAATTAAGATCAAAACTAATTGAATAGTAAGGATCACAATGAGTAATTATACACATGTTTGGGATCATTAAAAAAACTTCTCATGAAGAGCATCACAAAATATCATGTTGTCACTTTAAACAAAATATAAACCAAGGAACCAACAAAATCACATCAGCTCCACACCATCATCAGCTCAGCAACCAGCAGCCTGAGCCCCGCAGCAGTCTATCAGCACATTACTCTTCTTCCTTAGAGGCAGAACTGGAACCAATGTCATTAGCACCGGTTGAGACATTCTTATCAGAATCTTCACCTGACATACCCATACCATCAATATCAGCTGTATTTCTTTCAAGGCTTTGAATAAGAGATTCTAGCTTGATCTTTCTTGCAGTTGCTGTACTAATGGTTTCTCCCAAGTCCCTACATGTTTCCTTAATTCAACAATTATCATTTCTTTAGAGATGTTGGCCTTCTCATCAGAAGTGAAAACCATATCAGGGATATGTCTCCCTGCAAATAGTCTGAAGTGCAACGTCTAGCCAATGGTGTAACAACTTAGATGAACTCTCCCATGGCTTCAAAAGCACTCAATGAGATTCGCCAATATCTTCTATCATATCCATGAGCTTGTGAACCCTGATAATCCTCAGTTGGCCTCCAAGATAGGAGGTAAACAACATTTGTCCATCCTCTTTTTCAAAGAGCTTTGACCACTTCTTGATGATTGTGAGTAATGGATAACTTGAGTAAGCACTCTTGGTTGAGCTTGTAACCCTTGATAACTATTCTCTTGAATGGCACACTCCCCTTGACCCCCTGAAAAGGATAATTCTATGCAGATTTAAAGGCTAAAGAATGAAATGAAACACAAGCCAAGTAAAGAAAAAGATTGGGCAAATTTTGGGGTACAACAGATGCCCCTATTCAAGCGACTTGGACCTGAATGAGTGAAAAGCGAATGGATTTTAAACGATCAAGGTAAAAGACGGTTGAATACCAAAGAACCCGGAAATTTGTCAACTGCAGACTCTCTTAGGGACAAAAATCTTCGGAAAGAACTGAACCTGATAGTAGCAACGACAACAAACTAGCTTATTACCAACTAGAAAGCATCAACACGCAGTTGGAAGAAACATCTGCTAACACGCAGGCGGCGACACTAAGTCAGAAAAGATCATTTGATATCACCAGCAGGCGTCTATTGAAACAATAGGCATCGAACCCGAAGGTCGGCTCAACCCGCAGCTAAGAAGAAATAATCTAACATCGCAGTCAAGCATCTGTTAAATAAAAAAAGGCATCGAACCCGAAGGCCGGCTCAACCCGAAGCTGAGAAGAAACAATCTGACATCACCGTCAGGCATCTGTTAAATAAAAACAGGCATCGAACCCGAAGGCTGGCTCAACCTGAAGTTGAGAAGAAACATCTGACATCACCGTCAGGCATCTATTAAATAAAAACAGGCATCGAACCCGAAGGCCAGATCAACACGAAGTTGATAACATCTTCTAACCAGCAGGCATTTGCTAAATAAAAGCGAGCATCGAACCCAAAGGCCGGATCAACGCAAAGTTGATAACATCTGCTAACCAGCAGGCATTCGCTAAATAAAAGCGAGCATCGAACCCGAAGGCCGGATCAACACGCAGTTGATAAACTTCTAACGAAAACTCACCAAATACCTCCGTTGGGGAAAGAGAAACTTAACCAAGCAACTCTGGTGGGGAGAGAAAAAAGATAAGCTTAACTAAGCAACTCTGTTGGGAAATACCTTATAAGATGAAACACATCCATCAAGAATCTCTTGTTGAGGTCTAGATACCTGCATGGGATGGAGAATTAATATCACCAATTGCCATGGTCTGAATACCATACGGGCAAGAGAAATCATTCAATCTGCCATGTCTGGATACCACACGGGCAAAGGAAAATCATTTGTCTGTTGGAAATACACCTGAAAAACAAGAGGTAACAACATGGCTTATGTTTCACATGCATATGTTTGAAAATGGCGTAATGCTCCATACGAAATGGAAATGCTACGCGTTTTGAAAAATGCTATGCACAAATGCAAAATGCACCGGAACCGAATCAGAAAAATAAATGCTGAAGGGACAAAGACCATCCTACTGGGAATTGATGGAACATGCCAATAACGATTAGACTTATACTGGGAAAAACAAGCCCTGGATGGCCTTTTGAAAAAGAGCTTTCCTGAATAACATTGCTCTAACGAGAACAAAAATCCACCCTGCTGGGGATCAACGCAAACTCTACCAGGGAAAACACCCTGAACGGCTAACCAGAATACAGCTCTTCTGGGGTTCGCTCGACTCGGATGGGGAGAACAAGTCCACTCTACTGGAGAGATAACACAACATTATAAACAATAAATCTACTCTACCGGAGATCAAATCAAATCCTGCTGAGAGAAAATGCCCTGAACATCCTTCCAAGATACCATTCTCTTGGGGAATAAACTACCCAACCTAGGAAAGACAACCAGACGTTGGAGATAAGTCTAACCTGTTGGGGAAATCAATAACTCTGTAGGGGATAACAATCAACCACTGAGATTAACTTCACATTATCGGAGAAATCAGCCCTGAATGGCCCAAAATCTAACCTACCGAGGGTTACTTGGTTGGGGATAACCAAATAAGGGTAGCTGGGAAATGATTCCAAACCCTCTCTGCTGAGGATAAATAATAACAACTCTCAGGGAATAACTTCACTCTGCGGAGGAGAATAATTGTGCTCTGCTGATTCCGCTAGGGATTGGACAACGAGAGGAAACCTCCTCGACTTCCGCTTGGGGGATGAATCACCACTTCTCAGACTCTGGGGGAAACAAAATCTTGAACTTGCTCCGCTGTTGGGAAACAGTTCCAACCCTACTTGGAGAGAAATCTCATCTCAACTCGCTGAGGAGTAAGCGCGTACCTACAACCTGCTGAGGATACGGGCACATACCTGACCTTCCTGAGGGATATCAATCTCGACTCTCTGGGGACGATTCTACCCTATTGGAGAATTCGGTCCTGAACTGCCTAGGAATGAGTGTATACAAACAATTTGTCGGGAAGAAGTGTATACCCCCTACCTGCACACCCTTTGCTGTAGAAACAGACCCTTGCTAGGGATGGAGATGCACAACCTCCACTTGTTGGGGAACGGTGATCCTACCGGGGATACACCTCTGGAAATTGCCCCAAGGGTAACGACCCTGTAAATGAACAAACAAACAAGATATCCTGCACAAAGGGAACTATCTCGGTCATCATCTGTGACGTTGTTCAAATAAATCAAAGTTTTAATGATTATCGGCCAAAGCCTGCAAGTTTATGTATGCCCAATTTTATCAAAACATCAGGCGTTTTTCGCAAACAAAATAGTAAAGATTAAAACAAGACAAACAAATTATTGAATAGTATATGTTTTATTGACAAATGGCCTGGAAATAGGCAGATTTTACAACAGATGCAACCCCTGAAAAGAGGAAGTTACGCAACAATTACAAAAATGCACAGAAATATACAGAATGTCAGCAATGTGGCACATACAAACACCATGAGTTGATCTATCTATGACTCGCCTGACTTCGGTGATCCCCCGACGCTTCGTCCTCTGAAGATATTGATTCGGATAAATGGCCCTCAGGTCCTCCCTCAATCCACTACACTCTGGAGATCAACGCAGACTGTAGTCATTTGCCTTTCAAATCCCTAACTTTTGCCTGAATCGCCCTTGCGGGTTTTCAATTCACCGGGATGCCCATTTTTTCCAAAGTCGCCTTTTCAGGTTTTCAACTTTACGGGTTTACATCTTTTCTTTTATATCCCTAATTTTTGCCCAAACCCATTCTTTTTATGGTTCGCCGGGATGCCCCCATTTTAGCCTGGATATTCTTTTTTCATTCCAGCGGGTCTCTTTAAGCAAAGTATTTTTTAACTGCATCTGCGTTCACAGGGGATATGAAATCTTCACCATCCATGGTTGACAACAACAAGGCTCCTCCAGAGAAAACCTTTCGCACGACATATGGACCTTCATAGTTGGGAGTCCATTTTCCCCTGTGATCTGTTTGTGGAGGGAGAATCTTTTTCAATACTAACTCGCCTGTCTGAAAGCTTCGAGGGCGCACCTTCTTGTCAAAAGCTTTCTTCATCTGGCTCTGATACAACCGACCATATGCAATAGATGCCAGCCTTTTCTCGTTCATCAGGCTGAGCTGATTCAATCTATTTCTTATCCATTTTCCCTCATCAAGCTTGACGTCGACCAGGACTCTCAAAGAAGGAATCTCGACTTCTAATGGCAGGACAACCTCCATGCCATACACCAGCGAGAAGGAGTTGCCACAGTTGAAGTGCGTACCGAAGTACGATAACCATGCAAAGCGAAGGGTAACATCTCATGCCAATCCTTATAGGTTACAACCATCTTCTGCACTATCTTCTTGATATTCTTGTTGGCCGCTTCGACAGCGCCATTCATCTTCGAGCGATAGGGAGATAAGTTGTGATGCTCGATTTTGAAATTCTGGCACAATTCCTTCATCATCTTATTGTTCAAGTTCGAACCATTATCAGTAATGATTCTCTCGGGAACTCCGTAGCGACAGATGATGTCTTTATTAATAAACCGGGCAACCACTTGCTTAGTGACATTAGCATAGGAAGTTGCTTTCACTCACTTGGTGAAATAATCAATGGCTACCAGGATGAAACAATGTCCATTAGATGCGGTGGGCTCAATCTTTCCAATCATGTCAATGCCCCACTTGGAAAAGGGCCAAGGAGATGCCATGACATTCAACGGACTCGGCGGCACATGAATCTTGTCAGCATAAATTTGACATTTATGGCACTTGTTTACATGCTTGAAGCAATCTGACTCCATAGTCAACCAATAATACCCTGCTCGTAACAGCTTTCGAGACATGGCATGCCCACCGACATGTGTACCAAAGGCACCTTCGTAGACCTCTTCCATAAGCAACTCGCTTATTTTTTGTCCACACATCTTAAAAGCACCAAGACATAATTCCTCCTGTAGAGTACACCATCCTAATTCAGATAAACGTTCCCAGCCAACCTCCTAAGAGTCTTCTTATCCCGGGTCGACGCCCCTGGCGGATACTCCTGGTTCTTGAGGAAATTCTGGATGTCATAATACCATGGCTTACCGTCCGAAGCATCCTCAATGGTGAATACGAATGCGGGCTTATCAAGGCGAAAGATGACTATTCTTGGAGCATCATTCCAAAAATTCACCTTATACATCGAGGATAAAGTGGCTAAGGCATTCGCCATCTGATTCTCTGCTCTCGGCATGTGGTGGAACTCTATCCAATCAAAGAAAGGTAACAGCCTCCTTGCATAGTTCATGTAAGGTATCAGATTAGGCTGCCAGGTCTCCCATTCTCCCTTGATTTGATTGGAAACTAGCGTC
Organism: Lathyrus sativus; assembly: GCA_963859935.3. Lineage (NCBI taxonomy): Eukaryota > Viridiplantae > Streptophyta > Magnoliopsida > Fabales > Fabaceae > Lathyrus > Lathyrus sativus. The sequence continues at coordinate 920,631,013 of OZ012735.1, forward strand.
GAATCTCCATATACATCTAGATTCTTGATCCTCAGATCAATGGCTTCTTCTAATCCTATAATGCACGCTTCGTACTCGGCTTCGTTATTGGTGCAAGGAAACGTTAACCTGGAAGTGAAGGGGATATGAGAACCATGAGGCGTCGTGATAGTTTCCATAATTCCACTACCGTATGAGTTAACAGCGCCATCAAATATCATCTGCCATTGGGAACCCTTCTCCGGACCTTCATCGGTTAATGGCTGTCGCTTGCGCGAAAATAAGGTGTCGGCATGACAGAAGAGTCGCCACCTTTCGTTATTTATCCCTCAGAGCGGGAAAGGAAACGATCGGAAAAACCTGACGAATAAGGGTAAGACAAGGTCATCGCAACCATTGTCTGGGTTCGGGAGTCGGTTACGCAAGGGGAAGGTATTAGCACCCCTCACGTCCGTCGTACTCGACGGGATCCTCGCTTGTTTGTTTACTTGGACGGGTTGGTTATAATCTATCTACCTATCAAGGCTGGCTGAAAAAGAAAAGAAAAATGACTCGGCAAAGCGTCGCGCTTTATGCCTACGTATTCCCGTCTGGAACGAGAAATCAGAGTCAACGTAGTTCGCCTAACTACGGGTGAAGATGGGGAAGGTTGCTCGCTAGGATGTCGCATCCTATGCCTACGTACTTTCATCTGGTATGAAAGATCAGAGCAAACGTAGTTCGGGCAACTACGGGTTATCTCCTGAAAGAAGTGTTTTTTATTGTGTTTGCGATTTCAACCGCACTAGAGACTATGACCTGAGAGTGAATGCGTCGCATGTCACCCAAAGGGTACCATACTAAACATCCATCCTCCGATGGCTTAAGGCTCGTAACGTACGAAAGAAATCATTCATGATTACTGTATCTTAAACTGCTTCGAGATGAGAAGAGAACAGGCCCAACTAGGAGGGAGACTATCAGGTCCTACTGTTGTCATGCCATGGATTCATCCTATGGTTGAAGTTTGAACAGGGAACTCCTAGATGTTGTCATGCATAGGTTTCAACCTAAAAGTCTATCATCAAATCCTCATCAGAGGAAATGAGAGTCCTAAGGGATCATGTCAATGATACACCAAAACAGACAAAAGCATCAGCTTTAACAGTAAAATGCATGCAATGCAAGTGAGGGAGGAAATGTGTGTGGGGCTTCAGCCTCCACAAGCTCATCTCAACCTCAAGCCAGTCATGAAATAACAGTAATCATACTGAAGATAAACAACATGCTGTCAAGCAATAACAGATAAGGGAAATGAAGTGCCATCAGGCAAGCAACATACTTGAGAAAGAATCATCTACTCTCTAATCCTAACCCTAACACAGAATCTTGATCAAATCTAAGCAAAGCCCTAAAGCAAAACCTAACCCAAAAGCAATCAATCCCGGTCTTCAAGCTTCAGAACAAGCTTGCCAAAGAAAGGGAGCTAAGTAAGCAGACCCATAGTGTCTTCCTCAGGAAAGCACTAGGAGGTGTATACTCAGGAGTTATATCCTATGTGGCTCAACCACTGTGATCAGTTTACATTCCTCCTCAGGAGAAACTAAACTCACAAGCAAGCTCCAACATCACTGGATATTTAGGAAATCCTATCTGAACTAGTGGAACTAAGTGAATAGACCCATAGGACCTTCCTCAGGAAAGTACTAGGAGGCTTCCACTTAGGAATTGTATCCCATGTGGCTCAACAACATGTGATCAGTTTACATTCCTCCTTAGGAGAAACTAAACTCACAAGTTGGCTCCAACATCATTGGATACTTAAGAAATCCTAGATAAACTAATGGAACTAAGTGAATAGACCCATAGGACCTTCCTCAGGAAAGTACTAGGAGGCTTTCACTTAGGAGTTGTATCCCATGTGGCTCAACAACATGTGATCAGTTTATATTCCTCCTCAGGAGAAATTAAACTCACAAGTTGGCTCCAACATCATTGGATACTTAAGAAAGAGGTGAGAAGAAAGAATGAAAGTCATTCATAGTGCCTTCCTCAGGAAAGTACCATGAACTTCCCTCAAACTTCAGGATCTCAAACCTCACAGACAGGGAACAAGCCGAGCTCCGGGTCTCTGAGTCTTGATCTACAATCTTCTCTTCATGATGCTCTCCAACAAGGTCTTCAAGACAACACAAGCCCCACAACAAATTCCCCAAAACAAACCCCAGAGATGAACAGATAACCACAGAACAGACAAAATCAATAGGCAACTTCAGAAAATACCTAAAAATACTAAACCAATGGGGAAAAATCTATCAATTATTCACAAGGGCCTACAACATCTACCCATAACATCCACATGGGCCTCTACCCAAAAATCAAGACAAAACTATTTAAAGAAAATGAATTTCTTTACCTATGCACAACATAAACCCTAATTAGGATACCCTAATGCTACCCTAATTAAACTAATCAAAATTTAATCTAAAAATCAAGAATTAAATCCTATGGGGAACTATGGTTCAATGTCTAATTACACAAAAAAGAATGAGTTAAAAAGACTAAAGGAAGGTCCTAAACAAAATTCTACAAAATCATGATATCAAACTAAACATTATAAAAGCTATTTAAAAGAAAAATCTATTAAAAATATGAAAAGAAAATAAAATGGAGATTTTGTTTATCTATATTTTTCTAGACATGTTTATTAACATGTAGGAAAAAGAAGAATTAAAAAATGTTAAATTTTCTATTTTATATGAATTTTTAAAGAACAAGAAAATATTAAAAGAATAAAAAATAAAAGAAAACAAAATAAAGGGGAGGGGGTGTGATAAGCAAGGCGTGCTAGTTGGTTTTTAATGGGCCAGAATTAGGTGGGGTGCGAATAGCACACGGGATAAGCCCAGGCGCCCCCACTAATCAAAATGACGGCGTTTTGAGTTGTGAATTTCCCTCCCATTTGCTGATTGAATCTGGGCCGTGAGATTGAGGGACAAAGTCAAATATTCAACATGAATCAACGGTGAGGATTGTGTCTTCTACCTTGGACACCTAGGGTTTCATGAATGCAGTCCCCATACACGAATCTTCCATCATCCATAGCTCTCTCATCTCTCCACCATTTAACTCGATCCAAAAAACAAAATTGATCCTCTCACTGCCCTCTACACAGCCATGCCCATAGAATTCATTAAGACTCACTCCACAAAGAGTTACAAAGCGCGCAAGGTCTGGTACCATTTGTTTCACATGGATATGCATGGAAATGGAATGGGCTCATATTAACCTAGAATGATCTACATCTTATGAGGATTACACTAAGCTAGAGAACTAAGATTATAGTACACTAAGGCATGAGTTCTTGCTCCCTAAACAGAAACGGCCATACAACAAACTTCCATGGAATGCTCTCATACTCATCACACTTCATCCCTAATTGGTCTCTATCATGTTTACCCTAACAACAAACCTTAACTATGCATAAATAATGAGATTCAAGAGAAAACGCATACCTTGCAAGTGGTGATGGCTATGGTGTTTCTTCTCCAATCCAAGCCTTGGTACTTGCTACAAGTGATCTTCAATGGACCTATGTGCTTCTGTTTGCAGTGGTTCTTGATCACACTTCTTGAATCAACCTGGCCAATCCTTTATGCAAGTTGGAGTGATCACTTGGAATACATGAGCCAGCCACGAATTCTCTTCAATTTTTCTTGCCAAATACTCAATGTTGATTATGGATGATGATGATGATCAGAATTGTAGTGATTGATGGAGTTTTAATGGAGTTTGGAATGAAAATGCAATTTTGGAGTGAAGGAATCAAAGTGTAGTATGCAAGCTTGAAAATCTCTAACCAATGCATGGAGTCACTCTAGGGCTTATATAGATGAGAATAGAAATGTCTAGAACTGTGGGGAACCTTCCATGAAGTTTCTAGAATGTATCACGTAATGAGAATTTGAATTTGTCATCTTGAGTGAATCCCATGCAATATCATGTTATACCATGCAATCTCACTCAATTTCTCCTCAAATGATATGGTAAAATGAAAACAAAGCCTTACAAGTCCTTGTGTAGCATTTTCCCATCTTTCCTTTTGATGCCTTAAAGTGCAAGTAACAAATTTACAAAGCAACTCCAATTTTTAAGCCTAAACTAAAAAATGTGGCTAAACCATTGTTTTTAAAATGATGTTTCCAATCAAAATGATGTATTGGATGACCCATTTTGGATTCATAGATCTCCCAAACCAATTTTCAAATTTAACTTTTTCAACTTATAAGCCCTTTTTAGTTCATTTTGACCATTTTAAAATATCCATGCTCCATGCATTTCCAACAATTCATGACCTTCTTTCTAGACTTAAAATACCATTTTGAACAACTTTCATGTTTTGAGTTTTTTCATTTGAGGCTTGGAAATAGGAGATATGGCCTTTGCTTAAAATGACCTATAACTGACAAATGACCAAAATACCCCTGTCTTGTTCAAACCATAAGTTGAGTTCCACAAATCCTATTAAGGACTTCTACCACTCAAATTAAATCTAAGAAGATGCCCTTCAACATTCATGTTGACCAAGAGATCATAGGAATCATCCTACTAGGGCAAAAGTTGTCTGCAAGTTGGGTGACTTTCAAGGACCCAGATTCACATACTTCTGCTGACCTGTAATTTATCAAAACTATAACTTGAGCTCTGCAACGCCTATCAAGGACTTCCACCACTCAAATTAAAGCTAAGAACAAGCTCTACAACATTCATGTTGTGGGGAAGATGAGATATCAATCACATCTAGAGCTAAAACTGCCTGGAAGATAGGGATCAAATTAGGGTTTTTCCACTGACAATCCTCAGAAACCCTAACTCAAAACTTCTCAAACTCCTCAATCATGATGAGTTGGTCTAGGAATCATCTTTATATCATCTCTATGCATCATTCCATGATCTCATGGCCCTTGGATTGGGTCTCAGCCTTCTCCAAATCTTCAGCTGGTCTAGGGTTGACCCAGTCAAAACCTTAATTCTACCATTCATGGTTGAATCCTCTGAACTCTTGCATAATGACTTCTCTGGGCTTCATGATGGCTATAAATACATCTCATAGGCTTTCTCAAAACATCAAGTTCATTCTCAAAGTCTCAGAATCATCTGAGGAGCATCCATAACTCTCAAGCCATGAGTCACACATCCTTGGTTTCAACCAATTCCTCTGAAGATCTCTTGAACCGTCTGATGAAGGTATCAAATTTCAAACACTAGATGGATAAATAATTGTTGGTCAAATTTTGGGGTGCAACAGCTGCCCCTATTCAAACGGCTTGAACCTGACTGGGTGAGAAGCGAACGACTCTCAACCAATCAAGGTGCGAGACGATTGAATACCGGTAAACCCGAAAATTTGCCAACTGCATGAGCACACGGTACTCTGCGGGGAACAAATCTTCGAATATTGCAATGCTAGCTGCACGGCAGCTAGCTGGAGAGATACTGATCTGACATCGCCGCCAGTTATCCTCGTTAACTTCTTCTGATATTGCCTTCAGACAACCACATCACCCAACATCGCCGCTGGAAGACTAAACCACCTGACATTATCGTCAAACAAGATTCTGAGGAACGCCCAACATCGCCGCTGGAACACCAAATCATCTGACATCGCCGTCAAGAACAACCATAACTCGGGGAAAAAAGCGCCCAACATCGCCGCCGGAGACCTAAACCTGAATCACCAAAATATCCAACATCGCCGCTGGAGAAAATACAACAATGAACAAAATACCCCGCATCGCCGCTGGAGAGAATACAACACTGAACAAAGTACCCCGCATCGCCGCTGGAGAACTACACCTGACAGAATACCCTGCATCGCCGCTGGAGAAACACATCTGACAGAACACCCCGCATCGCCGCTAGAGAACTAAATTTGTCAAAATACCCCGCATCGCCGCTGGAGAACTAAAGGATCTGCGTCACCTAACATCGCCGTCGGAAGACTGGATCACCTTGACACGCCCAACATCGCCGCTGGAAAACTGAATCTGACATCGCCGTCGGAAACAAACATCCTCTTAGAGACACTCGACATCGCCGTCGTACAAACATCATCTTTACTGGGGATTTAAAGAGTCTGACCTCGCCGTCAAACAAACATAATTTGACCTCGCCGTTGAATCCAAACGTTCAACCTCGCCGTCGAACAAACATCCAACCTCGCCGCCGGACAAATGATGATCTGACCTCGCCGTCAAGTCCAAACGTTCAACCTCGCCGTCGAACAAACATCCAACCTCGCCGCCGGACAAATGATGATTTAACCTCGCCGTCAAATCCAAACGTTCAACCTCGCCGTCGAACAAACATCCAACCTTGCCGCCGGACAAATGATGATTTAACCTCGCCGTCAAATCCAAACGTTCAACCTCGCCGTCGAACAAACATCCAACCTCGCCGCCGGACAAATGATGATTTAACCTCGCCGCCAAATCCCAACGTTCAACCTCGCCGTCGAACAAACATCCAACCTCGCCGCCGGACAAATGATGATTTAACCTCGCCGCCAAATCCCAACGTTCAACCTCGTCGTCGAACAAACATCCAACCTCGCCGCCGGACAAATGATGATTTAACCTCGCCATCAAATCCAAACGTTCAACCTCGCCGTCGAACAAACATCCAACCTCGCCGCCGGACAAATGATGATCTGACCTCGCCGTCAAATCCAAACGTTCAACCTCGCCGTCGAACAAACATCCAACCTCGCCGCCGGATAAATGATGATCTGACCTCGCCGTCAAATCCAAACGTTCAACCTCGCCGTCGAACAAACATCCAACCTCGCCGCCGGACAAATGATGATCTGACCTCGCCGTCAAATCCAAACGTTCAACCTCGCCGTCAAACAAACATCCAACCTCGCCGCTGGACAAATCTGCAACCCTGAACAACTCTGACCTGGGGTTCACCCCTGGTGAACGGAACAAAAGGTACACTTGCGTATTTGAAACTACTTCGCTGGGGATGAGAGACTTAACCGAGCACACTCTGATCTGGGGGTCACCCTCAGAACCATAACGAACATCGGAATACTGCTGCGCACTGCCCGCCGTAGAACTTCAACATCAAAGATATATGGAACCCTGGCCCCTGGCCACTCCAGATCCGCTGGAAAAAATATTCAAGTATTTCTAAAGATAGATGAAACCCTGGCCCCTGGCCACTCCAGATCCGCTGGAGAATCTTCAAGTATTTCTGAAGATAGATGAAACCCTGGCCCCTGGCCACTCCAGATCCGCTGGAGAATCTTCAAGTATTTCTGAAGATAGATGAAACCCTGGCCCCTGGCCACTCCAAATCCGCTGGAGAATCTTCAAGTATTTCTGAAGATAGATGAAACCCTGGCCCCTGGCCATCCCAGCTTCAGCTAGAAACAACATCCTTGGCCTTCAAGGATGTAAACTTTGCCCGTCGGCAACTCTGCAGGAGGCATCTTCGACTTCAGTCTAAAGAAATGGTCCTTGGCCTTCAAGGATACATGGATCTGCCTTCAGGCAACTCCACCTCTGCTATAGAGCGTCCGTGACTTCAGTCAGGGATATATTTCGGCCTTCAGTCCGAAAGATGAATCCTAGGTCATTCATGACCTTGGGGATAACCTTGCCCTTAGGCACCTTCGCTTCAGCTTAGGAAATCTGTGACTTCAGTCAAAGAAATGGTATCCTGAGCCATTCATGACTCTACGGGGATTCAAACACTTTGCCTTCAGGCAAAACTCCGCTTCAGCTGGAGAAACATCTTCGACTTCAGTCAGAAGAAATATCATTCACTTGATCGCGATCACTCACCACCTTAGGGCAACTGACTTGGTCTTCAGACCAACACGGATCACCTTGAATAAAAAATTTGGAACCTTGTCTTCAGCCACACGTTGATTCATCAACAGGGACATCTGAGCTCACGGGAACCTTTGATACCGCCTTCAGGCGTTTACGAAATCCATCTTCAGATTAGACATCGCTGTTGGAGCAGACATATCACGCTGCTAAGGACTTCAAGAATCATCTTGAACAAACAAATCCGTCGGGCACCTTCGGGAATCATCCTGAACCGATAACCATTCTGGAGACTTCATTCTGCTGGGTACCCCAGGAATCCTCCCGGGGCAGCTCTTGCTAAGGACGCTATCGGGGAGCTCAAGAATCATCCTGAGCAAACCATTCGGGAACCTGTACTGAGGTCTTAAGAATCATCTTAAGCAAACGGCCCTGCTGAGGAATTCAAGAGTCGTCTCAAACTGAAGACTTCGCTGGGGATCTCAAAAATCATCTTGAGCGGGCGACCGTGGGAATTACACCGGGGTCTTGGGAATCATCTCAAGAAAGTGACCTTGTTGGGGAGACTGTCAGGAATCGTCCTGAGCAACTGGTCTCTTGGTGGAACACCTGTAAGACAAGAATGATAATGACCTAGATCATGCTTATAATGCATATGCTTCTGCGCTATGCCCCACACGGTGGGAATGATATGCGAAAATGCTGTGCAATCATGCACAATGCTATGCAACGTTAAATGCTATGCGGTGTTAAATGCTATGCAGTATTAAATGCTATGCAGTCATGCATAATGATGCGATCCCGTCAGCAAAATAAATGCCGAGGGGAATTCTCCTGTCAAGGAGAAAGAACTACTCAGATAGAGGAATCATCCTGCTGAGGAGAACGTGGACACGCCAATATCAATCGGACTCTGTCTGGGGAACTGATCTTCCGCGGACTGCTGCAGGGAAAACAACTTCAGTTGATTGCTGCAGGGGGACGAAGCTCTGCGAGAACCTGGACCTGCTGATATCCATCGCGAGAATAAACTGCGTGGCCGTCTAGCTACTTTTCTGGGGATAACAACTCTGTGGGGAGACAACTTCAGCTGCTCCACACTCCACTGGGGAAAAACCAATCATGATCTGATCAACTTCCAAGGACTCGGCTCTCTCGGGCATCTGCACACTCGGCTGGGGAAGGAGAAATCATTCTGCTTCGCTGGAGAGAGTGCGACTCTGGGGAAACACAGCATTAGCTGCCCCACGCTCTGCTGGGGAAAATTGATCATGATCTGATCAACTTCCAAGGATTCTGCTTTTCTGCGGACTCAGCCGGGGAGAGAAATCATTCTACTTCACTGGAGAGTACGACTCTGATGAGGAATTCGATTCCACTGGGGAAGAAAGAATCATCTGACTTCGGGGGAGAGTACAACTCTGCAGGGGATTACAACATCAGGTGTTCCAACACTCCACTGGGGAAGAGGGAATCATCCAACTTTAGGAGAGAATACGGCTCTTGGAGGGGAATCTCAATTCCGCTGAAGACTTTACTGGGGAAACACGAGCTTCGGCACCCGAACACTTCTATGAAATCCGCACTTGTGACCCGGTGCTGGGGGAAGACGACATCATTCTTTGGTGCTTGGCTCAGCTGATGGGGTGACGCTCCTTCAGGACGCGTCTGCTTGGGGAAGAGAATCGTCTCTGCGTGGGGAGACATATCAATGCTCACTATCCTGCATTCAGATTCCGCGGAGGAGAGACCACTGAACTCTGCTGGAGAAGGAGGGCTCGCCCTGCTTCGGGGATGCGCACGGCACATCTTCTAGAAGGTGCTATACCTGCAACAACACAAACAAACAGACAAGATCCCTCCTCAAAGGGGCCTATCCAGGTTATTATCTCGTGACAGTACTCAGTTAATTAATTGTTTCAACAATCAATGGGCCTAGGCCCGCAAGTTTATGTATGCGCATTTTATCAAAAAACATCGGCGTTTTCATTCGCAAACAAAACAGATAAATGCTAAACAGACAAGCAGAATTGCTGAATAATGTGCATTTTATTGATGATGAACCCCTGAATGGGCAAAAATGTTTTACAACAGAGGCAAGCTCCTGGAATGAGGAAGCCGCGCAAAAAGAAAACATAAATATACATCAGTATATGCAAATGTCGACAATCGAGGCGTAGACGAACACCATGAGTTGATCCCTCTAAGACCCACTCGACTTCGATACTTCTCCGGCGCTTCAGCTTTGGAAGAGTTTGATTCAGATAAACGGCCCTCAGGTCTTCCGAACCACCAAACAATGAAAGTCCATACGCGGAACGCAGTCATTTGCTTATTCCAATCCCTAACTTTTGCGTGAACCGCCCTTTACGGGTTTTCAGTTCACCGGGATACCCTTTTTTGTTGAAGACGCCCAGTGTAGGTTTTCGACTTCGCGGGTGTACATTTTTTTTAATATATCCCTAATTTTTGCCCGAACCTTTTATTCTGTTTTTGGTTCGCCGGGATGCCCCTTTTTTGCCTGGACTCTTTCTTTTTTGTCCAGCGGGTCTTTTTCAAGCAAAGTATTTTTTAACTGCGTCCGCGTTCACCGGGGATGCAAAATCTTCACCATCCATCGTGGATAACAACAAAGCTCCTCCTGAGAAGACCTTGCTGACGACATACGGCCCTTCGTAATTCGGAGTCCACTTGCCCCGGTGATCGGAGTGTGGCGGAAGAATCTTCTTCAGGACGAGATCACCCGTCTGAAAGCTTCTAGGACGCACCTTCTTATCATAAGCTTTCTTCATTCGGCTTTGGTACAGACGACCAAATGCAATCGATGCTAACCTCTTCTCGTCCATCAGGCTGAGTTGGTTCAAACGATTAGTAATCCATTCTGCCTCGTCGAGTTTCACATCAACCAAAACTCGTAAAGAAGGAATCTCCACTTCTAACGGTAGGACAACTTCCATACCGTACACCAAGGAGAAAGGAGTTGCCCCGGTTGACGTACGCACCGTAGTACGATAACCGTGCAAGGCAAACGGCAGCATCTCGTGCCAATCTTTGTACGTCACAACCATCTTCTGAACGATCTTCTTGATGTTCTTGTTGGCCGCTTCGACAGCGCCATTCATCTTCGGCCGGTAAGGAGATGAGTTGTGGTGTTCAATCTTGAAGCTCTGGCACAGCTCCTTCATCATCTTATTATTCAAATTCGAACCATTATCAGTAATGATCCGCTCGGGAATTCCATAGCGACAGATGATGTCCCTCTTTATGAATTTAGCTACCACCTGCTTGGTCACATTAGCGTACGAGGCTGCCTCCACCCATTTGGTGAAGTAGTCGATAGCTACCAGAATAAAACGATGACCATTGGATGCAGTGGGCTCGATCTTGCCTATCATGTCGATGCCCCACATGGAGAACGACCAAGGGGAGGACATGACATTCAATGGGCACGGCGGCACATGAACTTTATCAGCATAAATCTGGCATTTATGACATTTCTTCGCGAATCTGAAGCAATCCGACTCCATAGTCAGCCAGTAATATCCTGCTCTCAGGATCTTTCTCGTCATGGCATGCCCGCCGGCGTGCGTACCAAATGTGCCCTCATGGACTTCTTCCATGAGCATACTTGCCTCTTTTTCATCCACACATCTGAGTAGCACGAGATCGTGGTTTCTCTTATACAGCACTCCATCAGGATTGAGATAAAAGTTTCCAGATAGCCTCCTTAGAGTCTTCTTATCCTGGGTTGACGCACCCGCAGGATACTCCTTAGTCATAAGGAAGGTCTGGATGTCGTGGAACCATGGCCTGCCGTCAGTGGCATCTTCGATTGCAAAGACAAATGCCGGTCTATCAAGACGCGAAAGCACAATTCTTGGAGCCTCATTCCAATAATTGACTTTATACATTGAAGCCAGCGTGGCTAAGGCATCAGCCATCTGATTTTCAGCCCGGGGTACCTGATGAAGCTCCACTCGATCGAAGAACGGAAGCAGCCTCCTGGCGTAATTCATGTACGGCACTAAATTTGCTTGACGAGTTTCCCACTCCCCTTTAATCTGATTGATTACAAGCGCTGAGTCACCATATATGTCTAGATTCTTGATTCTCAAATCAATTGCCTCTTCTAGACCCATAATACATGCTTCATACTCGGCTTCATTGTTGGTAACTGGAAACGTCAGTCTCGCAGTAAACGGGATGTGGGATCCGTGAGGAGTCGTGATGATAGCCCCGATACCACTTCCATAGGAATTAACCGCTCCGTCGAATATCAATTTCCACTGAGACTTCCTATCTGGCCCCTCATCGGGTAACGGCTCATCGCAATCCTTCGCTTTGAGAAACATAATGTCCTCGTCAGGGAACTCGAACTTCATCGGCTGGTAGTCTTCGATTGGCTGTTCGGCAAGGTAATCAGACAATATGCTTCCCTTAATGGCTTTCTGAGAGACGTACTGAATATCATATTCTGTTAACACCATTTGCCATCTGGCAATCCTGCCTGAAAGAGCCTGCTTCTTGAAGACGTACTTGATCGGATCCATCTTCGAAATTAGCATAGTGGTGTGATTGAGCATATACTGTCGTAGACGTTTGGCGGCCCAAGCTAATGCACAACACGTCTTCTCCAGCATCGAGTATCGAGATTCACACTCAGTGAACTTTTTACTCAAGTAATAAATGGCATGCTCTTTTCTGCCCGTCTCGTCGTGCTGACCGAGAACACACCCCATACTATTCTCCAGAACCGTCAGGTACATGATTAATGGTCGTCCGACCACTGGGGGTATCAAGATTGGAGGTTCTTGAAGATACTGCTTTATTTTGTCGAATGCCTTCTGGCAATCCTCATTCCAAGTAATCGCCTGATTTTTCTTTAAGAGCTTGAACATCGGTTCACAAGTGGCCGTGAGCTGAGAGATAAACCTTGCAATGTAGTTTATTCGGCCCAGGAAACCACGAACTTCTTTCTCTGTTTTCGGCGCTGGCATTTCTTGGATAGCTTTTATCTTCGCAGGATCAACTTCAATACCTCGTTCACTAACGATAAACCCCAATAACTTTCCGGACCGCACTCCGAAAGTGCACTTGTTAGGATTCAGCCTCAGCCTGAACTTCCTAAGCCTTTCAAACAGCTTCAATAGGTTGACCAGATGCTCTTCCTCCGTTTGGGACTTTGCAATCATGTCATCAACATAGACCTCGATCTCATGATGAATCATATCATGAAACAAAGTTACCATTGCTCGCTGGTAAGTGGCCCCTGCGTTCTTCAGACCGAAGGGCATTACCTTGTAGCAAAACGTTCCCCAGGGGGTGATAAACGTCGTTTTCTCCATGTCCTCCGGTGCCATCTTAATCTGATTGTAACCGGAGAAGCCATCCATGAACGAAAACACGGAAAACTGGGCTGTGTTGTCGACCAACACGTCGATATGAGGCAACGGGAAATCATCCTTAGGGCTTGCCCTATTCAAATCCCGATAATCGACGCACATGCGTACCTTACCGTCCTTCTTCGGTACAGGCACTATGTTGGCGACCCACGGAGGGTAAGTGGTAACGGCTAGAAATCCTGCGTCCAACTGCTTCTGGACTTCTTCCTTGATTTTTACAGCCATGTCTGGTCTCGTCCTCCTGAGCTTCTGCTTGACTGGAGGGCAATCTTCTCGCAACGGCAAGCGATGAACCACAATATTTGTGTCAAGTCCGGGCATATCTTCGTATGACCAAGCAAAGACGTCACTATACTCTCGAAGCATCTCGACCAGTCTATGCTTGACATTGTTCTGCAGCGCAGCCCCTACTCTGACATTTCTGACGAGCTCCTCAGAACCCAGATTTATAATCTCAATATCCTCCTCGTGAGGCAGAATAACCTTCTCCTCTTGTCTCAACAAGCGGGCCAACTCTTCCAGAAGGTCCTCGTCTTCATCAATCTCATCCTCGGCTTGATAGATCGGGCAATCAAAGTCGTAGTGAGCCGTAGAGGGTCCAGAGTCGATGTCGTCTGTTATGTGGATCCTGCAATAACAAGGGTTAAGTTTTAAAGCAAGAATATGCAGGTTAGCACAAACCTCGTTGCCATTTTACTGTTTTTTCGAAATAAACATAAAATAGGAATAACAGAGAACACAATATTTGATTACGAAGAAAACGCCTTTTTATTTATTAACAAAATGCATACACATAATCCAAAAAGGCCCTGACAGTAAAACCACTATGCCCCGGGCAGGACATAGGGTTGTACAAAGATTGTAAAAAGCAAATCATTACTCTTCACTTGTCAGCTTGATAATCTCCTTGATGGTCCAATTGTGGAGGCGCTCGCCCGGCTTGCTCGGTTGAATCCAGGCGTCAAGATCGCAATCACTGTCCCCGCTGTCCTCTGACGCAGCGTTGATGCTCTCGAAAATTACTCCCCCTTTGGTGAATAGGATCGGCCCTTTCCCACGAGACGAGCTGCCAGAAGAAGATGAAGCTTCAGCTTCAGGAGAATATCCCAATCCAAACTTATCCTGCTTGATTGGTATATCCAAGACATGCCCCCAGCCTGGGGTGGAACCGGCTTCGACAACGGCCCGAGCTTCCTTAAACGAGGAGAGATTCATCTCCTGCTTCTCCGCGACGATAGGAGCTACCTCTTTCACCTTGACGGTTTCAAATGCTTGGCAGAGTGTCTCATGGATCTCGCCATCCATTTCAACGTATTTAAAGGACGACAGGTGGCTCACCATGATGTCCTCCTCACCACAGACTGTTACTATGCTGCCCCCGACAGCATATTTAAGCTTCTGATGCAGCGTGGACGTCACGGCACCAGCGGAATGGATCCATGGCCGACCTAAGAGGCAACTATAGGCGGGCATGATATCCATGATATAGAAAACTGTATTAAACGTCTCTGGACCAACTTGAATTGGCAGGGTCAACTCTCCGAAGACGTGGCGCTTGGTTCCGTCAAAGGCTTTTACGACCAGATCACTGGGCGTGCACAGCAGTCCACGGGTATCCAACTTCATCAGTGCCTTTTTGGAAGCACATTAAGCGAGGAACCCGTATCCACTAGGACATGTGACATAATCGTGCCTCTGCACTCTATCGAGACGTGCAAGGCGCTATTGTGATCTCTTCCTTTGGGAGTCAGCTCTAGATCTGTAAATCCCAGCCCATTACCAGCATTAACATGGGCTACTAGCTCCTCGAGTTGATTTACTGATATCTCCTGCGACACGTATGTAGCATTCAATACCTTCAGTAACGCGTTGCGGTGTGCTTCAGAACACAGCAACAAGTTAAGAATTGAGATCTTTGACGGAGTCTGATGAAGATGATCTACAATTTTGTAGTCACTCTTCTTGATTAGTCGCATGAACTCTTCAGCATCTTTAACTAGCAAGTCCTTCTCTGCCCCTGCAGGGACCTCTTCGACAGCTTTACCTTTACCCTTATCCACAGCGTCAGCTCGGACCACTTTCTCTGTTGCAACCTCTGCTGGCGCAAACACTCTACCGCTTCTAGTGATGCCACTGACTTCGGTAAGATTCTGCACAGTCGATCCGAACGGCTCAAGCTCTATCTTCTGACCATTACGATAAACTTCGGCGCCATAATGCCACGGAACGGCATTGGTACTCTTGAATGGGATTGGTCCGGCCCTGGTGATAGTAATAGTAGGCGGATGGGGCGCAGAAATAGTAATAGGGTGACGAGGGATGGTAATGGTAGCAACTTCGTCTGCCTGCTTCAGCATGACTTCCCCTGATGCACTTTCAATGCTCCGGCTGAATTGCAAAATACCCTCGGACATCAGACTTTGGATACCTTCGATCAGCTGCTCACACCCATCAGGAAGTGTAGCACAAGCCATACATAACTCTCCGCATCCAGGGAAGAAGCCCTTCTTCAGCAACTTAGCCTTGACAAAACTCAACGGCGTCTTCAAATCTTTGACATCAGTCAGCAAGTCCGCACACTCCTCGGTGATAACAGCATTCACTCCGCCCCCCTTATGATGAGGCATCGGGTTTTTGGTGACGTTGGGCACGTTGTCAGAAAAGTTGATAACCTTGGCGTCCACCAAGTCCTGGACTTTGTGCTTAAAAGCTTTACAATTCTCAACCGTATGGCCTGGTGCCCCAGTATGGAACTCACAAGTAGCATTGGCATCATACCCTGGTGGCGGTGCCCCTGTTAAGGGAGCCAACGTCCTCCTTTGAACTAATTGGAGCTGAAGCAGCGTTTGCAAAAGCTGTGCATACGACATAGGTGGAGCATCAAAATGACGGCTTGCCAGAGGAGCCTGATTCTGATATCTTTTATACCCCTGCTGATTCTGCTGCTGAGGCTGCTGCTGCTGCGGCGGGGCGGCTGGGATATTTATGCTAGCAATCTGAGGCTGGGGGCCCTTGCCCTTTCTCCTAGCATTAGTGACAGCACTGGCATCTCCCTCTCGACGCTTGCCAGCGTAAGGTTTCTTACTAGCCCCTCCAACTGAGGATGATTCGCCCTGAATTTTTCCGATCTTTATACCGTTCTCAACATGCTCACCCAGAGTGATGAGAGCCGAGAATGTTCCAGTCATGCCACTGACCAGCTTTTCATAATAGATTCCAGGAAGGGTAGCCACGAACATTTCACTAGCTCACGCTCAACCATCGGCGGTTGAACCCGAGCAGCCAATTCACGCCACCGCTGGGCGTACTCTTTGAAGCTTTCATTGTTCCGCTGTGAGAGATTCTGAAGCTGAACTCGGTTGGGAGCCAAGTCGCTATTGTATTGATAGTGGAGAACAAATGCTTCTGCAAGATCTTTCCAAGTGCGCACAGTAGCGGGCTCCAAACCCATATACCATTCGAGCGATGGACCAGAAAGACTATCCTGAAAGAAGTGCATCAGCAACTTCTCATCGTCAGAATAAGCGGACATCTTTCTATAATAAGATCGGAGGTGAACACGGGGGCAGGTAGTACCCTTATACTTCTCGAAGGTAGGCACCTTGAATTTGTGAGGTACTTTAAAGTCAGCAATCAATCCGAGGTTGGACATGTCAACGCCCAATGTGTTCTGATTTTCAATGTCTCTCATCTTGTCTTCCAGCGCCTTGAACCTGAGTCGAGCCTCAGCATTCAACTCTGCTTCTACACCTCTCTGAGAGAATATGTCATCCTGATGGTCCTCCAGCCACGGTTGAGGCACCACCAGATTTCCTGCACCAGCATTGTCGTTGACCGGCCCTATGTTAACATTGGCTCCCAAACTACCATTGCCGACGCCAGCCGCGTTGAGCCCGATATTAGTCATCAGATTGCCGTTAGCACTGCCGTTGCCCCCGGCAGCCGGAACAACGTTCTGTGGAGTATCCCCTGGAGGAGGAGTGGGCACGGCCCTGCCATGAAGTATTCCATTACTGTCAACCCTGGAGATGAGAGGTTGAACCAAAGTACGAAGCTGGTCTTGCCCATTCGCGACCACTTGCATCAGCTCCATAAAACGATCCATCCGTTCACGAAGCTCTTGAACATCTGACTGCACCTGGTCCATTATCCTTGTCTGATTAGCGCGAGTTGAGTAGCGGTGGATGAGTCTTTGATCAATCCTGGAGATCGAAAGCAGCTCGGAACCTGTGTACCTGAAAAACCTGTCAAGATTAAAGGTTAGGAAAGGCAACAGAATGTATGTCATGTAAAATGCTCTATGCAGATGTATGCGTGTGTCTGTGTGCTTGAGAGATTTCCTCCGATCTTGACGCCCCAGTACCAGTGCTGACAATAACAAGGAGGGGAATCTGGGCCCAATCATGGAAACAGCAATCTCAAACATAGTATCAGCAATAGTCAGATTCGACACATCAAGGATCGAGAACTCGTAGGCAACAGTATTCCCGAGAGAGGCTGTAGTAACACAATAAGAAGCGAGAGATCCTGGATCGGGGAATGGTACCTGTCACAGACACGCGCCAATGGAATGTGAATGATCATGCAAACTAATGCAAAATGCAGGTATGCAACAATATATCCAGGTGGCTGTTGTGGAGATTCGGCATCAACAGTCACTGATGAGAAGGAAACCCCGGTGTAAAACCACTGATCTGATCTGCTAAGAATAACCATCTGATAGGATCGAGACCAAAATTCTGCTCTGTCAAGAGTAAGTGCCTGATAATAAGGACCCCGGGTGCAAGATCAAGAGATATACAGTGATGAAGTCTTCAGACCCCAAATCAAAAATCTGCTCTATCAAGAACAAACAACAACTGCTGATGAGATCTTCAGACCCCACTCAAAAATCTGCTCCATTCAGGACAAACCTCTGATGACAATACTCTGACCAAAGCCTGCTCTATCAAGAACAGACAAACACCCGACGATGAAAATCCTCTGATCAAACCCTTGCTCTATCAAGAACATATCCGCAATTGAGAACCCAACATAACTGATTCACTGTCGAGAAAACCAGGTAGTCTGGAGGTCAAAGTTTCCTGCAATATCCCAACCCCACTCACAGGTATGGACCTAATCCACGGACAAAGGTACGGCATCCTATGCGGTCATCAGCGTCACAGACTTTCATGAGTGACGATACGATTCCCAGAAGGAGTGGCATCATCAAGTCATGAAGAGGCCTCTCTTAGCTGACTTCCAAATGATCGGTCCCCAGAGTCGACAATCCTCACGTCTGGACTCCCCTCAGATCCTCAGGACCGGAAAGGAGCACCTCTGCAAGAATCTCGTCTGAGCGCAGATTTTCGTAGGGAACTGTGCCTGCTCAGCAGACAGGTTCGTCTACTACTTCTCCACAACTATATCTAGGTGTGTACTCAAGCCCAGGTCCGGCTTTTCACTCACAGTAACATCCCTCTCCCACAGCAGCACAGATAATCATATCGAACTGGAAATAAAATGCGGGAAATAAAAAGCGGGAAGTAAAATGCGGGAAGTAAAAATGCGATAAATAAACGCAACCCAACAAGCAAACACACAAACGATAGGATTGACTCTCATAGGGAACCGGAGAACCAGAGATTCTGGGTTCCTTCCCCAGCAGAGTCGCCAGCTGTCGCTTGCGCGAAAATAAGGTGCCGGCATGACAGAAGAGTCGCCACCTTTCGTTATTTATCCCTCAGAGCGGGAAAGGAAACGATCGGAAAAACCTGACGAATAAGGCTAAGACAAGGTCATCGCAACCATTGTCTGGGTTCGGGAGTCGGTTACGCAAGGGGAAGGTATTAGCACCCCTCACGTCCATCGTACTCGACGGGATCCTCGCTTGTTTGTTTACTTGGACGGGTTGGTTATAATCTATCTACCTATCAAGGCTGGCTGAAAAAGAAAAGAAAAATGACTCGGCAAAGCGTCGCGCTTTATGCCTACGTATTCCCGTCTGGAACGAGAAATCAGAGTCAACGTAGTTCGCCTAACTACGGGTGAAGATGGGGAAGGTTGCTCGCTAGGATGTCGCATCCTATGCCTACGTACTTTCATCTGGTATGAAAGATCAGAGCAAACGTAGTTCGGGCAACTACGGGTTATCTCCTGAAAGAAGTGTTTTTTATTGTGTTTGCGATTTCAACCGCACTAGAGACTATGACCTGAGAGTGAATGCGTCGCATGTCACCCAAAGGGTACCATACTAAACATCCATCCTCCGATGGCTTAAGGCTCGTAACGTACGAAAGAAATCATTCATGATTACTGTATCTTAAACTGCTTCGAGATGAGAAGAGAACAGGCCCAACTAGGAGGGAGACTATCAGGTCCTACTGTTGTCATGCCATGGATTCATCCTATGGTTGAAGTTTGAACAGGGAACTCCTAGATGTTGTCATGCATAGGTTTCAACCTAAAAGTCTATCATCAAATCCTCATCAGAGGAAATGAGAGTCCTAAGGGATCATGTCAATGATACACCAAAACAGACAAAAGCATCAGCTTTAACAGTAAAATGCATGCAATGCAAGTGAGGGAGGAAATGTGTGTGGGGCTTCAGCCTCCACAAGCTCATCTCAACCTCAATCCAGTCATGAAATAACAGTAATCATACTGAAGATAAACAACATGCTGTCAAGCAATAACAGATAAGGGAAATGAAGTGCCATCAGGCAAGCAACATACTTGAGAAAGAATCATCTACTCTCTAATCCTAACCCTAACACAGAATCTTGATCAAATCTAAGCAAAGCCCTAAAGCAAAACCTAACCCAAAAGCAATCAATCCCGGTCTTCAAGCTTCAGAACAAGCTTGCCAAAGAAAGGGAGCTAAGTAAGCAGACCCATAGTGTCTTCCTCAGGAAAGCACTAGGAGGTGTATACTCAGGAGTTATATCCTATGTGGCTCAACCACTGTGATCAGTTTACATTCCTCCTCAGGAGAAACTAAACTCACAAGCAGGCTCCAACATCACTGGATATTTAGGAAGTCCTATCTGAACTAGTGGAACTAAGTGAATAGACCCATAGGACCTTCCTCAGGAAAGTACTAGGAGGCTTCCACTTAGGAATTGTATCCCATGTGGCTCAACAACATGTGATCAGTTTACATTCCTCCTCAGGAGAAACTAAACTCACAAGTTGGCTCCAACATCATTGGATACTTAAGAAATCCTAGATAAACTAATGGAACTAAGTGAATAGACCCATAGGACCTTCCTCAGGAAAGTA
The DNA here is from genome assembly GCA_963859935.3 of Lathyrus sativus. Taxonomy (NCBI): domain Eukaryota; kingdom Viridiplantae; phylum Streptophyta; class Magnoliopsida; order Fabales; family Fabaceae; genus Lathyrus; species Lathyrus sativus. The sequence continues at coordinate 920,651,474 of OZ012735.1, forward strand.
CTAGGAGGCTTTCACTTAGGAGTTGTATCCCATGTGGCTCAACAACATGTGATCAGTTTATATTCCTCCTCAGGAGAAATTGAACTCACAAGTTGGCTCCAACATCATTGGATACTTAAGAAAGAGGTGAGAAGAAAGAATGAAAGTCATTCATAGTGCCTTCCTCAGGAAAGTACCATGAACTTCCCTCAAACTTCAGGATCTCAAACCTCACAGACAGGGAACAAGCCGAGCTCCGGGTCTCTGAGTCTTGATCTACAATCTTCTCTTCATGATTCTCTCCAACAAGGTCTTCAAGACAACACAAGCCCCACAACAAATTCCCCAAAACAAACCCCAGAGATGAACAGATAACCACAAAACAGACAAAATCAATAGGCAACTTCAGAAAATACCTAAAAATACTAAACCAATGGGGAAAAATCTATCAATTATTCACAAGGGCCTACAACATCTACCCATAACATCCACATGGGCCTCTACCCAAAAATCAAGACAAAACTATTTAAAGAAAATGAATTTCTTTACCTATGCACAACATAAACCCTAATTAGGATACCCTAATGCTACCCTAATTAAACTAATCAAATTTAATCTAAAAATCAAGAATTAAATCCTATGGGGAACTATGGTTCAATGTCTAATTACACAAAAAAGAATGAGTTAAAAAGACTAAAGGAAGGTCCTAAACAAAATTCTACAAAATCATGATATCAAACTAAACATTATAAAAGCTATTTAAAAGAAAAATCTATTAAAAATATGAAAAGAAAATAAAATGGAGATTTTATTTATCTATATTTTTCTAGACAGGTTTATTAACATGTAGGAAAAAGAAGAATTAAAAAATGTTAAATTTTCTATTTTATATGAATTTTTAAAGAACAAGAAAATATTAAAAGAATAAAAAATAAAAGAAAACAAAATAAAGGGGAGGGGGTGTGATAAGCAAGGCGTGCTAGTTGGTTTTTAATGGGCCATAATTAGGTGGGGTGCGAATAGCACACGGGATAAGCCCAGGCGCACCCACTAATCAAAATGACGGCGTTTTGAGTTGTGAATTTCCCTCCCATTTGCTGATTGAATCTGGGCCGTGAGATTGAGGGACAAAGTCAAATATTCAACATGAATCAACGGTGAGGATTGTGTCTTCTACCTTGGACACCTAGGGTTTCATGAATGCAGTCCCCATACACGAATCTTCCATCATCCATAGCTCTCTCATCTCTCCACCATTTAACTCGATCCAAAAAACAAAATTGATCCTCTCACTGCCCTCTACACATCCATGCCCATAGAATTCATTAAGACTCACTCCACAAAGAGTTACAAAGCGCGCAAGGTCTGGTACCATTTGTTTCACATGGATATGCATGGAAATGGAATGGGCTCATATTAACCTAGAATGATCTACATCTTATGAGGATTACACTAAGCTAGAGAACTAAGATTATAGTACACTAAGGCATGAGTTCTTGCTCCCTAAACAGAAATGGCCATACAACAAACTTCCATGGAATGCTCTCATACTCATCACACTTCATCCCTAATTGGTCTCTATCATGTTTACCCTAACAACAAACCTTAACTATGCATAAATAATGAGATTCAAGAGAAAACGCATACCTTGCAAGTGGTGATGGCTATGGTGTTTCTTCTCCAATCCAAGCCTTGGTATTTGCTACAAGTGATCTTCAATGGACCTATGTGCTTCTGTTTGCAGTGGTTCTTGATCACACTTCTTGAATCAACCTGGCCAATCCTTTATGCAAGTTGGAGTGATCACTTGGAATACATGAGCCAGCCACGAATTCTCTTCAATTTTTCTTGCCAAATACTCAATGTTGATTATGGATGATGATGATGATCAGAATTGTAGTGATTGATGGAGTTTTAATGGAGTTTGGAATGAAAATGCAATTTTGGAGTGAAGGAATCAAAGTGTAGTATGCAAGCTTGAAAATCTCTAACCAATGCATGGAGTCACTCTAGGGCTTATATAGATGAGAATAGAAATGTCTAGAACTGTGGGGAACCTTCCATGAAGTTTCTAGAATGTATCACGTAATGAGAATTTGAATTTGTCATCTTGAGTGAATCCCATGCAATATCATGTTATACCATGCAATCTCACTCAATTTCTCCTCAAATGATATGGTAAAATGAAAACAAAGCCTTACAAGTCCTTGTGTAGCATTTTCCCATCTTTCCTTTTGATGCCTTAAAGTGCAAGTAACAAATTTACAAAGCAACTCCAATTTTTAAGCCTAAACTAAAAAATGTGGCTAAACCATTGTTTTTAAAATGATGTTTCCAATCAAAATGATATATTGGATGACCCATTTTGGATTCATAGATCTCCCAAACCAATTTTCAAATTCAACTTTTTCAACTTATAAGCCCTTTTTAGTTCATTTTGACCATTTTAAAATATCCATGCTCCATGCATTTCCAACAATTCATGACCTTCTTTCTAGACTTAAAATCCCATTTTGAACAACTTTCATGTTTTGAGTTTTTTCATTTGAGGCTTGGAAATAGGAGATATGGCCTTTGCTTAAAATGACCTATAACTGACAAATGACCAAAATACCCCTGTCTTGTTCAAACCATAAGTTGAGTTCCACAAATCCTATCAAGGACTTCTACCACTCAAATTAAAGCTAAGAAGATTCCCTTCAAAATTCATGTTGACCAAGAGATCATAGGAATCATCCTACTAGGGCAAAAGTTGTCTGCAAGTTGGGTGACTTTCAAGGACCCAGATTCACATACTTCTGCTGACCTGTAATTTGTCAAAACTATAACTTGAGCTCTGCAACTCCTATCAAGGACTTCCACCACTCAAATTAAATCTAAGAACAAGATCTACAACATTCATGTTGTGGGGAAGATGAGATATCAATCACATCTAGAGCTAAAACTGCCTGGAAGATAGGGATCAAATTAGGGTTTTTCCACTGACAATCCTCAGAAACCCTAACTCAAAACTTCTCAAACTCCTCAATCATGATGAGTTGGTCTAGGAATCATCTTTATATCATCTCTATGCATCATTCCATGATCTCATGGCCCTTGGATTGGGTCTCAGCCTTCTCCAAATCTTCAGCTGGTCTAGGGTTGACCCAGTCAAAACCTTAATTCTACCATTCATGGTTGAATCCTCTGAACTCTTGCATAATGAATTCTCTGGGCTTCATGATGGCTATCAAGACATCTCATAGGCTTTCTCAAAACATCAAGTTCATTCTCAAAGTCTCAGAATCATCTTAGGAGCATCCATAACTCTCAAGCCATGAGTCACACATCCTTGGTTTCAACCAATTCCTCTGAAGATCTCTTGAACCGTCTGATGAAGGTATCAACTTTCAAACACTAGATGGATAAATAATTGTTGGTCAAATTTTGGGGTGCAACAATGGCACATCGCAATCCTTCATCTTTAAGAACATGATGTCTTCGTCGGGAAATTCAAACTTCATAGGTTGATAGTCATCAATCGGTTGTTGAGCAAGATATTTTGACAGAATACTCCCCTTGATAGCTTTCTGGGAAACATACTGAATTTCATACTCTGTCAAAACCATCTGCCAGCTGGCAATTCTCCCCGAAAGTGCTTGTTTTTCAAAGAAGTATTTAATCGGATCCATCTTCGAAATCAGCATGGTTGTATGATTCAGCATATACTGTCTTAGGCGCTTGGCAGCTCAAGCGAGTGCGCAACACGTTTTCTCCAACATTGAGTACCTAGACTCACAATCTGTGAACTTTTTACTCAAGTAGTATATTGCATGCTCTTTTCTTCCAGTCTCGTCGTGCTAACCGAGAACACAACCCATGTTGTTCTCGAGAACCATTAAATACATGATCAATGGTCTTCCAGCTACTGGAGGTATCAGTATCGGAGGCTCCTGCAAATATTCTTTTATTTTATCGAATTCCCTTAGGCAATTTTCTTTCCAGACAACCGCCTAATCTTTCTTTAGCAATTTGAACATGGGTTTACACGTGGCTGTGAGATGAGATATGAACCTAGCAATGTAGTTCAATCTACCCAAGAAACCACAAACCTCTTTCTCCGTTTTCGGTGCTAGCATATCTTGAATAGCTTTTTTCTTTGTAGGATCGACCTCGATTCCTTTTTCACTGACAATGAACCCCAGCAACTTTCCAGACCTGACACCAAAAGTGCACTTGTTCGGATTCAACCTCAGTCTGAATTTCCTTAGCTTTTCAAACAACTTCAGAAGGTTTACCAGATGTTCCTCCTCCGTTTGCGACTTTGCTATCATGTCATCAACATATACTTCAATCTCGTGATGAATTATATCATGGAACAAAGTGACCATTGCCCGTTGATAGGTTGCCCCTGAATTTTTCAACCCAAAAGGCATTACCTTATAACAGAAAGTCCCCCACGGTGTAACAAACGTTGTTTTCTCCATATCCTTCAGTGTCATCTTAATCTGATTATATCCGAAAAAACCGTCCATGAAGGAAAACACGGAATACTGCGCAGTATTATCAACCAATACGCCAATGTGGGGGAGCGGGAAATCGTCTTTCGGGCTCGCTTTATTCAAATCCCTATAATCAACGCACGTCCGTACCTTACCGTCCTTCTTTGGTACAGGTACGATGTTAGCAACCCACGGAGGGTAAGTTGTTACAGCGAGAAATCCTGCATCCAACTGCTTCTGGACTTCTTCTTTGATTTTCACAGCCATATCTGGTCTGGTCCTTCTGAGCTTCTGCTTAACAGGCGGACACTCTTCACGCAACGACAAGCGATGAACCACGATATCAGTGTCAAGACCGGGCATGTCTTCATATGACCAAGCAAAGATATCACTATACTCACGGAGCATTTCAACCAATCTTTGCTTGATATCACTCTGCAACGCATCCCCTATCTTGACATCTCTTTTGACTTCCCTGATACCCAAGTTGACGACTTTAATTTCCTCCTAATGAGGCAGAATGATTTTCTCTTCTTGTTTCAAAAGCCTGGCTAGTTCTTCTAGAAACTCTCCATCTTCATCAATCTCTTCTTCGGCTTGAAATATCGGATTATCAAAGTTAAAGCGAGTCATAGGCGGCTCTGGAGCGGTGTCATCTACAATGTGAAACCTGCAATGATGATGATTTAATGCTTAAAATGATATACAAATAAGCACAAACCACAATGCCATTTTATTGTTAAAAATAAAACAGGAAAGACAAGGATCCCAATATTTGAATGCAGAAAACGCCCATTGATTGATAAATAAAAGGTTTGTTCAAACATAAACAATTAGGCCCTGAAGACAAACACTTCTATGCTCCGGGTAGAACATAGGGCTATACAATAATCAGAAAAACAAATCATTACTCTTTTGTCGTCACTTGGATGATTTCTTCGACAGACCAGTTGTTTAGGCTTTGTCCTGGAGTACATGGCCAAATCCACGCGTCCATATCACAGTCGCTGTCACCGTCTTCATCAGATATGGCATTAATCTGCTCGAAGATTACACCACCGCTGGTAAATTGATAGGCCCCTTATAGCGCGGCACGCTCTGATAGGAAGAAGATGGGTTGTATCCCAAACCAAATTTGTCTTGCTTGTTGGGAATATTCAGCACTTAGCCCCAATCTTGCGATGCCCCAGCCTTCACCACTGCCTGGGCTTCCCTAAAGGATGACATGGTTACTTCAGGCGCTTTGCTCACGACCGGTGCTTTATCCTTGATTTGCACAGTTTCAAAGGACTAGCATAAAGTCTCATGGATTTCGCCATCAACCTCAACATACTTGAATGAAGATAAATGACTAATCAGTATATCTTCTTCCCCGCAAACAGTGACGACACTGCCACCCACCATGTACTTCAACTTTTGGTGTAGCGTAGAGGTTACGGCGCCTGCCGAATGTATCCAGGGACGTCCCAGCAGACAGCTATAAGCTGGCTGAATATCCATAATGTAGAACACTGCGTCAAACACCTCAGGACCAACCTGAATTGGCAAAGTTAACTCCCTGAATACGGACCTTCGAGTCCCATCAAAAGCTCGTACTACCAAGTCACTTGGTGTACACAATATACCACGGGTATCTAACTTCATCAGCACCTTCTTCGGAAGTACATTCAAGGATGACTCGGTATCAACAAGCACGTGTGACAGAACGACCCCTCGGCATTCAATAGATATATGCAGCGCATAGTTATGGTTTCTCCCCTTTGGTGTCAAATCCAAATCCGTGAATCCCAACCCATTACCTGCATTTACATGTGTCACCACTCCCTCGAGTTGGTTCATAGAAATCTCCTGTGGCACATAAGTTGTATTCAGGATTCTCAACAAAGCATTTCGGTGCGCTTCCGAACATAATAACAAGGACAAAATAGATATCTTGGACGGAGTCTACTGCAAGTGATCAACAATCTTGTAATCACTTTTTCTTATCAAGCGCATGAACTCCTCCGCCTCCTTCACCAGGGAGTCCTTTTCACCAGCTTGAGAAGTTTCTTCCACCACTACCTTACTCTTTCCTCTGTCATCCTTTTCAGCAGCCGCTTCAGGTGACGAAAATACCCTTCCACCCCGAGTAATTCCACCGGCTCCAACTAAGTTGTCCATAGAATCCACTGGTAAACTCTTCAACTCATGTTTCTGTCCATTGCAGTATACCTCAGCTCCGTAGTTCCACGGAATCGCCTTAGTATTTTCATATGGTACAGGACCAGCTTTGGTAATGATGATGGTTGGTGGCCTAGGCGGCGCAGAAATGGTAATAGTCTTATATGGAATCGAGATTGTAGCAACCTCATCCCTCCCTTCAACCATTAATTCTTTAGTCTTTTTATCAGCAACCCTGTCAAATTGCAAGACACCATTGTTCATCAACTTTTGAATATGGTTTCTCAGCTTCTCACATCCCTCAGGATGGCTCAAACATTCAGCACAAGCTTCATCACAACCTGGGAATACCCCTCCCCTCAATAACTTGCTCTTTACAAAACACAACGGTGTCTTCAACTCATTGACATCTGACACCAAATTCAAGCTCTCATCTTCAAGGATAACACTGACCCCGGCTTCCCCATGGTTAGGCATGGGGTTCTGCACGACATTGGGTGCATCGTGCAAAAAGTTTATAGCCTTACTGTTTATGCGATCCTGAAATTTATGCTTAAACACCTTACAGTTGTCCATATTGTGCCCCGGAGCACCAAAATGAAACTCACATCGAGCATTAGCGTCGTAACCAGGTGGTGGTGCCCCTGTCAATGGAGCTGGAGTCCTCTTTTGTATCAACTGCAGCTGTAGAAGGTGTTGGAGCAATTGAGAATATGACATCGGAGGCGCGTCAAATTGTCTATTTACCGCCCTGCCTCGATCCTAAAAACGATGAGGAGCATAATTTTGCTGATTCTGTTGTGGTTGTTGTTGTTGTTGTACCGCAGGTATTGTGATACTTGCAACCTACTGCTGCTGACGATATTGTTGACGTTGATTTCTATTTCTACCCCGAGAACTAGATACTGCGTTGGTTTCTCCTTCTCGCTTTTTATTACCAAAAACCTTTCTATCTCCTCCTCCTGCCGAGGACCCTTCGCCAGCTTGAATCTTCCCTAGCTTAATTCCGTTCTCGACCCTCTCCCTAGTGATAATCATATCAGAAAAGCTTCCAAACATGTTACCGATCAGCTTCTCATAGTATACACCCGGTAGCGTGGCCACAAACATATCAATTAACTCCCTTTCAACCATGGGAGACTGTACCCTGGCTGCCAACTCACGCCACCTCTGGGCGTACTCTTTGAAGCATTCACCATTCTTCTGAGACAGATTCCGCAATTGGACCCTGTTAGGCGCAAGGTCGCTGTTATAATGATAGTGCTTAACGAAGGCCTCATCCAAATCCCTCCAGCATCGAATATTGACTGGTTCTAAGCTCATGTACCATTCAAGTGAAGGACCAGAGAGGTTGTCCTAGAAAAAATGCATCAATAATTTTTCATCATCTGAGTAAGCGGACATCTTGCAATAGTAAGAACGCAAATGAACCCTAGGACAAGTAGTGCCTTTGTATTTATCGAAGTCGGGAACTTTGAATTTCAAAGGTACTTTCAAGTTTGGGATCAACCCTAGATTAGCTATGTCCAATCCCATGGAGTTCTGATTTTCAAAGCTCCGCATCTTCTCTTCAATCAGCTTAAACCTCTTATCAGCCTCAGACGGCAACCCTGCACCAATATCTCGCATAGAGAATGCATCTTCCTGCTGATCTTCATCCCACTGAGGAACGTTGTTACCATGAGCAGCATACGTCATTTCAGGCATAGGGATTCCACCTACATTACCTCCGCCCGGAGGAATCACAACTGGAGGAATAACATTAGCATGTGGCGTGCTACCATCATTACAAGGAGGATTAGCAGCAGCTCCTCCATGAAGTACACCATTACCATCAATCCTTGCAATTAGTGGCTGCACCAGAGTCCTTAGTTTCTCTTGACCATTTGCCACACCCTACATCAAATCCATAAATTGAGCCATCTTATCCCAAAGTTCTTGCATCTCAGCTTGCATCTGTTCCATGATCTTACGCTAATTTCCCTGAGTGGCGTACCGGTGAGTAATCTGGTTGTCAATCCTGAAACAAACTTACAAACCACGGAAATAAGGTTAACGGTCCCGGGCACCTGCGATGCAAAAATGTAAAATGATGCAGTATGCAGACATGTGTATATGCATTAGGGCTATTTCCCCCTCGATTTCAGTTCCACGAGCACAGCACGACAATGGAGAGCTAACAGATAAGCAATAAGCAAACTCCTCATAAATAAAATGAGAGCCAAGAGTTAGATACAGAGCACAGTGCTACAGCAATACAATGGAATCAGAATGACCTCCGCCAACAGGTCTGGTGATGGTCAATATATACATCATAACAACAGACTGAAAAGAAAATACAATCAAGTATGACAACTAGACTGGAAATCCTCTAACAGCTCCTTCGTCTCTGGATGGTCTGGCCTGATAAGCAAACCTCAGATGAGTAACTCTCTCTGGCTAATAGTGGTATGCAGATCCTGAGCATAATCCTCCCAAGCGCCCTCACCAAAAGCCTCCTCAAGCTTACACCTCTTTGTATCATCTCTAGACTTGTAATCATCCAACGTTGCAAGCGCTTCGTTCAGTCTACAATCACTGTCACGTCAAAGTGAGGCTCCAACTACAATCTTCTCATCCTTCCCTTGGAGTTGAGCCTTCATCTTGGCAATTTGTTGTTTGAGCACATCTTCCCTCTCTTTGTTATTAGTGAGGGTAGCGTTCCACTGATCATTAAACCTGGAAATCTCTAGATAAGCTTTATCCAACTCCTTCTTCTTAGAAGTAAGGACATCACTGACAGCCTTCAAATCTAAACCCAGACGCTCACGAGCGCGAATCTCTTTGGTAAGATCTGTACCTAGCTTATTAACCAACTCAGTTTGCCTCTTGCAGGAACGAGTAGCTTCAATCTTTTCACTGCGGAGCTGGATAATCTCTTTCTCCAACTCTTCATTTGCCTTGCGCAACTCCTCTTTCTCGGACTACAACTGGTTATACCTCTGAATATCTACAGTAGTATGCTCCTCAATCATCAGAGGGTACAAAGGCTCACAAGGTGGAAAAGGCATCAACACTCTCTCAACTCTATCCTGAATCCAAGTCACATAAGGATCGTAAGCTCTACTATTACTCTTCCCCCAAAGAAGCTTTCCCTTTGCGGTGAATTTTGTTCCAGGCTTTCTCAACTCTAGCCAAGGTCTCATTCTCCAGCAATCTAGTGAAATACATAGATTCCTGTATTTCCTCTTCTCTCGGAGCCTCTCTCAAGGCATACCCAAACTGCCTTACTGCAAGGGATGGGTTATAGTTAATGCATCTTTTCCTTCCGACCAACGGGACGTTAAGAAAACCCCCACAACTGTAGATAACCTTCGTACCCAATTGATCTCTATCAAACCAAATGATATTCTCAGCAGTCAAGCCCATCAATCTCTCTGACCACTCTGAGGTACCAGCATTATCAATAAAAGGACCGGATTTGGGAAGGTGACACACAAATCACCTGTACAACAAAGGTACGCAACAAGATACGTTCTTCCCTCTCCGGTTCTCGTTCTTATAGTGCACAGAATGATAGACATCGCCCAGAAGCGTAGGTACAAGATTCCCTGAAGCAAAAATGTGGAAGGCATCCACATCCACAAAATCTGGAATATTAAGAAACCACATGATACCATAAATGCACAGTGCCAAGATGGCATTAAACACAACCCAACAACCCTCCTTCGCAAAGTGTCGAGCTCTAGCAACCAGAAAAGGTAGAGGAAAACTAGGCATTCCATTTCTCTTGACCAACTTCCCTTGTAGCTCAGAAGCATCCAAATGAAGATAACCAGCAAGCTTAACCATATCAGGCTCAGCATCAGTGTGATAGAATGGCATCTGGTCCAAGATAGGCACCCCGAGTAGCACAGAGAACTCCTCTAGAGTAGGCAGTAATACATAACCTGGAAAAGTGAAACACCGGAGTAGGGAATCATAAAAATGTAGTAGAGTATGAAGACCACCCAACTCATAAACTGAGGGCTTGCAGACACAAGTCAAAAGCTTCCCATATGATTGCTTGAAATCTTCGATCACCTTCCTGTCAGCTACAGAGATCAAACTCAGCAAAGATCAAATGTCTGAAGTAGGGAACTTATATACCACTGTCTTCTTCAGGCTAGGCTCCATGTCAGCAAAGAGATAAGATCACTAGAATCGAAGGGAAAATATGCACCTGCAACATAAATACATGTCAATGTTAATATGCAGATGAAAAATGCAAATGCAAATGCAACAGGGGATCAAGGTTGCTGTGCTGCTGACTAGGAAGAACCAATGCTTTGCTTCGGCAAGAACATAGCATTGTCATAAGGACCCTCTATATCAAAATCACAGGTCTACACTGAAGAGAAAACCGGGTAGGTTGAATGTCAAAGTTTCCTGCATAACCCTCCCCACTCACAGGTATGAACCTATCACTGATAAGGTTTGGCATCCTATGCGATCTTCAGCGTCACATACTTTCGAGAAACGATGATACGTTCACCATTTCTGGTTTGGCATCATAGTCCAACGAAGCAGTCTCACTTAGCTGACTCCCAAGTGATCGGTCCCCAGAGTCGACAATCCTCAAATCCAACAACCTCTCAACTTTCCAAAACGGACTGGAAAGGAAGCCATCAAAGAGAATCTCGTCTGAGCGCAGATTTCGTGGGAACTAGTGCATGCCAAACATACAGGTTCACCACTACTTTCCGCTTCTAATGTTATGGTTGTTCTTAAGCCTGGGTTTTGGCTTATCCCTCAGTGGAACTCCCACCCAACAACACAACATAAATGATAATATACAATCCTGGAAAGTAAAATGCAAATGCAGATAAAATACAACACATATACACACACCCAGAGATAAACACACAAGCGCTAGGATTGACTCGCATAGGGGATGGGATAATCCCCAGCAGAGTCGCCAGCTGACGCATCGCTGCAAATGAGGGGCCGGCAAGGACAGAAGAGTCGACATCGTTTGTTATTTATCCCAAAAGAGGGAAAGGAAACGATCAGAGAAAACCTACGAAAAAGGAAAAGACAGGTCATCGCAACCAAATATTGGGTTCGGGAGTCGGTTACGCAAGGGGAAGGTATTAGCACCTCTCACATCCGTTGTACTCGACGGGAACCACGCTTGTTATCTATCTAAAGGGTGTTTATATATCTAAGCTACAGGCCACAGGGACAAAAGAAAAGAAAAGAGACTCGAGAGAGCATCGCTTCTCTATGCCTACATACTCTCTCGTGCAATGGGAAAGTCAGAGTCAACGTAGTTCGGAAAACTACGGGTGAAGGTGGGGAAAGGTTGCTCGCCAAGACATCGCCGTCTTGTGCCTACGTATCCTCATCTGGTACGAGAAATCAGAGCAAACGTAGTTCAGGATAACAAGAACACAGGTTGGTTCAAGTGTTTTACCCGAGTAAGGTTAAAACTTAGTTCTAGTAGTTAGGTGTATGTAGCTCAACCATTGGAGACTTAGGCATTACCTGTTTGCGGTAGAACCAAGAGTTAACAAAACTCTCTTTATGAAAAGGGTTTTCCAAATAATCCCAAGGATAAAAAGATTTGATGTTTGTTTTTTGAGTCTTTTATGAAATAAGTGAATTGAACTTTGTTTTTAATTCATGTTGCACTAAAGACTATGACTTAGGAGCGAATGCGTCGCATATCGTCCAAAGGACATACTCTAAACATTCTAGATAATTGAGAGGAGGCCTCCCAATCATCATTTCCCAAATACTTAAGGCTCGTAGTGTACAACATTCATTATCCATTATTAAATGTCTTGAAGAAGTTTGAAGAAGTTTGAAGATGAGAATAGAGAGACACAACTCTAAAAGGGAGACTAAGACTCAACCTAATGTTCTCATGCAAAGTACACCTATGATTGGGATAAAAAGGGAAAGCTACCCTAATGTTGTCATGCATGGGTTCAACCCTAATGTCTATCATAATCAATCTTGAACAAGAAATATTAGAGATCCTAAGGGAACATGACAAAGAAGAAAGAAGAAGAAAGCATAAGTGAAAGAAGAAAGAAGATGCAAACATGCAATGCAAAACAAAGATGAAGAAAGAGGGAGGAACAAAGTGTGAGGCAGTGGCCACCACAAGCACATCTCAACCTCAAGCATGCCAGCAAGATGATGCAAAACAAAATGGAAGTGCACACAAAATAAACTAGGCAAGTTCACACCAAAAGAAAGTTCTTAAAATGGCCTCTCATCCAAGTCAAACTCAAAGTGCAACCAAGAGGCACCAAATCAACTTGGATGAGTCCACAAAGTCCTAGGACAGAAGTTGGAACAAAGAAAGAAGATAGGCAATCCAAAGAAAGAAGCAAAGCAAGGCAAGTTGCAACAAAAGGCATGGTAAAGGACCTAGGTCCTAAACACTTTCAACATTGAACATCAAATGGAAAGCCTAAAAAGAATGCAACTTAGCACAAGAAACAAACCACTTTATGACCTATAAATTGGCATCCAACAATTTCAACATGTAATGAATGTGAATCAAAAAGAGTTGGAAGCATATGGGGTCCATGAGGGTCATTTCCCATCAAGACTAAGTCAAGTGTATGTGTGAACCATCCTTAGAAGTAGCTTGACTTGTAAGGAACCTCAAAAATAGGAAAACAGTTCAAATAAATCCAAATAAAATACCAAAAGCACATAAGGATGTTGGCAACCAGGGGCCAAAACAACTCAACCAAAGTCCATTCAAAACATCACCAAAGGAGTTGATCCACTAGGGTGCTCCATTTAGAAAGGAGGGTTGTCGAGGGTCAAAAAGAAGTTCATAAAAGTCAACCAAAAAACAAGTCAAACATTGACCAAAACCATCCTCAGAGGCACTTCAACTCATCATCAAAATGAGGAAGAAGCCTCATTCATAGGTGATTAAAATTGGTTAAGTATCAAGCAAGAAACAAAGAACAAATGAACAACCATTCAAAAATACCTCCAATCATTTAATTCCATTTTAATTGAAAAATAAAATAAAAATGAAAATAAAAAAAATAAAAAATTAAATTACACAATAAAGTGTCAGAAAATATTTTTGTTGGAATTTTATCATGATTGGAACTATTTTTAAAAATCCAAAATCATAACAGAAATGAAAATAAAATAAAATAAAATAAATAACAAGAAAATGTGTAAATAGCAAGTTTCAACGTACAAACCATTGGGCTCAGTCAGGAAGGGGTGCCGTTAGCACGTTAGGCCCAAACAAAAACCAATTCAGAAGCTGCACAAAACGCAGTGTTCTATTAATTGACGTGGCTGGTCAACAAAACACGCAAGCAAGTAAGGTGAATCACACCGTTCATCAAGCCCGGTCAAAGATTCAAATATGGACAGCTCAGCTGATCTGAGTTTGAACCATACGCCGTAGCCCTAGCTCCGGTCGCCTTCTCCGGCGAGGTGGCCAAAGACCAGGTTCCTAAACTTCATCAAACCTTGACAAATCTTACATCAAATTAAAGGTCCCATCACGTAGGTTCCAAATCCAGGCTTCAAATTCAATTATCATGCATAAATTGTGAGATTCGAACGAAGGAAGTTTTGAGTGTTCAACTGTAAAACTCATCAAACATAGCAGTTAAGATGTCAAACATTGCCTACAAGATATAGGACTTCAGATGCACCAACAATGACCTTAGTTTAGTGCCTAGCATGAGAGAAATATGGAATTGAAGATTACCTAACGGAGTCACTCCGTTGGTGCTTCAATTGATGCTTAGCTTGATCCAAAACGTGCAGATCAACTCCAATAAGTTCAAGGAAGAAGATGATTGCTCCAATTTGCTTTAAACTGATTCAGATCTTGATTCAAGATTTTCAAATTTCTCTCCACTTTCCAAATTTGAACTCTTAGCTCTCTCCACGAATTTGCAATTGTGAGCTCTCAATTTTGATTCTAAGCTTTTATGTTTTGGATATCTGATGAATTGGAGGCCCAATGAGGCTTTGTTGTGATGAAATTTGAAAATGCCCAATTTGAAAGTCATGCCCATACACACGTGATATTCATCTTATACACACTTGAATTTTGCATGGTCTTGTAGCTGGGAACTTAGATTGTTCATGTGGATTGGAATTGGGCTTTGAATTGGTCCAATTATGGAGATTGGAATGAAAACTTATTTGTGAATCAACCTTCATTTCCATGTGTTTTTCACTTTATACGCCAAAATTTCTTTGTGCATTTTGTTTTTTGGTACATTGTGAATCATTTTGAATATGAATGATCGCGACTTTCTATGTCTAATACAACTAACTGCAAGTGCACAGTCTATCGCATAGTAATAATAGATATCGATCCCACAGGGACTCGTAATCAAACTAGTGTTCTCGGGAGTTACTATGTTTAGCTAGGTAGAATATGTTTAAGGGAATAAGATTGTCACTAAAAGGGAACTAAGAATACTATTTAGATTATAATTGATTGAATCGATACATAGTAATTGTGTTCTTCAGGGATTTGATAAGTTACTGGTGTATGAAATAATTTTCAAAGTTTATTTAAGCAGAAAATGGAGATTTGAAGACTCTCGCCTCACGATGGTTATTGACGCTAATCATAATCCTAAGGGCCAAACGTACACTTTCGTATCCCGTTCGGGGTTAAAATTATTTTTTGGAAACCTCTAAGTTCTAATTCATTTTAAAGTGCTTTCGCTGTTATTAAAACAAATGCCTAGTGTTTACTATCTGACCTTACCGCAACTTTCGCTTGTTGGTTCGTATCTTAATTAATTTCCCACTTTCGTGGCAAAACTACTTTTAAATAAGTTCTCGCTTTCGCGACGAAGTTTATTCAGTGAATCAATTTTAAACACTCAGACCATAGATTACTTTTGTGAAAAGAAAGTTTTCAAACCAGTGGTTATCAAATCCCATTCGAATTATTACTACATATCGATTACCTAAGTTTAGCTAGACATGGAATTGGGAAAAACAAAATATAAATAAGAATAATAAATAATAAATTGCATTATAATAAAACAGAAGTCGATCAAAATGAAAACCTGTAAATATGCCAATTGGCCTTTGGGCAGATCCTCCACAGATGTTGGCAGGATTCTGGTCTTTAGTGCCAATTTGATCGTACAGTATAATAGCAATTACAAAAGAGCGGAAATGGGAATAAGGAAATGTAAAGAGAAATGAATACAAATAAAAACTGGAAAGTAATTTGCTCTGGAAATTAAATTCGGCAGCACTTCGTGGTATGAATGCAGCACACTTTCTGAAGTCCTCTGCTTCCCTTTTTATAGAAGTGGAATCCCAACGGTTATCTCTGAGGATGATGGACCTTGAGGCAGATAATTTAGGGAGTAGTGGTCCACTTTATGGGAATTGGAACTGCTCTTTTGACGTGTAATCTGAGTGGGGCGTTTTTGCCTGCATGACGGTCGTCACAAGGTGTGACGGTCGTCACCCGTGTGACGGTCGTCATGAAGCTGTGACGGTCGTCACATCAGCAAAAACTGATTGTTGCGATTTTCATTGTGTTTTCACTCCTTTTTCGTCCATATTTCATCTGAGATTGCTCCTTTTCTTCATGTTGCCTTGTTTAGACGTGATCGTTGAATACCTGCAAAACATCAGAAAAATACACGGAAATAACCCGAAATCGGATCGAAAACGGTTAGACTTTAGTTGAATTATGCATAAAAATATCTATATGATTTTGTGTTATCAAACTCCCCTAAGCTTGAATCTTTGCTTGTCCTCAAGTAAAATATGGAAAAGTCGGCAAGCACGAGGCAACTTCTTCGTTCGCAGAGTTTGGAAAAATCGGGATTCTTGGTAGGAACAAGACGAGTATCATGACGACACTGGACTACAAGTCTTCGGAGGTCTCCTTTTTATGCAAATCGGTCTCAGTCATGCTACTGTATCTTGGTGTCAAGGTTCTCGTGGCAAGTTCACCCTGTTTGTTCTAGCGCAATCACATTAAGCCCGTTGTCCGCACACTTTCAAGGCAAGTCGACCTGTTAGTGAATATGATCTCATTTCTGTTTTTGATCTTCTTCATTTGATCATAAGTTTATGTCATTGATTTCCAATGAGTTTTTCGTGCCGTTGGGCTAAATGCTCGGGTGAGGAGCACCTAACTTAGAAGGAAACGTATCTTATATTCTTGGGCTTTTTAGCTCTCTTTTCATGATTTTTCATCTTTTTGGAGATCATACACTTATTTGCATCGGTCGCTCGCTTAGAAGAGTTTTAGGATGGTGCTGACTGCTAGTATAAACTACTTGGGGTTGAGTTTGCGTAGACACTTGAGACTTTGGTACACGTAGGTGGTGAAACCGACTCGCATAAACTAGAGATCTAAGGTGTCTGGATGATACTGGTTTTGTTAGAACTGTTGTTTCCTCAGAGTTTCAAAACTTGGTTTGAACTCAGGTGCATTGTCGTGGTGCTTTTGCTTTTGAGGAACGAACTAAAATTTTTGTTTACGTTGAATAATGTGGGGATTGTTTGCGTAACGTGAAAAATATATAGACGAGCTTTATTTGCTAGAAATAGAAAGTGTAAAAATAGATATTACTAGAATTCAAAGTGCAGTGAAATGGAAATAAAGGAAATTCAGAGTACAGTGGAATTAAGGCTCCACTCCCACACTATCTCGATCAGTGTCCTCACTGATTCTTGAAGCATGCGAGAGGGAGATACAACTGAAAATGAAAATACAGAATACTGAAATATAGTAAACAATGAAGGAAAAAATGAAAATCTAGTCTCGGCCTCTGTCACGTCCGCGCTGGCGTCCTCTGGCTCTAGCAAGGGCTACTCTGTCCTCATAGCTCATGGCTCCGGTGTGGTAGACGATGTCTCGGAGTCCTTCGACCTGCAGGGTCAGGTTCGCTAGGCTCTCAGTGATCGTAGCTTGGCCGGTGTGAAGTTGTTGCATTTGAGTCCGGTGCCAAGCTTCGAACTGGTCAGCTCGCTGATTCTGCTGCTGCAGCATCGTGAGTATCTGTGCCTGCTGGTCTAGGGAGCGACGGAGGTCCTCTTCTGTGTAGTCTGGCACGGGATGATGACGGCGGCGGCGTGAGGATGTACCTACAGGAGGAGGAGGCTGCGCTGCCTCTGGCTGCTCGGACCTGTCCAACTCAACTTGGATTTCATCTTCGGAATCATGAGTGGGATCCTGAGTAGGAACAGCGACAGCAGGAGGGGCAGTGAGGTCGAACAACCAGTTGGTACGGTCCTCTGGATGGATGCGGGTGCGGGAAGGAAGGATGATGCTTCGGACGGTCTTGCCACGCACAACCGGATGGTATTTCCCGTCAGCTCGGGAGCGGATGAGATGGGAGGCTCTGCAGTGGTCGGTGTCAAGGAACACCGAGGGGATGGAATGGAGGTGCTGGAGGCGGTCGCCAAGGTTCAGCCCAAGTGCAATAGTCGTGACAATCCCGCCAAAGTAGAATGGCTTCGAGCCACGGTTGCAGATGGCCTGAATGTGAGCCAGCAGGAACGGGGCAGCGTTGACAGGTTCATTGTTGAAGACGCAATGAAGAAAGAAAAGCTCCTTGGAGTTCACTTTGTGGTTGCTGTCTCTGGCGAAGATAGTGTTACTCAACGCTCTGTGAAAGTACCTGATGGTTGGGTTATGGATGTGAGTGGCATGCAGGGAGTCCCAACCATCGGCATTGAGGCCGGTCAACTGATACCACAGCGCGAAGGCTTCGTGCTAGAACTGATCAGTGATGCGGAGATGAGCGTTGTCGCCGCGAGGTAGCTGTAGGATGCTGGCAATCTGATTTTGATTCACCTGATAGTTGACACCAAACATCCGGAAGCATGCGGCACCTGTGTGCTGGTTAAGTTCGCCGCTGCTGGTGACGTAAGTGAACGAACTTAAGAAATCAAGAGTGAGTTGTTCGTAGGTTGGCTGTGGGTTAGTGCAGAGGTTCCAGATGCCTGCTCGTTGAAGCATCCAGGTTACACCTTCAAGGAGTCCGAGCTCCTTAAGCGATGGAAGGTGCGGGTAGTGAGTCGGCTGGAGTGACCTCTGATGAAATGCAATGTAGTGTGCTCGTTGTCTTTCGCCTAACTCACCCTCAGGGAAGGTAATGTTGCTGACATCTGGGGTTTCTGCATTCCTGGCCATTGTTGGAAGATGGAGAGGTTTCTGAGGTTTTGGGGGTTTTTTTCTGCAGAGAGGAAAAAATGACAGAACGGTGGTAATGAGGTTGAATTTGGAGTTGAAGTTTATAGTTCAATGTGAGGAGGACGAAAATTCGTAGTGGGGTAGGAGTTAGGATGTTTAAAAGTGATAATGGGGGGAGTGGAAGGGAACACGAACCCTGTTTTATCAGATAGCAGTTCTGGGCTGCGTGACGGTCGTCACATAGGTGTGACGGTCGTCACCCGCGTGACGCTCGTCATGGGGCTGTGACGGTCGTCACAACAGCAAAATCTGCAGAACGCAGAATTTTGCTCTGAGGGCGTACTCGTGGTGATTTTAAAGCTTAGTATTGATACGGTGATGTAATATAACAGCCAACAAGCAACAATTAATGCGAAAACAAAATAATTGAATAAAAACTATAATTGAAATAACATAAAATTGAAACAATTGTATGTAATACATAATGAAAACGAACAATGCGAAAAATCCAAATGATTAAATGAAACTAAACTAGACTAAACTAAACTGAAACTACTGCTACGAGCTAATAACTAATCTTTTCGTGCCTTCAACTCATCGAATTTCTGTGAATAGTAGTCGAGTTGGTCGCAGACTAGATCGATGAAGCCTACCAGTTCGTTGTGCATGCCTGCGATATCAGCTTTTACATTAGTCAGAGCTTTATCAACGTCGTCCAATCTGAGTAACACGGTATCCATTTTGTCGGTGGTCTCCTCAGGGATAGGCTCAGGATAAGTATTGTAGTGTGGAGGAGTCATAGGGTCTACTTCAGTTTCAGAGGCAGCGTCCTCATAGTACATATAGTCGTGTGCCTCAGAGATGTGGTCACTGTCATACATATAGTTCTGGGGTGTTGACTGTGGTGAAGGAGGTCCCATAGGCTCATCCAATTCGTAGAGCCAGTTATCCTTGTTGTGGATGCTTGTCATCAGATGATCAGGCAGTGTGAATAGCTGTACTGGTTTTTCGTTAATAAGGTACTCATACGGTCCAGGTCCCATAGTCCCTAAGATGCGCCTGTTAAAGCAGAATTGTATGTTCATGGGTTTGATGGTACCAAAACGAGTGCTGGCATTTAAATGGAATCTAAGGCCAAGCTGGTGGGCAATCATTGTTACTAGTCCTCCTATAAGAATAGGTGTCTGAGGTTCCAGCGTGAGGCGTTTGAAAGATCTCATCATGAAAGGCACTGCATTTACTGTCCGTCCCTGAGAAGCACAGAACATGATGAATAACTCCTCCTTAGACACTGTGGTAATATTTTCTTCTTTTCCAAACAAGGTGTGAGCTAGTATCTTATGGAAGTATCTGAAGGCTGGGTTATGAATGTCATCATTGTACATTTTGTCTGGTTCAGGGTGATAGTCGCCTGTGATTCTGCCCCAGAAGTGATCGAGTTGCAAATCAATATCGTCATCTTCTGCACTGATGAACACATGCGGTCCGCTAGGGAATCCTAGGAGGTTATCTAGTGACATACGGCTATGAGTTTGGTCCATTCCAAACAATCTGAAGGTAATCAACTCTGTGCTGGATCCAAAACCATAGTTGGGTGTGTATCTGAAAGAACTAAGGAATTCGTAGGTAAGATCCTTGTAGGTAGCGAAACGTGTTTTCAGAGCAGTGTTCTCCCAACCCAGTTGATTGAACAGGTATTAAATGCTATCTGTGATCCCTAGTTTATCCATAGTAGCCTTATCATAATACAGCATTAAGGCGAATTCTCTTTCGGTCAGTGCTGCAAATCTTGCCTTTTGAGCGAGTCCTCGGAAGTGAACCTTTGTGAAGTCGTATTCGGCCATATTCGCAGGTAATTCGGAGAAAACAGAAGGAATGTTTTGAAGGCTTTAAAAATCCTGAAAAGTTTGAAACAGGAAATTGAAGTCAGGATTTTTAGAAACGAAAAGTGGTAGAAACAAAAGACAAAAGAGAAAAAATAAAATAAGAATAAAAGTACGAAAATGAACGAAAGTAGAAAGTAGTAGTACTTTTAGAATTTTTGTTGGATTTTTCAAAGTAAAATTTTAAAGAAAAATGAAATGCAATAACGAGGGAAATTTTGGGTTGCCTCCCAGTAAGCGTTGTTTTTAACGTCTAAAGCCTGACGATAGCTTGGTGAGAAGCTATTCGGGTGTCTGAGCCGGAAGCTCGAGCAATGTTATATTGCTGACTTGAGGACTGTTGTCGTTCTTATTGTAATGTTTTAGACGTTGCCCGTTTACGATAAACGGTGCATTTGTCTTATCGGTAATTTCAACAGCTCCACTCTGAAGTACTTTAGTCACTTCATAGGGTCCAGACCACCTAGATTTTAGTTTACCTGGGAAGAGTTTTAATCGTGAGTTAAAGAGCAATATGATGTCTCCCACACTGAATTGTTTCCTGATTGAACGTTTATCATGCCACTTTTTAGTTCGTTCTTTGTAGATATGGGCATTTTCGTAAGCGTCTAATCGAAGTTCTTCCAACTCGTGTAAGTTCAAGATTCGCTTTTCTCCTGCCTCGGTGTAGTTGAAGTTGAGTGTTTTAATGGCCCAAAAGGCCTTATGCTCTAACTCTACAGGGAGATGGCAGGATTTACCGTAAACTAATTTATAGGGGGTAGTACCTATTGGTGTCTTAAATGCGGTCCTATAAGCCCATAAAGCTTCTTGTAGCTTCGACGACCAATCTTTTCTCGAGGTAGCGACAGTCTTTTCCAAGATCTGTTTTATTTCTCTGTTCGAGACCTCTACTTGTCCGCTAGTTTGCGGATGATAGGGCGTAGCTACTCGGTGTCGGACTCCATATCTAGAGAGAAGTTTATCGAATATTCGTGATATGAAGTGAGATCCTCTGTCACTAATGACGAGTCTGGGTACACCGAATCTAGGAAAGATTGTGTTTTTGAAGAGTTTGATTACTACTCGTGCGTCGTTTGTTGGAGCAGTTATGGCTTCTATCCATTTAGACACGTAATCGACAGCGATGAGTATGTAGTTATTTCCGAAAGAAGGTGGGAAAGGTCCCATGAAATCTATTCCCCAGACGTCGAAGATTTCTACCTCTAAGATTCCTCTCTGAGGCATTTCATCGTTTCGCGAGATGTTGCCAGTTCGTTGGCATCTATCGCACTTTTGTACAGCGATGTGAACGTCTTTCCAGAGATTAGGCCAGAATAAGCCGGCTTGGAGAATCTTAGTGCACGTCTTGGACGTACTAGCATGACCACCATATGGTGCTGAGTGGCATTGGGAAATAATATTTTCTATTTCTTCCTCTGGGACACAGCGACGATATATGTTGTCGGCCCCTCTCTTGAAGAGTAGGGGTTCGTCCCAATAATAGTGTTTCAGATCGTGGAAGAATTTCTTCTTTTGCTGATAAGTAAGATCTGGTGGAAGCACGCCAGCAGCGAGGTAATTAACGATGTCAGCATACCAAGGTAATGTGACTTGGGCATAGACGGCTTCTACGGCTTTTTCGAATTCTGGATCTTCCGAGATTGAGTTGGGTATGTCACTTTCTAATTTGGCTATCAGACGTTCGTACGGGAAATCGTCATTTATCGGTACTGGTTCGTGTCTGATGCCTTCTATTCGGGATAAGTGATCCGCAACAACGTTCTCGGTTCCTTTCTTATCTTTGATTTCTAAGTCAAACTCTTGTAATAACAGGATCCATCTCAATAGTCTTGGTTTGGCATCCTTTTTGCGTATTAGGTACCTTATGGCAGCGTGGTCTGTGTATATTATGATTTTTGCTCCTACTAAGTAAGAACGGAATTTGTCAAGCGCAAATATAACTGCTAGAAGTTCCTTTTTTGTGGTAGCGTAGTTCATTTGGGTAGGATTTAAGGTTCTACTGGCATAGTAGATAGCATGGAGTTTCTTGTCCTTCCTTTGTCCTAGAACTGCGCCTACAGCGTAATCACTCGCGTCGCACATGATTTCAAACGGTAGTCTCCAATCGGGTGGTTGCATGATTGGTGCGGTGATAAGGGCTGATTTCAATGTTTCGAATGCTTTTAAACAGTCGTCGTCGAAGACGAACTCAACATCTTTCATTAATAGGTCGGTCAGAGGTTTTGTGATTTTCGAGAAATCTTTTATAAATCTTCTGTAGAAACCGGCATGTCTTAGAAAACTCCGTATTTCTCGTACGGATTTTGGAGGTTGGAGATCTTTTATAATCTCTATTTTAGCTTTGTCTACCTCAATCCCTCTATCTGATATGACGTGTCCTAGAACTATTCCTTGTCGGACCATAAAATGGCATTTCTCCCAATTTAGGACGAGTTTTACTTTTACGCAACGTTCTAGTACCATTTCTAAGTTTTGTAAGCATCCTCCGAAACTTTGTCCACATACCGAGAAATCGTCCATAAACACTTCCATAATGTCGTCTATAAAATCTGCGAAGATT
The DNA here is from genome assembly GCA_963859935.3 of Lathyrus sativus. Lineage (NCBI taxonomy): Eukaryota > Viridiplantae > Streptophyta > Magnoliopsida > Fabales > Fabaceae > Lathyrus > Lathyrus sativus. Next base: position 920,674,688 of record OZ012735.1, read on the forward strand.
GCCATCATGCATCTTTGGAAGGTTGTTGGAGCGTTACAGAGTCCGAACGACATTCAGCGGTAAGCAAAAGTACCGTAAGGACAGGTGAATGTAGTCTTTTCTTGGTCATCAGGATGGATGGGAATTTGGAAGAATCCTGAGTAACCATCTAGATAGTAGAAATATGAATGTTTGGCTAATCTTTCCAACATTTGGTCTATGAAGGGTAGCGGGAAGTGATCTTTGCGCGTAGCCTTGTTAAGCTTCCTATAATCAATACACATCCTGCTTCCAGTCACGACTCTTTTTGTTATTGATTCGCCTTTTTCGTTTTTAACTACCGTGACTCCTCCTTTCTTTGGTACGACATGAACTGGGCTAACCCATTCACTATCGGAGATCGGATAGATGATTCCTGCATCTAGTAATTTCTTTACTTCATCTCTGACTACAGTGCTCAGGATGGGGTTTAGTCTTCTCTGATGCTCTCGAGAGGTTTTAGAGTCTTCCTCTATTGTAATTCGATGCATACAGATCGAAGGGCTTATACCTTTTAAATCACTTATGTTATAGCCTAACGCGGTGGGGTACTTCTTTAGGACTTCTAATAACTTTTCGGTTTCTGGTTGTCCTAAGTCAGCGTTGACTATCACTGGTCTTTTTAGTTCATCGTCTAGAAATTCATATCTGAGGTTTTTGGGTAGTGTTTTAAGTTCTAAAGATGGGTTCTTCGGACCTGGCATATGGTTTGGGGTCAGTGCTAAGCTTTCGCTTAGGTTGTCGTCTTTATACGGTTTACGCCAATTGTCGTCTTCAGAAATGTCGGGTATTTGAATCTTTATTATTTCTGAATACGTGGTCTCTTCATTTTCAAGTTCTCTTATGCATTCGTCAATTTCGTCTACTAAATAGCAGGTATCGTCTATTGCTGGTGCTTGTAAGAACTTGGTGAGAATGAACTCTATATTTTCTTCTCCTACTTCGAATGTTAGCCTTCCTTTCTTCACGTCTATAATGGCTCCGGCTGTAGCTAAGAATGGTCTTCCTAGGATAATTGGGGTTACAGTGTCCTCCTTAATGTCCATAATTATGAAGTCGGTTGGAATGTAGAATTGTCCTATGCGTACTGGAACGTTTTCCAGTATTCCGACTGGGTATTTCACTGATCTGTCAGCTAATTGTACGGACATTTTGGTTGGCCTGAGGTCTCCCATATTCAGCTTTTTGCATATAGATAAGGGCATAACACTGATACTAGCTCCTAAATCGCATAGAGCTTTGTCTATTACGAACTTTCCTATGACGCAGGGTATGGAGAAACTACCTGGGTCTTTTAATTTAGGAGGCATGCGGTTCTGAATAATAGCGCTACACTCTGCAGTAAGTGTAACTGTTTCGTTATCCTCGATCTTTCTCTTATTCGACAGGATCTCTTTGAGAAATTTAGCGTATGACGGCATTTGAGTTATCGCTTCTGTAAAAGGAATAGTAATATTCAGCTGTTTAAGGAGCTCTACAAATTTCTTAAACTGTCCTGAAGTTTTAGAGTTTATTAGTCTTTGCAGATAAGGGATAGGTGGTTTATATGGCGCTGGAGGTGCTTGAGTTTTTTCACTTGCGGTATCCTCCTTCTCGTTGTCCTCCTTCTTCTCTAACTCAGATTCCTTTTCTGCTTGTTCAGTTGGTTTTTGTTGCATGGCTGAGTTTTCGGTCCTCGGATCGATCGGTTCGTCCAATTCTTTTCCACTTCTTAGTATCACAACATTTGCTTGGCCTTTGGGATTCTGTTCGGGTTGTCCAGGAAATGTGCCAGCAGGTGCGGCAGCAGATGCTTGCTGTTGAGCCACTTGTGATATCTGAGTTTCTAACATTTTGTTGTGGGTGGCTAAAGCGTCTACCTTTCCTGTCAACTGTTTAATTTGCTCGCTAGTGTGTATGTTTTGATTTAGGAACTCTTTGTTTGTTTGAGCTTGAGTTGCTATGAACTTTTCCATCATCAATTCGAGGTTTGATTTCCTAGGTGCATTCTGAGTAGCTGGTTTTTGATATCCTGGCGGAGCAGTAGGCATTTGCAATGCATTTTCGCTTTTGTAAGAAAAGTTTGGATGATTTCGCCAACCTGGGTTGTAGGTATTTGCGTAGGGATTTCCTTGAGCATAATTTACCTGGTCTGGCGGGATTCCGGCTAGCAATGGGCATTCGGGTGCATTATGAGTGGTGCTTCCGCATAACTCGCAATTTGGAGTTACTGCAGCGACAGTTGCAGTGGGGTTAGCGATCAGACTATCGATTTTCTGTGCTAGAGCATCTACTTTAGCATTGAACTTTTCAAGGCTGCTGATTTCGTACATCCCACCTTTCGCTGTGGTTTTCTCTATTGGAGTGCGTTCACCTCCCCATTGGCAATGGTTTTGTGACATGTTTTCTATTAATTGATAGGCTTCACCGTATGGCTTATCCATAAGTGCACCGCCCGCGGCAGCGTCTATTGTCAATCTAGTATTGTATAGAAGCCCATTATAGAAGGTATGGATTGTCACCCAGTCTTCTAGACCGTGGTGAGGACATGTTCTCATCATATCTTTGAATCGTTCCCATGCTTCGTAAAGAGATTCAGTATCTTTTTGTCGAAATCCGTTGATTTGAGCTCTAAGCATAGCAGTTTTGCTTGGTGGAAAATATCTCGCTAAGAAGACGTTCTTCAATTGCTCCCACGTCGTAACGGAGTTGGATGGTAACGATTGTAACCATGTCCATGCTCTGTCTCTAAGAGAGAATGGGAAAAGACGAAGTCTTATCGCGTCTGGAGTTACTCCATTTGCTTTCACTGTGTCTGAAGTCTTATCGCGACTTTCTATGTCTAATATAACTAACTGCAAGTGCACAGTCTATCGCGTAGTAATAATAGATATCGATCCCACAGGGACTCGTAATCAAACTAGTGTTCTCGGGAGTTACTATGTTTAGCTAGGTAGAATATGTTTAAGGGAATAAGATTGTCACTAAAAGGGAACTAAGAATACTATTTAGATTATAATTGATTGAATCGATACATAGTAATTGTGTTCTTCAGGGATTTGATAAGTTACTGGTGTATGAAATAATTTTCAAAGTTTATTTAAGCAGAAAATGGAGATTTGAAGACTCTCGCCTCACGATGTTTATTGACGCTAATCATAATCCTAAGGGCCAAACGTACACTTTCGTATCCCGTTCGGGGTTAAAATTATTTTTTGGAAACCTCTAAGTTCTAATTCATTTTAAAGTGCTTTCGCTGTTATTAAAACAAATGCCTAGTGTTTACTATCTGACCTTACCGCAGCTTTCGCTTGTTGGTTCGTATCTTAATTAATTTCCCACTTTCGTGGCAAAACTACTTTTAAATAAGTTCTCGCTTTCGCGACGAAGTTTATTCAGTGAATCAATTTTAAACACTCAAACCATAGATTACTTTTGTGAAAAGAAAGTTTTCAAACCAGTGGTTATCAAATCCCATTCGAATTATTACTACATATCGATTACCTAAGTTTAGCTAGACATGGAATTGGGAAAAACAAAATATAAATAAGAATAATAAATAATAAATTGCATTATAATAAAACAGAAGTCGATCAAAATGAAAACCTGTAAATATGCCAATTGGCCTTTGGGCAGATCCTCCACAGATGTTGGCAGGATTCTGGTCTTTAGTGCCAATTTGATCGTACAGTATAATAGCAATTACAAAAGAGCGGAAATGGGAATAAGGAAATGTAAAGAGAAATGAATACAAATAAAAACTGGAAAGTAATTTGCTCTGGAAATTAAATTCGGCAGCACTTCGTGGTATGAATGCAGCACACTTTCTGAAGTCCTCTGCTTCCCTTTTTATAGAAGTGGAATCCCAACGGTTATCTCTGAGGATGATGGACCTTGAGGCAGATAATTTAGGGAGTAGTGGTCCACTTTATGGGAATTGGAACTGCTCTTTTGACGTGTAATCTGAGTGGGGCGTTTTTGCCTGCATGACGGTCGTCACAAGGTGTGACGGTCGTCACCCGTGTGACGGTCGTCATGAAGCTGTGACGGTCGTCACATCAGCAAAAACTGATTGCTGCGCTTTTCATTGTGTTTTCACTCCTTTTTCGTCCATATTTCATCTGAGATTGCTCCTTTTCTTCATGTTGCCTTGTTTAGACGTGATCGTTGAATACCTGCAAAACATCAGACAAATACACGGAAATAACCCGAAATCGGATCGAAAACGGTTAGACTTTAGTTGAATTATGCATAAAAATATCTATATGATTTCGTGTTATCAACGAACATGGCATGAAAAAGTCCTAAAACTAATTCAATTGAATTCATGATTTAAAGCTCATTTTCACTTGAAATTTCTTCACCAATGTATCTAACCACTAAAAATTCATACCAATATTGAGTTTCATGATAAAATTTAGGTCATTTGGAGCAACTTTCATGTTGGTGAAAGTTTCATTTGAAGTACTTAAAGGCATGAGAATGACCTATAATGAAAATGACCTATAGTTAAAGTTTCCCAAAATACCCCTGCCTTGCAAGCTCCATATCTTGAGTTCTACAAATGATATGAAGGACTTCTAGAACATTTTGGAAAGCTAAGATCATGAGGAATAACTTTCATGTTCATAAAAAGTTGAGAAGAAACATGCTTCTAGGTCAAAAGTGTCTTGGAAGTTGGTTGACTTTTGTTGACTGAAAATATGTTCATTTGAGACCTGTAACTTGATGGCATCATAAATTGAGCTCCACAAACCCAATGGATGGGTTCTAGTAATCAAAAGAAAGCTTAGAGCATGCCCTACAAGTCTCATGTTTATAATAAAATGAGATTGAACTTGTATATTGAGATAAGTTGTCTTGAAGTTAGCTCCTAAATAAGGGGATTTTACATTGACGTCCTCTGAAACCCTAATTTAGTAACTTCTCAAACTCTTGATTCTTCTTGATTTGAACTTGAAATGACATACTATATGTCTCAACATGAATTCCCATGACTCCAATGAATTAGAGCCAAGTCTCAAACTCTTTCAAATCCTAAATGGACTTTGCACTAAGCAGATGAAACCCTAGGTGTACAATCCTTGACTGCAACCTCTAGCCAATGGTGTGACAAATTAGATGAACTCTCCCATGGCTTCAAAAGCCCTCAATGAGATTCTCCAATATCTTCTATCCATATCCATGAGGTTGTGAACCCTTATGATCCTCAGTTGGCCTCCAAGATAGGAGGTAAACAACATTTGTCCATCCTCTTTTTCAAAGAGCTTTGACCACTTCTTGATGATTGTGAGCAATGGATAACTTGAGTAAGAACTCTTGGTTGAGCTTGTAACCCTTGATAACTCTTCTCTTGAGTGGCACACTCCTCTTGACCCCCTGAAAAGAACAATCTATGCATATGCAAATGCTAAAGAATGAAATGAAAAAAAGCCAAGTAAAGAAAAAGGTTGGGCAAATTTTGGGGTACAACACATTGCAGTGATTCAATCCATAAGATGAACAACATAACTTACTTTCATTTGCAGTGGAATCGATGAATGAAGAAAGGATCAAAGAAGAATAAGTATCAAGGAGATAAATTCTTCATAGAATCTCTTGTCATACCCCAAATTTGTCCTACTTGTACAACTTTCATTCAGTACATCCACCCCCCAGTTATTATTATAAAATTCAAAAAAATGTTGATTATGCTCATGGCCCACACTCACGATATCACAGGGTTGAAATAAAAGTATTGCAAGATTCACGTGAGGTTTGTCAAGGAAGATCATGGTATAAAGTTCCAGGGTGCACGCTCGGAGTTCCAATTAAGGTTTATGGATGAACTCAGGATTTTGGTATAGTTGTAATACAGTCTATATTAAGTTATCATCTCGTTATTTCAAGGCTTTGAGAGATTTAGTTTGTGAAGAATGGTTGAGGTTTAGCCACAATCCAAGTGACGTTAGATCAAGACAACTCTATTTCTTAATCAGATCAAGATGAGGATATAGATCAATTTAGTGTTCCATTTGAGTGGAAACCTGAGAATGATGGTTATGAGAATCATGGATTATGTTTTGAAATTCTAAGTCACGGATTAAGGTTATTTTTTTTCGATCATAATTAAATATGGTTCAAAAACACAAACAAAAGATTAATTAATTTTCCTGATTTCATTCGCAATGATTGTGTTTGATTCAATTTGGATTGGATATGGATATCATAGAAACAGAGATCTATTTCATTTATCTCAATTTGTTTTTGTGAAAGAACTATATGGTGCAAATAGAAAATGGTGATACAAAAAGCCCAATAAGATTTACTTGCTCAAAATAAATTAAATCTTATGTCTTGCATGAGGAAAGAGCCAATTCAAAAAATATATATGATGTCTTCCATGTTTATTATCAACTCCTGACAAAAGTTCAAAGCTAAATTAAACTATGCACACTTTGTTACAATTTAGAAGGCACATGACCCATGACACCAAAAGACCATTTTGACATCAAAAATATGTTCAGCAAAAGTGAATAAGGACAAAAGATGTTACTACAAGCTGCAGCTATTGCAAAGCCAATACAGCTTCGATTTGCATCTACGGACAATTCATTTGCGGTACCTCAAACCACCAACTCAATGGGCATATGCCGTGAAGCTCACTGATAAATTACTCGCACAATAACGACAAAATTGGATTTCTGCAAAAGGGACCCACCAAATGGTAACACTGCGAGCAGCAACATCTCAAAACTACACTCATTACCAACAACAACCACTTGTGGAAGAACAAAACACTCTCCCTGCTATCTGTGGATTCTCTGGTTTACGACTTTTTCTGTCTCAAAATAACCAAACAAACCAAACCAACAGAAACAATAACGGTGTTGTTGATGTTGTTGGTTCTTCTCCTTCAATGGAAGAAACCTCGGCTACAACAAACTGGATTGACGGTATTTTGAAGGATCTCATTCATACTTCAAACAGTGTTTCCATTCCTCAGCTTATCAACAATGTTAGAGAGATTATATATCCTTGCAATCCAAACCTTTCTCTTGTTCTTGAACACAGGCTTCGTCTTCTAACGGAACCAAACACTTGTGTTCCAGAGAGAAAAAGAAACAGCACTGAACAAAGTGTTGTTAACGTTAATGGGAGTGTTTTAGCAGGTTCTGATGTTAATAACTCTTCAGTGAAACTCATGAACCGTGTTGATGATATTGTTCCAACAAGTTTACATTTTTCTGACTCTTCAACTCTTCTGAATCAAAATCAAAACCTGTTTCCCAATTGGGGTGCTACTCAAATCATCAACAACAACAACCCTTCAATTTCGTTGGTTACTTTACCTTCGCAACAACAAACTCACACCTTCAACTTTTACTGTCATGACACCAGAACCGCGACAAACCATACCCTGCATCCACCACCAATATGTACAAAAGTCAGACCGTACAACCCACAGTAAAACGACAACCGCTTCTCAATTCCACTTCTGCCCTCATTTCCCCTTAAAATAACACGCAACAGAGCTCCTTAGGGGGGACTTGTGAGAATACCAGAAAAATGACCCACACCAGACAAAACCTTACAAAATCGTACCATGCCTGCTACACCAATTCACCACAGCAGACAAAACCTGCAAACATGTACAAACCAAGAAGACCATTACAACCTGTCAATGAGGGTAACACACAAGAATAATATAAAAGAAAACTCTCCCAAGTTGGGAAAAAGAGGAGGATTTCAGAAAACCAGATAAAATCCCCTCAACCTCCAAAACAACCATGGGTTCTCCTTCCTTCAAAGCCTTTAACCCCATACCTTCATCTTTAACCTTCAGCGAATCCAAACATCAACCTTAAATCAAACAACCCCAACCATAATTCCACCTCTTTCAAATATCAAAACCTCATACTTCCCTCTCATGACTTCAGAAAATCAACCTTCAAAGACAAAAGCTTAAAACTCCTTTTCACCCTGTTTTTTTCCGAAACGGACCTTCAACCTTAATGGTGAGGAAAAGAAACCTTTCCACTTCCTTCGATATTCACCTACTCGGTTTCCACACCCTTCAACCTGAACTCCTTCACCTTCATGAAACAATAACCTTCGGAACTTCCAATTTCCTTCAAAATCAACAGCAACAAGTTGAAACCCTTCACCGAACCCTCTTTTAGAACCAAAACCGAACCCCTTCTTCAACCTTCATCAGATTCCCCAAAACCATAAATTCTTCATTTGATCTCCTTCCTCCAATCACCGTGAACCCTAAACGAAACCCACAACAACCCCTCCTCCGTTATCACAACCAACTTAGAATCTTCAACTTCAACCCATTTTTAACCAGAAACTTATGTCAAAACAGAACCGAGAAATGGAATTTGAGACGAAGAGAGACTTCGAAGCGATGCGAATCTGAGGTGATTGAAAACCATACACACGTAAAACGAAGATTTCAAGCATCCTTAAGTTTTTATACCACGAAAAGGTTTGAAGTTACCTGTGTCATACCCCAAATTTGTCCTACCTGTATGTAGCCTTCATCTTTACATCTGCTCACCGGCTACTGTTCAAAAAAATCAAAAAATACATATGTTGTTTCTACTGGTCAAGTAATGAATTTAGTTTCACTGGGATCAAGGCTTGTATGCACAGTTCAAAGTTTGCTTGTCTCAGGATTCAATTAGGGTTTTATGCAAATTTCAGAAGTTCATATATCAACTCATAAACCTTATGATTTTAAGGCACGGTTCCTGCCCAAGGTGGTGCAGCTTCAAGTTTTATTTTAAAATCGAGCTTTGATTCAAGGAAAGTTCAAGAGGTTTTAATCCATTCATTCATTTTATCCACGCCATTTGCAATTTAATTTGCCAAAGAAGGAGAAAATCCTATTCAGCCCAACTTCAAGTCCTTATTGGAAGGCCCATGTTCATATTCATCAATTTTTCTCCATTTCATCCATTTCTTTTAAACTTTTTGATCACTCTTATTCTTAATCATCAAGATTCATACACCAAATTTCTCAAAATAATCATATGGGCCAAAGTCACAAAAATAGAGAAAATCATTAGTTTGTCCACTATTCCAAGTTCATTAATTTATTTTGAATCTATTTACCATTTTCTTTATATAAACCCACACCATAAGAGCCTATACAATCAAGCCTGATTGAAGTCTTCTTTATTAACGTCTTTGCTGTTGTCACCTGCTTTTTTCTTTCATTCTTTTTCAAGGTATAGCCCAAATGAGCCATCAGTTTTGTTTTGCCAAGTTTGCTGCAGTTTGTTACTACTAGAGCCACAAATTTATCATGTGTGGAGGTGGTGTCACACGGCTATATGCTAATGTTGTTTTATTTCATTAGACACAAAGAGCACTTTGGACAACGAGCCAAATAGAAGTAGTGCAACAACGAATGAAATTAAACCAAAACTTACAATTGCAAGTAACTATTAACAGCCCAAGAAAATATAATTACAAGTGAAAAGGGATATTGGTTCACAGAACACGACAGAACGTCCTCAACTTGCAAATGTACAGTTTGTGTGTCCCACTCCTCAGCAGCAACCTTACATCCAAAATGCAAGCAGACCCTGACCCCACAAGCTCGCACCTCACCAGCCATGACAGATCTGCCCACAGCAGCAGCAGAGCCACAACTTATCACCAAAATAAAATGGCCACTCCAGCATACCTCTGTCCAACTTGTACCGCATAAAATTACAAAACTTGCAGGAAGTGAGGACCCCACAACTTCATACAAAGCCCAACCTGTACCTACATTACACAAAAGGAACCATTCCATCATGATCAAACCACAGCATAAAAAAGGGTAAAAGAAAGAAAGGAGGTTCAGCAGACCAAAATCTGCTACAGCCAGACAATTACCTGCAATAAGCCCCATAACCGGCTGCAAACCTGCAAAACCAGTACTTCAAAAACCATAACAAATCCCACGCCAGACAACCAACTTTTTTTTAAAAGCTTGCTTCAAACCAACCTCAAGGGGGGAGACCACACAACAGATCCTCACTCCAGGACTCACGCACAAAAACACAGCCCACACACCTCTGCAAAGATGAACCACGCGCAAGGAAAACCTGCAAAAGGTAACTCGTACTACTGTCTGCTATAACCAATGCAATAACACTCCAAACAACCTGCTGCAAACTGTACCAAAAACCGACAACCACACTAAAATGCAACATCACTCCAAACTTTACCTGCTATTACTTCATTACACACTAGATAATACAATACCTGCATTGAAAATGATCGGTCACACAAGGCAAGTTCAGAATCTGCATATGACCAAAAGAAAAGAAAAGATGCAATATACACTCATGACCTGCAGCATCACGCAAGGGAGAACCGGCTCGCGAGAGAACTTGAACAAATTTTGTCTTCCTTCAACTTACAATTGAACATCACCTTCTTCTCATTCACAATCCCCACCATTCCAAAACAATGAAACCTTTTCTTTTCTTTCTCATCACATTCTCTTTCTTTTTCCAAGCACAGTTACCACTAGTTTCTTCTGCTACAACTCTTCTCTTTCAACTCATCACTCTCCTCTCGATAAAATCAGCCCTCATTGACCCTCTTAATCATCTCAATGACTGGAAAATCAACCCTTCTAATTCTTCCTCTGCTTTCTCAAACTCCAATAACTCCCAAGATCCAATTTGGTGTTTTTGGAGAGGCATCACTTGTCACCCAAAAACAGCACAAATCACTTCCCTAAACCTCTCTCACCTTAATCTTTCAGGCACAATCTCACCTCAAATCCGCTACTTAACCAGCTAACCCACTTGAACATAAGTGGAAATGATTTCAATGGAACTTTTCAAACAGCAATTTTCCAACTCAGTGAGCTTAGAACACTAGACATTGGCCATAACTCCTTCAACTCAACTCTCCCACCTGGAATATCAAAGTTAAGATTCTTAAGATTCTTAAGAATCTTCAATGCTTTCAGCGACAACTCCACAATCTCTCTTCTATAAACTTGACTCCCTCTTTTCTTCCACAAAGGCAACAACCCGAAAAACCCTCAAACTTCCACATTAAACAAACCATTAACCTTCATCCAAAACGCCACCTTCAAACCTCCATACCAGACCTTAAAACCAGAAAAAACCATCTCAAAATCATTCGGAAACACTTGCAGTATTCATTTTCTTCAAAACGACCTTCAAACACATTTGCAGACCTTCACTCTTTCAATCTTCTCTTGCTCAATAATGGAACCAAGAATCTCCTTCAAACTTTAATATCCACAACTCATTTTAACCACAAACCCTTCCACCTTAAACCTCCATAACCTTAGAACAACAAACAACCCACCTAACACTTCTTCAATCTTCTTCATGTTCAATTCGAATCACCCAGAACCTTCATATTCTCCCAAAAATCTAATCTTTTTGTTTTGACCTCGTTCTGCCATTCTCGCCGTGAAACAACAAACAGAGCTCCACATCCTTTCTCCTTCAACAATCCGGACAATCCAACAAAACCTTCCAAACAACAATCTGCAAACTTCTTCATATTTTTGACCATAACTAATCATCTTCAAATTCCATCGAAACTTGTTTCAAACCTTTCAACCTTCATAGCTCAACAACCAACAAAACCCATTGGAGAAACTACTTCGACAACCACCTTGGAACTCCATTACAACCACCATAGAAATCTCACAGCTTCAATCTTTTCGAACTTGAAACACCGCAAAACCTCCATCATTCAAACTTCATCTTCCAAATTCATTCAAACTTTCAAACATCAAACAACCCCGAACCTTCGAACAGCCCAGATTCACCTTCAAACACATGAAAACGCCACTCTCACCTTCATTCTTCAACCATCTCTTCAAACCCTTACACAAAATAAACCCAGAAACGCATCTCACCGCGATTCCCAGCTTCAACCTTCACCAGAAATTCTTCATCTTCCACAAATCCAAGCCGTGAAACAAAAACCCCAAACATTTAACCTTCAAACGTTCTCGCTCCAATCCATTTCTGGAAACTCACCATAAATCCAACTTCCAAACTTCAAACCCCTGTTCCTCCAACCGTCACCATTTTCCTCTTCTCCGCCGCGTACTCCCTTTCCGTTTCACCTCTTCCACTACTCAAACGAAACCTTGAACCGCTTCCGCCTCCTTCGACCTTCAACCAAATTGAACCCCAATCCAAAACCTAATAAAGTCACGAAATTAGAGAGAGGTAGAGGTGAAGAGATAGAAATTGAATGAAATCGGCGAGTGAACCAAGTACAAACCTGACATTTTGTCGAATAATGCGAAGAAGAGAGATTCACGTTTGTTGATGTTGATATGTCGACATCTCATTTCCAAACCCAGGTGTCGTCGTTTTGTTCTCAAGACGTTGTGGGGTTGGACCGTCCTGGTGGCTAATTTCCTCTCCCTGTTTTCTTTTCCTATTTTTATTTTATTTTATAAATATTAATTTTGGTTTTTGTATATTATTATTATTATTATTATTATTATTATTATTATTTTTTGTATATATATCATTTTCTAAGTTATTTTATATTTATTTTTTTAGAACTTTAAAATTATTTTATATTAGAGTTTTGAGATTATTTTCTATTTTAGTTAAATCTTATTTCTCATTTGTTATTGGACCTTTTGTCCCATTTTCATCTGTTTTGGTCGATGACGAGACCTCCGTAATTCATTACCAGTCAAATTATTGATAGGTAATGTTGGATCTGAGACCACCTCTTTTCTCTCTTCATTACTTGTCCCGACTCGATTCAAAAACATTGTCAAACCATCTTTTAAATCATTATCTTTGTATTTAATTTAAAGGAGGGGATTAAGTGTAGACTTTCTTCCTCTCCGAGCGTTGGGATGCCCACTGTAGTGAGGGTGGTTTCGACACTCGTCTTTCAATACGAAGACGCTTCCAACATTTCCTCATAAAACCTCGGTCTCGTACCGAGTATACTATCGATAATAAATTGATTTCTCTTTGTATCGAATTAAAGAGAGAAGATTGGGTGTAGACCTCTTCTTCTCCGAGTGATGGGATGCCCACTGTAGTGAGGGTGGTCTCGATACTCGTCTTTCGATATGAAGACGCGACTTCTTCCACCACCTCTCCTTTCACAACTTCCTTTCACAATTTTCACACCTAAAACCTCGGTCCTGTACCGAGTGTATTTTCAAATCTTTTCAACCAAAAACTTGAATGGTCGTGGAGTGGTTAGGCGTAGGCCTTCTCCTATCCCGAGTGCTGACGTTTACCGTAGGGTTCTCTGTCGCAAAAAGCACTTACCATTCAAAACCAAAAACACTTTGATAAGAGAATGAAGTTCTCTTTGTGTTGAACTAAAGAGAGAGGATTGAGTGTAGTCTCCTTCCTCTCCGAGTGTCAGGATACTCACTGTAGTGTGTGTGGTCTTGATACTCGTCTTTAAATACGAAGACTCTATGTTCGCCACACATTTTTACAACAAAAACTTTGAGATAAAGAATTGGGTACTACCCGTAGGGGTTACTATCCGAGGACCTGTCTCGCCCCCTAAAAAACGATCCAATCAATCAAACGTGACTCCTTGCCCCGCGTGGCGAAAACTAATCAATCTTGCAAAAGGATATGTTACGTCCGTTCTACCGCAAACAGGTAATGCCTAAGTCTCCAACGAGCGAGCAGCAAAACACCTAACTGCTAGAATGCGCACGATAGCATCATCCATAAAAAACATCAACACACCGTAGGCCGAACTACGGCTGCTCTGATTCTTTACTTCTTTTAAGTAAAGATACGTAGGCACAAGGGCCACAATCCTTGCCGAGCACATTACCCCATATATCTGTAGTTCCCCGAACTACGTCGACTCTGACTTTCTCACATCTATTGAGAATACGTAGGCATAGGACTGCGAAGTCCTACCGAGTCTGTTCTTTCTCTTTTTCCCCGTTCTCTCTTTCCTCCTAATTTTCCTGTTTCTAACCCTTCTTTTACCCTGTAGAACACTTCTTATAGCATAATGTTTAAGCAAATAAATTCACACATCGACAAACAAAAGGTTCCCATCGAGTACGATGGATGCGAGGGGTGCTAATACCTTCCCTTCGCATAACCGGCTTCCGAACCCGTTCTTGGTTGCGAGACCATCTTATCCTTTTCTTTCCTAAGGTTTTCTCGATATTTTCCTTTCCCCTCATGGGATAAATAAAGTTCGGTGGCGACTCTTCTGTCCTTTCTTTTTCGCCTCCCCGTCGTTGCACGATGCATTTTTTCGAGTAGCGACAGCTGGCGACTCTGCTGGGGACACCTAGCAAGCCAAGCCTATTTTGTTTGTCGTGTTTATGATTCTATTTGCCTATGCTTTGATTCTCTAACCTATTGGGTTTATTGGATGGTTTGTGAGATAAAGCTTTCTACCCGAGCTTTCGAGTATACACTAAGATTAGGAGGTGGTTTCCTTCTGATTTGCGAGACTTAGGACTCGTTGAGTTGGATTGAATTCCACCGCTCAGATGAGACCCCGTTGGGATGATTATGTCTTACGTGTAGTCGTAATGACGTCTTTATTTCCGACGTGGGAATCCGTGACTCTGAGGACCTTTGTAGAACCTTATTCCAAAGGTTGCTAAGACATGACTCTGTGTTCATCCTTTGAAGGGATTACCGTCTTACGAGTAGTCGTTCTGATGGAAAACTTTCGAGGGTTAGTGCATGGGAATTTGTTTTAAAGCCTTTGGAATACCCTCTTATAAACCAATAGATAGCCCAACCAAGGGGAGAGATGCCTTTTGTTGTTGTCTTGTAGGATCTGTTACCTTGATCCTTGTTGTGGATCTGTTCTCGTGTGCACTCATTGCATTGCATTTGCATAAATATCTCTGCATCATTATGCATTTTCTTCCCAGATACTAAGACCTTACCCGTCCTCTGTCCATAACCCGCAGTTGATTTCCCGATACTCCCGTTGAACTCGTGAGAGCTGTGAAGAGTTTGAAGCAAGAGGGACGCAGACTCCTTGAAAAGCCAAGACAGACAATGCAAGCCGAGGTAGCCATGGAGCAGAAGCAGACTATGGAGCATGTCCAAGCAGAGTTAAGGGGAGTCCGAAGCCAGATGGGACAATTCATGGTGGATATGCAAGCTTTGCGTCAGGATCAGAAAACGCTCAAGGAAGAAGTTCATCAACTGAAAACTCAGATGAGCCAGATTAGGGAAGTCATGGAAAATATGCTAAGAAAGGAAGGAAATCTCAGGCCTGAGGTCGTAGCAGAAATGATCGTTCAGCCCGTACCTATGGAATGTCTTCGAGAGCGCGATATGCCTCGTAGATCTTTTGCACAACCTAAGATTCCAAGATTTCCCCGTCAGGAGCTACCTCTTATTTCCCAAGACAATCCTAAGGTTAGGAGGTATGCGCATAGACTGAAGCGGCCCGATAGAAACTTCGACCAGATCCCTATGACTTATACTCAGTTGTTGCAGATTTTGCTTCAATCTCGATTGGTTGAACTTCGGACTCTAGCTCCATTTGTTGGTAAGCCACCACAAGGCTATGATGCAAGTGCCCATTGTGATTTTCATTCTGGGGCACCAGGCCATAATGTGGAAGAATGCAAAGCTCTTAAATACAAAGTCCAAGACTTAATCGATTCAAAAGCATTCGAGTTCACGCCAAGCGGTGTGAAAGTGCCAGATGGGCTTATTCCAGTTGCTGTAAAAGAAGTGGATATCCCTGCTTCCTTCCCTGAAGCTGCATCAGGTCATGAGCGTATCTTACAATCTTTGGTTTCAGAATCTCCATGCCCACAGCTATTGCCTATTCCTGGGCCAAATCTGAGGATGAAAGGGCCTGCACATGAGGAATGCCCTAGTCAGTGCCAACAACTTTATGTTCCTCAGCAACAGAACTGTCAGCGCCAAAATCAGAGAAGGCCTCACAACAACTTGGAAAGAAGGACTGCTCCTCTTCATCCAGTCCCTATGTCGCAGAGTCAGCTTCTCCCATATCTGATTCAAAACTCATTGGTGGAGCTTAAGACTCTTAAGCATGTGCCAGAACCTTACCCTCCTGGGTATAATCCCAATGCTCAATGTGGATATCATGGAGGATCCATGGGGCACGCGACTGAAGAATGCAAAGCCTTCCAAGCCAAAGTGCAACAACTGATTGACAAAGGTTACATTTCCTTTCCAAAGGGGAGTTTGGTCGTTCATGTCAACCTTTCAGCCGGCTAAGCTCGAAGATTCCAAGGGTCATCTCCAAAAGCCAGTGGTCCAGACAAGCAGACGTCCTCAACAATGGCAGCCCTTAGGCTCTTTTATCATTTGCATCTTGTAGTTTATTTCCTGTTAATTGCAACGTGTGTTTAAACATTGTTGTTTTGAATGGTATTATTAATGAAGTGATTATGCATTTTCCGAATCAGTCACGTCGTATTCACTCATTATTTCCACTTAGCACAAACACATACACCTTTTATCCACTCTACTCTATCACTGTTGTTTAGCAAAGATTGGAGGGAGGATGACGAAAACGAAATACCCATAATTGCAAATTGTTTGCTTTCGGAATAAATCTCGTCAATGATGTACAGGCATTGTTTCAAATCCCCTAAACACCGGAGATATAAGGATTTAATCCCTAGTCAACCACTTCGAGCCTAGAAGTAGGAGTTTCCTTCGGATATTCAAACCCTTAAACACTCAACCTGGGGCAGGGTAGTGTTCAGTTAATCCGATTCAACAAAGCAAAAACCGAAAGACGGTTGTTCGTCAATGATCCATGACATGGCAGTCACAATTCGCCAACAAAATTAGGAAAAATATTAAAAGCCTGCTAAGTCAAGCACCTCAAAGGGGACTTAGGCAAAAATTAAGGCAATCCCGATGGATCTTACAAGCAAAATCAGTCCATGTAAAAGCTAGGGATCAATAAACAAAAGCAAAAGAGGTCCTCAAACCCTCAACAAAAACAAAATAAGATTCAGTGATCACCCAAAAGGGTCACTGACATCCATCAAAATAAGGTGACTGTCATCTCAAGCAAATCTTGGACCATCAAGCTTACACCGTCAAGGTAAGCATGCACAGAATTAACTGAACGTAGGTATGGAGATCATCAAGAAGAAGGGGTGGGTACAAATTAATACTTTGAGCCTAATATCCTTTGTTTTATAGCCGTGAGCCAGACCATGTTACAACCCTCGAAAGACCTAATTGAGTCGAGGTTTATTCTGAAAGCATACTATCGCAAGGTTGCGTAATCTGACTCCCACTTATTTGCTAATCATCAGCATTGGTGTCAATATCTTTGCTATATTTTTACACCAATCAAGTTAGCATAACGTTTGGACTAATGGTCCATTCGTGTCACTATCACGACACGTAATAAACGACATTTTTTCAAAAAAAACTTACATGAACTTTGCATTAAGATTACCATTCGTGAACAAACAAGTTTTTAATTGCAAGTCTGTAGTTGGCATAGAGGAAATTCCAACACGAAGCAATCAAGCAGGACTGGATCATTCAGCAGTCTGGATCAGTCTGAGGCAAATCCCCAAACAATGGTCAATCATGGGGCAAATCATTCAAGAAGCGGTTAATCATAAGTGAATCACATCAATCAGGGGCAGGCCACCTGGAGTTTCTTTGACTTGAGGATAGATCCATCTGAAGTTCAATCATAATAAGTTAAGTCGCTTCAACGCTCTTTCAAGAGCAAACTATTCCAAAGAGTATATTCAAGTCAACCACCAGTATTTGTTTAAACAATGATGAACCCTTTTGTGGTACAAACTCTGGGGCAAGCCATCTCGAGGTCGTCTCATTGGCAAGTTATTCAAGCAAGGTCATCCTCATCAACAATTGTTGAGTTCAAAACGAGTGTTGGGGAATCATACCATCACCTCACCCAAATAACCTTAACCTTCCGAAAAGGCCTTGCTGTCATTGGATCCTTCATCCCACAGCCTAAACCTGTCAAAACCTTGTAACCTTTAAACCTCCAAAGTCCAGTTCTTGCCTGGCAAACCTTTGTACCGGTCCCAACTGGTCAAACCTTTAAACCTTCAAACCAGTCCTATCTGGTCAACCCTTCGCTGAATACCAATTCCCACCTGGTATATGTCAGTTTTTTTTTTAAAACCAGCTCTCCTCTGGTCACCCTTCTTTTAGCCATTTCACCAGTTCTTGTCTGGTAAACCTTATTCCAAAGTCCAGCTTCCATCTGGCAAACCACAAAATCAGCTCTCCTTTGACAGCTTAACCTTTCGCCAACCAGTCCCATCTGGTCTACTCTTCGAACACCAGCCCTCACCTGGTACTTCCAACTCAAAGTCCAATCAGCATTGGCAACCACCAAAGTCCACCAAGCTGGTGTCTCCAACCTGTATTCCCAATCACCTGCATTTCCATTACCATCTGCGATCATATGCATCATACGCATTGCATTCGGCTTTATAAGCATTTTGCAGCATACGCATATCCAATATCGTATCATGCTTCTCCAGCCCTTGCATCTTCGCGCTCTAGCATTTGCATTTGCATTTCCATTTATGAAACATCATTATCAATTAAGCAGCCGCATATGCGAGTTCAGATCCAGGATCAATCTTGAAGATTCCCAAGATCATCATCAGCCAGTCAGGGGCATTCTCCGCAAGATTGTGGGTGTTCCCCACGAAGTTGTGCAACTTTTGTTGCGCAAATTCAAGAGCTTCAAAGCAACCATTATCCTAGTCAGGGGCATCCCCTGCAAGACCGTGGTTTTCTCCCACGAGAGTCAGAGGATTTCAAGATCATAATCAGCCTAGTCAGGGGCATGTCATTCAAGACTGTGGGTGTTCCCCACGAAGTTGTGCAACAATTCGTTGGGCAAATTCAAGAGATTCAATGCAATCATCAGCCTAGTCAGGGGCATTATCTGCAAGACCGTGGGTTCTCCCACAAAATTCAAGATCACTAAAGCAAAATTCAGCCCAAACCAGGGGCATCTTTTCAAGACCATGGGTGTATTGCATGATGTATTGTAACCTCGTGGTTAATCAGATCTTCAAATCAACAATCAGCCCGGACAGGGGCATCTCCAGTAAATCCATGGGCGTTTCCCAGTGAGTTGTCTCCAGAAGACTTCGGTGATAAGTGGCAATCTCTTCAGAGAAGCTTATCCATCTTCAGTGATAAGTGGCAATCTCTTGGGAGAAGCTTATCCATCTTCAGTGATAAGTGGCAATCTCTTCAGAGAAGCTTATCCATCTTCAGTGATAAGTGGCAATCTCTTCAGAGAAGCTTATCCATCTTCAGTGATAAGTGGCAATCTCTTCAGAGAAGCTTATCCGTCTTCAGCGATAAGTGGCAATCTCTTCAGAGAAGCTTATCCTTCATCAACGATAAGTGGCAATCTCTTCAGAGAAGCTTATCCTTCATCAACGATAAGTGGCAATCTCTTGGGAGAAGCTTATCCCTCTTCAGTGATAAGTGGCAATCTCTTCAGAGAAGCTTATCCGTCTTCAGCGATAAGTGGCAATCTCTTCAGAGAAGCTTATCCATCTTCAGCGATAAGTGGCAATCTCTTCAGAGAAGCTTATCCATCTTCAGTGATAAGTGGCAATCTCTTCAGAGAAGCTTATCCATCTTCAGCGATAAGTGGCAATCTCTTCAGAGAAGCTTATCCATCTTCAATGATAAGTGGCAATCTCTTCAGAGAAGCTTATCCGTCTTCAGCGATAAGTGGCAATCTCTTGGGAGAAGCTTATCCATCTTCAGCGATAAGTGGCAATCTCTTGGGAGAAGCTTATCCATCTTCAGCGATAAGTGGCAATCTCTTGGGAGAAGCTTATCCATCTTCAGCGATAAGTGGCAATCTCTTGGGAGAAGCTTATCCATCTTCAACGATAAGTGGCAATCTCTTCAGAGAAGTTTATCCGTCTTCAGCGATAAGTGGCAATCTCTTGGGAGAAGCTTATCCATCTTCAGCGATAAGTGGCAATCTCTTGGGAGAAGCTTATCCATCTTCAACGATAAGTGGCAATCTCTTCAGAGAAGCTTATCCGTCTTCAGCGATAAGTGGCAATCTCTTCAGAGAAGCTTATCCATCTTCAACGATAAGTGGCAATCTCTTCAGAGAAGCTTATCCGTCTTCAGCGATAAGTGGCAATCTCTTCAGAGAAGCTTATCCATCTTCAGCGATAAGTGGCAATCTCTTCAGAGAAGCTTATCCATCTTCAGTGATAAGTGGCAATCTCTTCAGAGAAGCTTATCCATCTTCAGTGATAAGTGGCAATCTCTTCAGAGAAGCTTATCCATCATCAACGATAAGTGGCAATCTCTTCAGAGAAGCTTATCCTCCTATCATCCTTTTGGTGTTAGGGTTGATTTTGTTTCGCTCCATCATCCTTTTGGTGATGGGTCTGGCATCCTTTTGGTGTCAGGACTAGCGTTTTCCGTTATTCTTTTGGTAATGGACTCCTGGCATCCTTTTGGTGTTAGGGTTAATTTTCTTCCGCTCCATCATCCTTTTGGTGATGGGTCTGGCATCCTTTTGGTGTCATGACTAGTGTATTTTCCATTATCCTTTTGGTAATGGACTCCCTTGTTTTCTTTTGATGTCAGAGCAGTGTGCGTGTGGGTGTATTATCATTCTTTTTGTGATATGCTTGTCATCCTTTTGGTGTCAAGTTTTCTCTATTAACATCCTCTGGTGTCAGCGACCTTTGAAGATATCCAATATTTCATTCCCAAGTTTTGTCATTCTTTTCGGACAAATTCAGGGTCTTCTTTTTATCTAATCATCTTCTACCTCGAAAGAATGAATGCCCTGACATTTCATCATACTCGGTTTAAGCTAATTAGATAGGGGCATCTGTCATACCCCAAATTTGTCCTACCTGTATGTAGCCTTCATCTTTACATCTGCTCACCGGCTACTGTTCAAAAAAATCAAAAAATACATATGTTGTTTCTACTGGTCAAGTAATGAATTTAGTTTCACTGGGATCAAGGCTTGTATGCACAGTTCAAAGTTTGCTTGTCTCAGGATTCAATTAGGGTTTTATGCAAATTTCAGAAGTTCATATATCAACTCATAAACCTTATGATTTTAAGGCACGGTTCCTGCCCAAGGTGGTGCAGCTTCAAGTTTTATTTTAAAATCGAGCTTTGATTCAAGGAAAATTCAAGAGGTTTTAATCCATTCATTCATTTTATCCACGCCATTTGCAATTTAATTTGCCAAAGAAGGAGAAAATCCTATTCAGCCCAACTTCAAGTCCTTATTGGAAGGCCCATGTTCATATTCATCAATTTTTCTCCATTTCATCCATTTCTTTTAAACTTTTTGATCACTCTTATTCTTAATCATCAAGATTCATACACCAAATTTCTCAAAATAATCATATGGGCCAAAGTCACAAAAATAGAGAAAATCATTAGTTTGTCCACTATTCCAAGTTCATTAATTTATTTTGAATCTATTTACCATTTTCTTTATATAAACCCACACCATAAGAGCCTATACAATCAAGCCTGATTGAAGTCTTCTTCATTAACGTCTTTGCTGTTGTCACCTGCTTTTTTCTTTCATTCTTTTTCAAGGTATAGCCCAAATGAGCCATCAGTTTTGTTTTGCCAAGTTTGCTGCAGTTTGTTACTACTAGAGCCACAAATTTATCATGTGTGGAGGTGGTGTCACACGGCTATATGCTAATGTTGTTTTATTTCATTAGACACAAAGAGCACTTTGGACAACGAGCCAAATAGAAGTAGTGCAACAACGAATGAAATTAAACCAAAACTTACAATTGCAAGTAACTATTAACAGCCCAAGAAAATATAATTACAAGTGAAAAGGGATATTGGTTCACAGAACACGACAGAACGTCCTCAACTTGCAAATGTACAGTTTGTGTGTCCCACTCCTCAGCAGCAACCTTACATCCAAAATGCAAGCAGACCCTGACCCCACAAGCTCGCACCTCACCAGCCATGACAGATCTGCCCACAGCAGCAGCAGAGCCACAACTTATCACCAAAATAAAATGGCCACTCCAGCATACCTCTGTCCAACTTGTACCGCATAAAATTACAAAACTTGCAGGAAGTGAGGACCCCACAACTTCATACAAAGCCCAACCTGTACCTACATTACACAAAAGGAACCATTCCATCATGATCAAACCACAGCATAAAAAAGGGTAAAAGAAAGAAAGGAGGTTCAGCAGACCAAAATCTGCTACAGCCAGACAATTACCTGCAATAAGCCCCATAACCGGCTGCAAACCTGCAAAACCAGTACTTCAAAAACCATAACAAATCCCACGCCAGACAACCAACTTTTTTTTAAAAGCTTGCTTCAAACCAACCTCAAGGGGGGAGACCACACAACAGATCCTCACTCCAGGACTCACGCACAAAAACACAGCCCACACACCTCTGCAAAGATGAACCACGCGCAAGGAAAACCTGCAAAAGGTAACTCGTACTACTGTCTGCTATAACCAATGCAATAACACTCCAAACAACCTGCTGCAAACTGTACCAAAAACCGACAACCACACTAAAATGCAACATCACTCCAAACTTTACCTGCTATTACTTCATTACACACTAGATAATACAATACCTGCATTGAAAATGATCGGTCACACAAGGCAAGTTCAGAATCTGCATATGACCAAAAGAAAAGAAAAGATGCAATATACACTCATGACCTGCAGCATCACGCAAGGGAGAACCGGCTCGCGAGAGAACTTGAACAAATTTTGTCTTCCTTCAACTTACAATTGAACATCACCTTCTTCTCATTCACAATCCCGACCATTCCAAAACAATGAAACCTTTTCTTTTCTTTCTCATCACATTCTCTTTCTTTTTCCAAGCACAGTTACCACTAGTTTCTTCTGCTACAACTCTTCTCTTTCAACTCATCACTCTCCTCCCGATAAAATCAGCCCTCATTGACCCTCTTAATCATCTCAATGACTGGAAAATCAACCCTTCTAATTCTTCCTCTGCTTTCTCAAACTCCAATAACTCCCAAGATCCAATTTGGTGTTTTTGGAGAGG
Source organism: Lathyrus sativus (assembly GCA_963859935.3). Lineage (NCBI taxonomy): Eukaryota > Viridiplantae > Streptophyta > Magnoliopsida > Fabales > Fabaceae > Lathyrus > Lathyrus sativus. The sequence goes on from OZ012735.1 coordinate 920,697,733, forward strand.
CATCACTTGTCACCCAAAAACAGCACAAATCACTTCCCTAAACCTCTCTCACCTTAATCTTTCAGGCACAATCTCACCTCAAATCCGCTACTTAACCAGCTAACCCACTTGAACATAAGTGGAAATGATTTCAATGGAACTTTTCAAACAGCAATTTTCCAACTCAGTGAGCTTAGAACACTAGACATTGGCCATAACTCCTTCAACTCAACTCTCCCACCTGGAATATCAAAGTTAAGATTCTTAAGATTCTTAAGAATCTTCAATGCTTTCAGCGACAACTCCACAATCTCTCTTCTATAAACTTGACTCCCTCTTTTCTTCCACAAAGGCAACAACCCGAAAAACCCTCAAACTTCCACATTAAACAAACCATTAACCTTCATCCAAAACGCCACCTTCAAACCTCCATACCAGACCTTAAAACCAGAAAAAACCATCTCAAAATCATTCGGAAACACTTGCAGTATTCATTTTCTTCAAAACGACCTTCAAACACATTTGCAGACCTTCACTCTTTCAATCTTCTCTTGCTCAATAATGGAACCAAGAATCTCCTTCAAACTTTAATATCCACAACTCATTTTAACCACAAACCCTTCCACCTTAAACCTCCATAACCTTAGAACAACAAACAACCCACCTAACACTTCTTCAATCTTCTTCATGTTCAATTCGAATCACCCAGAACCTTCATATTCTCCCAAAAATCTAATCTTTTTGTTTTGACCTCGTTCTGCCATTCTCGCCGTGAAACAACAAACAGAGCTCCACATCCTTTCTCCTTCAACAATCCGGACAATCCAACAAAACCTTCCAAACAACAATCTACAAACTTCTTCATATTTTTGACCATAACTAATCATCTTCAAATTCCATCGAAACTTGTTTCAAACCTTTCAACCTTCATAGCTCAACAACCAACAAAACCCATTGGAGAAACTACTTCGACAACCACCTTGGAACTCCATTACAACCACCATAGAAATCTCACAGCTTCAATCTTTTCGAACTTGAAACACCGCAAAACCTCCATCATTCAAACTTCATCTTCCAAATTCATTCAAACTTTCAAACATCAAACAACCCCGAACCTTCGAACAGACCAGATTCACCTTCAAACACATGAAAACTCCACTCTCACCTTCATTCTTCAACCATCTCATCAAACCCTTACACAAAATAAACCCAGAAACGCATCTCACCGCGATTCCCAGCTTCAACCTTCACCAGAAATTCTTCATCTTCCACAAATCCAAGCCGTGAAACAAAAACCCCAAACATTTAACCTTCAAACGTTCTCGCTCCAATCCATTTCTGGAAACTCACCATAAATCCAACTTCCAAACTTCAAACCCCTGTTCCTCCAACCGTCACCATTTTCCTCTTCTCCGCCGCGTACTCCCTTTTCGTTTCACCTCTTCCACTGCTCAAACGAAACCTTGAACCGCTTCCGCCTCCTTCGACCTTCAACCAAATTGAACCCCAATCCAAAACCTAATAAAGTCACGAAATTAGAGAGAGGTAGAGGTGAAGAGATAGAAATTGAATGAAATCGGCGAGTGAACCAAGTACAAACCTGACATTTTTTCGAATAATGCGAAGAAGAGAGATTCACGTTTGTTGATGTTGATATGTCGACATCTCATTTCCAAACCCAGGTGTCGTCGTTTTGTTCTCAAGACGTTGTGGGGTTGGACCGTCCTGGTGGCTAATTTCCTCTCCCTGTTTTCTTTTCCTATTTTTATTTTATTTTATAAATATTAATTTTGGTTTTTGTATATTATTATTATTATTATTATTATTATTATTATTATTTTTTGTATATATATCATTTTCTAAGTTATTTTATATTTATTTTTTTAGAACTTTAAAATTATTTTATATTAGAGTTTTGAGATTATTTTCTATTTTAGTTAAATCTTATTTCTCATTTGTTATTGGACCTTTTGTCCCATTTTCATCTGTTTTGGTTGATGACGAGACCTCCGTAATTCATTACCAGTCAAATTATTGATAGGTAATGTTGGATCTGAGACCACCTCTTTTCTCTCTTCATTACTTGTCCCGACTCGATTCAAAAACATTGTCAAACCATCTTTTAAATCATTATCTTTGTATTGAATTTAAAGGAGGGGATTAAGTGTAGACTTTCTTCCTCTCCGAGCGTTGGGATGCCCACTGTAGTGAGGGTGGTTTCGACACTCGTCTTTCAATACGAAGACGCTTCCAACATTTCCTCATAAAACATCGGTCTCGTACCGAGTATACTATCGATAATAAATTGATTTCTCTTTGTATCGAATTAAAGAGAGAAGATTGGGTGTAGACCTCTTCTTCTCCGAGTGATGGGATGCCCACTGTAGTGAGGGTGGTCTCGATACTCGTCTTTCGATATGAAGACGCGACTTCTTCCACCACCTCTCCTTTCACAACTTCCTTTCACAATTTTCACACCTAAAACCTCGGTCCTGTACCGAGTGTATTTTCAAATCTTTTCAACCAAAAACTTGAATGGTCGTGGAGTGGTTAGGCGTAGGCCTTCTCCTATCCCGAGTGCTGACGTTTACCGTAGGGTTCTCTGTCGCAAAAAGCACTTACCATTCAAAACCAAAAACACTTTGATAAGAGAATGAAGTTCTCTTTGTGTTGAACTAAAGAGAGAGGATTGAGTGTAGTCTCCTTCCTCTCCGAGTGTCAGGATACTCACTGTAGTGTGTGTGGTCTTGATACTCGTCTTTCAATACGAAGACTCTATGTTCGCCACACATTTTTACAACAAAAACTTTGAGATAAAGAATTGGGTACTACCCGTAGGGGTTACTATCCGAGGACCTGTCTCGCCCCCTAAAAAACGATCCAATCAATCAAACGTGACTCCTTGCGCCGCGTGGCGAAAACTAATCAATCTTGCAAAAGGATATGTTACGTCCGTTCTACCGCAAACAGGTAATGCCTAAGTCTCCAACGAGCGAGCAGCAAAACACCTAACTGCTAGAATGCGCACGATAGCATCATCCATAAAAAACATCAACACACCGTAGGCCGAACTACGGCTGCTCTGATTCTTTACTTCTTTTAAGTAAAGATACGTAGGCACAAGGGCCACAATCCTTGCCGAGCACATTACCCCATATATCTGTAGTTCCCCGAACTACGTCGACTCTGACTTTCTCACATCTATTGAGAATACGTAGGCATAGGACTGCGAAGTCCTACCGAGTCTGTTCTTTCTCTTTTTCCCCGTTCTCTCTTTCCTCCTAATTTTCCTGTTTCTAACCCTTCTTTTACCCTGTAGAACACTTCTTATAGCATAATGTTTAAGCAAATAAATTCACACATCGACAAACAAAAGGTTCCCATCGAGTACGATGGATGCGAGGGGTGCTAATACCTTCCCTTCGCATAACCGGCTTCCGAACCCGTTCTTGGTTGCGAGACCATCTTATCCTTTTCTTTCCTAAGGTTTTCTCGATATTTTCCTTTCCCCTCATGGGATAAATAAAGTTCGGTGGCGACTCTTCTGTCCTTTCTTTTTCGCCTCCTCGTCGTTGCACGATGCATTTTTTCGAGTAGCGACAACCTGTAGTTGAGGTGTTGCTAGGCCGCGATTTGGTGCTTGCGAGCGGGTTGCATACGTTTTGTTTCTGAAGGTTTTGTTCCTCATTTGTATTGAATGGGTGTGAGCCATATTGATCTTCATTTTAATTTATTAGGCTTTTCTTGTTTTAAATATTTGATGGTTGTGTGGATGTATTGAACTGGACGATGGACTTCCACGGTCCGCTTGATCTGGCTTTTCTTTTTTTTCTTTTTTTAACTGTTTTTGGTGAGATGATGGGCTTTTGAGGCCCATATGATTCTCACTCACTTCACAGCACTCACTTTTTCTTCTTTTTTATATATTATTTGTTAATTAGGTTTGTTAATATGTTACTCTAATTTTAAGATTTGAATAACATATTATGTTTACATATTAGTTATTTTAAAAAGTATATATATATATAGTTTTTATATGTATAATATTTCTAATCTTAGGGGATTTTAATTTTTTTTAGAAGTTAGATCTTATTTCTATTTGCTATTGGGCTTTTTGTCCCATTTTCCTCATCGCGGTCGATGACGAGACCTCTATTGTTTTTCTGTCAATTTATTGATGAGAGACAATGGATCCGAGACAACCTCTTTTCTCTCTTCATTCCTTGTCCCAACTCGATTCAAAAGCATTGTCAAACCATCTTCAAAATCCAATTATCTTTGTATTGAATTAAAAAGAGGGGATTAAGTGTAGACTTTCTTCCTCTCCGAGTGTCGAGATACTCACTGTAGTGTGGGTGGTTTTGATACTCGTCTTTCAATACGAAGACGCCTCCACCCCCTTTTCTCCTAAAAAAACCTCGGCCCCCGTGCCGAGCACATTTTCAAAATCCCTTTCAATAAAGAATCAACCTCTCTCTATATTGGATTAAAAAGAAAGGATTAAGTGTAGACTTCTTCCTTTCCGAGTGCCGAGATGCTCACTGTAGTGTGGGTGGTTTAGACACTCGTCTTTCAATACGAAGACGCGACTTCTTCCACCATCTCCTTTCACAACTTCCTCCCGCAACCCTTGTCACCTAAAAACCTCGGTCTCGCACCGAGTGCATTTTCAAACTTCTTTTCATAACAAAAACTTGAATGGTCGTGGAGTGGTTAGGCGTAGGCCTTCCCTTATCCCGAGTTCTTGACGTTTACCGTAGGGTTCTCTGTCACAAAAGCACTTACCATTCAAAACCAAAACATCTTTAATAAGAGAACGAAGTTCTCTTCGCATTGAATTAAAGAGAGAGGATTAAGTGTAGTCTTCTTCCTCTCCGAGTGTTGGGATGCTCACTGTAGTGGGGGTGGTCTCGATACTCGTCTTTTAATACGAAGATGCTACGTTCGCCACACCATTTCATAACAAAAACCTTGAGATAAAGAATTGGGTACTACCCGTAGGGGTTACTATCCGAGGACCTATCTCGCCCCAAAAACAATCTCAACCAATCAAACATGATACCTTGCCTCGCATGGCAAAAACCAACCTTTCAAACAGGATATGTTACGTCCGTTCTACCACAAACAGGTACGCATAAGTCTCCTCACATGTGAGCAGCAAAACACCTAAACTGCTAGAATGCGCACGATAGCATCATCCATAAAAAACATTAACAAATCGTAGGCCGAACTACGGCTGCTCTGATTCTTTACTTCTTTTAAGTAAAGATACGTAGGCACAAGGGCCACAATCCTTGCCGAGCACATTACCCCATATATCTGTAGTTCCCCGAACTACGTCGACTCTGACTTTCTCACATCTATTGAGAATACGTAGGCATAGGACTGCGAAGTCCTACCGAGTCTGTTCTTTCTCTTTTCTTCCTCGTTCTCTCTTTCCTCCTAACCTCTCGTTTTCCCTGTCTCAATCCCTTTCCTTTTACCCAGTAGAACACTTTTTATAGCATAATATTTTAGCAAATAAATTCACACGTCGACAAACAAAAGGTTCCCATCGAGTACGATGGATGCGAGGGGTGCTAATACCTTCCCCTCGCATAACCGGCTTCCGAACCCGTTCTTGGTCGCGAGACCATCTTATCCATTTTTTTTCTTAAGGTTTTCTCGATATTTTCCTTTCCCCTCATGGGATAAATAAAGTTCGGTGGCGACTCTTCTGTCCTTTCTTTTCGCCTCCCCGTCGTTGCACGATGCATTTTTTCGAGTAGCGACAGCTGGCGACTCTGCTGGGGAACCCCTAGCGAGCCAAGCCTATTTTGTTTGTCGTGTTTGTGTTTTTATTTGTTTTATTTATTTATGCTTTATTCTCTAACTGTTGGGTTTATTTGGATGGTTTGTAAGGATAAAAAGCTTTCTACCCGAGCTTTCGAGTATACACTAAGATTAGGAGGTGGTTTCTTTCTGATTTGCGAGACTTAGGACTCGTTGAGTTGGATTGAATTCCACCGCTCAGATGAGACCCCTTTGGGATGACTATGTCTTACGTGTAGTCGTAATGGCGTTCTCATTTCCAACTTGGGAGTCCGTGACTCTGAGGACCTTTGTAGAACCTTATTCCAAAGGTTGCTAAGACATAACTCTGTGTTCATCCTTTGAAATGATTACCGTCTTACGAGTAGTCGTTATGATGGAAAACTTTTTAGGGTTAGTGCATGGGACTTTGTTTAAAAACCTTTAGGATATCCTCTCTAAACTAGTAGATATCCCACCCGATGGGAGAGATACTTTTTGTGTTGTTTTGCAGGACTTATGACTTTGATCTCGCTATTGTTCTTTTATCATGTGCTCATTACATTACATTTGCATAAGCATCTCTGCATCATTTCTCGCATTCCTTACAACCCGACCTTACACGCCGCTTACCCTTTCAGAGAGTGTAAAGCAAGCTGACTTCACGACATCGGTATAATACAAGGAATAATCATAAAAGAGTCATGGATCAGATAGAGCAAGACCAGGCTACTATGAGGAGTGAGATGCTAGGCATGAAGACACAGATGAATCAACTCATGGAGGTGATTCAGAACATGGCCAGGAGTCAAGAGGAGATGAGGCAAGCAGTAGAGAGGAGTGCTAATCAGACTTTAGCTGGTGCAATTCCCAATGCAAGTGGTGCAATTCCAATTCCTGTTGAGGCCACCCCAACCCCTGTTAGGGCAATTCCTACTTCTGCAGGTGCCATACCTGTCAACACCGTCCATCCACCAGTCGGTACAACTCATCCTCATGGTACTACGATCCCAACACAAGTCCAGTACGATGATCATGAAGGCTTCTATGAGAATTCAGGTGAAGCATATGGACCGCAGACCGCTGAATTAGAGAAGAAGTTTAATGCTTTACAAGAGATGGTGAAGGCATTGCAAGGCCTCGATGTTTTGGGACTAGATGCTGCTGAAATATGTCTTGTACCCGGAGTTAAGATACCTCTGAAGTTTGTAATTCCAACCTTCGAGAAATACAAGGGTAACAGTTGTCCTAGGACCCATATAAGGTCTTACTGCAGAAAGATGGCCGCATATTCCGATGATGAGAAGCTGTTAATCCATTTTTTTCAAGATAGTTTGACAGAGGCTTCTCTGGAATGGTACATGCATCTTGAACGATCCAATGTGAAAAGCTGGAAGGAGTTAGCAGACGCTTTTGTGAAACATTATCAGTACAATACTGACATGGCTCCAAATTGGATGCAACTCCAGAATTTGACCCAGAAACCGAACGAGTCTTTTAAAGACTTTGCTCAGAGGTGGAGGGGAGTCGCTGCAAGAGTACAACCCCCATTGATGGAGAAAGAGTTGACAGACCTCTTCATGGGCACGCTGCAAGGACCGATCCTTGAGCGTCTAGCATCTACAACCTCTACAGTGTTTTCTGAACTTGTCACGGCTGGAGAAAGATTAGAGAGTTTTATGAAGGCAGGAAAGATTCAGAATGCTGGTGAATCTTCAAATGGGATCAAGAAGCCCTATCAGGGTTTCGTTAAGAAGAAAGAAGGCGAAATTAGTGTTGTGTTCACAGATAGAGGAAGAACTCATCAGGGTTATCACCATGTTGCTGCCGTCGCTCCACAACAGTCGTTGTCCATTCCAGCAAATCAACCCGCATTTCAACCAAACAGGCAACAACAATCCTATCAACCAAGACAAAATCAGTACCAGGGTCTACAAAGATCGAGGAGACCAGAAAGAAGATTCGATCCAATTCCGTCAACTTACGCCAGATTACTACCATTCTTGTTGAAAGGAGGCCTTGTTCAACTTAGGGAAATGAGGGATCCTCCGGAGGTTCTTCCTTTTGGATTTGATGTCAATGCCAAATGTGAATTCCATTCTGGCTCCCCAGGCCATGACATTGAAAATTGCAAGACTCTGAAGCACATTGTACAAGATCTTCTCGATTCAAAGGCGATAAACTTTACCCGAAACACCCCCAAACATCAAAACTAATCCAATGTCAACTCATCACTCAACAAATATGATTGAAGAATCCTATGGTCATCTCCAAAAGCCAGTGGTCCAGACCGGCAGACATCTTCAACATTAGCAGTCCTTAGGCGCTTTTATCATTTGCATTTGTAGTTTATTTTCTGTCAATTGCTACTTGTTGTTTAAACATTGTTGTTTTGAATGGTAATATTAATGAAATGATTATGCATTTTCCGAATTAATTATGTCGCATTCGCTCATCACAATCACAGACACATATATTTTTATCCGCTCCACTTTTTCACTGTTGTTTAGCAATATTGGAGGGAGGATGACGAAAACTAAATACCCATAATTGCAAACCGTATGCTTTCAGGTAGAATCTCGTCAATGATGTACAGGCATTGTTTCAAATCCCCTAAACACCGGAGATATAAGGAGTTAATCCCTAGTCAACCACTTCGAGCCTAGAAGTAGGAGTTTCCTTTGGATATTCAAACCCTTAACACTCAACCTGGGGCAGGGTAGTTGTTCAGTTAATCCAATCCCGCACTCAAAATTCAAAAGACATGAAGGTTGTTCATCGACAATCCACGACATGGCAGTCACTATCCTCCGACAAAATTCGAAAAAATCAAAAGCCTGCTAAGTCAAGCATTGCAAAGGAGACTTAGGCAAAAATCAAGGCAATCCCGATGGATCTGACAAGCAGAATCAGTCCATGCAAAAGTTAGGGGATCAAAACAAAATTAAAAGAGGTCCTCAAACCCTCAACAAAAACAAGATTCAGTGGCCACTCAAATCAAAGGGCACTGACATTCTTCCATCAAAATAAGGTGACTGTCATCTCAAGCAGACCTTGAACCATCAAGCTTACACCGTTAGGATAAGCACGTGCAGAATTAGCTGAATGTAGGCATGGAGATCATCAAGAAGAAGGGGTGGGTACAAATTAAGTTTGAGCCTGATATCCTTTGTTTATATAATCGTGAACCAGACCACGTTATAACCCTCGAAAGACCTAATTGAGGCGAGGTTTAATCTGAAAGCATACTATTGCGAGGTTGCGTAACCTGACTCCTCACATATTTGCTAATCATCAGTATTGGTGTCAATATCCTTGTTTTATCTATTACACCAATCAAGTTAGCACAACTTTTGGACTAACGGTCCATTCGTCTCACAATCACGACACGTAATAAAAGGCAATTCTTTCAAAAACTTGCATGAACTTTGCATTGAGATTACCATTCATGAACAAACAATTTTATTTACAAGTTAGTAGTTGGCATTAAAGAAATTCTAACACAAAGCAATCAAGCATGACTGGATCATTCAGCGGTCTGGACCAGAACCAAGTATACCATATAACCTATTGGACCTGGGGCATTGACATCCGAGAGCATGAAATCAGTCAGTCTGAGGCAAATCCCTAAGTATCGGTCGACCATGGGGCAAATCATTCAAGAAGTGGTTGATCGGAAGTAAATCATCTCGAGAATATTGATCAAGGGCAGGCCACCCAAAGTTTCTTTGACTTGAAAATAGATCCCTCCAATGTTCAATCGAGATAAGTTAAGTCGCTTCCACGCTCTTTCAGGGGAAAGCTACTCCAAGAGTACATTGAAGCCAACTACCACAAGAATCGGCTAATCAATGATGAATCCATTTGTGGTACAAACTCTTGGGCAAACCATCTCGAGTACGTCTCATGGCAAGCTACTCAAGCAAGTTCATTCTCGTCAACAACTGTTAAGTTTAAAACGATGTCAGGAAGTCAGGCTTGTCCTCCACTTTCCCACATAACCCAGAGTCCAATCCGCATTGGAAACTACCAAAGTTCGCCACGTCGGCACCTGCATTCCCAATTACCCGTCTGCATCATATGCATCATACGCATCGCATTCGAATTCATAAGCATCTTGCATCATACGCATACCCAGAATCATGTCATACTCTCCCAGCTCTTGCATCTCCGCGTGTTAGCATTTGCATTTGCATTTCCACTTGTTATGGAATATCATTATCATCAAGCATTCGCATATGCGAGCTCAGGTCCAGGATCGATCACGAAGATTTCCAAGATCATCAGCCCAGACAGGGGCACCTCTTGCAAGACCGTGGGTTTCTCTTACTAGAGTCAGAAGATATCAAGACAAGATTGAGCCCAATCAGGGGCATTCTCCACAAGACTATGGGCGTTCCCCATGAAGTTGTGCAACATTTTAGAGCTTCAAAGCAACCTCCAGCCCAGTCAGGGGCATCTCTTGCGAGATCGTGGGTTTCTCTCACGAGATTCAAAGGCTATCAAAGCAAATTTCAGCCAAGTCAGGGGCATCTTCGGTAAAGCCTGGTTGTTCCCTAGTGATTGTCTCCAGCTTTCATCAGTGATAAGTGGCAATCTCTTGGGAGAAGCTTATCCGTCTTCAGCGATAAGTGGCAATCTCTTCAGAGAAGCTTATCTTTCTTCAGTGATAAGTGGCAATCTCTTCAGAGAAGCTTATCTTTCTTCAGTGATAAGTGGCAATCTCTTGGGAGAAGCTTATCCGTCTTCAGCGATAAGTGACAATCTCTTCAAAGAAGCTTATCCTCCTACATCCTTTTGGTGTTAGGGTTGATCTTGTTTCGCTCCATCATCCTTTTGGTGATGGGTCTGGCATCCTTTTCGTGTCATGACTAGCGTGTTTTCCATTATCCTTTCGGTAATGGACTCCTTACATCCTTTTGATGTCGGGTTTGCCTTGTTCCGCTCCATCATCCTTTTGGTGATGGGTCTAGCATCCTTTTGATGTTATGACTAGCGTCTCCGCTCCATCATCCTTTTGGTGATGGGTCTAGCATCCTTTTGATGTTATGACTAGCGTCTCCGCTCCATCATCCTTTTGGTGATGAGTCTGGCATCCTTTTGGTGTCATGACTAGCGTGTTTTCCATTATCCTTTCGGTAATGGACTCCTTACATCCTTTTGGTGTCGGGTTTGCCTTGTTTCGCTCCATCATCCTTTTGGTGATGGGTCTAGCATCCTTTTGATGTTATGACTAGCGTCTCCGCTCCATCATCCTTTTGGTGATGGGTCTAGCATCCTTTTGATGTTATGACTAGCGTCTCCGCTCCATCATCCTTTTGGTGATGGGTCTGGCATCCTTTTGGTGTCATGACTAGCGTGTTTTCCATTATCCTTTTGGTAATGGACTCCTTACATCCTTTTGATGTTAGGGTCGATGTTGTCCCGCTCCATCATCCTTTTGGTGATGGGTCTGGCATCCTTTTGGTGTCATGACTAGCGTATTTTCCATCATCCTTTTGGTGGTGGGTCTGACATTTCGTCGATGTCAGATTGTGCGATTGTGTTTGTCCTATCATCCTTTTGGTGGTAGTGACCGGTGTGAGTTTCGCTCGTCATCCTTTTGGTGGTGGGTCTGACATTTCGTCGATGTTAGATTATGCGATAGTGTTTGCTCTATCATCCTTTTGGTGATAGTAGCCCATGTGTGTGTCTTCCCATCATCTTTTTGGTGATGTTGACCTTTTCCCGGACATTCTTTTTCTTTTTGGACAAATTTAGGGTTTTCTTTATATCTAATTGTCTTATCCCTTAAAAGAATGAATGTTGCAGCAATACATCTTACTCGGACTAAGCCAATTAGATAGGGGCATCTGTCATACCCCAAATTTGTCCTACTTGTACAACTTTCATTCAGTACATCCACCCCCCAGTTATTATTATAAAATTCAAAAAAATGTTGCTTATGCTCATGGCCCACACTCACGATATCACAGGGTTGAAATAAAAGTATTTCAAGATTCACGTGAGGTTTGTCAAGGAAGATCATGGTATAAAGTTACAGGGTGCACGCTCGGAGTTCCAATTAAGGTTTATGGATGAACTCAGGATTTTGGTATAGTTGTAATACAGTCTATATTAAGTTATCATCTCATGATTTCAAGGCTTTGAGAGATTTAGTTTGTGAAGAATGGTTGAGGTTTAGCCACAATCCAAGTGACGTTAGATCAAGACAACTCTATTTCTTAATCAGATCAAGATGAGGATATGGATCAATTTAGTGTTCCATTTGAGTGGAAACCTGAGAATGATGGTTATGAGAATCATGGATTATGTTTTGAAATTCTAAGTCACGGATTAAGGTTATTTTTTTTCTGATCATAATTAAATATGGTTCAAAAACACAAACAAAAGATTAATTAATTTTCCTGATTTCATTCGCAATGATTGTGTTTGATTCAATTTGGATTGGATATGGATATCATAGAAACAAAGATCTATTTCATTTATCTCAATTTGTTTTTGTGAAAGAACTATATGGTGCAAATAGCAAATGGTGATACAAAAAGCCCAATAAGATTTACTTGCTCAAAATAAATTAAATCTTATGTCTTGCATGAGGAAAGAGCCAATTCAAAAAATATATATGATGTCTTCCATGTTCATTATCAACTCCTGACAAAAGTTCAAAGCTAAATTAAACTATGCACCCTTTGTTACAATTTAGAAGGCACATGGCCCATGACACCAAAAGACCATTTTGACATCAAAAATATGTTCAGCAAGAGTGAATAAGGACAAAAGATGTTACTACAAGTTGCAGCTATTGCAAAGCCAATACAGCTTCGATTTGCATCTACGGACAATTCATTTGCGGTACCTCAAACCACCAACTCAATGGGCATATGCCGTGAAGCTCACTGATAAATTACTCGCACAATAACGACAAAATTGGATTTCTGCAAAAGGGACCCACCAAATGGTAACACTGCGAGCAGCAACATCTCAAAACTACACTCATTACCAACAACAACCACTTGTGGAAGAACAAAACACTCTCCCTGCTATCTGTGGATTCTCTGGTTTACGACTTTTTCCGTCTCAAAATAACCAAACAAACCGAACCAACAGAAACAATAACGGTGTTGTTGATGTTGTTGGTTCTTCTCCTTCAATGGAAGAAACCTCGGCTACAACAAACTGGATTGACGGTATTTTGAAGGATCTCATTCATACTTCAAACAGTGTTTCCATTCCTCAGCTTATCAACAATGTTAGAGAGATTATATATCCTTGCAATCCAAACCTTGCTCTTGTTCTTGAACACAGGCTTCGTCTTTTAACGGAACCAAACACTTGTGTTCCAGAGAGAAAAAGAAACAGCACTGAACAAAGTGTTGTTAACGTTAATGGGAGTGTTTTAGCAGGTTCTGATGTTAATAACTCTTCAGTGAAACTCATGAACCGTGTTGATGATATTGTTCCAACAAGTTTACATTTTTCTGACTCTTCAACTCTTCTGAATCAAAATCAAAACCTGTTTCCCAATTGGGGTGCTACTCAAATCATCAACAACAACAACCCTTCAATTTCGTTGGTTACTTTACCTTCGCAACAACAAACTCACGCCTTCAACTTTTACTATCATGACACCAGAACCGCGACAAACCATACCCTGCATCCACCACCAATATGTACAAAAGTCAGACCGTACAACCCACAACCGCTTCTCAATTCCACTTCTGCCCTCATTTCCCCTTAAAATAACACGCAACAGAGCTCCTTAGGGGGGACTTGTGAGAATACCAGAAAAATGACCCACACCAGACAAAACCTTACAAAATCGTACCATGCCTGCTACACCAATTCACCACAGCAGACAAAACCTGCAAACATGTACAAACCAAGAAGACCATTACAACCTGTCAATGAGGGTAACACACAAGAATAATATAAAAGAAAACTCTCCCAAGTTGGGAAAAAGAGGAGGATTTCAGAAAACCAGATAAAATCCCCTCAACCTCCAAAACAACCATGGGTTCTCCTTCCTTCAAAGCCTTTAACCCCATACCTTCATCTTTAACCTTCAGCGAATCCAAACATCAACCTTAAATCAAACAACCCCAACCATAATTCCACCTCTTTCAAATATCAAAACCTCATACTTCCCTCTCATGACTTCAGAAAATCAACCTTCAAAGACAAAAGCTTAAAACTCCTTTTCACCCTGTTTTTTTCCGAAACGGACCTTCAACCTTAATGGTGAGGAAAAGAAACCTTTCCACTTCCTTCGATATTCACCTACTCGGTTTCCACACCCTTCAACTTGAACTCCTTCACCTTCATGAAACAATAACCTTCGGAACTTCCAATTTCCTTCAAAATCAACAGCAACAAGTTGAAACCCTTCACCGAACCCTCTTTTAGAACCAAAACCGAACCCCTTCTTCAACCTTCATCAGATTCCCCAAAACCATAAATTCTTCATTTGATCTCCTTCCTCCAATCACCGTGAACCCTAAACGAAACCCACAACAACCCCTCCTCCGTTATCACAACCAACTTAGAATCTTCAACTTCAACCCATTTTTAACCAGAAACTTATGTCAAAACAGAACCGAGAAATGGAATTTGAGACGAAGAGAGACTTTGAAGCGATGCGAATCTGAGGTGATTGAAAACCATACACACGTAAAATGAAGATTTCAAGCATCCTTAAGTTTTTCTACCACGAAAAGGTTTGAAGTTACCTGTAGTTGAGGTGTTGCTAGGCCGCGATTTGGTGCTTGCGAGCGGGTTGCATACGTTTTGTTTCTGAAGGTTTTGTTCCTCATTTATATTGAATGGGTGTGAGCCATATTGATCTTCATTTTAATTTATTGGGCTTTTCTTGTTTTAAATATTTGATGGCTGTGTGGATGTATTGAACTGGACGATGGACTTCCACGGTCCGCTTGATCTGGCTTTTCTTTTTTTTCTTTTTCTAACCGTTTTTGGTGAGATGATGGGCTTTTGAGGCCCATATGATTCTCACTCACTTCACAACACTCACTTTTTCTTCTTTTTTATATATTATTTGTTAATTAGGTTTGTTAATATGTTACTCTAATTTTAAGATTTGAATAACATATTATGTTTACATATTAGTTATTTTAAAAAGTATATATATATATAGTTTTTATATGTATAATATTTCTAATCTTAGGGGATTTTAATTTTTTTTAGAAGTTAGATCTTATTTCTATTTGCTATTGGGCTTTTTGTCCCATTTTTCTCATCGCGGTCGATGACGAGACCTCTATTATTTTTCTGTCAATTTATTGATGAGAGACAATGGATCCGAGACCACCTTTTTTCTCTCTTCATTCCTTGTCCCAACTCGATTCAAAAGCATTGTCAAACCATCTTCAAAATCCAATTATCTTTGTATTGAATTAAAAAGAGGGGATTAAGTGTAGACTTTCTTCCTCTCCGAGTGTCAAGATACTCACTGTAGTGTGGGTGGTTTTGATACTCGTCTTTCAATACGAAGACGCCTCCACCCCCTTTTCTCCTAAAAAACCTCGGCCCCCGCGCCGAGCACATTTTCAAAATCCCTTTCAATAAAGAATCAACCTCTCTCTGTATTGGATTAAAAAGAAAGGATTAAGTGTAGACTTCTTCCTTTCCGAGTGCCGAGATGCTCACTGTAGTGTGGGTGGTTTAGACACTCGTCTTTCAATACGAAGACGCGACTTCTTCCACCATCTCCTTTCACAACTTCCTCCCGCAACCCTTGTCACCTAAAAACCTCGGTCTCGCACCGAGTGCATTTTCAAACTTCTTTTCATAACAAAAACTTGAATGGTCGTGGAGTGGTTAGGCGTAGGCCTTCCCCTATCCCGAGTGCTTGACGTTTACCGTAGGGTTCTCTGTCACAAAAGCACTTACCATTCAAAACCAAAACATCTTTAATAAGAGAACGAAGTTCTCTTTGCATTGAATTAAAGAGAGAGGATTAAGTGTAGTCTTCTTCCTCTCCGAGTGTTGGGATGCTCACTGTAGTGGGGGTGGTCTCGATACTCGTCTTTCAATACGAAGATGCTACGTTCGCCACACCATTTCATAACAAAAACCTTGAGATAAAGAATTGGGTACTACCCGTAGGGGTTACTATCCGAGGACCTATCTCGCCCCAAAAACAATCTCAACCAATCAAACATGATACCTTGCCTCGCATGGCGAAAACCAACCTTTCAAACAGGATATGTTACGTCCGTTCTACCACAAACAGGTACGCATAAGTCTCCTCACATGTGAGCAGCAAAACACCTAAACTGCTAGAATGCGCACGATAGCATCATCCATAAAAAACATTAACAAACCGTAGGCCGAACTACGGCTGCTATGATTCTTTACTTCTTTTAAGTAAAGATACGTAGGCACAAGGGCCACAATCCTTGCCGAGCACATTACCCCATATATCTGTAGTTCCCCGAACTACGTCGACTCTGACTTTCTCACATCTATTGAGAATACGTAGGCATAGGACTGCGAAGTCCTACCGAGTCTGTTCTTTCTCTTTTCTTCCTCGTTCTCTCTTTCCTCCTAACCTCTCGTTTTCCCTGTCTCAATCCCTTTCCTTTTACCCAGTAGAACACTTTTTATAGCATAATATTTTAGCAAATAAATTCACACGTCGATAAACAAAAGGTTCCCATCGAGTACGATGGATGCGAGGGGTGCTAATACCTTCCCCTCGCATAACCGGCTTCTGAACCCGTTCTTGGTCGCGAGACCATCTTATCCATTTTTTTTCTTAAGGTTTTCTCGATATTTTCCTTTCCTCTCATGGGATAAATAAAGTTCGGTGGCGACTCTTCTGTCCTTTCTTTTCGCCTCCCCGTCGTTGCACGATGCATTTTTTCGAGTAGCGACATCTCTGATACCATATTACGAGTAAAGTATGAATTCTTCATTAATGTATAAAGAGGGTGCAAATCTTATTTATACCTGAGTGATAGACTATGTTAACTATGCTATGGTTTCTCATAGATGATAAAATCTCACTAACAAACTCATAATCATAACTTTCCATATTGAAACTACTTAGCTATGTCGAAAAAGTTGATGAAATCAAGTTAATTAGTGCCTAACTAACTTGTAGCTACTTGTTGGTTATTGTTGTGTGATAGTATGTGTTTGGATGCCATCAACTCTGAAATTCTGGCAAGCACACAATGGATGTTATCACGGATGTTATGACATCCACTGTAACACAGACTAATGAACTTACTAATAAGCTGTAAATGAAAAGCAGTAAATAACACAAGTAATTGTTCACCCAGTTCAGTGTCAACCACACCTACATCTGAGGGCTACCAAGCCAGGCAGGAAATTCACTATTAGTATAATTAATTCAGAGTCAAACAACCCATTTGCACTCTTCACTTAAGACCTACTCAATGACACTTCAGCCTAGAGACCACTAGACCTGAGTTTCCCACTCACTCCCCCTCAATCACCTCAATGATATAAACTAATACACAATTACAATGGAGATATGAAGACACTCTTCAAACACACCTTGATATTACTTCACAGCTTTGATCAAGAGACACAACACTTTTGCTTAAAAGCTTTGAGTGGCACAATGAACACAACAGTTCATACACACTAAACCAATGCAATTATACAGCAGACAATTGCTTGGCATACAAGTATCCTAAGACACACGTGAAGAACCAAAATTCTCCACTCACACAATCCACGTGAAAAGCAACCTCTTCACTCACAGAACACACTCTCCAATCTCTCTTTAGAAAGTCTGCCTTAAAGCTCTGCCCTATTTGGAGTGATCCTTCTGTTATTTATAGCAGCAGACTTGCTTTGGGCCTTGATGGAGAAATTAGGTTTACCCAAGATAAACCTCACTTCATGAAGTTGCGCCCTTATCATTAGGTCAGGAGTCTTCTATGTTATCCTCAGCAATGCCTGTTATGTCGCCTAAGATAACTAGGCTTCCTAAAATATTTCCTGAAGTATAGCCTGAGCTAATAACATAAAAACTAACCCTGCACGCCTTGATGTCATAACATCCAGCATGACATTCAGCTTCACTTACTCTTAGCTCTCCCTGCAGAACACTCTTCATGTATGTCATAACATCAGTTATGACATTCATACATACTCCAATGTTTTTCCATAAAATGCCGCCAATCAAAGCATCTACAAACCCTCCTTTTGGCAAATTTTTGGCTAAAACATTCTGTTATAGTATCAGAGATTACAAGCAGCAGAAGTCATATAATTTATCATGCAGGAAAGCTAGCTAAAACACACTCACACTGTTAGCTCTCAGCTTCTCAGGGTCAACCTGTTCACGTATTATCATATGTTAGTTAACACTACAGATGTCACAATATTTTGAGTAACATTCTGGGTTTCTCCCCCTCCACTGATGCATACCACATCAGCTGTACACAACCTGCAGTCACACCAATTCATCCAGCCTGCTCTGGCTTATGGATGTCATGACATTCAAGATGACATCCTGAAGTACACAATCACCTGTGAAGCATAACATCCTTTGTTACTCCCCTTGAAAAGATGCAAGCAGCACACACACATTCTGCAAACACCCTGCAGATACACACCCTACTAGCAGCTACACTACTACTAGGTTCTATTAAGGAACACACACATCTTAACATACATTCCTACACTCATTAGGAACTCACACATCACTAACAGCATCAGTTGTTATCACATAATAGCAGGATCATATCATCACCTCATTCAAACCTGCACAGCAGCATCAACACCTGCAACACACTTGTAGCAGTAACTCAGCCAAGTCTTCCACCTGTGAGAGATACACTTCTCTAACCTGCTGTTACTACCTGCTGTTATCTAACACTTATCTAACACTTCTCCCTTTTTTTAGCCACAAATTAAGATCAAAACTAATTGAATAGTAAGGATCACAATGAGTAACTATACACATGTTTGGGATCATTAAAAAAACTGCTCATGAAGAGCATCACAAAATATCATGTTGTCACTTTAAACAAAATCTAAACCAAGGAACCAACAAAATCACATCAGCTCCATACCATCATCAGCTCAGCAACCAGCAGCTTGAGTCCCTCAGCAGTCTATCAGCACATTACTCTTCCTCCTCAGAGGCAGAACTGGAACCAATGTCATTAGCACTGGTTGAGACATTCTTATCAGAATCTTCACCTCACATACCCATACCATTAATATCAGCTGTATTTCTTTCAAGGCTTTGAATAAGATATTCTAGCTTGATCTTTCTTGCAGTTGTTGTACTAATGGTTTCTCCCAAGTCCTTACATGTTTCCTTTAATTCAGCAATTATCATTTCTTTAGAGATGTTGGCCTTCTCATCAGAAGTGAAAACCATATCAGGGACATGTCTCCCTGCAAAGAGTTTGAAGTGCAGAGACAGTGCAGACTCCCTCTTGTTGGCAGTATCACTTGAATTTAGGATCCCAGGGTATTGGTTTAGGATGATCTCACAAATGAGGGAGGGAAGAGCAATAGGAAGCTTGATAGCACTGGTTGTGGAATGCTTAACAGTCTTCTAAAACATGTATAGACCAAAATCAAAGTGAACTTTGGTACCTATGGCATGAATGATCTTGCCTAGTCCAACAACAATGGTGGATGTATGGTTGGTAGACACCCAATTAGTAGACCCAATTCTATGAAGAATGGCATATTTTACACTGAGTCATGTTGTAGACAGCTTCTCTTTGGATGGCCATGTTTTGACTTGATTTGCAGTGATGATCTTGCAAACCTGGTTGTCTGAAGCAACCAATTCAGTCTCACCATCATTTGTTCGCCCTAGATATCTGTTGATTACAGCAGGAGAGAATTGCACACACTTTCCTCTGACAAACACCTTCATGAACTCCTTTTTGTTTCTATTTGAGATTGAGTCAGGTATGTTTACAATGAACTCCTTTACCAGACCTTCGTAGCATTGGGAAAATCCAGTGACTGTCTTGAGTAGTCCAGCTTTGTTGATCAAATCCATTACCTCCTTGATCTCTAAGGCATCCTTCCCCAATTCTCTCTCAAGGGCTATCCTCCTTTGGTAGACATATCTCCATTTTGTCACACTGTGAATAGTATGGAAAGAGATATTGTCTAGAGGGGCAGCTGGCATAGGGTTAAGAGTTTTCTTGCCTAATGATTTCTTTACATGAAAGATGTTAGGAGCATCTTTCACAACATCACTATCAGAATCAGAGTTACTATCAGTAACTTTCCTTTTCTTGGATGCAGCTGATACCTTGCTCCAAGGTTTGGAGGGTCCAACAAGAGTTCTTTTTCTCTGACTTTTGGAATGATTTTCTTCAAGTACAACTTTTCCTTTCTTGGTCACTAGTTTCCTGGCTATACCAGGAGCACGACTCTTGATGAGTTCATCATCTGATGACACGTCTACACCATGATTACCATTTCCAGTAGCTTCATTCATCTCTTCCTCATTGTCAGTGCTCTTGGTTTCACCATTATTTTGGCCATCCTCCTGACCTTCCTCCTGTACCACATAGCTAGCAAGATTTTCTAGATTCTCTGTGTTAGGGTTAGTCTTGACAGAGGAAAACTCAGAATAATCCTCATGATTCTCATTAGAGATTGGGGATGGATCAACCCTAGACAAAGGAATGGTGATTCCATGTACATTGTGACCTTCATGGAGGATTTTGGAAACTAGTTCATCGACAGACCTGTTATCATAGGTAGAGTTCTCCATTCTATTATAGTTGTCCATGGATGGTTCAAGATTCTTACCTTCTTGGTCTGCATGTGAATGAGCTGAAGTTTGGGCTTCCCTACCTCTTCCAAAGGCCATGCTTAGAGGAATGACATCCAGGATATCCTCCAGGGAAATGCTCATGTGTTGAGCAGAGTCATGCTTGGTAGGGATGGAAGTTTGAGACATTGTTGATGACTTTGGCTGTAGAATAAGGGGTTTTCTGTGGTGGTTGTATGAGGCATGCAAGGAGACGAATTTGTATGAGCAACCACAGTGGCAATCTGATAGTATAAAGGGGCTAGAAGGGTTTGCTTGCAAGAGTGGAGGGAACTTAATATTTTGACCAATCAGAATATGATTAAGTTTCAAAATATAGTTCCCTATTAATTGTTATAATCTCTTACTACACCACCTTTCTAAACTGCTTCTTTCATTTTACTTAGGGTAGTCTGGTGATCCCTTGTGAAACTATTAGCCCTTTGTATGTCAGAGTCCTTAAGCTCTACATTATCTCTTCTAGAGTGAAGTTGGTCATCACTATACATTATTCTATTACGATGAATTAAGTTCATAGTGATGTTACACTGAATGTCACAATATAATGTCATAACATTCTGAGTGACATTGATCTCTTGATTCTGGCCATTTTTCATGGACTCCACCAAATTCCAATATAACAGGTCCAGATTTTTGTGTTGTCCCTTCTTTGGATAAGCTATCTTGGCTTTCCTGCCAACCTAATATTTACCATATCTTGTTGACTTTGAAGTTCCTCTTACTACTGTCTTAGATATGGTCTTTTCTAATTTTTGAACGTGTCTACCTTTCTCCAACCATATTTGATCCTTCTTTTCTTCATTGATCAAGACATTGAGGTTACTTCTGGGCTCCCATAGGTAGCGGTTGTTCTTGGCTCTAGATCCCCTCGTGATTTCCTCACTTTCTTTATTGGTGACAACACATTTACCCTTAGTAAATTTGACACTGAGACCTTGGTCACAGAGTTGACAGATACTGATAAGGTTTACAGTCAGTCCTTTAACCAACATGATATCATCTAGTTCTGGAACACCAGGGCAATCTAGTTTTCCAGCACCTTTGATTTCTCCTCTAGCTCCATCACCAAATGTTACATGACTTAAGGAGTGAGGTTTTATGTTTACCAAAAGATTCTCTATTCCAGTCATATGTTTAGAGCAGCCACTGTCAAAATACCAATCTTCTTTGGTTGGCATTCTAAGAGAGGTATGAGCTACTAGAGCAACCTCCTTGGCAACCCATTGTTGCTTCTTGACAGGAACTTCCTTCTTGGGTTTAGCATGATATTGTTTCTTAACATGAGCACCCTATTTGGATTTTCCTTGATGAGGATGACTAGGAAATCCATGTAGCCAGAAACAAACATATTTAATATGTCCAAGTTTTCCACAGTGGTGACACCTATACCCTTAGAATTTTTTCTTGGTTTGATTCCAGCTTCTGTTTCTCTGATGTTGAGACATTGGTCGTGACATCAGGTTTGACCTCTGATTTTCAATATTTGGCTTCTTGGACCCCAAGATGGGTTTCTATTCACCAACAAATCCCAGACCAGACATGTTACCTACTGTCTGACCATTCTGTAGAATCCTTTCTAGAGTGTCATTCCCAGGGTTTAGCATCCTTATGGATTTCGACATCTGCTCCATTTTGGATTCCAACAACCTTGCCTCACTTTTGAGTGAGTCTATTGTTGCAAGGTGCTCTATCTTCTCAGCCTCTAACTCCCTTATGCACTTCTTTTGTTGTTCTCCTTGCTGTTATAATTCTACACTTCTTGTGCATAGCTTTTTGTATGAATCTGCAAGTTCATCATAAGTTAGCTCATCTTCACTTGAATCACCATCAGATATGCATACATTATTCAGAACAGTGACATGTTTAGCACATTCTTCTTCTGATCCACTTTCAGAATCTCCATCTGACCAAGTGACTGCTAATCCCTTCTTTTGCTTCTTGAGATAGGTGGGGCACTCAGTTTTAATGTGACCATAACCCTCAAATTCATAACACTGAACTCCTTTACCTTGGTTAGATCTATCTTCAGATTTTTCCCTTCTGTTGGTGTCATAAGAATTGTTCTTGGCATAAGGTTTAGACTTATGGTATATTCTCTTGATTAATTTTTTAAATTGTCTTCCAAGCAAGGCTATTGCTTCTGATAAATTCTCCTCACTTTCACCATTGTCTTCATCAGAAACTTCTTCAGCCTTTGACATAAAAGCTATGCTTTTCTTCTTTTCATCCTGATCACACATTCCCATGTCAAAGGTTTAGAGAGAACCAATGAGTTCATCCACCTTCATATTGCATGTGTATTGAGCTTCTTCAATGGCAGTAACTTCCATGGCAAACCTTTTAGGCAAAGATCTGAGAATCTTTCTCACAAGCTTTTCTTCAGACATCTTTTCTCCCAAGGCTCTTGAGGTGTTTGCAATCTCAAGAATATTCATGTAGAATTCATGAATAGTCTCATCCTCCTTCATCCTCAGACTTTCAAACTTGGTTGTCAACATTTGTAATCTTGACATCTTGACTTTAGAGGTTCCTTCGTGAGTTGTTTTGAGAGTATCCCAAACCTCTTTAGCCAGCTCACAATGATGCACCAGTCTGAAAATGTTCTTGTCTATACCATTGAATAATGCATTCACAGCCTTAGAATTTCCAAGAGTCAAGGTTTCTTGCTCTTTGGTCCATTCTTCTTCAGGTAAAAACACAAATACTCCATCTTTATTAGTCTTCACTGGATGTTTCCATTCTGAGTTTGCCGTTCTCCATGTCTTGCTGTCTGAAGACTTTAAGAAGGCTATCATCTTAGGTTTCCAGTAGTCATAATTAAAGCCATCTAGAATTGGTGGTCTATTTGTGAATCTTATATCTTTATCCATAGTACCAGAATTTATCTTCCCTAGATCTCACCCAGAAAATAACAGGCAGGATGCCTGCTCTGATGCCAATTGAAATTCTGGCAAGCATAAAATGGATGTTATCACGGATGTTATGACATCCACTGTAACACAGACTGCTGAACTTACTAATAAGTTGTAAATGGAAAGCAGTAAATAACACAAGTAATTGTTCACCCAGTTCAGTGTCAACCACACCTACATCTGGGGGCTACCAAGCCAGGGAGGAAATTCACTATTAGTAGAATTAATTCAGAGTCAAACAACCTGTTTGCACTCTTCACTTAAGACCTACCCAATGACACTTCATCCTAGAGACCACTAGACCTGAGTTTCCCACTCACTCCCCCTCAATCACCTTAGTGATATAAACCAATACACAATTACAATGGAGATATGAAGACACTCTTCAAACACACCTTGATCTTACTTCACAGCTTTAATCAAGAGACACAACACTCTTGCTTAAAAGCTTTCAGTGGCACAATGAACACAACAGTTCATACACACTAAACCAATGCAATTATACAGCAGACAATTGCTTGGCATACAAGTATCCCTAAGACACGCGTGAAGAACCAAAATTCTCCACTCACACAATCCACGTGAAGAGCAACCTCTTCACTCACAGAACACACTCTCCAATCTCTCTCCAGAAGCTCTGCCTTAAAGCTCTGCCCTATTTGGAGTGATTCTTCTGTTATTTATAGCAGCAGACTTGCTTTGGGCCTTAATGGAGAAATTAGGTTTACCTAAGATAAACCTCACTTCATGAAGCTGCGCCCTTATCATTAGGTCAGGAGTCTTCTATGTTATCCTCAGCAATGCCTGTTATGTCGCTTAAGATAACTAGGCTTCCTGAATTGTTTCCTGAAGTATAGCCTGAGCTAATAATAGAAAAACTAACCATGTGCGCCCTGATGTCATAACATCCAACATGACATTCAGCTTCACTTACTTTTAGCTCTCCATGCAGAACACTCTTCATGTATGTCATAACATCAGTTATGACATTCATACATACTCCAATGTTTTGCCATAAAATGCAGCCAATCAAAAGCATCTACAAACTCTATCAAAGTCACGTTGAAAAGCTACCTTAACTCAAAAGCCCCAAATAGTTGTTTCATTATTTTCACCTATTTTTGCATTTGGATATGATTTTTTAACATGATTTAGTTTTCTAACACGAAACCAAACACCTACTAGATATCTTCGCACATATTCTCTTCATTTGTCGGCTTAACATGCATCCACTAGACTAACCTTATTAGATGAACTTAGATCCCATAAAAATTCAACTTTACATTCCAATAACTTTTGATAAAGAATTTATTTTATAGTGTTGTCATCATCAAAACCAAATAGGCAACTGATTGTTGCAGTCAATATGACTGCAAGCACATAGATCCACATTCTCCTCATTAATTTTATGATGACAAACAACGCGTCTCTCAGAAAGGTGGACAAATAAAAAACAAAAATGATAGATTGGAATGATTAAACTCCCCTTAAAAAATATATAAAGTATACCCTACTTCTTATAAGAATCTGTTTAACATTATCAAAAAAAGCAGAAAAAGGTAACATATAAGCCGAAAAAGGTAACATATATGGAAGGAAATATTGTAAACATTAAACTATAAGAAATGATCTTCCCCCATCTTAATCTAATAATCTACGGTCGACTCATCAAACCAGCTCTAGAGGTATATTTTAATGTGTAATTGAAGGTGTTGTTAAATAATACAAAAAGAGCCGGACAAAACAAGGTTGGATTGCAATAAATGAATGAGAATAACCAATTGTATGTTTCTGGGTCCTCTGGCCTCAATTATGACAATTACTCCCACTTTGTGATGGTTATGTTTATGGAAAAGAGGACCTTCTAACATCATAGTCATTATTGACTCCAGATGAAACGTGGTGAAGCTTCAAATTCTGCCAAATTCAAACAAGCATTAAACAAACACCAACTACCACTCCATAACTCATTCTGAACTTCCATTTAAGTATCCAACACTGTTGAGGTTCCATATTATCACTTTGTACTTCTGTTTGTTTAATTTTAGAATCTCAAAATTGTGTCTTGAGTCATTTATATATAGTAAAAATGTCTTTATCTTTGAATAGAATTTTCATACAGGGAAGAGGTTGTAATACAACACCACTATAGGATGAAAATGACTTTACATGTAGAAGAGGTGTTTGCTTTTTCTGATATAATGTAACTTCACATTCGAACAACTTGAGTGCCTGCTTCAATTAGTTGAAAGGAACATGACATAGGTGGTTGCATACAAAGATACAGGTCTATTTTATTATTGAACTATTGTTTGTCGGTATCCCTCTTCACGATAAAATTAATTTATCAATATCAATAGACAAATGCTAACATTTGATAACTGTGTTCTAGTATTGATTTAGAAGTATAAATCACTCCATCTCATAGTGAGTGTTTTATTTGAAACAACTTCTCTCAAATTATGTTTACTAGGGCTGGAAATGAGTCGAGTCGAGTCGAACTCACCTCAGCTCGGCTCGACTCGTTAAGAATTGTTCGAATTCGAGTTCGAGTTCGACACGAACTTTTTTTTAAGATCAAACTCGACTCGTTACAAGTTCACGAACAGTTCGGTTCGACTCGTTAGGTTCATCTCATTAGGTTCAGCTCACATGGTTCACGAACTTAAAAACTATTTTTTTAAATATATATATTTTTTAGTATATTTGACATTTTAAATAAATATATATATTTTTAAATAAAATATTAAAATAAAATAAAAGTTATCATATTGAAATTTAACTTTATCTTCGAAATCTACTAATTCAAAACCTACACAACTTTCAAGAGATACATTTGAGAGTCTAATTCAAAAACTAATAAATTGAAGATTAAATTTGTCTAAGATTTGAAGTAAATATTTAAACCTAATCTTAAGGACAGTATAATTCTTTTCATATGTAATCGAGTTGACTCATGAACCTAACGAGTCGAACTATGTATAGTTCAAGTTCAGCTCATTTAGTTAACGAACTTAATTTTTCGCTCATACTCAACTCATTTGGTTCATGAACCTAGTTCAACGATTTAATTGTCGAGTCGAATTCCGAACTATCTTCGAGTTGGTTTGGTTCATTGCCAGCCCTAATGTTTACTATAATACTAATCCAACATATTTTATTATCTGAATCAATGTTCCCGTTATTTTTTAAACTAATAAATAAAATACAAATATATATATATCCCAACTGCTCAAGCATCACATCAATCAATAACAGGTAAAGCTATTAAAAGACCAGAGTAAACCTAGGAACTTGATACATAAGCCATGTCATTGTCTGGTATGCTTCATGATCAAAGCTTCTAAGAGAACTCAGACTGAATTCACATTGATGTGAGGAAAATAAATGCAAAGTATGTGGAGCAATTACTGATCACAGGACAAAGCGATCAATAATCATTAATCAAATTCGCAAACTTGCTGAAAGGGCGTGATAAAATATGACATACATACATTGCATATAGTAAAAACTAGTAAATTTTATGCCAAACTACTCTGAATTTTACAGAAATTGAGCTACTGATGCTAATTAACCTGTGCCAACCCTCGAATTTAACAGGACAAAATGGGGGTAAGGAAGGAAATAGGGAGAGATATTTGACATCACTCATAATAGGATGCTAACCAAGATATCACAACAAAAACATGATGGTGTTCCAATGAATTCAGACCCGCTCAAATCTATTTCAAATTTTCAGCTGCTCCAAACTCTTCAAAGTCTCTGGTTGTGGTGGGCAGTTCTCAGTCTTGTCCGTCTCTAGAACTTTAGCTGGAAGCTTATCTTGTTCAAGACGGGCAGGTAGATCACTTCGGATGGGGGGAGATTCATCTTTTCTTGGTGGCGGGGCAGCAAATACAGGAATAGCTTGTCGAATACTTACAGGAGGAGCAACTCGTACAGGCGGAGCCCGTATAACCTGATGAACTGAGGCGGGTGGTGGAAGAGGTGGTGCAGAGAACACGGGTACTACCGTCCTCATAGCCACTGGAGGTGCAATCCCATGGCAAGGTGATCTCATTTGTCGAATGGGAACATAAGGTGCTGCTCCTGCTGCAGGGAACCTCGGAGGACGAGTCATCCAGTTTTCTAGTGCATAAGATTGTGGGGGCTGCACAATGGACTTGTCACTGGTTGCTGTTGTTGGCGGATGCCTGCTTCGCGGATTTTCATTTGATGTTGCCGATGAAGGTTTGTTTCGAGGTCCTGTCTTTGGGCAAATTAGGGGAAGGATCTTAGATGTGGTGGCAGGAGGTTGAGAACTAGTTGGCCTGAGATTTTGAATCTGAAACTTCTTCTGAAACGGAATCGGAGCATTTCGGTTAGACATTGACATCTTTTCCTTCAGACGGTAGTTCAGCAAAGCCCGAGCTATAGTGATCTGTTCTAATTCGTCATTGTTCTCAGGTTCAGTTGAAGAGCTAGCACTCTCTTTTGCCACTGATGAGAAAGGAAATTAGTGTTAATTCATATTCAGTCCTTTACAAGGGAAATAAAAAACCTGACTCGAATACATAGAAAATGATAGTGGTCTAGAATAACAGAAAAGTAACACTTTATGGCACATAATATCATGTCTTCAAAGGAATTTAACTTAAAACAAAAAAAAAACATATGCGTCTAAGAAGGCTTGTTATTACTGTGTTGAAGATCATATTGCCCTTAACACAAATAAATTATGGAAGCACAGTAATTTTTCAAATATATTGTTCGTGCATCACCCACCTCAATACCATTAGATGAAACTTTCAGCCTAAACCATTGACCACGTGACCACATGTTTTAAACAAAATATGAAAAATCAAGAAAACAGGCTTAGGTATTGTATGTATCTTCAGAAGACAAATTCATGTGAAGTGTGAACATTCATATATTTTCATGAAAAGCAATAAATTTTTTAAACAAAAGGTTAGCCACCCACTTACATTGCTTTAAAGATGACCAAGCTGCCATAGCTGCATTTTTCTCGGCTTGTTTCTTATTCTTGGCAGGTTCACCGGTAAATGTGATTCCAGCTAATTCTACTATCCCAGTAAAAACAGGTAAATGTCCTAGGCCTGATCTGAATGTTGTGTACTGAGGCAATGGAGCTCCTACTCGCTGTGCAATTTCCTGTAAGAGGTTCTTGTAAACTCCAGTCTCATCCTACAAAAAGATGAACATGATGAGTATATGAACAAAAAGCTACTAAAGGTATGAAGAAGACATGGAAAAGCTGCTTTATGGATAAGTAGCCATATTAGCAATGAAATCAGGCTAATATAGAAACATATTTAGAATAATGCTACCTAAACTAACTCCAACAATGGATCAGAAAACCCATTACCATCACTGGACCAATTCTCCTTTTCTCAAAAATTCTTTTTTGATTTGGATATAATACATCCAGAGGAGAAAATAGTGTCATGTACCATGTGCGGGATTCCTACATGGTAAGGGGAAAGGTCAAAGACTAAGTATGCAAAGACTATCTGTAATGGGTCTCTAACTAACCCTTCCCTGTATCCCCCGCCATGGTAGAAGATTTACAGCAGGTAACCTTTGCTTTATCATGTCTTATGAATGCTTACATATATTAACTCCAACGTTTCACTAATAATACAACTTTTCTTCAGAAACAACACTATTTACAATCTATAAAGTAAAAACATTTCTCCATTTTCAAGTGTTGAGTCAGACAAACTTCCTGCCAACAATAACACCAATACAACAAATGCATAACACTCCTCACCAGGTGTCTGATTAAAAATATTTATTTTTATTAACATGGAGATGTGCCAAACATGTGCGGATACCTCTTGGACACTTCACCAACACTCAACTATAGGTAGACAAATCTAGCACACAACTCTTATAAAAGAACTTCCACTTTGTTTTTTAAATAACTTTCGGGAAAGTCAACTATACACAGCCAAGCCAACATATGAATGGTTGAAATTGACACCATTCATTCACACTCTAATGACTAACAGCTCCATATATATGTGTCTATGTATGTAAATATCGTGCACTCATGTCTAGTGTGAGTGTCGCTTGTGTATTAGGAATATAATAAAAAGGTCAATGCATGTGTCAGTCAACAAGCAAAAGTGACTAACAGATTGGATATGACTAATGTAATGGGGCACTTAAAAAACTACTGTTGTTTACTTTAGATACTACTGTTAGACAATTTTTTCTATAAAAATAGTCAAACACCATACTTTTCCCATCACCAATCCCCAATCAAAAGTCAACATTATCATCCAAACTAACTTTAATGTAATACGTTTTTCTTTGCTCCTTGTTGAACCAATACAATAATTGGTTTTATACAACATGTAAAAACAATCAATATAAGAATTCTAGTGAAACTTACAGCACTGTTCAAATACCAGATTGAGAATCTGGGAAACTTACCCAATACTACTCTAGTTTTATGACATTTCTTCGGTAACATAACATTCAGATATTCAAGTAGCACTTGAAGCAATATAAAAATAGAGAATATGCGACATTCCTTCCCTGTATCACACTACCAATGACTAGTCACTAAAAGCGAACCGAACAGGCACAGCACATGGGTGTATTAAAGGTTTTAAAAAACAGTCTGTTACTGTGACAAAATGGTATTGGAAGGTGTCAATACCGTTATTCAGCGTTTTTATTCTGAGAATAAACCACAGATGAACCGCGCAAAACGCCATTACAACACCTTTCCAGACACAAATTTTCAGAAAATAATATTTATAAATGTTGTGATTAATTTACACCGTGACAACCACAATCAATAAAGCAGCACCTGTACTGACCAAAATCACAAAAGGCTTTATTCGATGGCGGCTGTTATTTAAAACCTTGAGTGTATTCTAAACTTTTAATTCCAGCATTTCTTAATTTTCTTCAAGGTTTAAAAAAACAGTGTTGGTGTAACAAAGTGATATTAAGCGGTCTTGGAAGGAGCCCATATCATTATTCACCGTTTAATGCCGAGAAAAAATCCATGGATGAAACACAAGAAATGCCCTTACGACACCTTTCTAGACGCGGAATTTTTCAGAAAATCCGCAATCAATAAAGCAGTGCCTGCACCGACCAAAGTCACAAAAGCCTTTAAGCCACCGTAACCGTCAATTAAAACCTTGAGTGTATTCTCAATTTTTAATTCCATCATTTCTTAATTTTGCTCTAGGTTTAAAAAAAAGGGCTGTTACTGTGACAAGGCGGTATTGGAAGGAGCCCATACCATTATTCACCGTTTTTATGCCGAGAAAAAAACCACAGATGAAACGCAAGAAATGCCGTTACAACACCTTTCCAGACGCGGAATTTTTCAGAAAATAATATTTATAAATGTTGTGATTAATTCACACCGCGATGACCGCAATCAATAAAGCAGCACCTATGCCTACCAAAATCACGAATGCCTTTACGCAACCGCAGCCGTTATTTAAAACCGAAACCTCGGGTGTATTATCAATTTTTAATTCCTGCATTTCTTAATTTTATTCACAGTAACATCCATAAACCAAAATCAATAACAATGAAAATGAAAACCTAATCTCCAAAACAAAGCTAAACAGAACTGTTACAGGCGCACATAGATTCAGTGCCATGATTCTTTTATAATTGACACAGTTCCTACCTAATCCTACCTTGAATCATACAAATACAGGGACAGTTTGGTCATTCCAGGACCAACTCCAAATTCAGTCGTCGACGCAGCAAAACACGCGCTTCCTCTCACAGTAACCATGCGCTACGACTCGAAAAAGAGTCCAGGTTCAGAACGCGCAGTCGCGTACGTTAGCAAACATCTCATACTTTTGTTATTTTGTTTTTGTTTCTACTTTTAGTTTCACTACACAAAATATTCTACCGTAACTGAGTTAAGATAACGAAGAACGAAATAAGAAAAAACCCTAAAACCAAAAGCGACATTGATAGATAGAAAAAAAACTCACGAGGATCTTAGCGGCGAGTGAGTGAGAAGGACCACGGTGTGAAAGCGAATTGAGCGCTACTTCGGCAGCGGAATGTTCAGCTTGACGTAGAGTTGAACAGTACTGAGGACTCTCGAAGATCTCGCCATTAAAGTTAACGGTAGCTTTAAACCTCGGCGCGTGATCGGGACCTTCTCGGATACAAGTGTATGAAGGAAGATTGAAGCAGCTCCTCTGCGCCAGCTCTTGAAGCTGGTTCTTGTACATTTTCCGATCTCTCTCAGTTCGCTCGAGTAGTGGAGAAACAAATGAATGCTGTGAAATAGATCGGGTTGGGCGATTCTCCGGCGAGAGCTGGTCCGGTGGTGCCGGGAAACGGTTACCGGCGATAAGGTTTTGTGTTAGGGTTGGAGGATGGAAGAATGAGAGGGAGTTAGAGAGAGAAAGTGGAGGAGCGAGAAAGGAGAAGAAGTAGAGAAGAAGAGTAATTAGTGATTTTCTGGTAATAATAATATAAAATAAATAAAAAATATTACTATTATAAGATAATTTATTTATTGCGTTGTTGTTGGGAGTCAACTTAACGTTACTGCATGGATCTCATCTTTTTCTATACTTTATTGTTACAGCATATTCTTACTTTCTTTTTTATTTGAGGATTTTATGTTTGAAGTACCTTGAAAATAAATATGTTTAAATTCTTTTCTTACATTCTAAGATTTAACTCTTTCTAGTCTTAACTATGAGTAAAGGAACCATTTTTCACATTTACTAGAAAAAATAGTTTAAATATGTTTAATTTGTTTTTATTTTTTATAAAAGAAATAACATAATTACCAACTTATTCCTAATTAAATTACCATCTATTTATAATAAATAATTAATACTATGATAATTTGGAAATAAAATCATTAAACGCGCATAAATTAATTGATATTTATTTATATTTAAGGCAAAGAAAATGATGAAGATTTTTGTTTATAAATAGGAAAATGTTTATATCACGACGACGTTCATTGTATTCATGCGAATGATTTATTAACATATTGTTATGATTTTACGTTTTTTATTTAATTTTTCACCCTCTAATTTTTAGGGAAAAGAGATCTTAGTAATTCAGAATTTGATTTCAGAGATACGTGAGCTGACCAAACATTGTTTCCTCTGCTTTAGAGATATGTGATCTGACCAAACATTGTTTTCACTAAGAATCAAATTCGATATTCTTCAAACATTCATTCTTTAGTAGAATCTACGTATTTTAAATAATTTATAAATACACTTTGTATTCAATTACACGTTAGGTTTGTTCTTTAACAAAACCTACGTATTTTAAATCATTCATAAATACACTTTATATTCAATTACACGTTAGGCTTATTCTACTCACTATACTCTCTTTTCATGTAAAGTATTTCAATGCATTTTTCTTTTTATCTACGTGTTAGAACATTTCTTAAAAATGATTTTAACTATTAATAATAACTTCCATAATGTAAAACCTTTTGTTCAAGTATTCAACTAATATTTCACTTTTTTACAATTCAGTATTTTATTTTTAATCTCGCCAAAAAAGAACAAAATGCTAAATATTTTCTTAATTTATAGTTTAAATTAATTTGTGTTGTTATGTTGAGATAGCAAACAAAGCTGCTCCATGCATCATGTAGAATAGATAAAGATTTAGACGTCAATTAAATCGCATTTTTAACATGTGTTATATGGTAAATATGTTCAATTTTCACGCTTTTGGGATAATCATATGTTGGATTTGATTATGTAACGGTTATATGGTAAATATGTTCAACCTTTACGCTTTTGGGATAATCATATGTTGGATTTGATTATGTAACAAAGCATGGTATATTGATACAAGTTTTTGTATTGGACATATCATATAATGTGTTATGATGTTGATGATAAAAAATATAATGTGTATCGGACATATCATCCAATAAAATTTTCTTTTTATATAAATAAAAAATGTTATAGTTATTTTTAAAAGTGATCAAATATATAAGAGGATTTCTTAATGCACTTATATGTTTCTTACGCATCACGCAAAATTTAAAAAATAACTATAGTTTTTGGAGATGTATTATCGGACGCACCAAAATGTCAGTTAACGTTAAAATATTTTAGAGATGCATCTCCGAAATATTTTAAAGGTTAAATCGCGTCAGATTCTTCTTTTTTTCTCATTTCTCATTTTCCTCAAAACCATTCTTCAAACTCTCATATTTTTCTTTGCACCAACTCAAAACTTAATTATCAAGGCTTAAAGGAACTTCAATCATCATCTCTAACATTGGAAATATCATGTGAAACATCATTTTTTTGTAAATTTTTTGAATTTTCGATAAATGTTTGATTTTTTGTGTAAATGAGTATAAATCAATTATTAAAGTTAGAAATGAGTAGAAATAACATTTAAGGTAATTTAAATATAGTGTATAAGATGTTTGTTGACAGAAAATGATGAACAAAACAAGTTTTTTTGAGATTTCATGGGGTACATTGACGCAACTTCTAAGTTGCAGGAAATTCCGGAGATGCATCTCCAGAATTTTTCAACATTTTAGTTTCCCCTAAATTTCGGAGATGCATCTCCGAAATTTTCTGCAGTGTTTTTTTTCTTGCTTGTGTGTTGCTTGTCTGCACTAATAGTCTGTCTTACTTTAACTTACATGCATAATAGGTGATAGACATGATAGACTGAGGCTAAGGAGGCTTATGGTCCCTCTGGTCAGGCATAGTCATCTACTTCCGATGCTCATGCTTCTCCTCATGCAACTCCACCATCTTCTTCCCGTAGGAGACAAGATTCACCATTTGACACATCACTTCTTCCATCCTCCCGCAAGCGTCAGATTTCACCAGTGCAAATTCCTACTCTAGATGTTGTTGATCTAATCCCACCTCATACTATTGATGTTGTTGATCCAGTGCCACCTCTAGAGGGTGAGGTTGTTGCGTATGTTGAGCCAGAGACATTTAGAGGAGGCTCGGTTAATTTGTCATTATTGCCTCTGTATCCAGACCATACTGACAGTCATATCTAGGACATAGAGGTATCATTAGTTGAATTCATTATTATTTTTATATTAATTTTAATTGACAAATTTCTGACCTAAATTATTTATGACAAATTTCAGGAGCATGATCCGCAAAAGTTTCTTAACCACGGGAGGAAGATTGATGCCTTCTTATCTGGCCTAAAGGACTTGTGCATGACCGGTTATACTACGGTCAGTCACGGGATGCTTAATGCATTCGTGGAGAGATGGCGCTCGGAGACCTCGTCGTTTCATCTACTGCATAGTGAGATGTCTATCACACTTGATGATGTCTCGTGTTTGCTACATCTTCCGATCAGGGGGAGATTCCTAGATCATAGGAGGATGACCAAAGACGAGACACTCGAGATAATGGTAGAGTATCTTAGGGCTAATTTAGGGGAGGCGATTGAGGAGTTGGATAAGGCCAATGGTGCTCATGCTAGATTTGAATACTCGAAGAAGGTATATGAGGCTGAAATCTTGAGTGCGCAGGAGGTTGACGGTGATGATGAGTAGGTGGCACTCCAAAGATTGCATGTATTGAGAGCATACCTGCTTTATTTGGTTGGCACTGCAATTTTTATGGATAATAGTGTCACTTATACAGACGTCATCTACCTAAGGTACTTTGTGGATTTTGAGCGGATTCATGAGTATAACTAGGGGCGGCTTGTTTGGTCTACCTGTATTCGAAGTTGATAGAAGGTTGTATGTGGAAGACGAAGTAGGTCATAGGAAGTGTCACACTATTGATGGTAATAATTATTAGTCTTTGAATGTTTTTTTGTCATTTTTATTTCATCTTTGCAAAGCCATTATTGATAATTCGTGTGTTCCAAACTTTTCATTTTAGGCTTGAATCCTCCAGCACTTCTCGCGCATCTCTGGCTGGGCGAGTGTACCTGAATACATTAAGGATATGACGCGTGCTACTGCTTTTATCCCGCTCAGAAGGAATAAGGCGATTGAGCCTTACAGAGTCTATTTTGACTGTTTGGTTTCTGAGTACATGCATCTCAACAGCTTTGTTGATCACCGTGAGACGTGGTCATTCGATGAGTAGTGTTATACTTTGGATAGTTAGCCTGTGGGTCGCGTCTCACTGCTTCTTTTTTGCCCGAGTGCGTCATGAGGCAATTCGGCTACACTTAAACCATTTCCAGAAACTCTTTTATCTCTGTTCTACATGTTTTGATACATAGACAGATAGAGGACATGTTTGATGATTATGAGAGTCATCTGGTATTGGAGGAGGCACAAGCTACCATAGTTAAGAGAGACTGGAACTATGTTAAAGGGTACATCAGATGGTTCTTCAAGGTGTCACATCCGTACATGGTGCATGTTGCTCCAGGAGATTCGCCAGGACTAGGGGTGGCAAATGGGCATGCCCACCCCATTTAGGCCCTCCCTGGAAAAGCCCGCAAAAATGGGGTGGATGCGGCTGTCATAGTTAAAACTGTGAGCCTAAAACCTAGGTGCGGCCCGCAAAAAAAGTAAGGGCAAGGCGGGGAAAGCCCGCGGACACTGCACCTTTTAAGCCTAAAAACACAACAGTTTATGTAAATACTCGTGCCTGCAAAAACCTGCAAAGAAAACAAGGCGGGTGGGTGGACACATTTAGGGGTGAGGGCATAACCCCTTAACCCGCTCCACATTAAAGTGCAGACAGAATGGTCGTGCCCAACAGGTCGGATCCGTTTTTCCACCCCTAGCTGAGACCACCTCATCACGAGATACTAGAAGAGGAGTCAGAACAGCTAGATTATGTTGAAGATTTCTTTCATAGGTGTCGTCGCATAGTGGAGATTATGCATGCATACATTGAAACATGTATCTTTCCTGATGAGTCTGATGTGAGGCGGGTCCTAAATGCCATCATGGCGGAGGAATAGGGGATATTGTTGTACCAGAGACATCGTTAGAGGACAGGGAATTGATGGTTGAGGAGGTAGACGAGGTAGAGGAGAGATTGTCAGACACACACATTAGTCTCTTCGTATATAGTAGTGGTATTATGGTCAGTATTTTATTTTGACGGTTTTGCTAATGTTTTGATCTCCACCGTATGGTACTTTCAACATTTATTGGTATTTTATTTTTATTTTGCATTTTTTATTTACGTAGATTTTTTATGTACGTAAATTTTTTATTTTCGATTTTATGGTATAATTTAAATCTTCATCTGAACACAGATAAACAAAATATAACATGAAAGACCTAGTTTTGATGCTTTACGGATATGCATCTCCGGAATATTCACGGAGATGCATCTCTGGTATAATTCAAATCTATAATGGCTTTTGAGTGAGATTTATTGAATGTTTTAAATTGTTTTGATGCGTTCCAGAGATGCATCTCCAAAATATTTCAACGTTCATTAAATATTTGGTGCGTTCGTAGATACATCTCCAAAAAATATGGACATTTAAATAATTTCGTGTGGTGGCTAAGAAATATATAGGGTGCATTAAGAAAAACACACACACACACACACACACACACCAAAATATATATATATATATATATATATATATATATATATATATATATATATATATATATATATATATATATATATATATATATATATATATATATATATATATATATATATATATATATATATATATATATATATATATATATATATATATATATATATATATATATATATATATATATATATATATATATATATATATAATAATTAAAATACCTATCACGACGGTTGGTAATGTCAACCGTTGTGAAAGACATTACATTTTATCATGATTTTTTAATATGATAGTGGTGAAATTGTTTATCTATGTATAAGTGAATTAACCCTCGCTTCTTGACAGTATCGTCATATCTCTCACGGCAAAATCTTAGCACACATTTTCTCTTTTCTTCTTCATCATTAGCTTTCCTATTCTATAGTATAGCCTCAATCTTGTTCTTCATACATAAATTTATTCTTCTTCTTACTTATTCTCTCATTTTCGTGTATGTTGTTGTTATGTTTTACAAGATTTTCACACAGTTTATTTCTTTTTCGAGAGTTTATAGGTATTTTTTTATTGTATGTTGTTATTGTTGATAAATGTTAGTTGACATAATTTTCATATTATTTACTTTGGTTTCATGTGTTTTGTTGTTGTTGACAATTTTTTTCCCATATTATCTCTTATTCGTGTATGTTTTTGTTATGTTGATGTTCTTGTTATATATGTTGATAAGTTTTTGTTAGATTATAATGTATTGTTGGTTTATGTTAACATGTTGTTATTTTCATGGTGTTTGTTGGATTACAATTGATTTGTGTTGCTATGAAGAAAAAATACAAGAAAGGAAGTGAAATATACAAAATTGTGTGATAGACCTATGTTGCACCCTAAAATTTGCCCACCGGATTTCCGACTTTGACTGGCTTTTGCTTCGTTTTCATCTGCATGTCATTTAGGTCGCATTTTGCCCGTGTTGTCGGCCGGATTGAATTAATCAGAATTTTAGCCGCTTTGCTCGCGTTTCAGGCGATTTAAATAAATTCAAACAAGAAATTCAGTATTAAAATCGAGCGAAAGTCGCTCTCCTCTTGATCATTCAATCCATGTCGATAATATCGGTGCATTTCGGTGCTCGCCTGTTTTTCATAGCATTTTTGCATTTTTGTTGCTATTTTTGTCTTATTTAATTATTTAGAATAGTTTTTGTTTTATATTTAATTATGTAAAAAATATTTTAAATAGAAATAATTTTTTAATTGTTTAGATTTTTTATTAATATAGATTTTATTAGTTTTTTTAAATAGTTTTAGAAAATAGAGTTTTAAATAGATTTGAATATTTATAGGTTTTTTAAAAATAGATTTTTAAGTGGTTTATTTAAATCTAATGGTTAGAATATAGTTTTTGGATTATTTAGTAATTAGAAATTTAGTCATAGTTATTTATTTTTTAGAATTATTTTATAGGTTTTTATTTTTAAGAATAATTATTTTTAGAGTTATTTCCTTTTAATTATTTATTAAGATTAGGTTTTATTAATTAGGGTTTAATTATTTAGAATTAATTAAGTTAGTTTAATTAGGATTTATGTTAATTAATAGATTTATTTCATTAGTCTTTAATTAGAGCAGCTCATTACCGTTAACAATCATCGGCTTTTGTTTTATTCCATTTCATTTTTATTAACAGTCATTAGCCTTCAATTAATTAAGTCAGTCATCTTTAGTTTATCATATTAATCATCTTTAGTCAATTTAATCAGGTCTTTAAGGTCACCATGTGTCGCCCTTTGGAGGGTATAAAACCCTATTCACCATCTCTGACCTTGGGAACGAACCCTAGCCGCTACAGTCCCTTCTTTAACCTTTCTCAACTTCTTCTTCAACCTTCACAAAACCGTTCACTCCATCATCCTCACCTTCCACATCATCAACACCTTCAACCAAAATCACAGTCGCTTCACTCATCTTCTTCAATAACAACACAACAACAACAGAACTCCGAAACAACAAACCTTCAATTATTTTTCATCAACCCAGCTTCCAAAACAAAGAACCCATTTACAATCTTTTTCATCAAACACAAACGAACATCTCCGTCAAAACCCTTTTCACCGAAAAACGCCGGCAACCACCATAATTTTCATCTGCGAAATCGAACCTCCATAACAATCCCCAAATCTTCAACTTCTGTGTCACCGTCAAACCCATATTCCACCCTCAACCGTCTTCTACCTTTGACCTAAAAGTAACCGCCACTCTCACCTTCATTCTTCAACCATCTCTTCAAACCCTTACACAAAATAAACCCAGAAACGCATCTCACTGCGATTCCCAGCTTTGACCTTCACCAGAAATTCCGCCATCAACCGTTTCATCCAAACAGAAATCAAAACAAACCTCGCCATCCTCACCTCACTTCACCGTCAAACACCTCAACCTTCATGAAAACGAAACCATCATTTTTGAAATAACCCATCTTCATCACTCACCTTCAACAAACCCCTCAAATCCGAAAATCCAACTTCAAAAACTTCAAAAACACAACTTTGGCCTTATTAGGACGTAGTGCGATGACTACGAGGGAGTAGTCCCGAAATAGTTACTACGCAATACTACACTCAGAAGAGGTTCTCTTTAGAATACTATTAACCACCGAGTCAGACGAGAAATTGATAATATTCGAAAGATGAAATGATGACTTTGGGCACCTTTTTAGAACCTTGTTCTGCAGGTACAATTAACCCTTAGTTCATACCTTTCGGGACAGGTAGACCTTGGCTCCGCTCATGTTCCTCTATTATAGGACTTTTGTTTGCTTGTGTGCTTGTGCATTGCATCCCGCATCATATCATTCCTGGTTTCAAGGAATCCAATTGTCCTTTGCAAATTCAAAAATCTTGAATTCAAAGTCTAAAACCTTTTTCATCTTTTCCTAGAAAATATTTACAATCGACCATTGAAATCCTTGAAACCATTGCATTTCATTGGCATTCGGTTTTTGCGTTTGCATTTTTCTTCCGGTTTCTCATTCTCAGTTCTCTCGCTTCCAGTTCTGTCACCCTGAGTCCTCTGCATCAGTACAACACCAGAGCTAGAGCTCGGAAAAAGATGGCGGAACAACATCAAGAGCTTGATCGTGTTAGCAATGAACTCGGAGACCTTTGGGGAAGTGTTGGGCAGATTATGGAGATGCTACATGTAACACCCTTCTAAACCCCGCAAATAATATATGCATAATCAGAGTAAAAGTTAACATGCATCCATAAAAGGGCATCACACAAAACTTGCACCACATTAAAACAATCTGTCATGCTCATAAACACCTTTCCATTTAGCAGCGGATTCATTAATAAAAATCCTTTAAAAGAAACATTTACTTTCATCATATAAAATCAACATCTCTAGGCACTAAGGCCAACATCTCATCATCTCAATTATTCCAAATATGAAAACATAACTTAGGTTACATAATGTAATCCTAAAACATAAGCAATCGATCCCCGTGTTACACGACCAGAGCATGACTCGACCCATAAATAATTACTAAACCGCTACACACGTAGCAACCTCGAACTACAAGCAGAACTTCATAAAGGCCTCCAGCAACCTAATCTGCAATGCCTCATAGAGCATTATAAAACAGCAGAAGGGTGAGAAATATTACCATAATAATCAAAGCATAAGATTATATATATATATATAGGTAATCAATACAAGTTCCTCTCCGTATTTCTCACCACAATTCAATTTCTCATAATCATAATTATATCACGTTCACATATATCGACATTATGAACATTCACAAGCACATCCCTTCATGCTTAATTTCACAATCATTCACAAGCACATCCCTTCATGCTTAATTTCACAATCATTCACAAGCACATTTATACAACAACAATATTATGCAATGTGACTCAACATATTCAATGCAACTCAATGCTATGCGGTACCGACATTAGTTATCTTTTTTCGGTTTTCACTCTAAACCGGGTCCACCCTTCTAGACCGATAACTTGTTATCATTTTTCGGTTTTTACTTTAAACCGGGTCCACCCTTCTAGACCAATAACAACCAAGCCCGTCCCCTAGGCTTCAAACCCACCCTTCTAGGTTTGGGACAAGCCACTAGTTTCCACGAAACTAACAGACATTGCCTCTTGACTGAATGATGCATGTACAATCAACCAATCACAATAAATGCACTTAAGACCGTTCCCGCGTCTTAATCCCATGCATTCGAATAATTCACCCCTTCGAGAATTTCATTATGATTGCACATACAACATATATCAAACATTTATCAATGTATTCATTTCACCCATCACCATCATCATATTCAACAACAATGCACACATATCACATATGTTCTCATGCATTTACACAACAATTGCATACAAATATGCACTCACAATTCATTAGACAATACACATACATTCATCATTATATTCCCATGTATTCGAATAATTCACCCCTTCGTGAATTATATCATGATTGCACACACGACATATCATAATAATCATCAACGTATTCATAATTCAATACTATCACACAATGCACACATATCCACGATATGTTCTCATGCATTATTCACAATTAACTACACAATGCACACATATCCACGATATGTTCTCATGCATTACCCGCATACAATCACAATTCATTTCAAACATTATATTTATCAAGCAATGCACGCATATCCATCAATATGCTCTCATGCATTCTTCATGTATTTTAACATACAATCGCATATAAACAATATGCATTCACAATACATTTTTCATAGTATGTTTATTATTCATCTCATGCCATTTTATACAAGGTATACGCCTCACAATACTAATAATACAATTATAAGCCATGCACACATATATCCACAATGTTCTCATGCATACTTATTACATAATTGTACACAATAATCAAACATTCACAAACTCATCAATTAATACACACATAATCATCATTATGTTCTCATGTATTTTAACCGATTACAATTAATCATTCATATCACAACTCTAGGATTCACGCCCGAAGGCTACCCACAGCACAT
Organism: Lathyrus sativus; assembly: GCA_963859935.3. Lineage (NCBI taxonomy): Eukaryota > Viridiplantae > Streptophyta > Magnoliopsida > Fabales > Fabaceae > Lathyrus > Lathyrus sativus. The sequence goes on from OZ012735.1 coordinate 920,739,787, forward strand.
GTTATCATAATAGTTCACATACTCATTCATAACATAGAAGTATCAACCTATGCGAATCAACCAAACAATCACCATTTGGATAACACAGCAAAGAAAATATAGTGTCAAATTCGCCGCCATTCGCCTGACGAATCCTCGCAGCGAACCTTCGCCTGGCGAACTCTCTCAGCGAACACTCGCTAGGCTTCGCCTGGCGAGACTTCCCAGCGAGCCCAAGTCAGTAGCTACTGACTTCATTCGCCACCATTCGCCAGCACCTTCGCTGGGCGAACCTTCGCTATCCACCTTCGCTTGGCGAACTCGCCAGCGAAGTCCACTGGGACTTAATCATAATTACTCGCCAGCATTCGCTAGGCTTCGCCTGGCGAAGCTTCGCCTTCGCTCGCCTGGCGAGAGCCAGCGAACCTGCGCAGAACAGAACCCTATTCTGCCTCTCCTTCATCAATCCACCATCCACCAACTCTTGAACATCCAAATCAGTACAAATAGCATCAATACATGTTACCCGACTATTCTACGGCGTTATTACTCAGTTCCAACCGATTAAATCATCAATCTATCGATTAATCCAACATTTGCCCTAATTGGAAAGTGATGAAAAACATCCACAAACCCAAACCCAACATACATAATAGCATACAATGATTAAATAGCAATGTTTCTCACCCTTACCTCGATTAATCGGAGCTTCGAAATTGGTTCTTGAAGATTCTCCAAGCTTTTTCCCTTTCTCCTCTTCATTTCTCATCTTCTTCTTTCTTTCTCTTTTCTTTCTTTCTTTCTATCTTTCTCTTTCTCTCCAATCCCCTTTTTATATCCTTTTATTTCTTTTCTTTTTTTCCTTCCTCTCTATTATTTTCTTTCCATTCCATTTCTCTCTTCACAATTATCTCATTTTATCATTAATTGGAAAATATCTACTAAGCCCACCTTATTCCACCAAATAGAATAAATTAGTTAAATCCATTAACTCATATTAAATAAATCTCATAACTTATTTAAATCAGATAAACCACCTAAACCAATCCATTAGTACAATTAATCAGTTATCGAAAATTGGGCTGTTACAACCCTCCCCCACTTTAGGAATTTTCGTCCTCGAAAATGTTATCTGATCCAAACAACTCTGGATACGACTCTCGCATTCCAATTCTTCCAAATCCAATTCTCCCATAACTACTTCCACCAAAGGAATCTCTATACTTCGAAGTTGTTTCTTATCAACAACTAGAACTAGCCACGCCTCCGAAGTCAAATTCTCTCTCACTTGTACACCATCCACCTGAATCAATGTACCTCTTCAACTTAGACATATGAACACCTCATGCAATCCTCTCGAGCGACAGCGGTAAAACAGTCTAACATGCTATCCGCCTCACGCTTCCGCTGCGCTACTCTGATACAGATCAATAAAACACAGGGTGCTCACGAGACTTCAAGCTCGACCAACACCAATTACTACCATAACTCTCAAAACACGGCCTTACTTGGATTCTTTGATCGTTTCCATCGTCCCTTGCACGGTCTTTGATCCGAGTACAACACTCCTGTTGGACATGCAACAACACCAAGGAGTCATACCCTCTTACCCAACGAACTTCATACGATGTTGTTTCCGATACGAAATGGCAACAGTTATTGTAGGCAACTCCATCAACGACAATTAACTACCCTTAGATCCATCTTGGTCCAACACACAAGCTCTCAACGAGTCCTCTTCATACTGGATAGTTTTCTTCGTTTGTCCATGCCATTCACGGACGCTAGTCAGAGTTCATCTTCAACATGGCACCCAATCGCTTTCGCAATCTTTCCCATAATCTTAACGAAAAACTTGAGTTCCCATCTAACAGAATGATTCATCTTCACTGGTAGGCAACGAGTTACTCCTGTTAATCCATTCTTAACTGTCCAAATCGGATCATACTTCCTCAAATTCATCAGAAAACCCGACACAAAGCCCATGGGAATACTATCCCATCCCACTCGAAATACTCAACAGTTGTATCAGATCCAACCATCTCTATTGTCCATACTTCAATTCCCAGCAAGTCTAATCAACATATACAAACTCAATCAATTCCTTCTCCATCTATGGCTATCCAAAACTATTTCTCAAATTCGGTCGCATCTTCCTAGTACCTGCACGGATACTCCATCTTTCTCGATGTACTTCTCCCTGAGTACTCTTATCCAACTCACACTATTCAGAATACACACTTCATCACGACATCTCACGATACCATTTCCCTTAATCCGAAAATAAGCCCTCTGACTTTTATCCATTAAATTCAATTAATCTATCAACTCAACTCAGAATTCCGATTTCCTCGAACCTCATCAGAATACCAAAAGTCAATCTCAACATCCAAGGCTCAACTCCATAAGAAGTTTCTTCACAGGCCGAACTCATATCTGAATTTGCTTAATCAGTTCTAACTTCCTTACCATCTTCATTAGTGTATACCAAAATTCCCGATTCGATATCTTAGCTACCACTTCGTCTCATCCGAATGGTAATTTAACCAAAACCATACTCCTTCAGGAGTTCCAATTACTTCTCTGTCTCATATTTGACTCCCTTTCAAATAAAACAAATACCTTAAGGTCAGTAACCATCTCAAATCTCAACTAAACAATTGAGGCTTCCAAACTCCGGTACAAACACACAACAGCAACCCACTCCAAATTACTTGTCAGATAATCCCTCTCTGTACTTTATATTGCCTTCAAGCATAACCAAAACTCATTAATGTTGTACTTAACACATCTCTTAATCATATCAACAAAGTATCTCAAAACACAACGACAATCCTGTCGGACTTGGCAAGACCAATACACGAACTGTTGACAGCTTTCTCAAAACTCTTTGAACTTTCTTCACAGTAGTACATCACTGCCTCTTCCCCAATACTAATAATTCAAGTTCCCGACGCTCAACATGAACCCCTATACTCTCCGAACATATCCAAACACCATCGGTTACATAACCATTGACTCTCTCAATCAAGTATGGAAAATCATTATATCAAACGGACACTCAACTGTGAACTTATGGTGATAACACAAACCGCACTCTCCGCGCTTACCATAACATCCAAACATTTTTCGCCAATAAATACTTAATTCCATGTCACTACTTTCCCATCACATAGAGCACTGTAATATCTTCCAACGCTTCTAATCTTGCGTCATTCCGAATTACGGTTTTCCGTTACGACAAAATCACGGAAACAACCCTTCCACACTTAAAGGTCATCCAATACCTCTCCAACTCTTGAAATGCTTAAGGGTCCAATTATACCAACCATGTATTCCACATCTCATTTCCTTTAGTAATCACTAGAAGTCATTATCCACCCTTATACTCAACTCCACAATCTGTTGCCGTAGCACACACACCAGACATAATTCTCAACACTACTCAATCAATTTAATTCTTCGACTGTCCAAACAGATATAATTAGTCGGCAAAACCGCCATCTTCCCACTTTCATTAGCACCCCGAATTCCCATCAAAATTAACCATCTCCTTACTGTCTCGTGCCGACTCATCAACACACTTCTTAAGCACATGGCTTAGCTCCAAACAATTCTCTGCTCACGCCACCTAAGCTTGCAAGACACGTCCATCCCATCCAACAGAACTCCAACTACTATCAACAAGAGATTAAGGGTGATCAGTTCCTCAATTTGTCAATAGGAAGCTGAAAATCATGATGGAGTATAGACTATCTTTACCAAACCACAAGAGTGTTAACCACTCACTGAGCTACAACTTCTACACCTGCAGCATCTTGGAGAAGCACAACTTCTCCCCCACTTAGATCATTCCCACTTCTCCAGACAAGGTTAAGCAACAACATGTATCGACAGTGTTTTCACACACATGTCGCATACAAGGGAACAAATAACATTAGACAACTTGGCCGGACGGACCGACCTGCTCTGATACCACTAATGTAACACCCTTCTAAACCCCGCAAATAATATATGCATAATCAGAGTAAAAGTTAACATGCATCCATAAAAGGGCATCACACAAAACTTGCACCACATTAAAACAATCTGTCATGCTCATAAACACCTTTCCATTTAGCAGCGGATTCATTAATAAAAATCCTTTAAAAGAAACATTTACTTTCATCATATAAAATCAACATCTCTAGGCACTAAGGCCAACATCTCATCATCTCAATTATTCCAAATATGAAAACATAACTTAGGTTACATAATGTAATCCTAAAACATAAGCAATCGATCCCCGTGTTACACGACCAGAGCATGACTCGACCCATAAATAATTACTAAACCGTTACACACGTAGCAACCTCGAACTACAAGCAGAACTTCATAAAGGCCTCCAGCAACCTAATCCGCAATGCCTCATAGAGCATTATAAAACAGCAGAAGGGTGAGAAATATTACCATAATAATCAAAGCATAAGATTATATATATATATAGGTAATCAATACAAGTTCCTCTCCGTATTTCTCACCACAATTCAATTTCTCATAATCATAATTATATCACGTTCACATATATCGACATTATGAACATTCACAAGCACATCCCTTCATGCTTAATTTCACAATCATTCACAAACACATCCCTTCATGCTTAATTTCACAATCATTCACAAGCACATTTATACAACAACAATATTATGCAATGTGACTCAACATATTCAATGCAACTCAATGCTATGCGGTACCGACATTAGTTATCTTTTTTCGGTTTTCACTCTAAACCGGGTCCACCCTTCTAGACCGATAACTTGTTATCATTTTTCGGTTTTTACTTTAAACCGGGTCCACCCTTCTAGACCGATAACAACCAAGCCCGTCCCCTAGGCTTCAAACCCACCCTTCTAGGTTTGGGACAAGCCACTAGTTTCCACGAAACTAATAGACATTGCCTCTTGACTGAATGATGCATGTACAATCAACCAATCACAATAAATGCACTTAAGACCGTTCCCGCGTCTTAATCCCATGCATTCGAATAATTCACCCCTTCGAGAATTTCATTATGATTGCACATACAACATATATCAAACATTTATCAATGTATTCATTTCACCCATCATCATCATCATATTCAACAACAATGCACACATATCACATATGTTCCCATGCATTTACACAACAATCGCATACAAATATGCACTCACAATTCATTAGACAATACACATACATTCATCATTATATTCCCATGTATTCGAATAATTCACCCCTTCGTGAATTATATCATGATTGCACACATAACATATCATAATAATCATCAACGTATTCATAATTCAATACTATCACACAATGCACACATATCCACGATATGTTCTCATGCATTATTCACAATTAACTACACAATGCACACATATCCACGATATGTTCTCATGCATTACCCGCATACAATCATAATTCATTTCAAACAATATATTTATCAAGCAATGCACGCATATCCATCAATATGCTCTCATGCATTCTTCATGTATTTTAACATACAATCGCATATAAACAATATGCATTCACAATACATTTTTCATAGTATATTTATTATTCATCTCATGCCATTTTATACAAGGTATACGCCTCACAATACCAATAATACAATTATAAGCCATGCACACATATATCCACAATGTTCTCATGCATACTTATTACATAATTGTACACAACAATCAAACATTCACAAACTCATCAATTAATACACACATAATCATCATTATGTTCTCATGTATTTTAACCGATTACAATTAATCATTCATATCACAACTCTAGGATTCACGCCCGAAGGCTACCCACAGCACATGTTATCATAATAGTTCACATACTCATTCATAACATAGAAGTATCAACCTATGCGAATCAACCAAACAATCACCATTTGGATAACACAGCAAAGAAAATATACTGTCAAATTCGTCGCCATTCGCCTGACGAATCCTCGCAACGAACCTTCGCCTGGCCTTCGCCTGGCGAACTCTCTCAGCGAACACTCGCTAGGCTTCGCCTGGCGAGACTTCCCAGCGAGCCCAAGTCAGTAGCTACTGACTTCATTCGCCACCATTCGCCAGCACCTTCGCTGGGCGAACCTTCGCTATCCACCTTCGCTTGGCGAACTCGCCAGCAAAGTCCACTGGGACTTAATCATAATTACTCGCCAGCATTCGCTAGGCTTCGCCTGGCGAAGCTTCGCCTTCGCTCGCCTGGCGAGAGCCAGCGAACATGCGCAGAACAGAACCCTATTCTGCCTCTCCTTCATCAATCCACCATCCACCAACTCTTGAACATCCAAATCAGTACAAATAGCATCAATACATGTTACCCGACTATTCTACGGCGTTATTACTCAGTTCCAACCGATTAAATCATCAATCTACCGATTAATCCAACATTTGCCCTAATTGGAAAGTGATGAAAAACATCCACAAACCCAAACCCAACATACATAATAGCATACAATGATTAAATATCAATGTTTCTCACCCTTACCTCGATTAATCGGAGCTTCGAAATTGGTTCTTGAAGATTCTCCAAGCTTTTTCCCTTTCTCCTCTTCATTTCTCCTCTTCTTCTTTCTTTCTCTTTTCTTTCTTTCTTTCTATCTTTCTCTTTCTCTCCAATCCCCTTTTTATATCCTTTTATTTCTTTTCTTTTTTTCCTTCCTCTCTATTATTTTCTTTCCATTCCATTTCTCTCTTCACAATTATCTCATTTTATCATTAATTGGAAAATATCTACTAAGCCCACCTTATTCCACCAAATAGAATAAATTAGTTAAATTCATTAACTCATATTAAATAAATCTCATAACTTATTTAAATCAGATAAACCACCTAAACCAATCCATTAGTACAATTAATCAGTTATCGAAAATTGGGCTGTTACACTACAGGTTATTAATGCGAGGATGGATACTCAGCCCACTGTTATTTTTGAGATTACCAATACTGTTGTGGATCCTCAACCTTCCATTACTATTGCAAGTGTACCTTCTTTTGGTCTTCCACCTGGTTTTGTGCAGACCCCTTTTGCGGTTCCTATTACTCAACCGGTTCCTTAAGCTGCTCCTTTGGTTTCTGAAGCTTCTCAAGTGATTCTGACTTTTGCACCAGCTGTTGTTCATACTCATGTGTGTAACACGGTGGGAGAACTGACTTTAAACAATGTTGCGGATAGCAAGAGTCGCCACCGACTTTTATTTTATCCATAAGGAAAGGTTATAAAAGAACAGGAAAGACCTTAGAGAATATTTTGGGTCCGGGGGGTAGGTTATGAAAAGGGAAGGTGTTAGCACCCTTTTCATCCATGGTTATCCATGGGCTCTTAGGTACTTAAGCTCACTTTTGAATTGTTTTGAAAGTGTAGTGTGTGAATAGCAAAAAATTTCAGAATAGTTTAATAATAATCCGTGTATGGATGTGAAAAAAACTTGTTTGAAAATTTTGTTGGAAATTTGTTTAAGTGTGAAAAAGTTTTGAAGTGAGCAAGTATCTAGGAGTAGCCTACCCTAATGTTTTAAGGTCTTTCTTATTCTTTATCCTTTCCTTAGTAAGACTATCCCTACTATAATGGAGTAGGTAGTCCTTACTTTGGATGTTAAGGGGTATGTGAGGGACAATTTGACTTTGGAAGGCCATTGTGGGATGTAATAAGCACATATAAGGGACCATCATCATTTTTCGAAAGGGACTTGATTCGTAAAGGCAACCATAAGGGACTTTGATGATTTTTTTATTTGAGGGACTTGCTTTATACACCCCACTTAACCATTATTCGTAGGCAACTTGAGGGATATCCTTAGGAAGTGAGACGGCGATTAAAATCGACTTACGTGTGTGACGTGTTTATTTTAATTATCTTTATTTAAAAGTGATCTAAATTTATTTTAATATTACATACATGTTGTTACACTCCCTAATTACTAACCATAATAATAATTAAATAATTAAACAACTTTACATCCAAGAAACAATTACAAAATAATAAGCAAAATAATTAAATAGCAAAGATAAATAAAATATAAATAAGCAATAATAAATAATAAAGGGGGTTAATTCTAAGTTTACTCGGCAAGACATCGCATCTTGTGCCTACGTATCCTTACGGGAGTGGAATCAGAGTAATCGTAGTTCCCCTCAAAAGGGAGGTTAGAGACTTCTTGACTGTGGTCAAGGTCTCACGGGGAATAAACATGTCTTAAGGACACGCTTACGTGGAGTGTAGAAACTCCAAATCTCTATGTTGAATTGTTAAGTTGTAATTAGGGTTAAATTAGGGATTCCACGGCGGGAAACCCTAAAATGAGCGCGGCGACTCTTTGACCTAATGCTAGGGGTAAAATTGTAATTTTGCCTGCGGCGAGGCATTTGTGAAAATTAGGGTTTGTAGTTTGTAGTTTTGAGGATTTGAAATTGAATGTGTGAAGTTTTACGGACTATTGGCGCGACGGCCAAACAGTTAGACCTAACCTTCGGATGTGTGCAATGTGACAGAAATAATAGTAAACGCGTGAGATAATTGAATCATGCAAACAGAGAGATAATGTCATAATTTAAACCATGCAAGCAGAAATTTAAAGGCAGAATTTAAAGAGCGATTGTTAAGTTCGCGAGGTTACATGAGAGGAGCAGATACAATATGATAATGAAATTTGAATTGAACAATAATAAAATAAAATAAATAACGGTTCTAGTTATTATTTTAAAAAAAAGATTTTAGTTATTATTTTAAATTTATCTAAAAAAAAGTTTTTCTTAAAAATAATAGGTTTTCATATTAATTTGGAAAAGATGTTAATGTTATTTATTTTAAAAAACAGATTTTTATATTATAACAAATTTTAATAAATTAATGATAACAATAATAATAATAATGGTAATAATAATGATAATAATGATAGTAATAATAAATAATGATAATAATAATAATAATAATAATAATAATAATAATAATAATAATAATAATAATAATAATAATAATAATAAAGCAATAATGAATTTTAAATGTGCCAAATAACCCAACAATGTTGCTAACGCAGAAATGCGCTCATCGCAACCAGATCTAAATCGGACGAAACAAAATTTATCGCAAAGAAAAAGAAATTAAGCAAAAAATAGTATTATTGCTCACACAAAAATGCGATCATCGCAACCAGATCGAACTAACACAAATGTCACGCGTCATGCACACAAATGTGCAAACATCGTATCGACATAATTCGATCAAAAATCTTATATATATAAACTCTAACAATTTAAAAATTATATATATATAAACGTAACAGTAATAGATAAAGAAAAAGAAATAACGGTAATAGATGAAGAAAAAGAAATAACGGTAAAAGATGAAGAAAAAGAAACAACAGTAATAGATGAAGGAAAAGAAATAACGGTAAACGATGAAGAAAAAGAAACAATAGTAATGGATGAAGAAGAAAACTAAATAACGACAAACGACACTCACTCCTCTTAGGTTTTTTTCATTCTCCCCTTTTGATTCACATTGCAGCTGGAGATTCAAATCGAATTGGAAAGGAAGGGTTGAAACCCGGAGGAAGTCTTATGTGCATAGCAGGTCGACTTACTGGAGATTTTGAGGAACTATCTTGCAAGGCTGATGTGTTTGAAAATTTGCTGCTGGGAAATAGTTTGTTCGGATAGCTTGTAGCAACTTGTATGAAGTTAGGAACCTGATTTGTAATAGTCATCACAATATGGTTTTGTACCTTGGTGTCATGCCTCCTGTGGGCTGTTGTTATTGGTGGAATTGTTACTCCAAATCTTAAGATAAAACCTTCATCATTGTAGCATGTAAACAAAGTTTGGAAATTATCCGAACCTGTTAGTTATTTTTACAAGGCACTTGCTTGGAATTATGGCTCAAACTGAATTTTGTATATTTGAATGCACCATCCCTTATATTGAATAAATAAAATCAGTACTTTGTGCATATTTGAAATGTGCCGCCCTTTTATATTAAATGAAATAGAATCAAACCATGAATGTTGCCGGTTATTTGAATAATAAGTATCCAACAGAGGTATTAACCTCTCGTTCAACATATAGCATGTTTTCTTTATAATAACCAGTGAGCACTCAAACCACGAATTGGACTTGTAAATAAATATGGGTATCTCACATGACTTCGATGAAAACAACAGCCAAACATGGGATTGAACCTCAACTAGCAACATCCCTTATTAATATTATCCCATTGTTTTTCTGGGCCAACCGCGGACATGCGCCAAAACCGCAACAATCCATTCTTAAGTAACAATTTGCCTGTGTTTAGAGCAGCCCGACTTAACATTAAATATTCAATTAATTTCCACTAATCAAATAACTTTTAACAAAATTCATGGACAAGAATCCTGCAGACGCTCGAATCATATTTTGGCGCTTCAGTACAACCAAATATTCCAAATTAAATCGCTCGTAATTAACAGAAACAAAATTGTTTGGGAGTGACTTAAAATAGACCACGAGCTATGAACAACCCAAATCCAGTTGTATTTCTGACAAAGTTTCCTGATACCAATCAAACTACACCGACGTCCTGATATAAGCAAACCACACGTCAAATAAATGCCTCAAAAATAATGTTAACATTGCCTCAAGACCTAGCGACGATCCCTCTTCGAGAAATGGCAGAGTCAGTGTGAAAATGACCAAAATGCCCCCTGGAATCAAATCTCTCTTTGATGTTGGCAAAAAAAATCATGAAGTTTGACTTTGGTTTGACCACGGTTGACCTCAGTTTGACTTTTTAACTGCATTGACTGCTTTTGACTTATCTGATCATCTGACTGAGCAAACTTTTGAGAAAAGTCTTGAAACTTGACATGGGGGTTCTTATACACATATAAGATGTTATGAAGCTCACTTGAAGTCTTGGAAGTCCATTTAGCCTGATTAAAGTCAAAACCCTAGTTTTGGATGCACTGCTTACGAGGTGCATTGTCTGAGGGAATTGTCAACTCTTTTGACCAATTGTGAATTTTGTGAACCTTGTGAATCTTCATAAGATATCTTGTGATACTCATGGGAGATATTGTGAAGCACTGTGGGACTTGTGAACCTTGTGAACCTTCATAAAGTAGCTTGTGGACTTTATGAACTTCATGAAAGGTTATGCAAGTTGTTGGAGAACTTGTGAACCTTGTGAACCTTCTTAGAACACAAAGTCTTGTATTGTGAGGGCAAATTTTGGGGTGCAACAGCTGCCCCTGTTCAATTTTCTGAAACCTGAGGGGTTAGATTGGTATATTTGCCAGTCGTAACCTGGAAGGTTGAAGGGGATTGAACACAAAAGCCCAAAAATTTGCACTCACCAGTGCATGGAGTGATATTGATGGTTGGTTGAACATGATTGAGTGGGCTTAAAGATGCCACTAGGGGAAAGTTCTTCAGTAGTATAATGAGAACTGTCAGGAGTCTGGAGTAATACTGATGTAACAGCATGTCTTCATGAGGATAGAGCAATCAATAATGATAACCCTAAAGCAGTCTTGAAGTGATAAATCTGACCTCAGGAGGATAGAGCAATCAATAGCTCTAAAGCAGTCTTGAAGTAATAATGGCTTCAGGAGGATAGAGCAATCAATAGCTCTAAAGCAGTCTTGAAATAATAATGTGATATGTCTTCAGGAGGATAGAGCAATCAATAGCTCTAAAGCAGTCTTGAAGTAATGATTTCAGGAGGATAGAGCAATGGATAGCTCTAAAGCAGTCTTGAAATAATAATGTAATTTCAGGAGGATAGAGCAATGGATAACTCTAAAGCAGTCTTGAAATAATTAGATGGCTTCAGGAGGATAGAGCAATGAATAGCTCTAAAGCAGTCTTGAAGTAGTAATATGACCTCATGAGGATAGAGCAATGAATAGCTCTAAAGCAGTCTTGAAGTAATAGGATGATTTCAGGAGGATAGAGCAATCAGTAGCTCTAAAGCAGTCTTGAAGTCATGAGAGGCTATCAGGAGGATAAAATAACCCTGAGGTTACAATAAAGCAGTCCCAAAGTAATAAGAAGCTCATCAGGAGGATAAAGTAACCCTGAGGTTACAATAAAGCAGTCCCAAAGATCATAAGATTGTTTGTTGGATAATTAACCTGAAAACAAGGTAGCATTCTGTATAACAACATTAGTTTATGCTTTATGTATGCATGTATGACATGATGCACTTAGGTAATGTAATATAGACATATATGTTATGGTATGATGTAAATGATGTATGTATGCTATGACACTGCTGGAAGTGTCTGGATATCCTTGTATAACAACTGCTGGCCAAGAAAAATAAATCCCGATTCGTTGTTGAAGAATATATAACCCTCCGTCTGCTGGGGATAACAAGGTATAGATAACCTCCCGTTGTTGGGGATAACAAGGTATAGATAACCTCCCGTTGTTGGGGATAGTAGGGTATAGATAACCTTCGTTTTCGTTTGATAGTAGGATAAGTATAACATCCCGTCTTCATTCATCGTGCCCTTATTGGAAAGTAATTTCCCGTATATCCGTATGAGGATAAAAGAGATGGATATAAATTCCAGGGGAGATTAGACTTTGTGAAAATGGATTAGTCCTACTGATGGTTTGTAACTGTCTTGTAAAGATGAACCGGCGAAGCTTCGTTGAAATCCTTCCCTCGTTCGTCCTTAGTAAATACTATTACTGCATTTTCATGCATTTCTGGTAAACATCAATCATATTAAAAGCATACATGCGTTTCTGGTAAACATCAATCATATTCAAAGGCATACATACATTCAAACACAACCAATGGACGTTTCGCTTATGTAAATAGGGTAAAAGTGAATCTGGATTCAAAAGATGGAATTTATTTATATCAAAAGTGACCCATACACGGGTAAGTTTGTACAAGGAGACATAAACCCTAGTAAGAGAATTTTGTCATGAAGTTTTACAAAAAGAATCAGCTATGTGGGAAATAATCCTATTGAGTTTCAATTCTACTATTGCCACTCAAGTATCTCATCTTCTTGCTGTTGAGACGGAAACGATTGGATTGAGCTTTATCTGTTTGAGCTTGAGTAAGTAGTACAACAGGTTGCAGTTTCATGAGTGATCCAAACGAGACATAGTCATACGCTTTAATCCCTAACTTTTGCCTGGATTGCCCTTTCAGGTTTTCAATCCACCGGGATACCCTTTTTTGCCCAAGCCGCCTTTTCAGGTTTTCGACTTGCCGGGTGTACATCTTTTTATATATATATCCCTAATTTTTGCCCAAACCCTTTTGGTTTGCCGGGATGCCCTTATTTTTGCCTAGGCCTGTCAACCTAGCGGGTCTCTTTTTATGCGTAGTATTTTTTAACTATGTCTGCGTTTACAGGTTGTGGGAAGTCTTCACCATCCATTGTAGTCAGTATCATGGCACCTCCTGAGAACACTGTCTTGACTACAAATGGTCCCTCATATGTTGGAGTCCACTTGCCCCTAGGATCACCCTGTGGTAATATGATACGCTTGATTACCAAGTCACCAGCCTGATATACCTTTGGCTTAACCTTCTTGTCAAAAGCTTTGATCATCCGTTTCTGGTACATCTGGCCATGACAAACTGCTGCTAACCTTTTCTCATCAATCAAATTTATCTGGTCAAGTCGAGTCTGAATCCACTCATCTTCATCCAAGCCTGCATCCTTCATAATTCTCAAGGAGGGGATCTGAACTTCAATAGGCAGAACTGCTTCCATACCATAGACTAAGGAGAATGGGGTTGCCCCTGTTGAAGTACGTATTGTAGTACGATAACCATGCAGAGCAAATGGTAACATCTCGTGCCAATCCTTGTAAGTAACAGTCATCTTCTGTACAATCTTCTTAATGTTCTTATTAGCAGCTTCAACTGCCCCATTCATCTTTGGACGATACGGAGAAGAGTTGTGATGCTTAATCTTGAACTGCGTACAGAGATCAGTAATCATAGTGTTGTTCAGATTAGAGCCATTGTCAGCGATAATCCTTTCAGGGATACCATACCTACATATGAGATTATTCTTAATGAACCGAGCCACAACATTCTTAGTCACAGATGCAAATGAAGCTGCCTCTACCCACTTCGTGAAGTAATCAATAGCAACCAGGATGAAACGATGCCCATTAGAAGCAGTAGGCTTGATCTCACCAATCATATCAATGCCCCACATGGCAAAGGGCCAAGGAGCAGTCAACACATCTTGCAATCATATCAATCCCGTCAAGATCATTTGCCATCTTGCAATTCTTCCGGAGAGAGCAGGTTTCTCAAATATGTACTTGATTGGATCCATCTTCGAAATCAACAAGGTAGTATGGGTCAACATATACTGTCTTAGTCGGCGAGCAGCCCATGCCAAAGCGCAGCAAGTTTTCTCGAGCAGTGAGTATCTTGTTTCACAGTCGGTAAACTTTTTGCTAAGGTAGTATATTGACTGCTCTTTTCGACCAGACTCGTCATGTTGCCCCAATACACACCCCATTGAGTTGTCTAATACTGTTAAATACATAATCAAGGGTCTTCCATCAACTGGTGGCATTAAAATTGGAGGTTCTAGCAAATATCTCTTGATTTCATCAAAGGCAGTCTGGCACTCATCATTCCATTCCATCACCTGATCTTTCTTCAACAACTTGAAGATTGGCTCACAGATGGTAGTTAATTGGGAAATAAATCTTGCAATGTAGTTAAATCGTCCCAAGAAACCTCTAACCTCCTTCTCAGTACGGGGAGCTGGCATCTCTCGTATAGCTTTCACTTTTGCAGGATCCACTTCAATACCTTTTCCACTGACAATGAAACCCAGGAGCTTTTCAGATCTAACTCCAAAAGTACACTTGTTTGGATTTAATCTCAACCTGTATTTCTTCAACCTCTCAAACAACTTGTGCAGATGATCAAGATGTTGTTCTTCATTCTGAGACCTGGCTATCATATCATCCACATATACCTCTATCTCATGATGAATCATATCATGAAACAAAGCCACCATAGCACGCTGATATGTTGCCCCTGCATTCTTCAAACCAAATGGCATTACCTTATAGCAAAAGGTGCCCCACTGTGTCACAAATGTAGTCTTCTCCATATCTTCAGGTGCCATCTTGATTTGATTGTAACCAGAGAAACCATCCATAAAAGAGAATACCTTATGCTGAGCAGTGTTGTCTACCAGGATATCAATATGAGGAAGTGGAAAGTCATCTTTAGGGCTAGCCTTGTTCAGATCTCTGTAGTCTACACACATACGTACCTTACCATCTTTCTTAGGAACTGGTACCACATTTGCAACCCACTGAGGATAAGAAGTTACGGCCAAGAACCCTGCATTGAACTGTTTCATTACCTCTGCTTTGATCTTTTCTGACATTTCAGGACGCATACGACGAACCTTCTGCTTCTTTGGACGACAATCTTCTTTCACTGGCAAACGGTGAACCACAATGTCCGTATCCAACCCTGGCATATCTTCATAAGACCAAGCAAAGATCTCCACATAGTCACGTAGCACCTGAACCAACCTGCTCTTGACACTGTCCTCTAAATCAGCCCCTATCTTGACCTCTTTTCTGTTTTCTTCAGTTCCCAGATTTACAACTTCGACTGGCTCTTCATGTGGCTGTATAGCTTTCTCTTCTTGTTGTAACAACCTAGCAAGCTCTACAGGTATTTCACAATCGTCCTCGTCTCCGTCTTCAGTTTGATAGATCGGATTCTCGAAATTGTAATTGGCAATAGTAGAACTGTTATCAACTGGATCCAGAGTGGATGAGGATCTGTATTTTAGTGACGTGGGTGTGTGTAAGAACACATAGCTGATAAAGCAAAAATAAAAGAAAAAGAAAGACAAGGAACACAATATTTACGAAAACGAAACGTCCACTGATTTTATTGAATGAAGTATGCAAATGAGATGACAACCCGTAACAAGCACACCATTGTGCCCCGGGTAAGGCACATGGCTTGAAAGTTTTAATTGTTCCAGAAATTACAAATTTAAAAACATAACACAGTAATAGTATTTACTCCTGACTAAAGGAGATAGGGATAACATCTTCAGCTTTCCAATTATTGAGTCCAGCACCCACAGTAGGAAAAATCCATGCCTCCAAGTTGTAGTCTTCATCTTGATCTCCCACAGCATTGATAACCCCTTGATTGGTGATACGAGCACGACGAACAGCCTTCTGGGACTCTGCAGTGAAACCCAAACCAAACTTGTCAGACTTGTATGGAATATCAGGAAGCTGACCCCAAATAGTACAACCACCTTCTTCCACCACAGCTTTTGCATCATTGAGGGAGGCCATTGCCATTGTTGGAGGGTTTCTGATGACCACAGGAACCTTCTTCACAGCAGGAGGAGTCACACAATCCTTAACAGCCCAGGGAACCACTTCAAATGACTGACATGGAGTTTCAATGTATTCACCTTCTACTTCCAGATACTTGAAAGTGTTTACATGGCTGACAAAGTATTCTTCCTCTCCAAAGACAGTAACAACTTTTCCATTCACCGGATATCTCAACTTTTGATGTAATGTGGAGGTCACAGCACCTGCCCCATGGATCCAGGGACGACCAAGCAGACATGAGTACGAAGGACGAATATCCATCACATAGAATGTAGCAGTAAACACCTGAGAGCCAACCTTGATTGGAAGATCAATTTCCCCATGCACTACTCTTCTAGAACCATCAAAAGCCTTTACCACAATATTACTGGGCTTCAATACCGTATCTTCAGGACTCAGCTTGTTCAGGACTTCCTTAGGCAACACATTCAGAGAGGAACCATTGTCTATCAGCACATGAGACAGGGTAGTGCCCCTGCATTCAATTGAAATATGCAAGGCCCTGTTATGATCCCTCTTGGCAGGGGTCAAGTCAGCATCAGAAAATCCTAACCCGTTGTCATAAGTCAGGTGAGCAACACAATTCTCAAACTGGTCCACAGAAATTGCACTGGGTACATGAGCCATCTTTAGAAACTTGATCAATGACTTGGCATGAGCCTCAGAACATAATAACAGGGAGAGCATAGAAATCTTTGAGGGAGTATGCCCCAGCTGATCAACAATATCATAATCACTCTTGCGAATGATTTTCAATACTTCTTCCATCTGCTTAGAGAGGTCATCAGCAGCTGGCATATCAGTAGATACAGGCTCAATAACAGGACCCTTGCCCCGAGCATCAGTGGTGGAAGTAACAGCAGGAGTAACTGCACTCTTAGAAGCAACTGGAGGAGAGAAGACTCTTCCACTACGAGTGATCTTGCTAGATCCAGCAATATTATCAATGTCAACAGGCATATCAGGTAAAGGCTCCTGCTTGACACCATGGATGTAAACATCAGACCCATAGTGCCAAGGCACAGCTTTGTCAGATGTATAAGGAATAGGACCAGGAGTGGTAATGATCAGAGGAGCTACTCTGGCTTCAGCAACAACTTTCACAGGACCTTCAGCAGTAATCTTGATTGGGCCCTGATGAGTGATTTTAATGGGACCCTTTGAAGTGATTCTTAGTGGTACTTTGTCAACCATGTCAACCTCTTCAATCTTCTTACCCTGAGTCAGATGATCTACCATACTTTCTACAGATGCGGGTCTTCTTTCAAACACTATAGTATACTTATCCATGAGACGTTGAATCCCATCTCTCAAAATGAAGCAACTATCCGGCTTATAGGTACAATATAGACAATCTTCATGACAACCTGGAAAGATCCCAGCTTGTACTAACCTCTTTTTGATAACAGACAATGGTGTGCTCAACTCCATAACTGAATAGACATGCAGATCTTCATCAATATCTTCATCAATGGCGTTGACAGTCTTCTCGTGATTTGGCATTGGAGCTGTAATCACATTTGGAGTACCTGGTGGATCAAACTCAATTTCTCCAGCATCAATCATATCCTGAATTTTGTTCTTCAAGACCCAGCAGTTATTAGTATCATGTCCTGGACAGTTTGAATGATATGCACATCGTGCATTGGGATTGTACTTGGGAGAGGTAACATTGGGATTCTGAGGGGCCTCCCTCAGGGTAATAAGTTCAGCTTTCAACAAGTGTTGCAATGCCTGAGCCATTGACATGTTGATCTTCGTGAACTGTCTTCTAGCCCTCTGTTGGTTGCCTTGAGGCTGCTCTGTTGTTGCAGGAGTTGGATTTGAAATATGAACTGCACTAACAGACTGATGCCTTCTGTTACGATCAGGCTGACCATACACAGCATTAGATTCTCTCTTCCCAGTGGGAGGCTTCTTTGCAGCACCTGATGAAGAAGTGCCCACTTGGATCTTACCACTCTTGATACCATTCTCTACTCGCTCTCCTGTCATGATCAACTCAGTGAAGCCAGATGATGAGCTTCCAATGAGATGACTGTAAAACGGACCATTCAGCGTACACATGAACATATCAACCAACTCCCTATCAGTCAAAGGAGGTTGAACTTTTCCAGCTAAGTCTCTCCACTTCTGAGCATACTCCTTAAAGCTTTCTTTGGCACCCATAGACATGCTTTGAAGCTGCATGCGAGTGGGGGCTAAGTCAGCATTGTATTGATACTGCTTGTAGAAAGCTTCAGCAAGGTCATTCCAATCTCTGATGTTGACACTCTCCAACTGGTAATACCACTCTAGCTGAGCTCCAGATAAACTCTCTTGAAAGAAATGGATCCATAACTTTTTATCAGCAGTGTGGGGTTGCATTCTTCTGACATAAGACCTCAGATGCAATTTGGGACAAGAGACCCCATCATAGACAACAAATGTAGGAACTTTGAACCCAATGGGTATGACCACCCCAGATATCAAGCTCAAATCCTCAAAATCCAGCCCAGATGATTTCTGTAATTCCATAGCATCCATTCTATCCACCAGCATCTTGAATTTGTCTTCGTTAGGCTCATGGTAGTAGTTAGCCTCAGAATCAGAGTCCCCCATAGTGTTGTGGAGACTGCCTCTCTCCTGCTCAGATTCTTCAGATTCATAGTCTTCAACATGTTCCTTGGTCTTGACAGGACCTTTGAACCTTCTTCCCATGTTGAGCAACCCAGCAGACCTTCTAGCCTTCTTAGTCTTCTTGGCCAGCAGTGTCTTCAATTCATCCTGCCCCTTGGATAGGTTCAGGATCAGCTCTTGGAACTGTGCATTCTGTGCCTGGAGATCCTTAACTGATTGTTCAAGAGCCATTGCTGAAATAAACAGCGAGAAGATGAGAAACCTGTGCACAATTATAAACCTGTGATGCAATGATATGGGAATGCATATGCAATGTTTTCAAGGACCGCAGGATTTAAATTTGCTTAAACAAACAAGAAAGTAACTTTTTATTAGTAATAACTTGTTTTGCCTTTTAGGCTTTACAAAAAATGAAAACGAAATAAGTACAAAAGATGGGGTTTTAAGTCTCCCATGGACGTTTCCTCTTTGTGTTGAGGTATGAGTTGAGGTTTCGTTCCTCATGAAGTAGCTTTGTTAGCTCTAGGATCCTTGCTTGGCTTGCTTTGTAATGAGCCTCGAAAGTATCCCTTTGCTCTTTCAGTTGGATCCATGATCTCTGCAAGTCTTCCATATCAGTAGGCATGTCTGGGTGAAGGATGGTATAAGCTGTGTCTCCTTCAGCAACAGGTTCCATGGTAACTGGTAGGACGGCAGGATATGGCATCATGAGTGTCTGAGCACGAGATCGTACCCATCTGAGATAAGCCTCCATAGGAATAGTGTACTTAGGCTCCAGTGTCTTGCTGTCAATCCTGTTTACCTTTCCCCAAGCTCGGATGAACCTCTGACGGTAACCCTGAAGATCGTTGTCGTAATCAAACACAATGCCCTGAATCAACATGTCATGTGGACCATCGCTCCGGGCGTAACCAAACTGTCGTAAAGCTAGAGATGGGTTGTAGGTGATGCCTCCTCTTATGCCTAGAAGTGGCACATTAGGAAACTCCCCACAACGGTCAATGATGGTGACATTCTCCATAGATCTGGAGCACCAATGGATGTCTGAGTGAGAAAGTGACATGATCCTCTTGGACCATCTGAACCCTTGCTCATTCTTCATTACTGAGCGAGGAAGGTGAGAAATAAACCACCTAGAAAGTAAAGGTATGCAGCACATCAAAGTTCCTCTTGCCCTTGTAGTACGGGTGTGAAGAGAATGTAGGATGTCTCCAAGTAAGGTAGGCACTGGATTGTGACTCAGGAATATGTTGATGGCATGAACGTCTATGAACTGATCAGGATTGGGGAACAACACTAAGCCATAAATCAATAAGGCTAAGATCTCCTCAAAAGCATCGTAGCTCATAGCCTTCAAGAACATTTGAGCTTTATCCACTAATACCTTGGCAAGAATACCTTTAACTCCACTTCTCGTCTCTAGAACAATGTCAGACTTCTTCAGATATAGAGCTGCAGCAATAACTTCTGGTTTAAGCTCCTTCTCTAAGCCTGTGAATGGCTTCTGATCAAGAACAGGTATACCCAGAAGCTTGGAGAACTCCTCCATGGTTGGAACCAGCTGATAATCAGGAAATGTAAAGCAATGGTGCTTAGGGTCAAAGAACTGAAACAGCACACTCATCATGTCTTCACTGAACCCTGAAGTAACTAGATCCAATAAGTGACCATGTCTCTTGTTGAACTGGGAATGATCAGGCACTAGGGAAACCAACTCCTTGAGCTTAGCAGGTATCCCTACAAAGTTGATCCTGATGGTGTTTCTACGAGCAGAAGCCATGACCTGCAACAAAGAACAAAGATAAATCCTTTGGTCCTTGAAATGGTTAGGGAAAATGATATGCTTATGATGCATGATGATGTCATGATGTCATGCTCAATCACAAACATGTGGCACACACAAACAAGTCACACCATAGCCCTAGGTTTAAAGGCTTGCATGAGGTTCAAAGGCAAGTACCCTCCCCTGAAGTTAGATGGTTCATCCTGTCCTACAAAAGTAACCAGGTTCTAAGGGATCTCAATATCATTGATCCTTCACAAGGGTGGTTGTTCAGAAGGCAACTTACTTGCCAACCAAAACCCTCCAAGTTTAAGATCTCAATGAGCGTAGTATCGAGTGTCAACCAACTTCAGTCTGCACCAAAGCCGGTTACCTCACTACTTTCTAAAGGCCAAGATGAGTTAACTAGGGTTCTAAAAGTCAGTTAGTGCATTGACAACATATGGCAGCCTCAATATTACCCTCAACTTGACTTAAGGAATATAAGCACCAACCAAGAAGTCGCACTAACTATGGCCACCAGATCAACCGTATCGATATACGTCGTACAGTTTCCTTGGTCTATTGCCATTTACCTAAGGTACACTAGATCCGGGTTAGGACCTTTCACACATAAGAGCACCCCAACAATATAATAATAAAGCAAACAAGGCAAACAATTTAAAGTGATCTTAATTCCTAAGGGTACCCCTCTTAAATAGATCCCCAGCAGAGTCGCCAGTTCTGTAACACGGTGGGAGAACTGACTTTAAACAATGTTGCGGATAGCAAGAGTCGCCACCGACTTTTATTTTATCCATAAGGAAAGATTATAAAAGAACAGGAAAGACCTTAGAGAATATTTTGGATCCGGGGGGTAGGTTATGAAAAGGGAAGGTGTTAGCACCCTTTTCATCCATGGTTATCCATGGGCTCTTAGGTACTTAAGCTCACTTTTGAATTGTTTTGAAAGTGTAGTGTGTGAATAGCAAAAAATTTCAGAATAGTTTAATAATAATCCGTGTATGGATGTGAAAAAAACTTGTTTGAAAATTTTGTTGGAAATTTGTTTAAGTGTGAAAAAGTTTTGAAGTGAGCAAGTATCTAGGAGTAGCCTACCCTAATGTTTTAAGGTCTTTCTTATTCTTTATCCTTTCCTTAGTAAGACTATCCCTACTATAATGGAGTAGGTAGTCCTTACTTTGGATGTTAAGGGGTATGTGAGGGACAATTTGACTTTGGAAGGCCATTGTGGGATGTAATAAGCACATATAAGGGACCATCATCATTTTTCGAAAGGGACTTGATTCGTAAAGGCAACCATAAGGGACTTTGATGATTTTTTTATTTGAGGGACTTGCTTTATACACCCCACTTAACCATTATTCGTAGGCAACTTGAGGGATATCCTTAGGAAGTGAGACGACGATTAAAATCGACTTACGTGTGTGACGTGTTTATTTTAATTATCTTTATTTAAAAGTGATCTAAATTTATTTTAATATTACATACATGTTGTTACACTCCCTAATTACTAACCATAATAATAATTAAATAATTAAACAACTTTACATCCAAGAAACAATTACAAAATAATAAGCAAAATAATTAAATAGCAAAGATAAATAAAATATAAATAAGCAATAATAAATAATAAAGGGGGTTAATTCTAAGTTTACTCGGCAAGACATCGCATCTTGTGCCTACGTATCCTTACGGGAGTGGAATCAGAGTAATCGTAGTTCCCCTCAAAAGGGAGGTTAGAGACTTCTTGACTGTGGTCAAGGTCTCACGGGGAATAAACATGTCTTAAGGACACGCTTACGTGGAGTGTAGAAACTCCAAATCTCTATGTTGAATTGTTAAGTTGTAATTAGGGTTAAATTAGGGATTCCACGGCGGGAAACCCTAAAATGAGCGCGGCGGCTCTTTGACCTAATGCTAGGGGTAAAATTGTAATTTTGCCTGCGGCGAGGCATTTGTGAAAATTAGGGTTTGTAGTTTGTAGTTTTGAGGATTTGAAATTGAATGTGTGAAGTTTTACGGACTATTGGCGCGGCGGCCAAACAGTTAGACCTAACCTTCGGATGTGTGCAATGTGACAGAAATAATAGTAAACGCGTGAGATAATTGAATCATGCAAACAGAGAGATAATGTCATAATTTAAACCATGCAAGCAGAAATTTAAAGGCAGAATTTAAAGAGCGATTGTTAAGTTCGCGAGGTTACATGAGAGGAGCAGATACAATATGATAATGAAATTTGAATTGAACAATAATAAAATAAAATAAATAACGGTTCTAGTTATTATTTTAAAAAAAAGATTTTAGTTATTATTTTAAATTTATCTAAAAAAAAGTTTTTCTTAAAAATAATAGGTTTTCATATTAATTTGGAAAAGATGTTAATGTTATTTATTTTAAAAAACAGATTTTTATATTATAACAAATTTTAATAAATTAATGATAACAATAATAATAATAATGGTAATAATAATGATAATAATGATAGTAATAATAAATAATGATAATAATAATAATAATAATAATAATAATAATAATAATAATAATAATAATAATAATAATAATAATAATAATAATAATAATAAAGCAATAATGAATTTTAAATGTGCCAAATAACCCAACAATGTTGCTAACGCAGAAATGCGCTCATCGCAACCAGATCTAAATCGGACGAAACAAAATTTATCGCAAAGAAAAAGAAATTAAGCAAAAAATAGTATTATTGCTCACACAAAAATGCGATCATCGCAACCAGATCGAACTAACACAAATGTCACGCGTCATGCACACAAATGTGCAAACATCGTATCGACATAATTCGATCAAAAATCTTATATATATAAACTCTAACAATTTAAAAATTATATATATATATAAACGTAACAGTAATAGATAAAGAAAAAGAAATAACGGTAATAGATGAAGAAAAAGAAATAACGGTAAAAGATGAAGAAAAAGAAACAACAGTAATAGATGAAGGAAAAGAAATAACGGTAAACGATGAAGAAAAAGAAACAATAGTAATGGATGAAGAAGAAAACTAAATAACGGCAAACGGCACTCACTCCTCTTAGGTTTTTTTCATTCTCCCCTTTTGATTCACATTGCAGCTGGAGATTCAAATCGAATTGGAAAGGAAGGGTTGAAACCCGGAGGAAGTCTTATGTGCATAGCAGGTCGACTTACTGGAGATTTTGAGGAACTATCTTGCAAGGCTGATGTGTTTGAAAATTTGCTGCTGGGAAATAGTTTGTTCGGATAGCTTGTAGCAACTTGTATGAAGTTAGGAACCTGATTTGTAATAGTCATCACAATATGGTTTTGTACCTTGGTGTCATGCCTCCTGTGGGCTGTTGTTATTGGTGGAATTGTTACTCCAAATCTTAAGATAAAACCTTCATCATTGTAGCATGTAAACAAAGTTTGGAAATTATCCGAACCTGTTAGTTATTTTTACAAGGCACTTGCTTGGAATTATGGCTCAAACTGAATTTTGTATATTTGAATGCACCATCCCTTATATTGAATAAATAAAATCAGTACTTTGTGCATATTTGAAATGTGCCGCCCTTTTATATTAAATGAAATAGAATCAAACCATGAATGTTGCCGGTTATTTGAATAATAAGTATCCAACAGAGGTATTAACCTCTCGTTCAACATATAGCATGTTTTCTTTATAATAACCAGTGAGCACTCAAACCACGAATTGGACTTGTAAATAAATATGGGTATCTCACATGACTTCGATGAAAACAACAGCCAAACATGGGATTGAACCTCAACTAGCAACATCCCTTATTAATATTATCCCATTGTTTTTCTGGGCCAACCGCGGACATGCGCCAAAACCGCAACAATCCATTCTTAAGTAACAATTTGCCTGTGTTTAGAGCAGCCCGACTTAACATTAAATATTCAATTAATTTCCACTAATCAAATAACTTTTAACAAAATTCATGGACAAGAATCCTGCAGACGCTCGAATCATATTTTGGCGCTTCAGTACAACCAAATATTCCAAATTAAATCGCTCGTAATTAACAGAAACAAAATTGTTTGGGAGTGACTTAAAATAGACCACGAGCTATGAACAACCCAAATCCAGTTGTATTTCTGACAAAGTTTCCTGATACCAATCAAACTACACCGACGTCCTGATATAAGCAAACCACACGTCAAATAAATGCCTCAAAAATAATGTTAACATTGCCTCAAGACCTAGCGACGATCCCTCTTCGAGAAATGGCAGAGTCAGTGTGAAAATGACCAAAATGCCCCCTGGAATCAAATCTCTCTTTGATGTTGGCAAAAAAAATCATGAAGTTTGACTTTGGTTTGACCACGGTTGACCTCAGTTTGACTTTTTAACTGCATTGACTGCTTTTGACTTATCTGATCATCTGACTGAGCAAACTTTTGAGAAAAGTCTTGAAACTTGACATGGGGGTTCTTATACACATATAAGATGTTATGAAGCTCACTTGAAGTCTTGGAAGTCCATTTAGCCTGATTAAAGTCAAAACCCTAGTTTTGGATGCACTGCTTAGGAGGTGCATTGTCTGAGGGAATTGTCAACTCTTCTGACCAATTGTGAATTTTGTGAACCTTGTGAATCTTCATAAGATATCTTGTGATACTCATGGGAGATATTGTGAAGCACTGTGGGACTTGTGAACCTTGTGAACCTTCATAAAGTAGCTTGTGGACTTTATGAACTTCATGAAAGGTTATGCAAGTTGTTGGAGAACTTGTGAACCTTGTGAACCTTCTTAGAACACAAAGTCTTGTATTGTGAGGGCAAATTTTGGGGTGCAACAATGTGCAACCTTATTTCAATGAACCAATTTATAATGAATGTCATGAAAAACTCCGAGAGAATGTGGAAATTATTGACAAAAGGCTGAGAATGATGGAAGGTGATCAAATATTTGGTGTTGCTGCCAGAGATATATGTCTCGTATCTGGTCTGGTTATTCCTCCAAAGTTCAAAACTCTAAGCTTTGACCATTATGAAGGAGCTACATGCCCGAAGAGACACTTGATCATGTACTACCGTAAAATGGTTGCTCATCAACCTTGGCAACATCAGCAAAATTATGTTCAACAACAAGGTTATCCTGTTCAGTTTGCTCAACAACCATATGTAGCTGCTGTTACACCTGCCTTCAATTAGCAAATTCCTACTTATCAGCCTGTGCAACCGACTCCTGTCTATCAGCCTCCAGTCTATCAACAACCTCTTGGTTATCGGCCTGCACAAGCTCCTGCCAACTATCAACGAGCACCCAACGCTCCTGCTTATCAACAGTCGAAGAATCAGGCATCTCGCCAGAATAATCCTAACAGAAGACAGTACAAGCAGTGTCCTCCCATTCCGATGGCTTATACCGAGTTGTACCCTTCATTAGTGCAACAAGGTCTGATTACTACTAGAGCTTTAGGTCCACCTCCAAATCCGTTACTTGCCAAATACAACGTTGCCGCTCATTATTTATTTCATAAGGGTGCGCCTGGCCACGATCTTGAAAACTGCTATGCTCTCAAGCACCTTGTCAGAGAGTTAATGGAAAAGAAGATCCTGTCCTTTGATGATCCTCAGCCAAATGTCAAGAACAACCCTTTACCAAATCATGGGGTTGTTAATGCTTCTCAGATCAGGACTTCCCTCAAGGTTTTCCATTTGCCAAGATCAAGTTCTGCAAAACCTGTTTTCGACATATCTAAGCCAGTTACTCCTACAGCGAATCAGCCGAAGCCGGTAATTATTCAGAAGCCTAGTCCATCTCATTTCAGTGATCCTCAAGCCGTACCCTGGAAATATGATGTGACCATGATTGACAAATAATCTGGGAAGATTATTCCAAAGGAAGAATTGGAGATTGTTGATGGAGATGTGACAAACATAGTTGGGGCAAGAAAGATGACTCGCAGTGGTCGTATTTATACTCCTCATTCCAATGAGACTCCTCCAGAAGAAACCACTATTACTATGCTGATCTTGAATACAGAGACCTAATAAGCTCCTTTAGAAGGCTTGTCAGACAGTTCATTTTGTTTACTCATATGAATTTTGTTTCTTTGATTATAAAAGCATAATTGGCATGTAGAAACTCGTTTATTTTGAATGATTAATGCAATGCATATGTTTGTCTTTAATAAATCCATTCGTATTCACTCATAAAATATTTTTTCTTCATAATTTATAATGCCAACTTTACCCGATCTCTTAGCTTTGATAGAGAATTGGGAGGAGGAGGATGAATCAAAACGCAAGATCTCTTGTCATATGCTTTTGAATGAAACCCTGCTGATGATGTAAGACATTGTTTCAAATCCTAAACACTGGAGATATAAGGAAGATAATCCCTCTTTAACCCCTTTGAGCCTTGAAGTAGGAGTTTTTCTTTTCCAAACTAAAACCCTCAATATTTAACCTGGGGCAGGATAGTTTTTTTTCCAGTTAAACTGATCGAGCGCTCAGACTCTTAAAAAAAGAGGAATAAATATTCGAGAATCCATTTTATCTATCCTTAACATGTTAGGAGGCTGGAAGTAAAAAAACATAATGATTATCCTTCGACTACCTAAAGAGTGAGGTAGTCACAAGCCTTTCAAAAGAGTCACACGACTTGTTCATAAAAAAAATAATGAAAGAGGCCGCTAAGTCAAAACCTATGAAGGAGACTTAGGCAAAACTGGGGCATCCCGCTGGACTCCCAAAGTCAAATTCAAAAGACTCCGCCCAGGAAAGAGTTAGGGAACGAAAATGCGAAAAGCAAAAAAAACAAAGGATTACAATGAAGAATCCCAGTAAAGAACAAAGTCGTGTGATCAAACACCAAAAGAAAATAGGTGAGTGACTGCCATGTCCAAAGCCTTGATGAGTTATCGACCATGTCAAATCTTCTTGAGATATAAGTGTTCGTATCCAGTTAATTGAATATAGGATTAAAGAACATCATGAAGAATTGGTGGGTACAAAAAAATTGAGCCTTTATCCTTTGTTTCTTAAATCGTGAACCAAGCCATGATACAACCTTCAAAAGACCTAATTGAAGTAGGATTTCTTTTGAAAGCATACTCGATGAGATAACATTCCCTGACTCCTATGAGATATGCTCAACTTGATGTTGGCTTTATAAACTAAATTTATATCCTAACTAGTGATTCGGTCATAAGTTATTGTGGTATCTTTTTCAAAAAAAACTTCAAGACAAATATGTATGTTGCATTAATAGTTTTAGGATTAGCATTTCAGGCGTGTTGATTTTGCCTGATATCTTAGAAATTCACATATAGACACCGATGATGAAACTTAAAGATTCTGCTGAACAGGGGCAGATGGTTTCCAAATCACTTACTGGTGTAAGCCTGACGTTCTTAAGAGATATTTCTTGAAGACTCAGTCATAACACTGTCGATCCAAGCCAGTTACGTCGAGACTCGATGAACCTCTCCAAGAGTTTGAAAACAGGGGGGCAATTGGACTCCATGTTCTCTATAAAATCCTCTTGAAAGGACTCTTTCTCACAAATCAGGTACTCTGAGGCATTATGTTTTTCAAAATAGCTATTATTACGCTCTTCATCCCCCAATGAATTTACTTCAGGCGGTTATAATCCCCCAGTAAGTCTCGACGTTGCAGAAGCACTTTTAAACCGTTGCCTCAGTGCAAGTCCCCAGCGAGACTATAAGCTGACAACATTTTGGACTGATCCAGTAATCTCCATTGACTTTCAAGACTGCAGAGAATTTCCCTGGTATCTTCCAAGCGACACTTATTATTTAAGAACCCACTCCCTAGTGGAATCGTTTTTTCCTCACTGAAGTTGTTATACTTTCCTCAGGAATTTTCCCTAGGAGATTGCCACATTCTCCCCAAGAAGTCGAGACACTTTCCCTAGGAAGTTGATGTACTTTACCCAGGAAGTTGTTACACTTTCTCCATGAAGCTTCCCAGCTCCACACTTCCCCATGAAGCGGATATTTATTTTATCCCCGGAAGTCTCTACTCCTAAGTGCTGCGAATTCTCTCCACCGTTGTGCATATTCCTTAAAAGATTCATTTCCATTCTGAGATAGGCTTTGCAATTGCATACGTATGGGAGCCACGTCCAGATTGTACTGGTAATTCTTTAGAAAAGCGCTAGCTAAGTCTCTCCATGATTGGATATGGCTTCTTTCCAGGTCCATGTACCAATTTAATGATGTCCCACTCAAACTGTCTTGAAAACAATGAATCAACATCTTATCGTTATGAGTGTAGGAGGTCATTTTTCGACAGAACATCACCAACTAACGCCTCAGGCAACTAAAGCTAGTGTACTTCTCAAAGTTGGGTATCTTGAATTTCTGAGGAATCACCAGGTCTGGCATTAGACACATATCAGCAGCATCAAGGCCGGGCATATTAGGCACTTTCATAGCTTGAAGTCTTTCCTCAAGGGCATAGAGCTTTCCTTCCATGAGATCAGTCAGTGGCATCTTCTGGGGTCGAGTAGGAACGTTTACTTATTGAGGATGGTCATCTGGCGGAAGATCATACAGTGGATTAGTTGACACAGTAAATCTTTGTGGGGACTCAACATTCTGGCGATCGTTCTCTGGCATAGGTACCCCGGCTTGCATTGTCTGACTGGCCCTTCAAGGTATCTCAGCTCTTCTTGCTTCAAATACTTCACAGCTCTCACGAGTTCAGTAGGAGTGTCGAGAAACCAACTGCGAGTTATGAACAGAGGATGGGTAAGCTTTTGGTATCTTGGTTAGGGAATAAAATGCAAAAATGAGATGCTAATGCAATGCAATGCAATATGAAATGTAACAGACACGGAATCAGGGTCACAGTTCCTGCAAGAGAAACACAACGAGATATCTCTCACCTCGGGTGGGCAATATACTAGTTTATAAGAGGGTATCCCAAAGGCTTTAAACAAAGTCCTATGCACTAACCCTCAAAAGTTTTCCATCATAACGATAATTTGTAAGACGATAATCCCTTCAAAGGATGAACACATAGTTATGTTTTAGTAACCTTGAAAATAAGGTTCTACAAAAGGTCCTCAGAGTCACAGACTCCCAGGTCGGAAATAAAGACGCTATTACGACTACTCGTAAGACATAATCATCCCAAAGGGGTCTCATCTGAGCAATGGAATTCAAACTAACTCAACGAGTCCTAAGTCTCGCAAATCAGAAAGAAAACACCTCCTAATCTTAGTTTATACTAGAAAGCTCGGGTAGAAAGCTTTTTATCCTCACAAACCATCCCAATAAACCCAAAATGTAAGAAAATCGCACCATAATAAAACAATAAAAGCAAATAAATCAACATGCGACAAACAAACTAGGCTTGGCTTGCTAGGTGCCCCCAGCAGAGTCGTCAGCTGTCGCTACTCGAAAAATACCGTGCAACGACGGGGAGGCGAGAAAGAAAAGGCAGAAGAGTCGCCATCGAACTTTATTTATCCCATGAGGGGAAGGGAAAACATCGAGAAAACCCTAAGAAAGGAACATATAAGATGGTCTCGCAAGCAAGAATGGGTTCGGAAGCCGGTTATGCAAAGGGAAGATATTAGCACCCCTCGCATCCATCGTACTCGATGGGAACCATTTGTTTGTCTATGTCTGAAGATACTTGCTAAAATATATTGCTTTAAAGAGTGTTCCAAGAAAGGTTAAAAACAGGGGAAGGAAAGATAACGAGGGAAGAAGAGAGACTTGGTAAGACTTCGCGGTCCTAGGCCTATATATTCTCAGCAGATATGAGAAAATTAGAGTCATCGTAGTTCGGGGAACTACGGGTAAAAAGATGGGAACGTGCTCGACAAGGATTGTGGCCCTTGTGCCTACGTATCTTTACTTGAAAGAAGTAAATAATCATAACAGCCATAGTTCGGCCTACTACGGGTAAAGGAAAAAAAAAGTGCTCGCCAAGACCTCATCGTCTTGTGCCTACGTATTCTCAACAGACATGAAAAATCAGAGCAAAGTAGTTCATGCAACTGCGGATAAAGGAAAAAGTGTTCTCGCCAAGACATCACCGTCTTATGCCTACGTATTCCCATCTGGTATGAGAAATCAGAGCAACGTAGTTCGTGAAAACTGTTAACTGGTGTTTTTGTGGATGATGTTAACGTAACGTATTCTAGCAATTTAAGTGTATTATCGCTCGCTCGTTGAAGACTTAGACGTTATCTGTTTACGGTAGAACGAACATAACATATCCTTTTTGAAAAGATTAATTTTTGCCTATCCAGGCAAGATGTCACATTTGATTTGTGGGAATTGTTTTTAGGGATGAAATAGGTCCTCGGATAGTAACCCTTGCGGGTAGTACCCAATTCTTTATCTCAAAGTTTTGTTATGAAAAGGTGTGGCGAATACAAGCGTCTTCGTATTAAAAGATGAGAATCGGGACCACACATCCTACAGTAAGTATCCTGATACTCGGAGAGGAAGAAGTCTACACTCAATGCTCTCTCTTTAGTTCAATACAAAGAGAACTTCATTCTCTTATTAAAGATGTTTTTTTGATCTTGAATGGTAAGCGCTTAGCGACAGTGAACCCTAACGGTAATGTCAAGCACTTGGGATAGGAGAAGGCCTATGCCTAACCACTCCACGACCATTCAAGTTTTATTGAGAAAAAGTTTGAAAATGCACTTGGCACGAGACCAAGGTTTTAGGAGAAAAAGTTGTAAAAGAAGAAAATGGTGAATTGGTTTGGAAGTTGGTTGAGAAAATCCGTTTGATGTTGGATCAAGGGTTTGACTTTTACTTACGTGCAAAAACATGGTAGAATAGAAGTGGGTTTGAAAATGGCTAATCGAGAATTAGTTTGAAAAATGGAATATTCTAGTCCTTGGGGGTGCTCCTAGACGATAAGTCGCAATCAAAGAAATACAAAATACGTACATCGAAAATGGGAGAGGGGTACATGCAAATTACACGGGATTGCACGAAAATAAAAGATCTCATTGTCAGGTAGCCCAAGAGGAACCCGTGTGTGTGCAATGTGTCCTATACTACACCTTTGAGCGAAAGTCGGGCACAACTCCATGCTTGGGTTCCTAAAAATATCCAAAGATCCGACACTCGAATAAACAAACAACAGTCCACCAATTTTGAGTTTTATGGTTTCGATATTCATTAGGTGTTTTGAAAGAATGTACAAGTGAAATATATTTACAAGATAATATACAGGATATATATAACAATATATACAAGAATATAATGATTGAATTTAAAACAATTGATATTTGACAGAAAAATAAAAGTTAGTCATCAGTTTGTTAGTGAATTGAATCGAGACGAAATGTAATGCTAAACCATCGTAGCTCGACTTATGAAGAAAGTCGGACTATAGGAGGTCGTGTAAATCGATATTCGTGCAAAAACAAGATAGAGAAATGATATTGAGGATCATTTTCCGATTTAATCGTGTCGCACGGACCAAAAAGGGTGGGATCTCGTCTTAATCGCAAACATTATGTCGATTAATCGAAGGTAGCCTATCACGATCCCAAAGTAAAGAAAATGACCCAAGTGGTCATTTTCCATAGATTTGAAATTGCGAAGGTTATCGACTTCGTTAAATCGACGCTTACGAATAAAAGACTTCACAGATCGAGAAAACTGAATAAAATCGAAAATGAAGAAGAAATGAGGAGAGAAAGAAGGTGGTCTCAGATCCATAATTATTTATCTATAGTTTGGCTAGTAACGATTTACGGAAGTCTCGTCATCGACCCAAACGAAATAATATAAAACCTCAAAGATAAATAAGAAAACCAAGATCTAGCTTTAGAAAAATATGTTCAAAATTCTAAAAAATTAATCTTAGAAAAATATTAACAATTCTTTAAAAAACTAATTGAAAATATATTATAACTCTAAAAACTATTTTAGAACAAAATATTAACAATTATTTTTAAAAATAACTAATTGAAAATATATTTACAATTCTAAAACTATTTTGCAAAAATATATTAATAAACTACTAGTTTACAAGAATATATTTATAATCAAAGAAAAATTAATTTATAAAATGTTTTAAATTAAAAAAAAAGGGGTTTTTGAAAGAAAATATGAAAGGGTGTGTATATGTTGTATGGCTACTTTTTATAATTCCCGCCAGAGAAAGTGTACAGACAGTATTTGCACAGCTGACTATACTTTTCACATTGGATGAACTTGCCACAAATTTACTGGGACCTTTACGCCGCTATGTTTTTCGCCTTAAAATTAGTTGCCTATTGTAATATGAAGTGAAAATGAAATCCAGAAGAGGATTCTTTGCGTCACGAGCAACAACCCGACAATGAACAAGCATTTCCTCTAACGTAATAGGCAGAGTAGTATCATAACCATGAACAACCATGGAAGCATAATCACCCACAAGACAGATATCAATGGCGACCATATCGAGGTGAACAGTAGAAGGGTAGTCGTAAGCAGTGAC
This sequence comes from Lathyrus sativus, assembly GCA_963859935.3. Classification (NCBI taxonomy): domain Eukaryota; kingdom Viridiplantae; phylum Streptophyta; class Magnoliopsida; order Fabales; family Fabaceae; genus Lathyrus; species Lathyrus sativus. The sequence goes on from OZ012735.1 coordinate 920,773,019, forward strand.
CATAGTAATGGGTTGTGAGTTTCGATATTCGTTTGAGAGAGACGAAGGTCATTGGGGTTGAAGGTTGTTCTGAGTTTGTTAAAGAAGCTCTGTGGTGGGTTGATTCGGAATTGAGAGATGAAAGGATTCGGCGACTGTTGAAAAAAGAAGAGGAAGATGAGATTTGGATTTCGAAAATGGATTTGGGAGGAAGAGGAAAGTCTTTTCGGAAGGGTTTGCGAAGCGGATGGCGGATGAGAAATGGGTGAGGTTCGGTTTGTTGAGGAAGGAAGTTGGAAGGAGACGGAGTCGCGGCGCCGTTTTCGTGAAGGGGAAGAGGAAGAAGAAGACTATTTAGGTTTAGAAGATGAGGCTCGCGGGTTGATGGAAAGAGGAAGGAGACAGCGTTAGGGTTCCTTTAGGTTAGGGATGATGAACAATAATATATACTGAAGAAAAAAATGACACGTGCCCTGTTTGGCTGTTTTTGATTTTGTCTTTTTTTTTTAAATTTTTCTGTTAATTCTGATTAAATATGTTAACTCTAATTCTAAACTCTAATTAATAATAATTCTAACTTAATTTCTAATTAATTAACTAATCTAATCTTATTTCCTAAATTAAAAATCTAATTTAAAATCTAATCTAAAAAATCAATTCTAAACTATTTTCTAAATTCTAATTATAAAACCTAATATAAATTATAAATTAATTTTCTAAATTTAAAAAAACTAATTCTAATTTCTAATCCTAATTAAATTTTAAATTAATTTATTCTAAACTATTCTATCTTAATTAATTCTAAACTAATCCCAATTTTAAGAAAAAAATCTAATTAATTCTAAACTAATTCCAATTTAAAAAATCTAATCAAAATCCTATAAAAATTCGAATTAAATTTTAAACTAATTCTATATCTATTAAAAAAATTCTAATCTAATTTCTAAAAATTAAAATTCTATGCTAATTAAATAATTCTAAACTAATTTAAAAAATCTAAAATCTATCTAAATTCTATTAACAAACAAAAATATGTACAAAATAATAATGTTTGAAAAGAAACAAAGTTAGGAGCTAAAAATAGAATTAATATTCACAAAAATATCATCCTTAGGCCACGTGTCACGCACTCATTGGGCAAAATAATAGAGATTCGGAAAATCGCCCAATCGTGGGCGGGCACGTGTCTAAATAGCATGAAACTCGATGATTTGATTCAGAGAAAACTTCTGATCCCGTGTCTGGAAAAAAACCAATGCAAAATATAACCACGAACTATGACCTAATGAAAATGCATATGAGTGCGAAGCAAAAGCCAGTCGAAGTTAAAAACGAGGGAAAATTTTGGGGTGCAACAGCTGCCCCTATTCAATCGACTTGGACTTGAAGGTATGAAAAGCAACCGCTTTCAAACATTCAAGGTAGAAGGTGATTGAATACAAAAAGAACACATAAATTTGCAGTCTGTCGGGATGTACACACTTGGAGCCCGGTCACACGTCGTCGGAACAAAAAATTTCTAACCAAAATCTAGACAACCTCGACACGAAGTCAGAACAAAAACTTCTAACCGAAATTAGACAGCCTCGACACGAAGTCGGAACAAAAACTGGGATAAGCAGGAAGTAGAATCAACCGATTTACAACCTGGAAAGGGGAACTCCGCCGAGGAAAGAGAAACTTAAACAAGAAAACTATGTTGGGGAGCAAAAGATAAGATGAAAACATCTACCGATGATTTTTGTTGGGGCCAGGTACTGCAAAGGTTCATAAATTACGTTGTTATCTACTGGAGAAATGTTTGGCGACAAAAGGTGTCAAACCTGGCTTATGTTTCACATGCATATGTTTGAATATGGTGTAATGCTCCATACAAAATGGAAATGCTACGCATTTGAGGATGTAATGCAAAGATGATAATTATATGCAGATATGCAGGTACAGGCTCAGACTGCCGGGGAAAGAAAGATGCCCCAAGTATGATTGGACTTTGGGTGGGAAGTACCAGACGAAAGCTGGTATTCGAAGAGTAGGCTACCGGACAAGAACTGGCGGTGAAAGGTTAAGTTGTCAGACGAGAACTGACTTTATGTTTTGCTAGACAAGAACTGGACTTTGAGACGAGGTTTACCATACAAGAACTGGTTAAATGGTTTGCCAAAGAAAGGGTGACCAGACAAGAACTGGTTAAGAAGTTGGCATGTAGCAGACTGGAACTGGTATTTAGTGAAGGGTTGACCAGATGAGAGCTGGTTTGAAGGTTTTTTAAATAAGAATTGGACTTTGGAAGTTTTGGTTACAAAGTTTTGACAGGTAATAGGTTATGGGGATGAAATCCAATGACGGGAAGGCCTTTTCAGAAGGTTAAGGTTATTGGAGAAGGTGATGGCACGATTCCCCGACACTCATCTTGAACTCAACAATTGCTAACGAAAATGAACTTGCTTGAGTAGCTTGCCCTAGTGTAGCTTAACTTATCCCAATATGATCTTTGGGAAAGTTTATCTTGAAAAGAAAGTAGCTTGCCATGAGACGACCTCGAGATGGCTTGCCCCATAATTTGTACCACAAACGGATTCATCCTTGATTAACCGACTCTCACGGTGGTTAGCTTCAATATACTCTTGAAGTAGCTTGCCCCCGAAAGAGCGTTGAAGCGACTTAACTTGTCTTGAATGAACAGTGGAAGGATTTGCTCTTAAGTCAAAGGAACTCTGGGTGGCCTGCCCCTGATTGGTAGAGTCTCGAGATGATTCACTTCTAATCAACCGGTTCTTGAATGACTTGCTCCATAATCAACCGATGCCTGAGGATTTTCCCTAAACTGACTGGTTCCATACTCACTGGATGTCAATGCCCCATATCCACAGGGCTTCCAAGTATACACAATTCTGATCCAAACTGCTGAATGATCCAGTCCTGTTTGATTGCTCTTTGTTGGAATTTCCTTGATGCCAGCTACTGACTTGCAATTAAAATTGTTTGTTTACAAATGGTAATTTTAATGCAAAGTTCATGCAAGTTTTGAAAGAGATATCATTTATTAAGTGTCGCGATAATGAATGGACTGTTCGTCCAAACATTGTGCTAACTTGATTAGTGTGAAAGATATAGCAAGGATAATGATACCGATGCTGATGATTAGAAAATATGTGAGGAGTCAGTTTACGCAACCTTGCGATAGTATGCTTTCAGAATAAACCTCGCCTCAATTAGGTCTTTCAAGGGTTGTAACATGGTCTGGTTTATGGTTATTGAAACAAGGGATGAAAGGCTCAAAGTTTGATTATTACCCACCCCTTCTTCTTGACGATCTCCAGTCCTACGTTCTGTTAATTATGCATTTACGAACTTGACGGTATAAGCTTGATGACTCAAGGTTTGTTTGAAATGGCAGTCACCTTTTTGGTTTTGATGGTGATGTCAGTGACCCTTTGATTTGGTGATTAGTGAATATTATCTTGTTTTTGTTGAGGGTTCGAGGACCTCTTTTGATTTTGTTGCTATAGAACAATCTTTTGCCTCTAACATATGTGACCATTCTACCTTCTTCCATGTGTAAGTTGTTGTAGAACAATCTTACTAAGTCCGAATAGCATGGCATGGATGAAGAAATCAAGGATTCCAAGCCGCATGCAATCAATGAGTTTTGAAAAGAAAAACATTCCTCAGGAAAGGATGAGAGAATACCATACTTTGGTGTTTGCACAACCTTTTCTGAAAGAACTTAGTGAATCTTTCTTGTTGTACATCGGTCAAATATTGAAGAACAAGTGGAGTCTTTGAGGATGAAGAGGCTGGAGCTTTGCCTTTACTTTGAGCTGAAATCTTTCTTTTTGAATGAGAAGCCATGAGAGATGATGAAGGGTTGTTGTTTTTAGGTTTTTTTTAGAGAGAGTGGGTTTTGTAGAGTTTAGGTTTTGGGAGAGATGATGGAATTTTGGTTTAGAGGTAGGGTTTTTATAATGATTGAAAGAAGAGAGAATATGTAGATGAGTAGTTGATGATTATTGAATGATTTAGGACTTTGGAAATATGTGAAATGATGGTCAAAGTCTTGAAAATAGGGCTAAGGAGTAAAGATAACATAGGTAGGTCAAAAGTATAATGATAGGGTAGATGGAAGGTTTTAAAAGACCATGGACCTATTAAAAATAATGAAAAAACAGATACCACAGTAGGTGTATACAACGTCTTGTAATTATCCATATCAAATTTCTTCAATAATTCTTTGCAGTATTTGGATTGATTGATAAAAATCCCATTCTTGAGTTGCTTGATCTGAAGTCCTAGAATGTAGTTCATTTTTCCTATCATAGACATTTCAAATTCTCCTTGCATCATGGATGAGAATTCTTCACATAACTTTGTGTTTGTTGAACCGAAGATCATGTCATCAACATATACTTGTACCATGAGAGTATCTTCTTTAATTTTCTTGATGAACAAAGTCTTGTCAACCTTTCCTTTTTCAAAGTCTTTGTCACATAAGAAATTGCTGAGACGATCGTACCATGCTCTTGGTGCTTGTTTTAATCCGTAGAGAGCTTTCTTTAATTTGAATACATGAGAGGGATATTTATAGTCTTCAAATCCAGACGGTTGCTTGACATAAACTTCTTCATTTATGAATCCATTCAAAAATGCACTTTTGACGTCCATCTGGAAAAGCTGAAAATTCATAGAACATGCATAAGCCAATAAAAGTCTAATTGCTTCTAACCTTGCAACTGGAGCGAATGTTTCATCAAAATCGATTCCTTCTTCTTGGTTGTATCCTTGTACGACCAATCTTACTTTATTTTGAACTATTATTCCATTTTCATCAAGTTTGTTTTTGAAGACCCATCTTGTTCTTATGATGTGCTTATTGTTTGGTCTGGGGACAAGACTCCAAACTTGATTTCTTTCAAACTGGTTTAGTTCTTCTTGCATAGATATTATCCATTGATCATCGCCTAAGGCTTCATCGATTTTGCCTGGTTCAATTTGCGAAATAAATGCCATGTTCAGACAAGCATTCTTGAGATTTAATCTTGTTGCAACACCTTGACTGATATCACCAATGACTTTGTCGATCGGGTGATCTCTATGAGTTATCCATTCTCTAGGTAGATCATTATGTACTTCATTGTGTTATGAATTATCTTGTTGTTGTTTTGGTTGATCACTTGGAACACCATTAAGAGTATCATCTTGAGAGATCTCTTCATCGGATTTCTCGTCAAACTTACCGAGGTTATCTTTGTCATTGTTCAAGATAAAGCATTTACACCCAAAGATGTGAAAGAATGATATGTTTGGTTTTCTCCCTTTGAAGAGTTCATAGGGGGTTTTCTTGAGAATGGGTCTGATATTGACACGATTAACTACAAAACATGCCATGCTCACTGCATCTTCCCAAAAATATTTAGGAAGGTTTGAATCACTCAGCGTAGTTCTTGCAAGTTCTACCAACGACTAATTCTTTCTTTCTAAAACACCATTTTGTTGTGGAGTTCTTGGTGCGGAGAAGTTGTGTGAGATTCCATTTTCTTCGCAAAATTCTTCAAAAAAAAGCGTTCTGGAATTCTCTACCATGGTCACTTCTAATGGAGACAATTGAGAGTGACTTCTCATTCTGAATTTGTTTTGCATACTTCTTGAATGCCTTAAAAGCTTCACTTTTCTGCACTAAGAAGAAAGTCCATGTATATCTAGAGAAGTCATCAACAATTACTAATGCATAATCATTACCTCCAAAACTTTTTGTTCTTGATGGTCCGAAGAGATCCATGTGTAACAATTGTAGTGGCCTTATTGTGGACACCACATTCTTGGATATGAAAGTTGATTTGGTCTGTTTCCCTTTTTGACATGCACCACACAATCTATCTTTGATGAATTTGATCTTTGGAAGACCAACAACTAAGTCATGTTTGATCAATTTGTTCAAATGCTCCATATGAATGTGAGCAAATCTTTTGTGCCATAATCAAGAGTCGTTGTTGTTCGCCATAAGACACTTAACCTTCAAAGACATGTTATCAAGGGAAATCATAAAAATGTTGTTAATTCTATTACTTTTTAACATTACCTCGTGAGTCACTTCGTTTTCTATCAAACATTCATCTTTAGTGAAGTTGATTATAAAACCTCTATCACAAAGTTGGCTAATGCTAAGTAGGTTATGCTTTAGGATTTATACAAAGAGGACATCTTCTATGATTGTAAAAGGTGGTGCACCAATGCTGCCTACGCCAAGGATCTTCCCTTTGTTGTTATCACCATAGGTTACAAATCCTTTGGCCTTAAGCGTTAGATGTGAAAATTTGGTAAGGTCACCCGTCATATGCCTTGAACACCCACTATCAAGATACCACTGATATGAAGAGGTATTCAAGCATACCTACAAAACAAGTTTAAGTTTCATTAGGTACCCAAATTGCCTTGGGTCCTTCATAGTTAGTGCCTTTCTTGACCCACACAAAATGCCCCTTTGCAACACTGAAGTTTCTTACATAACAGGCATTAGGTGTATGGCTTTTGATACCACAATAAAAACAGGTGGGCTCAAAATTACTTTTGTATCTAGAAGGATAAGACTTTTTCTTACTAGATACTTTCTTCTTGGGATATTGATGAACCACTTTAGGCTTGACCACTTTCTCTTGAAGAGTTTGTTCACTAACCTTAACAAAGATGGTTTTGTTGGAACTTGGTTTAGAAAATTTTGAGTAACCAAGTCCACTTTTATCATTTGAGAATCTTTGTTGACTAAAAACAACCTCTAATACAATTTATCCTTTTTCATACCTTTCAAGGACTCTTTTTTATTGGATAATTTGAAATGAAAGTGACTCACGCTTTGTGCATACAAAATTCTGTTTTTGATGACTAATTAATTTCTGTTTTTCATCTTTGAAATTATTTTCCATTATCTCAACCTTTTTTTCTAAAGTTGAGATTTGGTTCTTTTATGATGAAATAGTTTTGTACAAAATTTTGCATTTGTAACACCCCCTTCTATACCCCCAAATAAATAATAATATATATATATATATATAGGCACATATAAATTTTATCAGAGTATGATTTAAAATACAGTATAAAAGAAGTATGTCACATTATTACCAATTAAACACTCGACACCTGCTCTATATAAAAATATGCAACAGTGGGATAGTTTTCAAAGTAGAGGAACTTAGTCCTTAAACCCACGTCTCAATATTTAAAATTAAAGCGGAAGATTAAAACATTTAAATTGCCTCGAAACATTTGATCACATAAATACATGTTATCTAGTTGTTTATCAATCATTCATGTTACAAAACATCATCAACTGATACATCACAAATGTATCACAAAAGAATGCTATACAAGCCTAACTACCCGGTGTTACATAATCAGAGCAGTCCGACTCAAAAGAATGAAGCTATACTTCACAAAAGAAACCTCCCGCAACCTAATCTACAATGCCTCATAGAGCATTATAAAACAGCAGAAGGGTGAGAAATATTACCATAATAATCAATGCATAAGATTATATATATACAAGTAACAATTACATATAATTCACATTTCTCACCACAATTCATTTTCATAGTCGTATTCATCACGTCGTACATATAAATAAATATGAACGCGCATCAAGCATATCCCTTCATGCATATTTCATAATTATCCAAAAACATCCCAGTCACAAGCATGCTTCATATATCAATGACATTTATGCTATGTGACTCAATCACAACTCAATGCAACTCAATGCTATGTGGTACCAACACTTATTATCATTTTTCGGTTTTTACACTTAAATCGGGTCCATCCTTCTAGACCGATAACAACAAAGCCCGTCCCCTAGGCTTCAAACCCACCCTTCTAGGTTTGGGACAAGCCACTAGTCTCCACGAAACTAGCAAACATTGCCTCTTGACTAAATGATGCATATGCAATCAACCAACAAAATTCACTTAAGACCATTCCCGCATCTTAATCCCATGCATTCAAATAATTCATCCCTTCAAGAATTACAACATGATTGCACACACAACATATTCATAACAATTCAAGGCATTCACATTCAATACCATCATCACATTCATCAAAACAATGCACACATATCCACGATATGTTCCCATGCATTACATACATTAGCATACAACAATATGCATTCACATACTTATTAGACAATACACACATATTCACTAATATGTTCTCATGTATTCCTAAGCAATTCAAACAATACACATATCACAATCTAGGATTCACGCCCAAAGGCTACCCATAGCTCACCACAATAGTACACAAGCTATTCATATCACATAAGATTAACATAATTGAACCAAGCAATTAATCATTTGATGGATAAAACAGAAAGAAACAATGTTGTCCTGCTCGCCACCCTTCGCCTGGCGAAGCCATTGGCGAATGCTCGCTGGGACCTTCGCCCGGCGAATTTGCCAGCGAACAAAAGTCAGTAGCTACTGACCTGTTTCGCTACCCTTCACGTATGTACTCGCCTGGCGAACTTGCCAGCGAAGACCACTGGGAGTTTTCTTGAATTATTCTCCAGCTATTCGCTGGGCTTCGTCCGGCGAAGCTTCGCCTTCACTCACCTGGCGAGAGCCAGCGAACCTGCGATATCAGAACCCTCATTCTGTCCCAAAACTTCTACCCTCCAAAAATCGACCGATTCTCACCGAACCAGTTCCAGTAATCTTAATACCACATCACCCGACTATTCTACGACATTATTTCCAATTTCTAACCCAATAAACTACGATTCTATCGATTAAATCCATTTTGCCCTAACTTAAAAAAATGGTGAAAACTCACAACAAAACCTAACCCACACATACATAACCACATACATTGACTAGATAATAATGTTTCTCACCCTTACCTTGATTGGATTGAAGTTTGAAGTTGATTCTTGATGATTTCTCCAAGTTTCCCTCTTCTCTTCTCTTTTCTCCTCTTTCTCTATTCTTTCTCTTCTATTTTCTTTCTATCCAATTCATTCCACTTATCCCTTATATACTTCTATTATTTCTTTCCGTCCCATTTCTCTCTTCAATTATCTACCAAATAAATCCAATTAATCCAAATCATTAAGATTAATTCCAATAAATCAATTAATTAACATAATTAATTAATTAATGAAATTTGGGTTGTTACAACCCTCCCCCACTTTAGGAATTTTCGTTCTCGAAAATGTTACCTGGTTCAAACAGTTCTGGATAAGACTCCCTCATTTGGCTCTCCAGTTCCCAAGTCACATTTCCACCGGGCGGTCCTCCCCAAGCGACCTTCACCAAAAAAATATCTTTGCCTCGAAGTTGCTTCAACTTCCGATCTTTTATCCGCATAGGTGATGCCTCCACAGTTAGGTTATCTCTCACTTGCACATCATCTGCTTGGACTACATGAGACAGATTCGCAATGTATTTCCTCAACTGAGATACATGGAACACATCATGGAGATTAGCAAGCGACAGCGGTAAGGCCACACGATAGGCCACTTCTCCTATCCTCTGCAAAATCTGATAAGGACCAATGAAACGCGGCGTCAACTTACGCGACTTCAATGCCCTACCAACACCGGTCATTAGAGTAACCCGAAGAAACACATGATCTCCCTCTTGAAATTCAAGTGCTTTCTTCCTCTTGTCATGATAACTCTTCTGACGACTTTGAGAAATCCTCATCTTTTCTTGAATCATCTTAATCTTGTCCGTAGTCTGCTGAACTATCTCGGGTCCAACTACAGAACTCTCTCCAGACTCATACCAACACAACAACGTCCTACACCGCCTACCATACAATGCTTCGAACGGTGCCATACCAATGCTCGAATGAAAAATGTTGTTGTAAGTAAATTCAATCAAAGGCAAGTAGCTATCCCAAGCTCCTCATTTCTCCAATATACAAGCTCTCAAAAGATCCTCAAGTGATTGAATAATTCTCTCAGTCTGACCATCTGTCTGAGGATGATAAGTTGAACTCAAACGCAACTTCGTACCCAAAGCACTTTGCAAGCTCTCCCAAAATCTCGAAGTAAACCTCGGATCCCTATCCGACACAATACTAGATGGAATACCATGCAAACTGACAATCCTCTCGATGTATAGCTTTGCATATTTCTCTAACAGATAATCCATTCGCATAGGAATAAAGTGAGCAAATTTAGTCAATCTATCCATAATAACCCAAATAGCTTCAAAATTACTCGGCGTCCTAGGTAATCCAGACACAAAGTCCATAGAAATGCTATCCCATTTCCACTCAGGAATAAACAACAGTTGCATCAAACCCGACGGTTTCTGATGCTCAATCTTCGACTTCTAGCAAGTCAAACAAGAATACACAAATTCGACAATATCCTTCTTCATACGAGGCCACCAAAATATTTTCCTCAAATCTTGATACATCTTAGTAGCACCCGGATGAATACTCAATCCACTACGATGTCCTTCCTCAAGAATACTCTTTTTCAGTCCATCAAGATCCGAGACACAAACTCTATCCCGACACCTCATAATACCATTCTCGTCAATCCGAAAATCACCACCTTGGCCTTGGTTGATCAAAGTCAACCGGTCAACTAAACCCAAATCGGATTTCTGTCCTTCCCGAATTTCGTCCAGAATACCACTCGTAAGCTTCAACATTCCAAGCTTAACCCCATAAGAAGTCTCCTCACACACCAAGCTCAAATCAAGAAATTGCTCAATCAATTCCAACTCTTTCATCATCATCATCGACATGTGCAACGATTTCCGACTCAACGCATCCACTACCACAATCGCTTTACCCGGATGGTAATTCAACCCAAAATCATAATCCTTCAAAAGATCTAACCACCTTCTTTGCCTAGCATTCAATTCCTTTTGATCAAAGAGATACTTCAAACTCTTGTGATCACTAAACACCTCAAATCTTGCACCAAACAAATAATGCCTCCAAAGTTTAAGCACAAACACAACGGCGACCAACTCTAAGTCATGCTTCGGATAATTCTTCTCATGCACTTTGAGTTGCCTCGAAGCATAGGCTACAACTTGATTATTCTGCATCAACACACCTCCCAAGCCCATCAAAGAAGCATCACAATACACAACAAACAACTCTTCTGGATTTGGCAAAATCAGAATAGGGGTTGTCATCAATCTTCTCTTAAGTTCCTGAAAACTCTCTTCACACTTGGCATCCCAAACAAAAGCTTGACCTTTCCTAGTCAATTGCGTCAACAGTAACGATAACTTAGTAAATCCTTCAATGAACTTACGATAATAACCCGCTAAACCAAGAAAACTTCTAATCTCAAAAACTGATTTCAGAGTCTCCCATTGCGATACCGCTTCAACCTTCGATGGATCAACCGCAATACCTTCACTTGAAATCACATGACCAAGGAAACTCACTTCTTTCAACCAAAATTCACACTTAGAAAGTTTCGCATACAATTGCTTCTCTTTCAACACAGATAACACAATCTTTAAATGTTCGGCATGCTCCTCTTCATTCTTCGAGTAGACCAAAATGTCATCAATAAACATCACAACGAACTTGTCTAAATAAGGATGGAAAATCCTATTCATGTACTCCATAAATACACCTGGTGCATTAGTCACACCAAATGGCATTACAAAATACTCATAGTGTCCATACCTCGTTCTAAAAGCAGTCTTCTGAATATCCTCAGCTTTCACACAAATCTGATGATACCCAGACCTCAAATCTATTTTACTAAACACACTTGCACCAACCAACTGATCCATCAGGTCATCAATCCTCGGAAGTGGATACTTGTTCTTGATAGTCACCTTGTTCAATTGTCTGTAATCCACACAGAGTCTCATAGAACCTTCTTTCTTCTTAACCAACAACACCGGTGCACCCCACGACGACACACTCGGAGGAATAAACCTCTTCTCAAGCAAATCTTCAAGTTGACTCTTCAAATCTTTCAATTCCGATGCAGACATACGATATGGATCCATCGATATCGGACTGGTTCTAGGAATCAGGTCAATCGAAAACTCCACTTCTCGTTCTGGCGGTAAATCCCTTATCTCATCAGGAAAAACTTCCGGAAAATCACGGACAACTGGTAAGGCATCAATTGCCTCACTTTCACCAATACTCAAAGTTGCCATCAACATAAATACCCTTGCACCATCTCGCACTGATTCTTTCACTTGCTTAGCAGTCATAAACAAATTCCCTTCATCACCCGGTTCAGGAAAAATAACTGTTTTATCAAAACAGTTAATATAAACACGGTTGAATTTTAACCAATTCATTCCCAGAATGCATCAAGTTGATCTAAGTGAAGACACACTAAATCGACCCCAAAGTCTCTACCGAAAGTACTCAAAGGGCAATTCAAACACACATACGGGGTAGTTACCGAACCCATAGTAGGAGTATCAATAACCATGCCACCACCAATAACAGACATTTCAAGATTCAACCTTCTAACACACTCCAGAGAAATAAAAGAATGCGTAGCTCCAATATCAATTATAGCGATCAAAGGAATACCATTAATAAAACACGTACCTCTGACAAGCGATCATCACTAGCAGTCGCAGATCCAGATAGAGCGAACACTTTTCCGCTCCCTTGATTCTTCTTCGGCTTATCACATTTGGTACTAATGTGCCCTTGCTCACCACAATTGTAGCAAGTCACACCCGTACCGCTTCTGCACTCAAGAGCCTTGTGGCCTGGCTTGCCATACTTGAAACACGTCTTCTCAACACTTTTGCATTCCGGAGCACGGTGTCCCTCTTCACCGCACCTATAACATCTCACTAGAGTAGAAACTCCCCCACTTGGTTTCTTACCGAAACCAACCCTTTGTTTCCCCTTTTCAGCAGGAGTCACGTAAGGTTTTCCTTTGAATTGGCCCTTTCCTTTCTTATCACTTAGGCTCTTGTAGTGGTTAGACCGAACCCTACTATCCTCATCATAAATCCTACTCTTGTTCACCAACTCAGAAAATCACCGGATTTCCTGATAACCAATAGCTTGCTTGATCTCAGGCCTCAAGCCATTCACAAATTTGAGACACTTAGATCTCTCAGCATTAACAGTGTTGTAGTGAGGACAAAACTTGATCAACTCCTCAAATCTTGCCGCATACTCAGCTACCGTCGAATTACCTTGCTTCAACTCAAGGAATTCAATCTCTTTCTTTCCGCGCACATCTTCTGGAAAATACTTCTCCATAAATGTTTCTCTAAAAAGATTCCAAGTAATCACAATCTCATCCTCTTCAAATCTTTGGCGAGTATTACCCCACCAGTCCTCGGCTTCCTCTTCGAGCATATGAGTTCCGAACTGCACCTTCTATGCATCCGAACAATTCATAACCCGAAAAATCTTCTCAATAGCTTTCAACCAAATTTGTGCTTTCTCAGGCTCGTGGGTTCCCTTGAACGTCAGTGGATTATTCCTTTGGAACCTTCCCAAAGCACGGAATTCATCGTCAGCATTATTTCCCCCATTCACGTTGGCCTGAGGATTCTGTCCAATTGCCCCAGCCAATCTCGTCAAAGCCTCCGCAATTGCTTCGTCATTCCTACCTGCAACTATCTTACTGAATTTCAACAACAGAACCATGTAAGAACACCAATATCGATAGTGTAACACACACACATATCAATATACACAGAGAACGACACACTAACAACTTGGCCGGACGGACCAACCAGCTCTGATACCACTTAATGTAACACCCCCTTCTATACCCCCAAATAAACAATAATATATAGGGACATATAAATTTCATCAGAGTATGATTTAAAATACGGTATAAAAGAAGTATATCACATTATTACCAATTAAACACTCGACACCTGCTCTATATAAAAATATACAACAGTGGGATAGTTTTCAAAGTAGAGGAACTTAGTCCTTAAGCCCACGTCTCAATATTTAAAATTAAAGCGGAAGATTAAAACATTTAAATTGCCTCGAAACATTTGATCACAAAAATACATGTTATCCAGTTGTTCATCAATCATTCATGTTACAAAACATCATCAACTGATACATCACAAATGTATCACAAAAGAATGTTATACAAGCCTAACTACCCGGTGTTACATAATCAAAGCAGTCCGACTCAAAAGAATGAAGCTATACTTCACAAAAGAAACCTCCCGCAACCTAATCTGCAATGCCTCATAGAGCATTATAAAATAGCAGAAGGGTGAGAAATATTACCATAATAATCAATGCATAAGATTATATATATACAAGTAACAATTACATATAATCCACATTTCTCACCATAATTCATTTTCATAGTCGTATTCATCACGTCGTACATATAAATAAATATGAACGCGCATCAAGCATATCCCTTCATGCATATTTCACAATTATCCAAAAACATCCCAGTCACAAGCATGCTTCATATATCAATGACATTTATGCTATGTGACTCAATCACAACTCAATGCTATGTAGTACCAACACTTGTTATCATTTTTCGGTTTTTACACTTAAACCGGGTCCACCCTTCTAGACTGATAACAACAAAGCCCGTCCCTTAGGCTTCAAACCCACCCTTCTAGGTTTGGGACAAGCCACTAGTCTCCACGAAACTAGCAAACATTGCCTCTTGACTAAATGATGCATATGCAATCAACCAACAAAATGCACTTAAGACCGTTCCCGCATCTTAATCCCATGCATTCAAATAATTCATCCTTTCAAGAATTACAACATGATTGCACACACAACATATTCATAACAATTCAAGGCATTCACATTCAATACCATCATCACATTCATCAAAACAATGCACACATATCCACGATATGTTCCCATGCATTACATACATTAGCATACAACAATATGCATTCACATACTTATTAGACAATACACACATATTCACTAATATGTTCTCATGTATTCCTAAGCAATTCAAACAATACACATATCACAATCTAGGATTCCCGCTCAAAGGCTACCCACAGCTCACCACAATAGTACACAAGCTATTTATATCACATAGGATTAACATAATTGAACCAAGCAATTAATCATTTGATGGATAAAACAGAAAGAAACAATGTTGTCCTGCTCGCCACCCTTCGCCTGGCGAAGCCATTGGCGAATGCTCGCTGGGACCTTCGCCCGACAAATTTGCCAGCGAACAAAAGTCAGTAGCTACTGACTTGTTTCGCTACCCTTCACTGATGTACTCACCTGGCGAACCTTCGCCAGTTACCTTTGCTTGGCGAACTTGCCAGCAAAGACCACTGGGAGTTTTCTTGAATTATTCGCCAGCTATTCGCTGGGCTTCGCCTTCACTCGCCTGGCGAGAGCCAACGAACCTGCGATATCAGAACCCTCATTCTGTCCCAAAACTTCTACCTCCAAAAATCGACCGATTCTCACCGAACCAGTTCCAATAATCTTAATCCCACATCACCCGACTATTCTACGGCATTATTTCCAGTTTCTAACCGATTAAATCCATTTTGCCCTAACTTAAAAAAAATGGTGAAAACTCACAACAAAACCCAACCCACACATACATAACCACATACATTGACTAGATAATAATGTTTCTCACCCTTACCTTGATTGGATTGAAGTTTGAAGTTGATTCTTGATGATTTCTCCAAGTTTCCCTCTTCTCTTCTCTTTTCTTCTCTTTCTCTATTCTTTCTCTTCTATTTTCTTTCTATCCAATTCTTTCCACTTATCCCTTATATACTTCTATTATTTCTTTCCTTCCCATTTCTCTCTTCAATTATCTACCAAATAAATCCAATTAATCCAAATCATTAAGATTAATTCCAATAAATCAATTAATTAACATAATTAATTAATTAATGAAATTTGGGCTGTTACAACATTCACCTAAAAGTTCATCAATTGCCCATTGAGCATTATTATCACAAATTGAAAAATTATTACTAACCTTGTCGTCTTCATCATCAGAATGATGTGAGGCTATTAGTGCTAGATTTGCGCTTTGATCACTATCTGAATCTTTATCTCGTTATCCTCCCATGCTACATAAGCCTTATTTTTATTGAAACCCTTTTTGCTTTTATAAGCATCGTTCTTGGAGAGTTTAGGACAATTTGGTTTGATGTGTCCTTGTTTTCCACAATCATAGCATTTGACATCTTGTGTGGATGTTGACGCCTCCTTCTCTTTGTTCTTTGAAAACTTCTTCCTTTTCATATAGACAGAATTTCCAATATTATTTTTAGAACCAAAATATTTTCCTAACCTTTTTACGAGAAGCATTAAGTTTTCATCTTCAACTGGATCATCTGCCTTTTCTACTTCTTTGGAATCAACCTTTAATGCAATGCTTTTAGATTTCTTCTATTGATTCTCATGTTTTTCCAATCGCCCAAGTCCCGTCTCATATTCTTGAAGTTTTCCAAACAATGTAGCGGATGTCATCATGGATAGACTTTTCTTTTCAGAAATTGTTGTCACCTTGGGCTGCCATTCTCTGGATAAAGATCTAAGCACTTTAAGATTTAATTCATTGTTAGTTAATGCTTTACCGTGTGCTCTGAGATGATTTGTCAAGTGCACAAATATTTTCTGTAAATCAAGAATCGATTCTCCTGGTTGCATTCTGAATAACTTGTATTCTTGACTCAACGTGTTCAATCTCGATCTTTTAACTTCAGTGGTTCCTTCATGAGTTTCCACTAAAGTATCCCAGATTTCCTTTGTTGATGTACATATTAAGACGCGAAAGAATTCGTCCATGCTTAGTGCACTTTGTAGAAGATTAATTTCCTTTTTGTCATAGAGAACCTTTTTCTTATCATCGTCATCCCATGAGCCTTTATGCTTTGTTGATTCAACACCACTAACGACTGTTGAAGGAATGAAGGGGCCATTTTGGACAGCATCCCATATTTCATCTCCTTGTGCTTCTAAGTGAGCCTTCATGCGAATCTTCCAGAAGTCAAAGTATTCACCACAGAACAGTGGAGGCTTGTTGCTACTACCACCGTCTTTAAACACACCATTGTTGTTTGTGGAAGCCATTCTGAATCAATTAGGAACAGGTTACCTAAACCTGCTCTGATGCCAATTGATAGTCTGAGTTGCACCTAAGAGGGGGGGGGGGTGAATTAGGTTCTTTGAAGTTTTCTGGTTTTATTAACTGAGTTATTACTTTCTAGAAATATGATGAGGTTATGAAAGCAGTAAAGTGTAGAAAGTAAATAACACAGAGAAGTCTCCTGGTTCCCTTCACACTTCGAAGGTACTCAAGTCCCCTTTCACACGAAAGAGATTTAACTATAGTTAGGATCAGTGTACAATACTTTCTAACCTATAGGTAGATCAAAGGCTCTTAAATACCTTTAAGATCTAAACACTAAGTGCAAGAAGAACAATCCTCTTCAATGCACACACTTGCTTTCAACAATCCTGAACAGCAAGGGGAAATAGATTCAATCTGAGTTTTACAATGAGTTTATAATAGTGTATACAATTTTTATTAATGTTGTGATTGATCTTTTCTTTCAATGAGAATTTCCACAAATATCTAAGACTTGTTGCTCAAGAATTTTCTTTCAAAGGATGTGAAAAATATGCAGAAAATTATTTATAAAAAGTGATTTGAACTTTGATGTGGAAAGATAAAAATATGTTAAAGATTTTTGAAAGAGGATTGTTTTTGAAAAATGAAAGATTAGGTACTTATATTACACAAACACCTCTTGAAATAATATGCAAATATTCATAAAAATTGATGAACAATTGTCATGTTTCAATGGAAACATTTCACATAATATTGGTTGAAGAGATGCAATTTTTCAGAACAATTTTTCAAAAATGTTCAGTGAGCAATCGATTGCACATATAGACCAATCGATTGCACCTTCATAAAAACACTTCAAATTTGAATTTTTCAGCAGAGCAATCGATTGCACCAAAGCACCAATCGATTGCACACTGAAACAGAAGCGAAAATACAAAGATTTTTAAGTATGCAATCGATTGCACCAAAGCACCAATCGATTGCACTAAGAAACATAAGCAAAAAATGAAGTAAACTTTTGATCATGCAATGGATTGCTCTAAGAGTGAAATCGATTGCACTTACAAAAACTTAGAAAAATTCTGTTTAAAAAGCTTGTGTTAGTGTGAAAAGTAATGCAAATAGTTTTTCATTATTTGAGCAACTAGGTCTTAAATACTTGATGAAGATTTTCATTATACCTTCTGATGAAAACATTCTTCATGTCAAGTCTTTGTCCTGATACTGATGTCTTGAAAATGGTTGAACATCTTTACCTTCTTGTCAAGTGATTTGTCTTCATCAAAACATAAGTTGATCCTTGAGAATCTTAATTTCACAACTCAAAGTTTTATAAGACACTTTATTTTCTTGAACAATATGATTTCTTTTAAGAGATTCGTTTTTCTTTTGAGATGTTTTTAGTTCATATTTCAAAAGAACATATTGCTTTTTCAATGTTCTCATGTGTCTGGCTTTCTGCTGATATTTGTCCATAAGATCTTAACAAAAAAAGTAATTAGGTCAAATATAGTAAGTTTAGAGAATACATCATCAACATCTTCTGACTCTGAGTCAAAATCATCTTCTGATTCTGAGTTTGAGAATTTTGAAGCCACCAAACTTCTGATTCTTCTTTATTTTCACCAACTTCTTCTTCATTATCGGTCTCATCCCATGTCGCCACCAAACTTCATTGTTTCCAAAGGGAAAGGGGAAAAGTTCGAACAAAACCCACAAAAGCAAAACAAAAGAGAGAAATCTGGATATGGGGGTTGGGTATGCAAGGGGAAGGTATTAACACCCCTCACATCTATGGTACTCCATAGGAACTACTTGCAATTTATGTTTATAAAAAAGTTGGGTTGTTTTTTATTTGATTTTAAATGAAACGAGCTTAAAAGTAAATGTTAGATGTTAGCACAATTAATATGTCAATGTTAGTGTTAATGAGAATTTAAACGAGTCGATAAAATTTAGCACTATCTTAAGCAATCATAAGCGGGCTTATATAGAAGTCACATCTATCTAAGGTCGGTCGATAATAGTTTATGTGTTAGACACATTAGAGAAATAATACAAAAACATTCTCCTAAAATAATGTATCATAATAGCTCAAAGCCAAAGAAACAAGAAGAAGAAGAAGAAGAAGAAGAGAGAGGAAAGGGACAAACACAATTGAAACATAATAAGGGATCATTTATCATCAATTTCAATCATTCTTCTTCACAATATCATAAGATAAGCTTATCATTAATCTAAACTATCAAAAATGATCAAATGATCATTTAAATGATAAGCTTGAAATGATGAACGTTCATGTAACCAAAATTTCATTCAAATACTAATTGAACTTGATGAAGCATCAATCAACCAAATTATGATCCAAGTCAACAAAAGTCAGACAGAAAATGGACCAAAATATTAATTAAAAGAATATAAAAATAATCTAAAATGGAAATTAAATGGAAAATTTAAAAGACGCATCAAAACATCAAACAAATGGTTGAGAAAATTATGAGAAGTCAATAAAAATGTGAATAATTGGATCTCAAAAGTTGGATGCAAAAATATTTGAAAATCATAAAAAAAAATCAAGAATGAAAATTAAATGAAAAATTAAATAAAATATCAATTAAATGCAAAATTATTTTAAAAATTATGCAAAAAATATTATGTGATGCAAAATATTTTTTATGATTTATGAAAAAAATTAGAGTAAAAAAGGATTAAAAATCATTAAAATAAAATCAAAAAATGAAATAAAAATAAAAATAAAAAAAGAAAAGAAATATTTGAAATATCGCACCAACGACTATTTTTTCAAAAGCGCGAAGATCTTTATCTTCAACCTCTAATCAATCTTGCAAACTCCATGAACTCGTGTTTTTAGCATGAATCAATCATGGATTCATCTTCCTAACATTTCACCGTTCATGTCTCTTTGCATCAGAGCCATTGATTGGCTTTGAGCAAAGAGAATTTGCTCAAGAACACGAAGAATCCTAGTTCTTAAAAGTAAAATTAAACGACTAATACAAAGAATAAATTCCAGGTAGATGGGGGATTTTAATTAGTGAATCAAGAAGAACACACTAGTAACTTGTTTGATAATTTTTTTTACTTGTGGCTATCTGTCATACCCCAAATTTGTCCTACCTTTTTCAAAATTCTCATTTGCCCGACTTTGTTTTTAATTTACCTCGCTTATACAGCGTAGCGTATTTTTCAGCAAAAACAAGCATTTTAACCTTTTTAGCCCAATAAGAGCATGCCACATGGCATTTGTTTTTTATATATATCTATCATTATTTTTTTCATAATTTCATTTTTTTTCATGATAGGTTAATATAATGTTTTTTTTATTTTTAATTAGTTTTGAATTAGAAATTAGGATTTAAATTAAAAATTTTTAATTAGATAGATTTAATTTAGAACTTAATTATAACTTAGAAATTTTAATTTTAAAAAAATAGATTAAAAAAAATAGAGTTAGAATTTAATTAGGATTTATTTTAAAAAAATTAGATTAGAATTTAAGTTAGTAATAGTTGATATAATAATTAGAAAACATAATAAAAAGAATTATTAATTAATTAAAAGAAAAAACAAAAATTGATAGAAAAAGAAATGGCAAAATATCCTTCTTGGTCCCTTAACTATACCTCGGGGTTCATTTTTGTCCCTTAACTTTAAAAAGTTCCATATTGGACCCTTAACTCTTCAAACGTTCCATATTAGTCCTTTTTGACCTATTAACAACGGAAAAAAATCAAAAAACCGTTGCTAAATCCGTCGCTAATAGGTCAAAAAGGACTAATATGGAACATTTGAAGAGTTAAGGGACCAATATGAAACTTTTTAAAGTTAAGGGACCAAAATGAACCCCGAGGTATAGTTAAGGGACCAAGAAGGATATTTTGCCAAAAGAAATTGAATGAGAAACACGGTTAGATTGGGAAATTAGGGTTTAGAAATAGTATATAAGGTCAGCTACTGTTCACATACCCTAGAGAATTGAGGACACTACTGTTCACCGAACCCTAAATTGGGCCACCCCCTTTCAGAAACCCTAAATCGAATACATTGTTCATCATCACCAAAAAGCCCTAAATCGGCGCCGGATCCTCAACCCTAGAATACCTCCTCTCTCCGCCTCCATCACCGCACCCTTTTCTTCCTCGCCGAAACTCCACCTTCTTCTTCTCCTTACAACACTAAATCTTCATCTCTCCCTCGCTGATCTTCAATAAAAAAGAGAAGAAATTTTTGATGAATTCTCTCTCGTTGGATCCACCTTACCTTATCTTCTTCTTCCCTTTGGCTCCACTCACCTTCAAATCGCGTTCTCCTCTTCTTCTCCCACCCTCCGCCGCAAATCACCACAACCAATTACTCACCTCCGATCCATTATCCAACCGTGAACAACCTTCAACCGACCTCAAAACCATTTAACCACCCCAGTAATCCTTTCAACAAGCCGTTTTTCTACACCAAAACACCCTTCACCACGTGATCATCCTCAAACATCACTGATCTACCACATAAAATTGGACCCATTTTTCTCATTGAAAAACTTTCAGGGAAAATCACTAAACCCGTTTACTCCTTCGAGCTCTCCGTTGAGAAAACGAAATGCTACCGCTGCCACCTTGCGCCATTGCCTGAGTGACACTCACCCTGAACTCAACTCACCGGGAAACCCACCGGAGTCTATCATTTTTCGCCATCAACACGCCTACAGTCCGGACACAGGTTTTGTATTCGTGATCCGGAAGTTTAGACGGGCCTTTGTTCAAAATGTGCAAGATCTTAAAGAATTTTGAGAGATCTGGTGGGATATCCTATCTATTGGAGTATCCCGAATACCCTGATCAAAAGAGTAGTAAAATCAAGACGTATCGGAAAGCCCCTCATATTAACAAGTAAAAGGGACTCAACAAGGTATTGATGGTGCGACCTCACTTTCCTACCATATATCGTGAAAGTGAAAAGCTTGATGTAAATGCCATCTCAGAAGTGGTCGTTATTGTCGATGACGCATGGAAGATTGGGGATTTGGTAGAATGGTTTGCTGATGGTTGCTATTGTTGTGGAAAAGTGACTGAACTAACTGGAACTGACAAAGTTCAGATTGATTTGCTACCTCCTCCGCTTGGTGAAGGATGTTCATATGAAGCTTTAATTAAGGACATGCGCCCTTCCTTGGACTGGTGCCCGCAGAATGGCTGGACTGTGCCTATGCCTACGGTACAATAGCATTTCATCAACAACAACTTGAAGCAAGAACATGCTGGTAATGAGAAATCCTGTGTTTGGCATGCTAAGGATTTTGCTAATGGTGAACTAAAGGATGAGCTTTTCTGCATTCGTTTTCCATCTATTGAAAACTGTAAGAGCTTTATGGAAACATTCTTAGAAGTTGCCGAGTCCCAAAAACAAGTGGATGACCTGGAAGCATCTGCAGCAGCTATTCTTGTTGAGAAATTGAGTGTTGATGACAAGTCGGCTGATGCAGAGAAGAAGATGAAGACAAGCTGCCCGACACTTTGTTCGGGATAATGTCCGTAGTGCCAAGAGGATCGTGTTTTGGTGGTGGCAATTGTGAACTTTTGCTTTTTTCTCTCTGTTCTGTTTGGGCGGCTGTTGACTTTAGGACAGATTGCGACACTGCCAAATTGCGATTACATGAACAATAACATGAAATAGAGGTGCATATAACTTCACCATCAAACTTCAACATCAGCAACATTGGCAAGAACGCTGCAGCTTCTCACCATTCCACAATAACAGCGCATTGCGTTTCGACTTCAAGTATCGTGACTTTCTGTTTAAGGCCTATTTTCGCACTTTGGTTATAGATTCGAGGTTCTGAATTCGAAACCGATTCAGTTCATGTCAACAACATCGCAGCAACAACATTGTTTCATTCTCGCACGGATGCAGCAACAACTTTCAAATTGTGGTTCACATCACGCCGTCACGCCACAACTTTCACACAACCTATTTCCATTATCAGTGACACCGAACTGATTCAGATTGGTCGGCCATGATGCTTTTGTAAACAAAGAAAGCAATGGTTTTGGAGATGGTGGTGCTGGTAGCTTTAATCCCTTTGAGCAGACATTCTGTGATCATGATTTTATCAAGCACTTCTTTCATCAAAACATTGGCGGCCAGGATGTTAAGGCGGGAGCGGGGGTTTCCTCTTGGTACAAGACCTGAAACCTATAAATTCTGTAAAGGATCAGGACATTGACACCATCTATACAAGCTAGCATATTTAAAATGGAGACTACGTGTGGTACATGTAAGGGAACCGGCAAAATTGTATCGGTACAACAGCAGTTCACCGTGACGTTGACACCATCGGATCACTATTCGTGAGCTACAACTAAGTTCGACCGCACCAACCTCGTGCACTCTCGTATCTGCTCCTAGCTTGGATGCGACATCCTCAGCTCGCGCGGCTTCCGTTAGTGGCATAACAACGGCTTTCAGAAGTAGCAGCAATAACACCTCAGGACGCAATAAAACAATCCGTGAACTGATGCGCAACTGTATCCTGTTTGGTTGGTTTTCGATTATAATTATGCTTCCACCTGATCGTTAATCTGATGATTATTGTTATACAGTTTGAAACTATATTATTCAATACTGTTTGCATAACATTGGAAGTATGTTTTCTGTCAAGTTAATTTTCTTTAAGAATTGAGCTGAGTTGCTATAACTTGTTTTGTGTTCCAACTATTCCATTGCCGTATCGCGATTCGGTCTCGAACGAGTTTCTTCTGACGTTTTTATTGTTAGGGTAGTGTGTGTTCACATTGCTACCTGCACTTCGATTGTATTTAGAGTAATAAATTCTGTGAAGATTTTGATTTTGTGAAAGTCTACCCTGCTGTTTGTATTTGATTTCACGTGCAGGTTTTGAAGTAAATGGCAAGCATGGAGTCGGTGATGTTCAAAAGCTTCGACACATTACTATTCACCGGGCAACAGCGAGTGGGCGGATTTCATGATTCTCGCCACTGGTAAATCCCCATGGCACGTCAGGAACATCGCTCAAGCTCTAATTTACAAGGCTAAGCAGAAGCAGATAGGTGCTCAGCAAATGATGCTGCCTAGTGTGCAAGGGCAAGAGGATGGAAAATGGATTGTTATTGACTCTGAGTGTCCTGAAGAAGTGTGTAGCAGGGTCGGATGTGCGTGGATAAAGTACCGAAGATATGTCGATAATCATTGATATGCTCAATTCAACAGTGCGACAGGTTTTGGGTGAAATATTGTGTCTGAATTCTGCTGCTACTCGGTTTCAGGTTCATTGCATTATCTGATTCAGTTTCGGTTATACTTCCAACGAGAACTCGTTATTACAACAACCACAGTCGGGTAACACTATCTTAGACTTGTTTATGGTGATGAATATACTGTTATGGCATTTTCCCGATTTTAATCCTTTGTTGTTTTGTGAAATTTTGATTATATTCCTGACTACTAAAAATCCTGCACCCATGTAAATATTATTGAATCATTGCTGGTGTACTTCACTGTTTGAATTCAGTATAGTTGTTACATTGCGGCAGCATTTTGTTTCAAAAGTTCTGTTGCGAGTAGTAGAGTGTGTAGTTAATTTTGTGTATCGATTCCGTTTCTATGCATTTGATTTCATGTGCATTAATTTAGTCTGGTTGCTGGTGAGTAGACCAAAATAAAGTGATTTCATATTTGTTGTTTCATCAGAGTATTGTGTTGAGTTAGATGTTATAGACATAGCAGTTTGTAAATGTTCTACTGCAGTTTGTATTTTGGTAAAGATAAATATTACATTTGCTGCATACTGGTGGTCTGTTTGATAATGTATTGAAAAAATAGTGCAAAGTATAATCGTGTCACTAACTTCTTCAATTATGTGTATGGTTTATGGTTTGACTAAGTCATGTTTATGTCGAATTCTGGCACTGTCAATACTTGTTGTTGTGAGATTTTGGTTTCGTTTCGAATCAATTATGTTCGAACTCGATGTATCATGTTGAGTGTGGATTACAGCATTATGAACTTGAAGTTTTTTTTTAATTTTTTAAGTGTGCTGCAGCTTTAATATCTTGAAATTTCTTGACTGAATGATGAACTGAAGGTTAGCAATTTGATTGGTGTGTGTAGCAGGTATATATGAATAAAAATCACGCACAGTTTCGGTTGTATTCATGTGAACACCATGCCTTTTATTGTTATTGTTGTCACGTTTTCTTCAGAACTTGGAATTTCTTTTGATGAATTGAGATAATATTTGTTCTTTAGAGATTACATTATTTCATTAATTTATTAATTCATCAATTTGTTGACTAATTTTCTTTAATTCATTAATTAGTTAATTTGTTGATAAATTTTCATTAAGCCTCATTGATTATTTATTTTATTACTTATTCTCATCGATTAATGTTGATATATTTTTTTTTACCTCAATTAGTTTGTTTAATATAATCTTAATTAACTAACTTGTATATAAATAATAATTAGATTTAAAATATTTTCTAAATTAAATTAAAGTCATAATTTATCTTAATTAACACTTCTGAAGACTTTTTTTTTATAATTAATATTACCAAAGTAGTGGGCTCTTGGAGTCTAGCACTCCTTGAGTTCATGGACAACTGCTCTTGAGGCGAACGCTCTTGAGTTGTGGTTGTTCCATTTTTCGATTTTTCAAAACCGTTTTTCACTTAAAGCTTCTAAAAGATATTTTTAAATCCACTTATATTAATTAGATATTTTTATAAGAAAATTTCAATTATTCTTTATTTTAAAAAAAATATATCTCTAAATTATTACCAAATAATATTTTAAATATTAAACTTAAAAAAAACTACTTTATTATTAAAGTTAAAATATTTTTCTAAGATATTAAACTTTTCTCAAAACAATTAGTTATTATTAGCTTTTTTTCAATTTTTTTTTATATAAGCAATTGATTAATTTATTTTATATGAAAATTAAAACTATTTTTCTTAATTAAATTAAACTATTTTTCAAAATCAAATTTCAAAACAATTAAATTCTTGGATCTCGCCTTCCTTGAATTTTTTAAGCGACCGCTCTCGAGGTGCACGCCTCGAGTTGTGACCCTTCCGATCTTATTTTCAAGAATACCTAGCGCGCCTAGTCCGAGTACGCTAAACTATTCAAAATATTTTCTAAATCAAATCACGAAAGAATCGAGTTCTTGGAGTCGCGCATTCCTCGAATTCGAGAGTGACTAATATTGAGGCGTACGCCTTGAATGGTGTGTCGTTCGAATTTTCGTTTCTAAAATACCTCCTTTAATTATTTGGACAAGTATTCACTGTCCAACAAACGCTATTTCATAATTAATGGGATGAAAAAGATTGTCGTTGGGATCTAGCATTCCAACGATATCCCGACTAATTGATTGCAAGACCGACGTCTCGTTTATCGAGTAGTCGTCGTTCCTCCTAATTTTTCAAACCATCTAATCTCGTTCCTCATCCTCGTACGATCGAGTCTAAACCCTAGTATGTCTCTAAACCATACGTAAAATTCAAATTATTTTCTTAATTAAAGAACTGAGTTCTCGAAGTCTCGCACTCCTCGAATTCTTGAGTGACCACTCTTGGGGCGTACGCTTTAGGTTGTGGATTACTCGACCTTTCGTCTATAAAATACGTGCCCTAACTACTTTGACAAATACCACCATTGTCCATTCAAATACACTTTCATAATTAATTAAATGAAAAAAGGTATCATTGGGATCTAGCATTCCAATGATATCCCGATTAATCGATTGCGAGACTGACGTCTCGTTTATCGAGTAGTCGTCATTCTCCCTTAAACTATTCAATCCAACTCTCTTCTCTCGCCCCCGTGCGATTGAAACTTTCTCAAACATATTTCGTAATTATTCGAATGAAAAAGGTGTCGTTGGAATCTAGCATTCGAATAATGCCCCGATTAATCGATTGCGAGGTTGACGTCTCGTTTATCGAATAGCCGTCATTCTCCATCAAATTGCCTAATTAAACTCCTCTTTCTCGCCCCCGTGCGATCGAAACCTTAAACCTATTCAAATCCATTCTCTTTCCCAAACCAAAACATCCAACGCGATAAACCTAATTCCTCGCCCTCGTGCGATTTCTAGCCCAAACACTTTCCGAAAGAACATTGTTTAGCCCATTCTTCCGCGCATAATAAACTTGTGCTTCAGCCTCCCCTAGCGAGCAAACAAGCCAATGTTTAGCAGTTAGAATGTGACCTAAACTCTCGTTCAACTCATACCCACCTTTTACCAAGAACATTGTTTAGTCCCTTCTTCCACGCATAACAAACTCGTGCTTCAGCCTCCCCTAGTGAGCAGACAAGCCAACGTTTAGCAGTTAGAATGCGACCTAAACACTCGTTCAAATCCAAACCCTTTTACCGTAGTTAGCCGAACTACGGCTGCTCTGATTTCTCATTTACCAATGAGAATACATAGGCACAAGATTGCGATGATCTTGGCGAGCACAATCCCCCTATTTTTTCCCGTAGTCCCACGAACTACGAATGCTCTGATTTTCCACTTCTTACAAGTGAAGATACGTAGGCACAAGGGCCCCAATCCTTGGCGAGCACCCTATCTAATAACCACCCATTTCCCCCTATAGGAGAAACCTTAGAAGAAAACAAACAAGCATAGCTAACTTTACTCTCGAATTGAATCAAGAGGTTCCCGTTGAGTACAACGGACATGAGGGGTGCTAATACCTTCCCCTCATATAATCGACTCCCGAACCTAGAATATTGGTTGCGATGACCATGTTCTTATCTCTCTTAAAGGTTTTATCGATATTTTCCTATTCCATCCTTGGAATGAATAAAGTTCGGTGGCGACTCTGTTTCGAACAGTATTTTCCGCGTCCATCGCGAGGATCATATTTTTCGAGGTACGACATATGGCGACTCTGCTGGGGACACGCATTGCCCTATGCAAGAGAGAGTCAAGCCTAACTTGACTCGATTCGAGAGTACTAACCTTTTGCTTAACTGTTTTTCTTTATGTTTATTTGTTTATTACTTATTTTCTCTTTCTATCGTATGCTGTTTATTATATCTTCCTGCATCTGCCTGCTGGATTCGGGGATAGCATTGCAAGTAATGAAGGTGAGAAAATACTTAGAAGGGGGGTTGAATAAGTATGACAGAAAATAATCAAAGATAAAAAACTCAGGTATTTTTATCCTGGTTCGTTGAACTCAACTACTCCAGTCCACCCCTTTCAAGAGTGATTTGCCTTTCTCAACAAGGACTTAATCCACTATTCAAATCAACTGATTACAAATAGCAACACCTAAGAACAACTGTTCTTAGTCTTCTCAAGAGCTACTGATCTAACCTAGATCCTCTTAAGGAAAACAACACCTAAGAACAACTGTTCTTAGTCTTCTCAAGAGCTACTGATCTAACCTAGATCCTCTTAAGGAAAACTTCCTTTACAAATTAATGTAATACAATGTAAGAGTAATAAATTGCTTCTATGAAAGCTATAAACACAACTGTGTTATTTCTCTAAGTTTAGAACAATGTATGAACAGCAAAGAATATGAGAGCTTGAGAGTTTTTCGCGTGAGAGTGTTCTTGCAATGATTTCGTCTCGTCTTTTTCGTCACTGAAGAAAGTGCTATGATATCCTTTATATAGCCACTTGAATATTGGAGAGAATATTATACCGTTGGAGAAGATATTTCCAATATCAAATAGTACTGTCCTTTGTACTATTGCAGCAGAGAGACGGCGCACAAAATGTGGGTGTAGCAATTGTCTGCTGAGCTGTGATTATACCATATATGGAATGTATCAGAGGAATAATATTCTTGCAGAGAATTTTGTCTATCCCAAATAAGGAAAGATTTGCTGGCATATTCCAACGGATATATTAAAATAATCTTCTTCAAATAATTCTTCAGATAGTTCAGATCAACAATCAATATCAGAGTCTTCAGTCTTCAGAATCTTCTGGAAACTTCAGAGCCTAAGATGTTCTTTAGATGTTGCTGAATCAGAGTCTGGTGCAGCTGTGTGCTTGAAGCGTAACATGCTCTTAGATCAGAGTCTTCACTCAGATCAGAGTCTTCTCTCATTCAGAGTCTCCTTTCATTCAGAGTCTTCTTTCATTCAGAGTCTCTTCACTCAGAGTCTTCTTTCATTCAGATTCTTGATAATATATGCAGCGTGTTGTATCTTCAGAATCTTGATGACTAAGCTCTTATACTTCAGATTCTTCTAATCTTCAGATGCTCTTGAGCCATTCAGAATTTATTGTTCACATCAAATTTGCTCTTTAAGATTAAAATCTTTTGTGCCTGTAGAAAACAGTTTAGAACAAATTTAGAGAGTATAATTCTTGTATACAAATTATCATTAATGTTATCATCAAAACATAGAGATATTACTAAGACACAATCTGTGCTCTTACAATCTCCCCCTTTTTGATGATGACAAAACATGAGAAATTTGTTCAATAAAAATATGAATTAAAATTACTCCCCCTGAGATTTACAATCTCCCCCTGAAATGAATACTCTAATGGAATTAGATACTTCCCTTTCTGGTTGAGTACATTTCAGATTCAGAGCCTGATTGAAGCCTGGTTGACATATGTTTGACTTCTAGAGTCAAAGCTTGATGCCATATTAAAGCTTGATGCCAGATGAACAACTTCAGAACACCTGGTTGTTTATCTTGCCATTTCCTGTCTTGAGTTATCTTTTAGATCATAGTACTCAAGGTTAGATATCAGAGTCTGGTCTACTCAGATTTAGCTATTTTTGATCAGGTTCTGAAAAGATAGATCTCAGGAAAAACTTCAATGAAATTTGTCAGATTTTTTAATAATATCTGGGACACTTAAATTCAAAGAATGTTAGTAACATGTCTGACTTAGTTCAGATAATTGCTTATAGATTTGAACAATCAGATTCTATTTTGTTTCTCCCCCTTTTTGTCATAATCAAAAAGAATTTTAAAAGACAGTAAAGATGCAGAAGAAACACATATCCAGATAAGCAAAAAGATCATTGTCATTAAGTCAAGAGAACATCCAGATTCAGATAAAAGCATACGAAACATATCAGAAGAAAATCAAAACAAAGCAAAACATGAAAAACTTGTGCAAAACATCAAGTAGGTTTAGCAGATGAGGCTTGTTGAGAAGCAATGAGTTGCAGCAGTGCTGTAATCCTTTCTGAATTTCCATCTTGCTTAGCCATCCAAGTTTTCATTTCTTCATTTGTTTTCTTTTGATCAACCATAAAATCCTTAAGTTCTTTGACATCCTTCTGAAGATCTGTAGATTCTGAAACAGTAGATTCTGAAACAGTAGATTCTAAAACAGGCTGAGTAACATCAGGTGCAGGAATTTCTGGAGGTGGAGGAGCTTCTAGAAGAAGAATAGGAGGAGTGTTTCTCTTAATCCGTTTTTGATAAGCAGCAAACCTTACTTTTGACAATCTAAGACATTGAGTCCTGATTTTCAAAGCCTCCCTATTCAGTCTGTAAAGATATTTCTTCCAAACAGCGTCAGCAGCCTCTTTGTCCATAGTAGTCATGCAAACATCCATAATGTCAGCAAAGTCTGAGACATTATCCTTATCAAAATCTCTTAACAGAGTATAAACACGTGATCCCAATTCTGCTTCATCAGGGATTCTGGGTTTTCTTGGTTGGGTTAGTTGTGTTTGTGGTGTTTGTTCAGAAGGTTGAGGTTGTGAAGATGGATGTTCAGATGTTTGTGGTTCAGAAGGTTGAGGATTGATTTGTGGTTCAGATGTTTGTTGGTCAGAATGTTGTGGTTGAGGTATTGAGGGAATTGGTTGGGTTTCTGTTGGTTGTGGGGTGTTTTGGATTTCAAGAGGTTGTGGAGTGAGAGTTTGAGTTGGGGAATTTTGTGGAGAAGGTGGATGTTCAGAAGTTGGAGATTTAAACAGCTGTTTCCAAACACTCTCAGAACGAGGTTGTTTGAGATCATTCAAGCATTCATTAATGTAACCAGATGATTCATCATCAGATGATGCATCAGAGTGGTTAGATTTTTCAGAAGTTGAAGATAAATTGACAGACTGGTTTAAAGGTGTGACATCTAATATCTCATCAGGATCAATGAGATATTCAGGTTGGTCAGAGTGTTCAGGGTGAACATCCTCTGGAATGGTAGATTCTGGGATAGTGTTTTGTGGTTGTGGTGTTGTTTGTTGAGTTTGTTGTGGAATTTCTGTTTGTATGTTTGTTGGTTGCTTGGATTGTGGTGTATGAGGGGGGACAGAAGATGGTTTAGAGATAAAAGTTTTAGAAGGTCTGGAGGGTGTGGGGGTATCAGAATGATGAACAGGATTAGAATCAGTGTTAAATACCTGTTTCAGAGTATCTCTAATTTCTTCAAAAGTTGCTGCAGGAGGATTTGGTTGAACCTTCTTCAGCTTCTTCCTTTTCTTCTTCTTTTCAGCATCTGAATGCTTCCTTTTCTTCTGATGACCTTCACTATCAACTTTTCTCTTACGTCTTCTTTCCCTTGTCAAATCAGGAAGAACTTGGCCTTCCTTCTGCACAAGATTGGCAGGGATCTCAACACCATCTCTTAGGCAGCGAGCAACATACTCAGCAATAATTTCTCTAGGTTCATCTGAGGTGAATAAAGGAAAATCCTTAACAGGAATCCTTCTTCCCCTAACTTCTTCAGAGTTAGTTTTCCTTGGTTTCTCAGATAAATCATCAACCAGTTTCATCCTTCTCAAAGTTAAACCGTTTATTTCAGAGCCAATGATATAAGTCAGATCTTCTGTCGACCCAGCCTCTTGCAGATGCGCCACAAGTTGGTTTTCTATCAGAATATCTGAAATCAGCCTTCCCATAGGGATCCATGTTCTGACTTTTCCAGATTTATCTCTGGCTGTTTCCCTTGTTTCCTTGACGTGAGACACCAGATGATTAAACAACAAATATGGAAGATCAATCTGAATGTTTTGGTGTAAACAATACATGAAGTAAAGTTGTTCAGCATTAACATAATCAGAAGAGTTTGAAGAGGGTCTGTGAAAGATGGTGTTCATGAAAATCTTAGCCCATATCTTGTAAGTGGGTTTCAAGAACTTAACCTTCTTACAAGGTTCACCAGTAGTACAGATTTCTTGACATACATCTTTCAGGTCTTCACGCGCAGAAGACAGAGAGGTTACTCCATCAGTTGCCTTAAAACCTATGAGTTTCCTTATCAGGTTTTCAGTGATAACTATCTTTTTTCCCAGCACAGAGGAGTGAATGAACTTTGGAGTAGCATATGCATGGATCCAGAACTCCTTCACTAACTTTGGATACACAGGACCCATAAGCCTGTCAAAGTAACCGTCCCAGCCTTGTGCTTTGATTGAAGAAATCAGATCAAACCCATTTTCAGCAAGATCTTCTAAGTCCACGAAACTTTCACACAGTACTTCTAGTGAATCAACAGCAGTTAGGAGAGTGCGTACTGGTTCTATGACAGTGGTAGCATTCTTGGTAGTAACAGCGTTTGAAGTAGATGCCATTGTTGACGATGATGAAGAAGATGAAGGTTTCTGAGTTCTTTTAGGGTTTGCAAAGAGAGAGAACAACAAACAAAAGCGCATATGTGTTTGAGAATGTGAAAAGTGTGAATGTGTTATGAGAATGGTTTATATAGACAAATAAAGCAAGCATGGGAAACACAACAGACACACATAGGACACATACGCACGTTTGCATTAAATGAAAAGTAATCATTTTTAATTATGATATGACATTTGGGGGAAAATCAAGACAGATTGAGATTTTCAAAGAAATACCTTAAACGTCATAATCAGTAGGTGTACTCCATCTTTTCAGATTCTGAGTGACACATGTTTGCTTGCATGTGATTCTATAACTCTTAAGAAATGAAACGTTTTCAACTTTCAGATCCTCTGAGATGGTCAGTTCAGAGTTTCACACAAAAAAATAATAATTCACAGATAAATTAAACAAGCAAGACAGATGAAATACTTCAGAGTGTTAAACACTTAGCATCTGAGAAGTTGACTCTGAGAAATATTACTCTGGACAAAAATCCATACAAATATTTTTCAGAATAAACTTAAACCTATCTTCAGCAAGGGGTTTTGTGAAAATATCTGCCCATTGATGATCTGTATCAACAAAGGCTAAATTTATTACACCCTTCTGAACATAGTCTCTGATGAAATGATGTTTAATCTCTATATGTTTGGCCTTAGAGTGTAAAATTGGATTTTTGGATAAACATATAGCAGAAGTATTATCACAGAAGATAGAAAGATTACTCTCATAGATTTGATAATCTTCTAGTTGACTCTTCATCCAGAGCATCTGAGTGGAACATCCAGCAGCAGCAATGTATTCTGCCTCTGTGGTTGATAGTGCAATTGTTGGTTGCTTCTTGCTGTACCACGAGATCAGATGACTTCCAAGAAACTGACAGCTTCCAGAAGTACTTTTGCGCTCAACTCTATCTCCAGCATAGTCAGCATCACAGAATCCAACTAGTGAATATTCGTCAGATCTTCTGTAACACAAACCAACATTAGCAGTACCTTTCAGATACCTTAGAATCCTCTTAACAGCAGTTAAGTGTGATTCTCTAGGATCTGATTGGAATCTAGCACATAAACAAACACTAAACAGAATGTCTGGTCTAGAAGCAGTCAAATAAAGAAGAGATCCTATCATACCTCTGTAGAGTTTCTGATCTACCTTCTTACTTACCTCTTCCTTACCTAGAGTGCTTGTAGGATGCATTGGAGTCTTTGCCATTTTGCTATCCAGCATGTTAAACTTCTTCAGAAGCTCTTTAACATACTTGGTCTGATGTATGTAGGTGCACTCTGGAGTCTGATTTACTTGGATTCCCAGAAAGAATCTCAGTTCTCCCATCATGCTCATCTCAAATTCTGCCTGCATACATTTAGCAAACTCCTTTCCAAGCATAATATTTGTTGATCCAAAAATAATATCATCTACATAAATTTGACAAATCAACAAATCTTTCTTAATGGTTTTACAAAATAGTGTGGTATCCACTTTTCCTCTGATGAAATTTTTCTTCAGAAGAAAATTACTCAACCTCTCATACCAAGCTCTGGGAGCTTGTTTTAGTCCATAGAGAGATTTTTTCAGTTTGTAAACATGATCTGGAAAATTTTCATTTTCAAAACCAGGAGGTTGGTGGACATACACTTCCTCTTCTATAATTCCATTAAGAAAAGCACTTTTAACATCCATCTGATAAAGAGTGATGTTATGTTGTGCAGCAAATGAAATAAGCAAGCGTATAGACTCTAACCTTGCAACAGG
Source organism: Lathyrus sativus (assembly GCA_963859935.3). NCBI lineage: Eukaryota > Viridiplantae > Streptophyta > Magnoliopsida > Fabales > Fabaceae > Lathyrus > Lathyrus sativus. The sequence continues at coordinate 920,807,376 of OZ012735.1, forward strand.
AGCATATGTTTCTGTGTAGTCTATGCCTTCTTGTTGACTGTAGCCTTGAGCAACCAGTCTTGCTTTGTTCCTTTCAACTTCTCCTTTCTCATTAAGTTTATTTCTGAAAACCCATTTTGTTCCAATGACATTGAAACCTTTAGGTCTTGGAACCAGATCCCAGACTTCATTCCTTGTGAATTGATTCAGCTCCTCTTGCATAGCTAAAATCCATTCATTATCTTCCAGAGCCTCATCAACAGATGTTGGTTCTATAATTGACACTAAGCCACAGAAGGAAGATTCAGAAGTTCTGAGAAATGCTCTTGTCCTTATTGGATCATCTTTCTTTCCAATTATCACATCCTCTGGATGAGAAGCTTTCATTCTGGAAGAAGATCCTCTGACTGTTGGTCTTTCAGAAATATGCAGATTGTCAAGTTGGGAAGTTAGAGGCGTAGCATCTGGGTTTGCTTCAGAGTCTTTGTCTTCAGTCTTGTCTGCCTCTGAGCCTTCAGAGTCTGTGAGAATAACTTCTCTATCTGCAGAACTTTCAACTTGCTTTGGCTTTTCAGAGCCAAGCTTATCATCAAATCTAACATGAATAGATTCTTCCACAATCTGTGTTTCAGTATTGAATACTCTGTAGCCTTTAGAGCGTTCAGAATAACCAAGCATGAAACACTTCTGTGCTTTGGAATCAAACTTGTTCAGATGATCTTTAGTGTTAAGCATATAACAAATACATCCAAATGGATGAAAATAAGCAATGTTGGGCTTTCTGTTTCTCCACAATTCATAGGGAGTCTTTTCCAGAAGAGGTCTTACAGACACTCTGTTCTGAATATAACATGCTGTATTTATTGCTTATGCCCAAAAGTATTTTGCCAGATTTGTCTCGTTGATCATGGTTCTGGCCATTTCTTGCAATGTTCTATTTTTCCTCTCTACAACTCCATTTTGTTGTGGAGTTCTAGGACAGGAGAAATCATGTGCAATTCCTTTTTCAGAAAAATATTTTTCAAAATATTTGTTTTCAAATTCACCACCATGATCACTTCTGACTTTAATAATTTTGCATTCTTTTTCAGTCTGGACTTGATTGCAGAAGTCAATGAACACAGAATGAGACTCATCCTTGTGTTTTAGAAACTTTACCCATGTCCATCTGCTGTAGTCATCTACAATGACTAACCCATACTTCTTGCCTCTGATGGATGCAGTTTTCACTGGTCCAAACAGATCAATATGAAGTAATTCCAATGGTCTAGAAGTGGAAACAACATTTTTTGGTTTAAAATGAGATTTTGAAAATTTACCCTTTTGACATGCGCCACACAGAGCATCTGAATTGAACTTCAGATTAGGGAGTCCTCTGACCAGATTGAGTTTATTAATCTGAGATATACGTCTCATATTAATATGTCCCAATCTTCTATGCCAGACCCATTGCTCATCATTCACAGATAAAAGGCATTTTACATTTTGAACTTTAAGTTCTGAAAGGTTAATTTTGTAAATGTTGTTTTTCCTCTTTCCACTGAATAGGATTGAACCATTCTTTTGACATACAGCTTTGCAACATTTTTGATTAAAGATGATATCATAACCATTGTCACTTAATTGACTTATGGACAATAGATTATGTTTCAATCCTTCAACTAACAGAACATTAGAAATAGAGGGTAGGTTACCATTACCTATTGTACCAGAGCCAATGATCTTGCCCTTCTGGTTCCCTCCAAATTTCACGTCCCCTCCAGATCTAAGTTCTAGGCTTTGGAACATAGACCTTTCGCCCGTCATATGTCGTGAGCATCCAGAGTCCAGGTACCATGATTGGTGTCTGGATTTTGCTGCTAAGAACATCTGCAACAGGTATTATTTTACTTTTAGGTACCCAGATCTTCTTGGGTCCTTTGGGGTTAGATGTTCTGTGGTTTTGCCTAAACTTCTGTTTTTCAACATAGTGTTTATTCTGGCTAGCCCTTGGCTTAAACACATAAGTACTCTTTTCAGAGCTTGTATGTTTAATATCATTCAGATGACCAAACTTAAAATGAGAATACAGAGGAGTCTTCTTGATGAAGAGTTTATCAACAGATTTTGGATTGCTTCCAGAGGAAGATTCACATCCAATGCCTCTTCTGTTGTTCCCACTAACACCATAGATCATAGAAGCCATTTTGCTTCTGTCTATGCTTTTAGTGAGGAATCTTTTAAAACTGGAGTCATATTTTTCTAAAATATTTTCACTTGACTCTGTTTCAGTATCAGATTCTTGTTGAGTTGTTTCTAAATCATTTTTGAGTTTTAAATTTATTTCTTTCTGCTCAACAAGTTCTGTTCTCAGAAGATCAATCTCAGATTCAAGATTGCTTTTCAGCTTCTTGTATTTGAGTTTAATCTTGCTGTAGCTTTCCAACATGTCAGATAAACTTTCAACAAGTTCAGCTCTGGAGAGTTCAGAAAATACCTCTTCAGAGTCAGAGTCTGATTCTGACTCAGATTCAGATGATGTCGTTCCTTCATCTTGATCATTTGTGTTGGCCATCAACGCAACATTTGCACATTCTTCCTCAGATTCAGAAGATGATTCAGATTCATCTGAGTCATCCCATGTAGCCATCAGAACCTTTTTCTTTTTATCAAACTTCCTTTTGGGTTTTTCCTTTTGAAGTTTGGGACATTCACTCTTGTAGTGTCCAGGTTCTTTACATTCATAGCAAGTGCCCTCTTTCTTGCCAGATCTTCTGTGTCCAGAAGATTCTCTCTTTTGATCAGATCTTCTGAAGTTGTTGAACTTCTTCCCTTTGTGCTTCCAGAGTTTGTTGATCCTTCTGGACAGCATGGATAGTTCATCTTCTTCTTCAGAAGAAGATTCCTCAGAGCTTTCTTCATTTACCTGCAAAGCTTTAACAGATTTGTTAGATTTAAAAGCTAAGGATTTACCTTTATCTTTCTTCTGGGGTTCATCTTCCTCCAGCTCAATCTCATGACTTCTCAAAGAACTGATGAGTTCTTCTAATGAGATTTTGTTCAGATCCTTGGCCAGCTTCAATGCAGTCACCATAGGTCTCCATCTGGTAGGAAGACTTCTGATGATCTTCTTGACATGATCAGATGTTGAGTAGCCCTTGTCCAGAACTTTCAACCCAGCTGTTAGAATCTGAAATCTGGAAAACATAGTCTCAATGTTCTCAGATTCTTCCATCTTGAACGCTTCATACTTCTGTATCAGCGCCAGAGCCTTTGTTTCTTTCACCTGAGAGTTTCCCTCATGAGTCATTTTGAGAGACTCAAACATATCATGAGCAGTGTCTCTGTTGGTAATCTTCTCATACTCTGTATGAGAGATTGCATTAAGAAGTATGGTTCTGGCTTTGTGATGATTCTTGAATTCTTTCTTCTGCTCCTCAGTCATTGATTTTCTATCAATCTTTTTGCCATCCTTAGTAGGATGTTCATATCCATCAATGACTAAATCCCAGAGATCAGCATCATACCCCAAGAAAAAACTTTCAAGTCTATCTTTCCAATAATCAAATTTTTCTCCATCAAACATTGGAGGTTTGGTGCTGATTCTGTCTCCTTCATATTTGTTGCTTGATGTAGGAATATCACCCATATTAGCAACCAAATAAATAACAGAGTATTCTTCTCACTGGATCTTTATCTGTCACGGTTAAGTGAATGCACACGCAGAACCGGAGCTCTGATGCCAACTGAAGGTGAGAAAATACTTAGAAGGGGGGTTGAATAAGTATGACAGAAAATAATCAAAGATAAAAAACTCATGTATTTTTATCCTGGTTCGTTGAACTCAACTACTCCAGTCCACCCCTTTCAAGAGTGATTTGCCTTTCTCAACAAGGACTTAATCCACTATTCAAATCAACTGATTATAAATAGCAACACCTAAGAACAACTGTTCTTAGTCTTCTCAAGAGCTACTGATCTAACCTAGATCCTCTTAAGGAAAACAACACCTAAGAACAACTGTTCTTAGTCTTCTCAAGAGCTACTGATCTAACCTAGATCCTCTTAAGGAAAACTTCCTTTACAAATTAATGTAATACAATGTAAGAGTAATAAATTGCTTCTATGAAAGCTATAAACACAACTGTGTTATTTCTCTAAGTTTAGAACAATGTATGAACAGCAAAGAATATGAGAGCTTGAGAGTTTTTCACGTGAGAGTGTTCTTGCAATGATTTCGTCTCGTCTTTTTCGTCACTGAAGAAAGTGCTATGATATCCTTTATATAGCCACTTGAATATTGGAGAGAATATTATACCGTTGGAGAAGATATTTCCAATATCAAATAGTACTGTCCTTTGTACTATTGCAGCAGAGAGACGGCGCACAAAATGTGGGTGTAGCAATTGTCTGCTGAGCTGTGATTATACCATATATGGAATGTATCAGAGGAATAATATTCTTGCAGAGAATTTTGTCTATCCCAAATAAGGAAAGATTTGCTGGCATATTCCAACGGATATATTAAAATAATCTTCTTCAAATAATTCTTCAGATAGTTCAGATCAACAATCAATATCAGAGTCTTCAGTCTTCAGAATCTTCTGGAAACTTCAGAGCCTAAGATGTTCTTTAGATGTTGCTGAATCAGAGTCTGGTGCAGCTGTGTGCTTGAAGCGTAACATGCTCTTAGATCAGAGTCTTCACTCAGATCAGAGTCTTCTCTCATTCAGAGTCTCCTTTCATTCAGAGTCTTCTTTCATTCAGAGTCTCTTCACTCAGAGTCTTCTTTCATTCAGATTCTTGATAATATATGCAGCGTGTTGTATCTTCAGAATCTTGATGACTAAGCTCTTATACTTCAGATTCTTCTAATCTTCAGATGCTCTTGAGCCATTCAGAATTTATTGTTCACATCAAATTTGCTCTTTAAGATTAAAATCTTTTGTGCCTGTAGAAAACAGTTTAGAACAAATTTAGAGAGTATAATTCTTGTATACAAATTATCATTAATGTTATCATCAAAACATAGAGATATTACTAAGACACAATCTGTGCTCTTACAAGTAAAGCTCTACACCCGAGCTTTGGAAAAAGAAGAGAGAAGACATAGTTTAGAATTGGTAGTCGATTAGTGTTAGTCCCCAAAGACTCGCTCCTTGTGTGCCTAGCATGAAAGCTTCTCCAGAATAGACCTTTTCATAGATCCTATCTGTCGCTACTGCGAAAATCGGCGCCGGCTGAACAGAAGAGTCGCCACCGTGCGTTATTTATCCCACGGGAGGGAAAGGAAACGCTCAGAGTAAACCTCGCACAACACGGGAACGGTATGGTCGTCGCAACCAAAACCTGGGTTCGGGAGTCGGTTACGCAAGGGGAAGGTATTAGCACCCCTCACGTCCGTCATACTCGACGGGATCCACGCTTGTTTTCGGGTATGGATTGTTATTCTATCTAAACTATAGGCCAAGGGTGAAAAAGAAAATAAAATGAAAATAAAAATGACTCGGCAAAGTATCGCACTTTATGCCTACGTATTCCCGTTTGGAACGAGAAATCAGAGTCAACGTAGTTCGCCTACCTACGGGAAAGGAGGGGAATGTTGCTCGCTAGGATATCGCATCCTATGCCTACGTACTTCCACACAGCATGGAAGATCAGAGCAAACGTAGTTCGGGCCACGTACGACACAAGTCTGTCTTGATTGTTTTTATTCCTTCTGAGAAAGGTTTTCTGGATTAACAGTCCCGGCGGACAAAAATGACGTTTTGATGAGTTCACATTCTTTTACGGAAGAAGTGTCTTTTATTGTGTTTGAAATCTTTATGTGTTTTCTGTTTGTTTTGAGAAAGAAAGAGACAGAACTCTAACCTACGGTTGCGAAGGGAATCAAACTAACCTAATGTTATCATGCATGGGTTAAAACCTAGTGTCTATCATGCTCCTCTCTTGCACAGAGAGAAACAGAGATCCTACGGGATAGGCAGAAACATAAACAATAACAGATATATACAGTAAAACAGTAAAATGCATGGATGCAACAGCACAAGCGAGGCAATGGAGTCCCACTCAACCTCGAACCTAGAAAACAATAGGCCAAAGTGAACAGGCTTCACTTTCAACCCAGCAGGGTAAACAGCAAACAATACAGTTCAGAAAACCAATCAATACATCAGCAATGAAATACAACAGCAAAAGAAACAGCATCAGCAGCTCTGAATCAACATCTGACTTCAAATAATCTCCATTCAGCTACAGGCTTCAACAAGCATCAATCTCCATCTTCATGACCTTCAGGCAAGGGCTTTGATCATCAGTCTTCCTGTCTGCAATGGCTTTTCTTCATGCTCAAACCTCCAGGATGAGGGATCAATCACAAGAGTGAATTGGGTGTTAAGCAATCAGTTGACTACCAAAGGTGGTGAACAGACTGCTTCTAACACAAAAGACATTTTCTCTCAAGAGTTCTATCTCTTAGACACTATCACCAAGCCTTCCAAAGGAAGGGGGTGAGTGTCTTAGAGAGACTATGAATCACAGAGAAGAATGGATGCAGACAAGGCAATCCATGTTTGAGAAACAAACTTTCTAACCTAGAGCTCTGCCTAACTCCTAAACCCTAGTCTCCTCAGCATCTGCTAGCAAGAATCTCCTCTTCAACTCTGGAAGTTGATCTTCAATCCTTGGATCTCCACTGGTCTTCATCTTCACAAGCCTTCAGCTTCCCCAGGGCCCCAGACAAACCCAATACCCAAACAAGCAAGCAATAATCCCCAGAGGGCACACCACACCAGACACCAGATATTCAGACAGTATTAATAGCAGTAGGGGAATCCTGACTTTTCTAAGGGATCTAATAGCTACCCATAGCCCCTATAGTCCCATAACTAATCTAATTAAATCCTAAGTCCTAAGGGAAATGAAATCAAACTTCTTAAGTTGTCACCTAAAGCCCTAGTTTTGTTCATGATGTTCAAACCTATTTTAATCACCTATAATTAACTTCTAAAAATGGGAACTAAAATATTTCTACAAGTTGAATATCTCATCTAAACAATATAAAAAGAATGACCAAAAAATATTAAAGCATGTAAGAGAACAAAAATCATTAAAATGAAGCATGAAATGAAGCTATTTAATATGACATTTATTTAGAAAATATGAAAAAAATATGAAATAAAAATAAAAATGCAATTTTATTTTATGAAAATTTTCTAGACATTTTAATGAAAATGATGTAAAAAGAATGGATTAAAATGCATTTTTTATGAATTAGTTATGAATTTATGAAATGAATGAAAAATTAAAATGAATTAAAAACACAATTGGAATTAAATGAGAAGGAGGGGGTATGAATAGAAATTCGCTCCAGTTCAAATCAGGATGGGCCACACAATGGGGGGTGCAATCAGCGCTTTTACCAAGGCCCAGTCATCACTCAGAATTAATGAAAGAATAAAAAGCCAGCTGGGGGTGAGAAAAGAAGAGAAATCACGTTGAAACTGGAATGGGCCTATGTACTGGGGGTGGGGATAGCATAAAATTCTGAGGCCCGCCCGTTTCAATTAATGAAACGGCGCGTTTTGGCCAGCTCATTAATCTCCCTCCAAATCTGAAATTAAATGAGAGCCATTGGATTTCCTTTAAGTCAAAAGTCTTCACACGCATTGGACGGGTAGGATTATGTCTTCCTCACTTGATCTGAACCTAGGGTTTTGACTCCATGAGAGCTCATGCACGAACCAGCCTTACACCATTCTGTTCTCACTCTACAATCCACGAATCCACATGCTGTAAACATGAAAATCATGCTAAATCTCTCCCTCTACAATCCTGTGGTTTCAATTCAGTCTGAAATTCCATATATCACTCAACCCGATGGCATCAAGTTCTGGTCACCATGGAATTACACTGATATGCATCATGATAGTTCTCCCTCAAACTTACACTAAGCTAACCTACAGCTAATGGTAATCAACCTGCGCTATCAAGCTACAATTATGATGCACTAACCTAGGAGTTATTGATCCAAACAGTTTATGGCACCTGCTAACAATTGTCACCAATCCTCTCCAAATTCATCCTAACTGTTCTCCTAACCACCTAGATCAAATCTAAACTAACAACAACATGCCAAACTAACTAGATCAAGCAGTTTGAATGAAAACATACCTGGTGTAAAAGCTTGAAAACAGCTATGGAACTCGTGGATCTGAAGCTTCTAGGTGTTGGATCTTGATCAATCCTTGATGTATGTGATTCTGTATGCAATTCCTTGTTGATTCTTGACTTGAATTATGCTGTCCACTTGAATTTGTAGTTTTGATGTTCTTGAAAAAGGTGCTCGAAAATGAATCCTAATCACCAAAACTTTGCTTCAATTCTGATCTAGGATGAAGATTGAATAAGATTGAATTGATTTTGATGATGATTTTGTGAAGAAAATGAGGAATTGGAGGGAAACTTCAAAGAGAAAGAATGAGGGAATTTTGTGAAATTCTTGGTGCAAATGAAGCCAACCCTTGATCAATGCACATTTCATGAATATATAGACCCCATATGAACATTCTAGATCCATCTTGCACATTCCCTTGTTTTCCAACTTTGATCCATTTTGGTTATGTTTCTTCAATTACAAGTAACCAAAGATAACTTTCTTTTTTCCTTCTAAACTCAAAAAAGTGTTTGAACCATTGTTCTTAGAATTGTTTTTCCATTCAAAATCATATATTGGAAGTCTCCATTTGGACTTGTAAATCTCCCAAACCATTTTCCATCTTGAATTTATTCACTTTATAAGCCATTTTAGTTCATATTTTGACCAATTATGCAACTTCATGCTATGAGCTTCTCCAATAACTTGTGACCTTCTTTCTAGACTTAAAATCCCATTTGGAGCAAGTTTGATGTTGTAAGTTTTTCCATTTGAGGCCTCCTTGTATGAGTTTTGGACATAGGTTAAAATGACCTGTAATTCACAAATGCCCAAAATACCCTTTGCTTGCCAAGACCATAAGTTGAGCTCCACACATCATATGAGGGCATACTATTCCATTCTAGAAAGCTAAGACAATGAGGAACAATTCTTATGTTGACCAAGAATTCATTTGAAATCTCCTTGAGGGGTAAAACTTGCTTGGAAGTCAAGTCACTTTCACAGACAAAAATTCAGATACCTCAGATGACCTGTAACTTGCAAGGACCATAACTTGAGTTCCATAAATCTCCTTGAGGTCTTCCACCACTCAAATTAAAGGTCTTGAGACCCTCTACAAGTTTCATGTTGGCCAAGAAGCCATTTGAAGCTAGCATTTTGACTTATCTTGCTTGGAAATTTGACCTAAACTAGGGGATTTTACAGAGAAACCCTAATTTAGTAACTCCTCTTCTCCTTGATTTCTCTTGAATTCTCCTTGGCATATCTCCATATCCTCTTCTACATGTCAAATTATGAACCCCACATCTCTCCAATAGCCTTGAATGCCCCTTAAGTCAGTCAATTGACCTAGGGTTGACCTAGGGTTGACCCAGATGAAACCCTAGTTGACTGTCTTCAACTATAGCTCTTGTGCTCTCCTCAATGACTTGTCTACTTCTCCAAATGACTTTCTAAGTCTCTCACAATGTCTAGATACTCTCCATGCCTTCACTTCACAGCTCACAATCCTCTTGTTGATCCTCAGATACCCTCAGCTAGGAGATGGACTCAAGGCTTGATCTGCTGAACTCTTTGCTTTCAAATTCTTTCCTGATGACTTGAATGAGATGGAATTAGGATAATAACCTCATGATAGGCCTCTAGAGATGAGAATAATGATTGGTCCCCTGTTGAATGACTTGCTATGCTTATGCTATGCAGATGGTTAGTCTATGTACATGACTCTATATGCAAATGCTAATGATAATGAAACATAAACCAAGGAATAAGGTTGGGCAAATTTTAGGGTGCAACAGCTGCCCCTATTCAAGCGACTTGGACCCGATTGGGTGAAGAGCCCGGAGCCTTCAGACATTCGTGGTACGAGACGGTTGAATACTAGTGAAACCAGAAATTTGCCAACCGCAGAAATAAATTGCGCTCCTACTTGAGGAACGACATCCATCAGCTGAATCTGACTGTTACAGCAACCCACTGATCTCGCGCGACCGTGCTGGGGATTGTCTTCATCGTTCTGAAGAGGATTATGTCATACCAAATTGCTCGCTTGTCCACGTTAGGACTCTGTCCGTCATCAATACGAAGAAATCTCAACTAAAACCTGTCCGGGTTAGGACTCCATTTGCTGTTAACCCAGAAAAATCTCGGCAACTCCGCTGGGGATAATTCGTCCGCATTTCCATAAACTGAATCGTCCATGTTAGGAATAAAACACTTCCACGTTAGGAGTAACACTTGTCCATACTAGGAATCATTTCTACTGTATCTGTCCACGTCAGGACTAACCCTTTCATCTTTCCACGTCAGGATGCTGTCATCTTTCCACATAAGGAGAACTAATCAATCTGTCCACGTAAGGACTCCAATACCACTTGACATGCCCGCGTCAGGGCGCCAATCTTTCCACGTAAGGAATACAACTTTTGGTTCTGAACCTGTCCACGCCAGGACTCAACTTTTCTTGCATCTGTCCACGTAAGGACCCCCAATTTTTCCACGTAAGGAACCATTTTCTGATTGATCCACGTAAGGACTCCCATCTTTCCACGTAAGGACCTGAAGTTTCTCTTTCTCTTCCACGTAAGGAACACACCTTCTTTCCACGTTAGGCATACTTCTTCTTCTGAATCCGTCCACGTCAGGATTAAATTTTCCACGTAAGGAATCTATCTTCTTCTTCCACGTTAGGAATAACTTCTTTGATCGGTCCGCGTCAGGACTACACTCTTCCACGTCAGGAATAATCTCTTTCTTTCCACGTTAGGAATCAATCTTGATATGTCCGCGTCAGGACTCAATCTTTCCACGTAAGGAATAAACTCGTCTTTCCACGTGAGGAAACCATTTTTCTTCCACGTAAGGAATGCTCTTGATATGTCCACGTAAGGACTCTGATCTTTCCACGTAAGGAATACCAACTCTTTCTCGATTTGTCCGCGTCAGGACTCATTTTCCACGTAAGGAATGTCATCTTAATCTGTCCGCGTAAGGACTTCACTCTTTCCACGTCAGGAATGCTGTCATTTCCACGTAAGGAATCCTCTTCTGATACGTCCGCGTAAGGACTACATCGTCCACGTTAGGACCCACTTCTCCCCGTTAGGAATAATAATTTCTTTGATTTGTCCGCGTTAGGACACTGATCTCGTCTTGATTTGTCCACGTTAGGACTCAGGCGTCTTCGACCTGCTGAGGAAATAAGACTTGTCCACGTAAGGACTCACACCCTCGACTCACTGGGGAAATAACTTGTCCACGTCAGGACTCACACATTGGTCTGATCCGTCCGCGTCAGGACACCAACACAAGGAGTAATTACTTTTGTCAACGTCATGACCTCCCATTCCACTAATTTCGAGAAACTAAATCTGCCCATGATAGGACTAACACACCTCACCGATCCGGGGAAATAAACCTGTCCACGCTAGGACGCCCACTTCTGAAGAAACCCCGTCAATATATGGATAAATTGTCCACATCAGGACTTGGTTCTCCACTGATCCACACCTACAAACTTCTCAGCACTGACGTGACAGCGACTTTGAGATGAACTCTACTGGGGATGTCTGGAACCCAAACTAACGAACGCCTGCTCTGATAACCGGCGGTGACCTCTGGAATTCTGACTCATGGAACCCATTGATGACAAATAACTCTGCTTGGGGATAAGGAGAAACTTATCCTGGAAACTCTGGTGGGGAAAATAAGAGACATTTGCGTAAACGACTCTGTTAGAGACAAGGGGGATTTCATCATGCTGACTCTGTGGGGGAATACCGCCGAAACTGACATTATCATTGGATGTCTCACGCCGAAATCTTGACTGTTTGGTAATTCATTTGAGCAAGAGCTCTCTTCACCTGAACTATTAGAGTACAGAAACTGCTTCAGCAAAATAAATGCTGGGAGGATGATGCCGACTCTGCCGGGAATTGCCAGATGCTACAGAATTATTCCAGCAAAATAAATGCTGGAAAAAGTGAAGTCGACTCTGCTGGGAAATTGGGAACTTAAACCGAGCACCTTGTTGAAGTAACATCCTGCTGGGGAATATAACTCTACTGGGGAGTAGCGGATGTGCCTGGTATGATTGAACTTCTGCTGGCGAGTGAACTGATATTACACAGTATCCCTGACAAAATAAATGCCAGGACCCACCACCAACTCTGCTTTGGAGAGTCTTAATCTTCGAGTTCCACTGGAAGGAATGAAAACACTTGCAAAGAGAATTCCGCTAGGAATGGGATGATTCTCTTGGGGAAATTAACTGACTCCGCTGGGGGAGAGTGCATGACCCTGCGGGGAAAGATGAACCTGTCTGAACACAGCCTCATAATCTTGGAATCGCCAAACTCTGTTGAGGACGAATAACTTCTCTGGAGTACGGCCTTTGGATAAGCTACGGCTAGCTGGGGAATTCTTTCCTTCTTCAGGAAGAACATGCGTGACCTGCGTGAAGGTCAAGTCTTTCGTTATCGCACTCTTTCGATCATCTTCCTCGTATGGTTACGAAACCTGCAACAACACAAACAAGACACGACAAGCCTATGCAATCAAATCAATTCAGGTTAGTGACGTTACACTCAGTTAATTCAAAGCTTTAGCAACTGTTGGCAAGGGCCAGTAATGTTATACTCATGCTAGCTTCAATAAACTTAGGCGTTTTATCATGCACAAAACAGTAAAGAACGGGCATCAAGTACTGAATAACACATTTTCATTGATCGGGCCCCTGAATGGGCGGAGTTTTTGTACACGGGATGTAACTCCTGAAATGAGGAAGCTACGCAAAGCAGATATACAAGTATGCAAGTATTCACAAGAAGCATAAACATTGACAAATTAAATTTTGTACACATGTCGGCAACTGGATGCAGATGAACACCACGAACTGATCCTCCCATGACTCGTCCGACTCTAATGCTTTCCCGGTATCCCCACTTCTGAAGAGGTTGTATCCGATAACTGACTCCTCAAATGTATTCTCCCGCATTGATGCTCATTGAATTGTCAAGTTCGGACCGCAGTCATTTGCTTTTCACATCCCTAACTTTTGCGTGAACCGCCCTTTACGGGTTTTCAGTTCACCGGGATACCCCTTTTTGCCGAAGCCGCCCAGTGTAGGTTTTCAACTTCGCGGGTGCACATTTTTTCCAATTTTATCCCTAACTTTTGCCCGAACCTTTCATTCTGTTTTTGGTTCGCCAGGATGCCCCATTTTTGCCTGGACTTTTCTTTTTTGTTTTTGTCCAGCGGGTCTATTTCAAGCAAAGTATTTTTTAACTGCGTCCGAATTCACAGGTGACGCAAAGTCTTCTCCGTCCATGGTGGACAACAACAACGCTCCTCCTGAAAAGACTTTACTAACAACATATGGCCCTTCATAGTTGGGGGTCCACTTGCCCCTGTGATCTGCTTGCGGCGGGAGAATCCTTTTCAGCACAAGGTCGCCCGTCTGAAAGCTTCGCGGAATTATCTTCTTGTCGTACGCTTTCTTCATTCGTCTTTGGTACAAACGACCGTATGCCAGAGAAGCTAGCCTCTTCTCATCCATCAAACTCAGTTGGTTCAATCTATTCGTTACCCATTCTGCCTCGTCCAGCTGAACGTCTCGCAATACCCTCAGAGAAGGGATCTCAACTTCCAATGGTAGTACCGCTTCCATTCCGTATACCAACGAGAACGGAGTTGCCCCGGTTGATGTGCGTACCGTCGTACGATAACCGTGCAAAGCGAAAGGTAGCATTTCATGCCAATCTTTATAAGTCACCACCATTTTCTGGACAATTTTCTTGATATTTTTATTGGCCGCTTCGACAGCGTCATTCATCTTGGGTCGGTAAGGGGAGGAGTTGTGATGTTCGATCTTGAAATTCTGACAGAGCTCCTTCATCATTTTGTTGTTCAGATTAGAACCGTTATCCGTGATTATCCGCTCGGGAATCCCATATCGGCATATGATATCTCTCTTGATGAATCTAGCCACCACTTGCTTTGTTACGTTTGCGTAAGACGCCGCTTCCACCCACTTGGTGAAATAATCGATTGCTACTAGGATGAACCGATGCCCGTTAGAAGCTGTCGGCTCGATCTTTCCAATCATATCGATTCCCCACATCGAGAATGGCCATGGAGATGACATCACATTCAGAGGACTCGGAGGCACATGTATTTTGTCAGCATATATTTGGCACTTGTGGCACTTTCTTGCAAACTTGAAACAATCAGTTTCCATCGTCAGCCAAAAATAACCTGCCCGCAGCAGTTTTCTCGTCATAGCATGCCCGCCAGCATGCGTACCAAAGGCACCTTCGTGAATTTCCTCCATGAGAAGCTTTGCCTCCTTCTCGTCTACACAACGCAACAACACCAAATCGTGGTTTCTTCTGTACAAGACGCCATCCGGGTTCAAATAGAAATTGCCCGCTAATCTCCTGAGAGTCTTCTGATCTTGACTGGATGCCCCAGCCGGATACTCTTTATTCTTCAGGAAATTAAGGATATCAAAATACCACGGTTTGTCGTCAGATACTTCATCAATAGCAAATACATAAGCTGGCCTGTCCAACCGAGAGATAGTGATTTGGGGAGCTTCGTTCCAGAAGTTGACCTTGTACATGGAAGACAGAGTGGCAAGGGCGTCAGCCATTTGATTTTCTGCCCGCGGCACGTGATGCAATTCGACCTTGTCAAAGAAAGGCAACAATCTCCTTGCATAATTCATGTAATGTATCAAATTAGGCTGACGTGTCTCCCATTCCCCTTTGATCTGATTCACTACCAGAGCTGAGTCTCCGTATACGTCTAGATGTTTGATTCGCAAATCAATGGCTTCTTCAAGCCCCATTATACAAGCTTCGTATTCGGCCTCATTGTTGGTAACGGCAAAGGTCAATCGGGCAGTAAACGGGATGTGCGACCCGTGCGGCGTAGTGATAATTGCCCCTATTCCGCTACCGTAAGCATTCACGGCTCCGTCAAATATCATCTTCCACTGGGACCCCGGCTCTGGTCCTTCGTCTGGTAACGGCTCCTCACAATCCTTCATCTTGAGATACATGATATCCTCGTCAGGAAAATCAAATCTCATTGATTGGTACTCTTCAATAGGCTGCTCCGCCAGATACTCAGACAGCACACTCCCCTTTATAGCCTTTTGCGAGACGTATTGAATATCATATTCAGTCAAGACCATCTGCCAACGGGCAATTCTACCTGACAACGCCTGCTTTTCGAATATATACTTGATAGGATCCATCTTCGAGATGAGCATGGTTGTATGATTCAGCATGTACTGCCTCAAACGCTTGGCGGCCCAGGCTAGCGCGCAGCAAGTTTTCTCCAGCATTGAGTATCGAGATTCACAATCTGTAAATTTCTTACTCAAGTAATAGATCGCATGCTCTTTTCTCCCTGTCTCATCGTGCTGACCGAGAACACAACCCATGCTTCCCTCAAGAACCGTCAAATACATTATCAAGGGTCTCCCTGCCACTGGAGGTATCAAAATAGGAGGCTCCTGCAGATACTTCTTTATTTTATCGAACGCCTTTTGACAATTTTCGTTCCACGTTACAGCTTGATATTTCTTCAACAGCTTGAATAATGGTTCACACGTGGCCGTTAGGTGAGATATGAACCGGGCAATGTAGTTCAATCTCCCTAAAAACCCGCGCACCTCTTTCTCTGTTTTAGGCGTCGGCATTTCTTGAATCGCTTTTATTTTAGCAGGATCGACCTCTATTCCTCTTTCGCTTACGATAAACCCCAGCAGTTTACCCGATCTCACCCCGAAGGTGCATTTGTTAGGGTTCAGTCTCAGCCTGAACTTCCTAAGTCTTTTAAACAACTTCAACAGATTCACCAGATGCTCTTCCTCCGTCTGGGATTTGGCAATCATATCGTCAACATAAACTTCGATCTCTTTATGCATCATGTCATGAAAGAGAGTCGTCATCGCACGCTGATATGTTGCCCCAGCATTTTTCAAACCAAAGGGCATCACTTTGTAGCAAAATGTTCCCCAAGGCGTTATGAAAGTAGTCTTCTCCATATCCTCTGGCGCCATTTTAATCTGATTATAGCCTGAAAAGCCATCCATGAAGGAGAATACGGAGTACTGAGCGGTATTATCAACTAACACGTCAATGTGAGGAAGTGGAAAATCGTCTTTTGGGCTTGCTTTATTCAAATCTCTGTAATCCACGCACATTCGAACCTTGCCATCTTTCTTCGGCACTGGTACGATGTTGGCAACCCATGAGGGATACTTCGTCACAGCCAGGAAACCAGCGTCCCACTGTTTCTGAACCTCCTCTTTGATCTTCATTGCCATATCTGGTCGAGTTCTGCGAAGTTTTTGTTTGACAGGCGGGCAGTCTTCTTTCAGTGGCAGGCGATGCACAACCATATCTGTATCGAGCCCTGGCATATCTTGATACGACCAAGCGAATACATCATTATACTCTCGGAGCATTTCAACCAGTTTTCGCTTGATATCACTCTGCAATGCGGCTCCGATACGAATATTCTTCTCAACCCCTTCCGACCCCAAATTGATAATTTCGATGACCTCGTCGTGAGGCAGAATGGCTCTTTCCTCTTGCTTCACTAACCAAGACAGTTCTTCAGGAACGTCGCCATCTTCGACAACCTCTTCTTCGGTCTGGAATACCGGGTGCTCGAAGTCGGGGCGAGTCATAGGTGGTTCAAGGATGTCATCTGAAAATGTTATCCTGCAAAAGGAATGGTTAAGTGCTTCAAAATGCGTATAAAGCGAATAACCACATTGCCATTTTATTGAAAAATATAAAACAAGAAGGACAGGGATTACAGTATTTGCACATGAAAAAACGCCATTTATTTAATGATTAACGCGCAATGTTTATAACAACACAGCCCTAAGCAAATTCTGATGCCCCGGGCAAGACATCAGATTATTCAACAATTAATAAAGCAAAGCATTACTGTTTAAAAGTCACAGGAACAAGCTCCTGAATAGACCAGTTGCACAGTCCTTGTCCTGGCGTGCTTGGTTGAATCCAGGCATCCATATCACAGTCGCTGTCTCCTTCATCAGACTCTGAAGCAGCATTGACAGTTTCATGACATACTCCACTGGCAGAGATGGTAATTGACTTTCTGAAATGGGGGGCCCCCACGGAAGGAGTTGATGACGACGGTCGGTACCCCAGTCCGAACCGGTCCATCTTCACCGGAATGTCCAGCACTTTGCCCCAGCCTTTGGCTTCTCCTGCTTCCACTAGCGCTTGAGCTTCTTTATACGATGAGACAGCTATCTCTGGCACTTTGCTTGGCCCGGGACCCTTGTCCTTGATGCGCACACCTTCGAATGCCTGGCATGGTGTCTCGTGGATCTCCCCGTCGACTTCCACATATTTGAACGAAGATAGATGGCTGACCAGGATGTCTTCCTCTCCGCACACGGTGACTACACTGTCCCCGACCATATACTTTAACTTCTGATGCAGGGTAGACGTGACTGCCCCTGCCCCGTGAATCCAAGGTCTTCCCAGCAAGCAGCTGTACGCAGGCTGTATATCCATGATATAAAACTCCGTTGCAAACACTTCCGGCCCCACTTGCAGAGGCAAGGTAATCGATCCGAAGACTATTCTCCGCGTGCCATCAAACGCTCTGACTACCAAATCACTGGGTGTGCACAAAATCCCCCGAACATCCAGCTTCATCATTGCCTTCTTAGGCAGCACATTCAAAGACGATCCGGTGTCAACCAATACGTGCGACATTGTCGATCCCCTACACTCCACAGACACGTGTAATGCCATATTATGATCTCTCCCTTTCGGAGTCAAGTCAAAATCGGTAAAGCCCAGGCTGTGGCCTGCATTTACATGTGCCAATACTCCTTCTAGCTGATTTACGGAGACGTCCTGGGGCACAAAAGAAGTGTCCAGGACTTTCAGCAAAGCGTTTCGGTGAGCTTCTGAACACATCAACAATGACAAGATAGATATTTTGGACGGCGTTTGCTGCAGATGCTCCACAATTTTATAATCACTCTTCCGAATCAAGCGCATGAATTCTTCTACATCCTTAGATGCTGCTTCCTTTTCATTTGCTTGTACCGGAACATTCTCAACCGCTTTCCCTTTTCCTTTCGCTATCCTTTCAGCCTCCACTTCAGGAGATATAAAGATCCTGCCGCTCCTCGTCATGCCTCCTGAGCCCACAACATTATCCACAATCTCCGCTGACTGCTTGTTAACATCAATCTTAATCCCATCACAATACACCTCTAGCCCATATGACCATGGGACTGCTCTCGTGTTCTCATACGGGATTGGCCCGGCTTTAGTTATGGTAATCGGTGGGCGCTGAGCTGGTGCTGCAATAGTGATCGTCTTCCGCGGAATCGTTACCGTGGCCACATCACTCCGATTGTCCACTACTGCCCCTGCAGGCTCATCAGTTGCTGTTCTGTCAAACTGCATTACGCCATCATCAATTAAGGCCTGAATGCCTTTCTTCAAATCCTCACACCCTCCAGCCAGGGCCCAACAGTCTAAGCAGTACTCATTACATCCTGGGTAAACACCTCCCTGCAACAGTCGACTCTTTATCTCGCTCAGCGGCGTCTTTAAATCTTCAACGTTCATAATCAGATTCAGACCTTCCTCAGTCAGCACGGCGTTCGCCCCATGATTGGGCATAGGTTTCTGGACTATATTCGGAACTGCCGTTCCGAAGTTGATAGACTTGTTGTCCAAAAGATCCTGCACAACGTGCTTAAAAGCATGACAACCTTCTATATCGTGGCCCGGGGCCCCAGAATGAAACTCACAGTGCCTATTCGCATCATAGCCGAACGGGGGAGTCCCCGTTATCGGTGCCAAAGTTCTTTTCTCTACTAGATTCAATCCCAGCAATGTCTGCAATAAATCAGCATAGTTAGAGGGAGGCTTCTCAAACACCCTTCTCGGCTTATTACCCTGGAATCTTCGCTGAGCTTGCTGTGCCCCCTGCTGAGGCTGCTGCTGCTGTGGCATTGGTTGCTGCTGAACCGATTGTTGTTGCTGGATTGGTTGTTGTTGATACGGAATAGTGACACTCGACACCTGCTGCGGCTGACGATATTGATTTCTTCCCCTGCCTCGGCCCCGGCCTCGGCCTCCAAATACCGCGCTAGCTTCGCCCTGACGGCGCCCACCATAAGCTTTCTTATTACTGCCAGATGCAGCTGACTCATCGACTTGGAACTTTCCTTGCTTAATGTTCCGCTCAATCTTTTCCCCCATCAGAATCAGATCTGAAAAACTGGCCAGAGACGTATGAAACAGCATATCATGAAACAACCCTGTGAATGTGCCGACAAACATATCATTCATTTCTTTATCTTCGACAGGAGGACGGACCCTGGCAGCCATATCACGCCACCTTTGCGCATATTCTTTAAAACTCTCCCCCTTCTTCTGCGAAAGCCCGGCCAACTGGACCCGATTGGGTGCCAGGTCGCTGTTATACTTGTAATGGGCTACAAATGCCTCCGCTAATTGCTTCCATGTCTTGATATCAGTTGGCTCCAACCCCATGTACCACTCTAGGGAAGGACCCGATAGACTATCCTGAAAGAAATGCATTAGCATTCTTTCATCAGTGGAGTATGCAGACATCTTTCTATAATAAGCTCGTACATGCACTTTTGGACATGTATCTCCTTTGTACTTGTCGAACGCAGGCGCTTTGAATTTAATTGGCACCCTCAAGCCAGGTACCAAGCCCATGGTTGCCATGTCCAATCCCACAGCACTCTGGTTTAGGACTCCCTTCATTTGCTCTTCCAGCATTCTAATCTTTTGGGAATCATCCATCGGCCCTTCAAAACCTCCTCCGGAGAAGGCGTCTTCCTGCTGATCCTCTTGCCACATACCGTTTCCAGCCCCGTACCCATCGTACGCATTATTACGTCCAGCTCTGTTCTGATTCATTCCCGGACCTCGGCCTCTGTTGCCGTACCCTTGAACACCTCCAGCAGGACCATAAGCCATAAATCCAGTACCATTTCCGTTTCCAAAGCCTCCGTAACCCTGATTGACCATACCATAACCATCTTGCCCAAAGCCTTGAGCATTAAAGCCATACTTGCCAGTGTTGTCGAATCCCTGATCGTTGAATCCGAACCCAGCGTTGACAAAGCCATTGCCTCCAAGATTATCTCCCAAATTGACATCACCCAGCCCAACATTATGGACAGCAGTCTCATTCCCCACTCCGACGTTACCATTCACAGCAGCGGTAGCGCTGTTGACGTTAGCAGCAGTCATATTGATTACGGGCGGCGCCACTGGCGTGGGAGTGCCGTCCCCATGAGCAGTATCAACCCGGACAGACTGATGATCTTCGTTACCATGACCAGCGTTGCGAGCCAACAGAGGCTGGACCATGGCCTGCAAGTTCTCTTGCCCTTTTGCTATAGCTTCCATGGTCTGCATGAAGAGGGCGAGCTTCTCGCGCACATCCTGCATCTCGTTCTGAATTTGGTCCATGACTTTCCGACAGTTGGAGCGTGTAGAGTAGCGGTGCGGATGTTGATCTGGAATCCTGTTAAGTACCTGGTACAGAGCAGGGAATAAGACACCATTCAAAGATTACCTGTTATGCAATATGTATATGAATGCAATGCAATGTGTCTGTGCATTAGGGAAGTTCATTCCCCAGTTCTAGTGCGAAGGTGCCGGTGCAGTGACAGTGTTGACAATAGGAACATCGGAGCTGAATCATAGAAAGCCTCATATATTGCAGGGAGAACCCGTAAGCCCAAAGTACAATATCACCGAGAGTACAAAGAAGGCATGACCTCAACCAACAATCCTGGTGATGGTCAGCACTATGCAAATAAAGCATACGAATAACTACATGAAATGATCAAATCCTCCCGAAAGTCTGGTACTCCTCTATCAACTTCTTGGTCTCCGGATGGCTTGGTCGATCAAGCAGCCCTTCAACAAGCTGGTTTCTCCTCTTAAGGACACGGCGTACGTCTTCAGCAGTTTCTTCCCATGTTGCTTCTCCGAAGCAGTCTTCTAATTTCCGCTTCTGAGACACTGCTTCATCTCTGGACTTGATTGCCTTGTTCAGTGCATGCTGGACACTATACCGGTTCATCACTTCTTCCTCACACTTCTTGATGCTAGACTTCAACTTCTCTTCGAGGTCGGAAATTTGCTGCTTCAGCTTATCTTCCCTCTTCTTGTTGTTGGTGAGTGTAGCATTCCAAGTCTTATTGCAAGAAGATATCTCTCGGTGTGCTGCGTCGAGCGCCTTCTTTTTTGCTTCCAGCATGTCATGGGAACTTCTGAACTCTTGCCCCAGACGTTCGCGCTTTTTCTTTTCCTCGGTCAACTCAGCTCCTAACCTGTTTACCAGCTCAATCTGTTGTTGGAAGGCATATACGGCCTTGTTTTTCTCACTGCGCGCCTGGGCTAACTCTTGCTCTAACCCTTCGTTAATCTTCATCAAGGCTTCTTTCTCCCTCACAACCTGTTCATAGACTTCTCTAGAAACAGTAGTCGGCTCTGCTACCGGAACGGGAACAAGAATTGGTGCATCTGGAAACGGCATCTTCAACTGACTAGCCCTCTCCTGAATCCAAACTCTATAAGGGGCATAGGCCTGACAGTCATTCTTTCCCAACAACGGCTTCCCTCTGCGGTTAATACGCGTCCATGCACGTTGCAACTTGGCTAACAACTCCCCTTTCACTTCACCTGTGAAGTACAGAGATTCCTGTACTTCTTCCTCCTGAGGCGGGTTCTTCAGCGCATATCCGAACTGGCGAATGAATAGGGAAGGGTTGTAGTTGATACACCCTTTTCTTCCTATCAGCGGCACATTAGGGTACCCAGAACAACTGAAGATGAGCTCGGATCCCAACAAATCTCGATCAAACCACTCCATATCTTCCGACGATAGCCTCATCAGACGCTCTGGCCAACCAACTGGAATTGTGGTCTCTGCAGCAGATCCTCTCTTAGGAAGGTGACTCTCAAACCACATACTCAACAAGGGTACACACAGATGAACATTCTTCCCTCTTCCCTTCTCATTCTTGTAATGCAGTGAGTGGTAGAGATCTCCGAGTAAGGTAGGTACAGGATTACCAGCGGCAAACAAGTAGAAAGCATCAAAGTCCACAAAATCCGGTATATTGGGGAACAGTACTATGCGATAAATGCACAAAGCCAACACAGCATTGAAAGCAACCCAGCACCCGCTCTTGGCGTACTCTTGGGCTTTACCAACTAAGAACTGAAATGAGAAGCCTGGAACTCCACGGGAAACAGTAGTCACAAGTTCAAAAGCATCAACATGCAAGGCTTTTGCCAAATCCTCCGGCTTGGGCTTGGCATCATAATGAATGAATGGAACCTGGTTCTGCACGGGCAGCTCAACATACTCAGCGTATTCTTCCAAGGTTGGTCCCATAATAAAGTCAGAGAACGTGAAGCACCTCAAAGCAGGGTCGTAGAATTGCATCAAAGCATACAGCCCATCTAACTCTACCTCTGTAGGTTTGCACACCAATCTCAATAATCCACCATAGCTCATCCGGAAACTCCTACGAACACCCTCATCAGCAAGAGAGATCAACCCCAGTAAAGGAACAATATCAGGCGTAGGCAATTTGTAAGCAACCGTTCTCCTTAAGCTAGTCATGATCAAACACTCAGAAGTCTGGGCACTAGAACTAGGGAAATGCAAATGCACCTGCAGCACAGACACACGTTAGTGAAATGCAAATGATAATGGATATGCAAGCAATGCAATGCAAGTAACATTCAACAGGGACCGAAGCTGCAGCTGAATAGCCTAAACCCAATCAAGAAAGGTCTCAGATAGACCATCCAGAAGTCATCAAACCCTGGTCTCAGATAGACCTAACACAAAGCTCCAATACTGGTCTCTGACAGACCTCAAATCATAACTCCGACTGGTCTCTGATAGACCTCAAATCACATCTCTAAGTGGTCTCTGGCAGACCTCAGAATACATCCCCAACTGGCCTCTGACAGACCTCAAACACATCTCCAAATGGTCTCTGATAGCCCTCATAACTCTCCATATGGTCTCTGACAGACCTCAGAATACATCTCCAAATGGTCTCTGACAGACCTCATAACTCTCCATAAATAACCAGGATCTTTGATCAAGAAATAACCGGTAGTCTGGAGGTCTAGTTACCTGCATAACCCTGAAATCCCCTCACAGGTGGGTGGCCCTATAACTGGCACAAGGTACGGCATCCTATGCGGTTGTCGGCGTCACAGACTTTCAGGGTTGATGATACGATTCCCAGAAGGAGTGGCATCATCAATCCCTGAAGAGGCCTCACTCAGCCAACTTCCAAATGATCGGTCCCCAGAGTCGACAATCCAACTAACCAGCAACCCACGCCAACCAAAGGAAGGGGCAGGAGGCCAACCAGAGGAACCTCGTCTGAGTGTAGATTTCATGGGACACCAAAGCAAGCAAAGCAAGCGGGCGCCCACTAATTTCTACTCTACTTCTAGGTGCACTCAAGCCCAGGTCCGGCTTATCTCTCAATATCAGAACACCCGTCATACCCCCAATACAGCAATAATAATCAATATATAAAGCTGAATATACAAGGTTAGAAATGTAAAATAACTCCATACAAAATCCTCGACGGGAAAACAAGCGTTAGGATTGACTCTCTTAAGGGACGTTGGATCCCAAATGCATAAGAACTATCACAGTCCATAGCAGCCAGGGGACGTTGGATCCCCAGCAGAGTCGCCAGCTGTCGCTACTGCGAAAATCGGCGCCGGCTGAACAGAAGAGTCGCCACCGTGCGTTATTTATCCCACGGGAGGGAAAGGAAACGCTCAGAGTAAACCTCGCACAACACGGGAACGGTATGGTCGTCGCAACCAAAACCTGGGTTCGGGAGTCGGTTACGCAAGGGGAAGGTATTAGCACCCCTCACGTCCGTCGTACTCGACGGGATCCACGCTTGTTTTCGGGTATGGATTGTTATTCTATCTAAACTATAGGCCAAGGGTGAAAAAGAAAATAAAATGAAAATAAAAATGACTCGGCAAAGTATCGCACTTTATGCCTACGTATTCCCGTTTGGAACGAGAAATCAGAGTCAACGTAGTTCGCCTACCTACGGGAAAGGAGGGGAATGTTGCTCGCTAGGATATCGCATCCTATGCCTACGTACTTCCACACAGCATGGAAGATCAGAGCAAACGTAGTTCGGGCCACGTACGACACAAGTCTGTCTTGATTGTTTTTATTCCTTCTGAGAAAGGTTTTCTGGATTAACAGTCCCGGCGGACAAAAATGACGTTTTGATGAGTTCACATTCTTTTACGGAAGAAGTGTCTTTTATTGTGTTTGAAATCTTTATGTGTTTTCTGTTTGTTTTGAGAAAGAAAGAGACAGAACTCTAACCTACGGTTGCGAAGGGAATCAAACTAACCTAATGTTATCATGCATGGGTTAAAACCTAGTGTCTATCATGCTCCTCTCTTGCACAGAGAGAAACAGAGATCCTACGGGATAGGCAGAAACATAAACAATAACAGATATATACAGTAAAACAGTAAAATGCATGGATGCAACAGCACAAGCGAGGCAATGGAGTCCCACTCAACCTCGAACCTAGAAAACAATAGGCCAAAGTGAACAGGCTTCACTTTCAACCCAGCAGGGTAAACAGCAAACAATACAGTTCAGAAAACCAATCAATACATCAGCAATGAAATACAACAGCAAAAGAAACAGCATCAGCAGCTCTGAATCAACATCTGACTTCAAATAATCTCCATTCAGCTACAGGCTTCAACAAGCATCAATCTCCATCTTCATGACCTTCAGGCAAGGGCTTTGATCATCAGTCTTCCTGTCTGCAATGGCTTTTCTTCATGCTCAAACCTCCAGGATGAGGGATCAATCACAAGAGTGAATTGGGTGTTAAGCAATCAGTTGACTACCAAAGGTGGTGAACAGACTGCTTCTAACACAAAAGACATTTTCTCTCAAGAGTTCTATCTCTTAGACACTATCACTAAGCCTTCCAAAGGAAGGGGGTGAGTGTCTTAGAGATACTCTGAATCACAGAGAAGAATGGATGCAGACAAGGCAATCCATGTTTGAGAAACAAACTTTCTAACCTAGAGCTCTGCCTAACTCCTAAACCCTAGTCTCCTCAGCATCTGCTAGCAAGAATCTCCTCTTCAACTCTGGAAGTTGATCTTCAATCCTTGGATCTCCACTGGTCTTCATCTTCACAAGCCTTCAGCTTCCCCAGGGCCCCAGACAAACCCAATACCCAAACAAGCAAGCAATAATCCCCAGAGGGCACACCACACCAGACACCAGATATTCAGACAGTATTAATAGCAGTAGGGGAATCCTGACTTTTCTAAGGGATCTAATAGCTACCCATAGCCCCTATAGTCCCATAACTAATCTAATTAAATCCTAAGTCCTAAGGGAAATGAAATCAAACTTCTTAAGTTGTCACCTAAAGCCCTAGTTTTGTTCATGATGTTCAAACCTATTTTAATCACCTATAATTAACTTCTAAAAATGGGAACTAAAATATTTCTACAAGTTGAATATCTCATCTAAACAATATAAAAAGAATGACCAAAAAATATTAAAGCATGTAAGAGAACAAAAATCATTAAAATGAAGCATGAAATGAAGCTATTTAATATGACATTTATTTAGAAAATATGAAAAAAATATGAAATAAAAATAAAAATGCAATTTTATTTTATGAAAATTTTCTAGACATTTTAATGAAAATGATGTAAAAAGAATGGATTAAAATGCATTTTTTATGAATTAGTTATGAATTTATGAAATGAATGAAAAATTAAAATGAATTAAAAACACAATTGGAATTAAATGAGAAGGAGGGGGTATGAATAGAAATTCGCTCCAGTTCAAATCAGGATGGGCCACACAATGGGGGGTGCAATCAGCGCTTTTACCAAGGCCCAGTCATCACTCAGAATTAATGAAAGAATAAAAAGCCAGCTGGGGGTGAGAAAAGAAGAGAAATCACGTTGAAACTGGAATGGGCCTATGTACTGGGGGTGGGGATAGCATAAAATTCTGAGGCCCGCCCGTTTCAATTAATGAAACGGCGCGTTTTGGCCAGCTCATTAATCTCCCTCCAAATCTGAAATTAAATGAGAGCCATTGGATTTCCTTTAAGTCAAAAGTCTTCACACGCATTGGACGGGTAGGATTATGTCTTCCTCACTTGATCTGAACCTAGGGTTTTGACTCCATGAGAGCTCATGCACGAACCAGCCTTACACCATTCTGTTCTCACTCTACAATCCACGAATCCACATGCTGTAAACATGAAAATCATGCTAAATCTCTCCCTCTACAATCCTGTGGTTTCAATTCAGTCTGAAATTCCATATATCACTCAACCCGATGGCATCAAGTTCTGGTCACCATGGAATTACACTGATATGCATCATGATAGTTCTCCCTCAAACTTACACTAAGCTAACCTACAGCTAATGGTAATCAACCTGCGCTATCAAGCTACAATTATGATGCACTAACCTAGGAGTTATTGATCCAAACAGTTTATGGCACCTGCTAACAATTGTCACCAATCCTCTCCAAATTCATCCTAACTGTTCTCCTAACCACCTAGATCAAATCTAAACTAACAACAACATGCCAAACTAACTAGATCAAGCAGTTTGAATGAAAACATACCTGGTGTAAAAGCTTGAAAACAGCTATGGAACTCGTGGATCTGAAGCTTCTAGGTGTTGGATCTTGATCAATCCTTGATGTATGTGATTCTGTATGCAATTCCTTGTTGATTCTTGACTTGAATTATGCTGTCCACTTGAATTTGTAGTTTTGATGTTCTTGAAAAAGGTGCTCGAAAATGAATCCTAATCACCAAAACTTTGCTTCAATTCTGATCTAGGATGAAGATTGAATAAGATTGAATTGATTTTGATGATGATTTTGTGAAGAAAATGAGGAATTGGAGGGAAACTTCAAAGAGAAAGAATGAGGGAATTTTGTGAAATTCTTGGTGCAAATGAAGCCAACCCTTGATCAATGCACATTTCATGAATATATAGACCCCATATGAACATTCTAGATCCATCTTGCACATTCCCTTGTTTTCCAACTTTGATCCATTTTGGTTATGTTTCTTCAATTACAAGTAACCAAAGATAACTTTCTTTTTTCCTTCTAAACTCAAAAAAGTGTTTGAACCATTGTTCTTAGAATTGTTTTTCCATTCAAAATCATATATTGGAAGTCTCCATTTGGACTTGTAAATCTCCCAAACCATTTTCCATCTTGAATTTATTCACTTTATAAGCCATTTTAGTTCATATTTTGACCAATTATGCAACTTCATGCTATGAGCTTCTCCAATAACTTGTGACCTTCTTTCTAGACTTAAAATCCCATTTGGAGCAAGTTTGATGTTGTAAGTTTTTCCATTTGAGGCCTCCTTGTATGAGTTTTGGACATAGGTTAAAATGACCTGTAATTCACAAATGCCCAAAATACCCTTTGCTTGCCAAGACCATAAGTTGAGCTCCACACATCATATGAGGGCATACTATTCCATTCTAGAAAGCTAAGACAATGAGGAACAATTCTTATGTTGACCAAGAATTCATTTGAAATCTCCTTGAGGGGTAAAACTTGCTTGGAAGTCAAGTCACTTTCACAGACAAAAATTCAGATACCTCAGATGACCTGTAACTTGCAAGGACCATAACTTGAGTTCCATAAATCTCCTTGAGGTCTTCCACCACTCAAATTAAAGGTCTTGAGACCCTCTACAAGTTTCATGTTGGCCAAGAAGCCATTTGAAGCTAGCATTTTGACTTATCTTGCTTGAAAATTTGACCTAAACTAGGGGATTTTACAGAGAAACCCTAATTTAGTAACTCCTCTTCTCCTTGATTTCTCTTGAATTCTCCTTGGCATATCTCCATATCCTCTTCTACATGTCAAATTATGAACCCCACATCTCTCCAATAGCCTTGAATGCCCCTTAAGTCAGTCAATTGACCTAGGGTTGACCTAGGGTTGACCCAGATGAAACCCTAGTTGACTGTCTTCAACTATAGCTCTTGTGCTCTCCTCAATGACTTGTCTACTTCTCCAAATGACTTTCTAAGTCTCTCACAATGTCTAGATACTCTCCATGCCTTCACTTCACAGCTCACAATCCTCTTGTTGATCCTCAGATACCCTCAGCTAGGAGATGGACTCAAGGCTTGATCTGCTGAACTCTTTGCTTTCAAATTCTTTCCTGATGACTTGAATGAGATGGAATTAGGATAATAACCTCATGATAGGCCTCTAGAGATGAGAATAATGATTGGTCCCCTGTTGAATGACTTGCTATGCTTATGCTATGCAGATGGTTAGTCTATGTACATGACTCTATATGCAAATGCTAATGATAATGAAACATAAACCAAGGAATAAGGTTGGGCAAATTTTAGGGTGCAACACTATCGTAACGCAGCTAGCCTGTTGCACGATTTGATTCATGAAGGGTCCATGACTCAGGGAACCACTCTTAGAACCAGTTTCTATATTGGTGGTCGTGTAGTGTTAGTCTCCGAGGACTCTCTCCTCGTATGCCTAGCATGAGGACTCCGCTCAGGAGAGACCCTATCGTACTCTCGTTATAATACAGCTAGCCTGTTGCATAATGTTGATGCGATTGGTGTCCATGATCCTAGGAACCTTATCCGTCAACATAGAAGTTATCCCGTGAGTGGGTCTATGGGTAAAGAATCTAGAACTTGCCTTGTATAGTCTACCGGCTAGGGCGCTTTGACCTGCTTATGTTATCCTGGATCCTGTTTGCACCTGCATTGCATTCGCATATCTCTGCATCTGCATTTCATTTGCATCGCATATCATATTCCAAAACCAAAAAAAGCCTATCCACTCTTTATCCATAATCCGCGGTTGATTTCCCGACACAAGTACTGAACTTGACTTAGTGCTGGAAGACCATGGAACACTTGAGGCAGAATCAAGTTGAGCTAAGAAAAGACGAGAACAACGCAGAAGGCAATATGAAACAGCTGCCAGAAGTTAGCCCAACTGTGAAGCAAGGAAGAAGAGCTCAGTTCCTCAATACTGGCAGTTTCCTTATCATTTTTGTGCATTTGTAGTTTCCTTTATGTTAAGTGCTACTTGCTTTTAGACATTGCTTCTTATTGATGGTATTGCTAATGTGATGATTATGCATGCTTTCGATCAAATCCATTCGTATTCACTCACATTTTCTCACTTGTTGCAAAAAATCACAAATTTTTTTTCACTCCACTTCCTTTATCGCACTGCTGTTTAGCAAAGATTTGAGGGAGGATGACGAAAACGAAATACCCATAATTGTTGATATTATGCTTTTGGATAAAGTCCTGCTGATGATGTACAAGCATTGATTCAACCCCTCATACACTGAAGAGATAAGGTGTTAGTCCCTAGTTAACCACTTCAAGCCTAGAAGTAGGAGTTTCCTTCGGATCTATAAACCCTTACATTTAACCTGGGCAATGGGTAGTGTTCAGTTAACCTGATTACGCACTCGAATCACGAGACAACATCCAAAAGACATGACGGTTGTTCATCAATGACCAATGACTTGGCAGTCACAAATCCTCCAACAAAAAAAAAGAAATAAAAAGCCTGCTAAGTCGAACACCTCAAAAGGAGACTTAGGCAAAAATAAAGGCAATCCCGATGGACTCGAAAAACAAGATCAGTCCAGGCAAAAGTTAGGGATCAAAAAACAAAACCAAAAAGAGGTCCTCGAACCCTCGAAAAAAATAAATTAAGATTCAGTGGCCACCCAAATCAAGGGGTTACTGACATCCATCCAAATAAAGTGGCTGCCGTTTTGAGCAAACCTTGAATCATCAAGTTTTACACCGTCAAGGTAAAACATGTGCAGAATTAACTGAACGTAGGTATGGAGATCATTACGAAGAAGGGGTGGGTACAAATAATACTTTGAGCCTAATATCCTTTGTTTTCATAACCGTGAACCAGACCACAATACAACCCTCAAAAGACCTAATTGAGGCAGAGTTTTATTCTGAAAGCATAACTACAACAAGGTTGCGTAAACTGACTCCTACATATTTGTTAATCTTATGTATTGGTATCATATTCTTGCTATATCTTTCAAACCAATTAAATCAGTATTGCGTTTGGATTAACAGCCCACTCGTCACACATTTTCACATCATTCCCAATAAATGATATTTTCATAACTTGCATGAATGTCGCATTAAAATTACCATTTTTGAATGAACGATTTTAATTGCAAATTAGTAATTGGCATAATGGAAATCCCAACAAAGTGCAATCAAAGAGGAACTTGATCACTCATTGGTGTTGACCTGAATTAAGACTTTCTCCTAACCCTACGAATCTGGGGCAAGTCCTTCTGAGGTTTAAACCGGGGCGGACCACTGCAAGGTTCAGACACTGGGGCAAATGGGTTCAAGCCATATCCTAGTATAATCACCTCCAAAGTTCTCATCCCAAAAGAAGTCCTTCAAATACCCGGCAGACTGGGGGAAACTGGTTGACCTTGGGGCAAACTAGCTGATGGTTGAGGTCAACAAGCGTCAAAGGCCTTGGGGCAGAGCAAAAGCACGACTAATATGCATTGGTTAAGTCGCTACGCTCATGCAATCCATATGCATTGGTTAAATCACTACGCTCACACGATTAACACGCATTGGTTAAGTCGCTACGCTCGCGCAGTCAACATGCTTTGGATAAGTCGCTACGCTCAGTGTATGTAAGTCATCATGACATATCAGCTAGAAGCAAGGTTCTTACAAGAACAAGTATACCACTTCTGCAAAGGATCCAACAAGGGGCAGGCTACCCAGAGTTTCGTTTGATTAAGGGAGAATCCCTCCAACGCTCAATCAGCACAAGTCATGTCGCTTCAACGCTCATTCTGGAGCAGACTACTTCAAGAATAATTTGAAGCCAATTACCCCAAGGGTCAGTTAATCAAGGTCAAAACCCTTTCCTGACTAAAATTTGCAACAAACCATCTCGAGATCATCTCATGGTATATTTGCGTCCGAATTCCTTTCATGACTTGGAGTTTTGGAACAAACCATCTCGAGTTCATCTCATGGTACAACTGTTTCCAACTTCCTTTCACGACTTGGAATGCTGGGGAAAGCCATCTCGAGTTCGTATCATGGTATGATTGCTTCCAATTTCCGTTCAAGGAAAATTCCTTCATAGACCCAAACTGGGGCAAGTTGAACCACATTGGGGCAGTTACTCAAGCAAGTTTATTCTCGTCAGCAAAAGTTGAGTGTCGGGGAATCATGCCATCATCCCACCAAATAACCTTAACTTCCTGAAAAAGCCTCTCTGTCATTGGGTTTCACCCCCACGGCCTGGACCTGATACCTGTCAGAGCTTTGTAACCGAAACAAATCCTTCAAAGTCCATTTTTCGTCTGGAAAATCCTTTAAAGTTCAGTTCTCGTCTGGCAAATCATTCTAAAGTCCAATCCATTTGGCAACTACCAAAGTCCACCCCGTTGGCACCCTCATGAAACTAAGGTCCAATTTCGTTTGGCAACTACCAAAGTCCAATCCATTTGGCAACCACTAAAAGTCCACCTTCGTTGGCATCCTCAATAACCAAAGTCCAAACCATTTGGCAACTACCAAATCCAATCCCTGGTGATGTCCCCGACAGGATTTTATCCCCAACATACCTGGTCGCTGCATTATCATAAGCACGACATACGGCCTCATATCATAATCATATCATGTATTAACATATCATTTGCATTCGCATCGTGCACTTCCTAGCATTTGCATCTTAGTTGCATGCTTAGGCATCATAAAACATTGCATTGCATAGCAATATAGCAGGATCCAAGATCAATTCGCAAGCATCTTGGTCAGTTCTCCATTGAAGTTAGCAGTATGACTCTGAAAGGAGTTAAGACCCCACGAGTTCAGGGAATTCTACTCCCCAGTAAGTCATTCTTCAACCATGCAGTTGATGATGATAATCCTCAGCAACTATTGCTCTGGTGGCCCCCAAGCAGAGGTTATCTTAGAGAGTTTGTTGAAGATTTCTCCCCTGCAGAGTTTGGACGACACTGTCCCCCTAATAGGGATTTTAGCTCAACTATTCCTCAGCAAAATTATCACTCGAGATACTGCTTTGGCATCATCGAAGAGCCTTAGTGGATAAGGTACTGCTTCGACCACCCGAAGAATCTCAAGTTTTGTTCGAGATACTGCTTTGGTATCATCGAAGAACCTTATTGGATAAAGGACTGCTTCGACCACCCGAAGAATCTCAAGTTTTGTTCGAGATACTGCTTTGGTATCATCGAAGAGCCTTACTGGATAAGGTACTGCTTCGACCACCCAAAGAATCTCGAGTTTTAATCAGAGATACTGCTTTGGTATCATCGAAGAACCTTATTGGATAAGGGACTGCTTCGACCACCCGAAGAATCTCAAGTTTTCAGAGATACTGCTTTGGTATCATTGAAGAGCCTTAATGGATAAGGTACTGCTTCGACCACCCGAAGAATCTCGAGTTTTGATCAGAGATACTGCTTTGGTATCATCAAAGAACCTTATTGGATAAGGGACTGCTTCGACCACCCGAAGAATCTCAAGTTTTCAGAGATACTGCTTTGGTATCATCGAAGAACCTTATTGGATAAGGGACTGCTTCGACCACCCGAAGAATCTCAAGTTTTCAGAGATACTGCTTTGGTATCATCGAAGAACCTTATTGGATAAGGGACTGCTTCGACCACCCGAAGCATCTCAAGTTTTGTTCGAGATACTGCTTTGGTATCATCGAAGAGCCTTAATGGATAAGGTACTGCTTCGACCACCCGAAGAATCTCGAGTTTTGATCAGATATACTGCTTTGGTATCATCGAAGAACCTTATTGGATAAGGGACTGCTTCGACCACCCGAAGAATCTCAAGTTTTCAGAGATACTGCTTTGGTATCATCGAAGAGCCTTAATGGATAAGGTACAGCTTCGACCACCCGAAGAATCTCGAGTTTTGATCAGAGATACTGCTTTGGTATCATCGAAGAACCTTATTGGATAAGGGACTGCTTCGACCACCCGAAGAATCTCAAGTTTTCAGAGATACTGCTTTGGTATCATCGAAGAACCTTATTGGATAAGGGACTGCTTCGACCACCCGAAGAATCTCAAGTTTTCAGAGATACTGCTTTGGTATCATCGAAGAACCTTATTGGATAAGGTACTGCTTCGACCACCCGAAGAATCTCAAGTTTTCAGAGATACTGCTTTGGTATCATCGAAGGACCTTATGGGATAAGGGACTGCTTCGACCACCCGAAGAATCTTAAGATTTGATCAGAGGTACTGCTTTGGTATCATCGAAGAACCTTATGGGATAAGGGACTGCTTCGACCACCCGAAGAATCTCAAGTTTTGATCAGAGATACTGATTTGGTATCATCGAAGAACCTTATGGGATAAGGGAATGCTTCGACTACCCAAAGAATCTCAAGTTTTGTTCGAGATACTGCTTTGGTATCATCGAAGAACCTTATGGGATAAGGTACTGCTTCGACCACCCGAAGAATCTCAAGTTTTGATCAGAGATACTGATTTGGTATCATCGAAGAACCTTATGGGATAAGGGAATGCTTCGACTACCCAAAGAATCTCAAGTTTTGTTCGAGATACTGCTTTGGTATCATCGAAGAGCCTTAATGGATAAGGTACTGCTTCGACCACCCGAAGAATCTCAAGTTTTGTTCGAGATACTGCTTTGGTATCATCGAAGAACCTTAATGGATAAGGTACTGCTTCGACCACCCGAAGAATCTCAAGTTTTGTTCGAGATACTGCTTTGGTATCATCGAAGAGCCTTAATGGATAAGGTACTGCTTCGACCACCCGAAGAATCTCAAGTTTTGTCCGAGATACTGCTTTGGTATCATCGAAGATCCTTAATGGATAAGGTACTGCTTCGACCACCCAAAGAATCTCAAGTTTTGTTCGAGATACTGCTTTGGTATCATCGAAGAGTCTTAATGGATAAGGTACTGCTTCGACCACCCGAAGAATCTCAAGTTTTGTTCGAGATACTGCTTTGGTATCATCGAAGAGCCTTAATGGATAAGGTACTGCTTCGACCACCCGAAGAATCTCAAGTTTTGTTTGAGATACTGCTTTGGTATCATCGAAGATCCTTAATGGATAAGGTACTGCTTCGACCACCCGAAGAATCTCAAGTTTTGTTCGAGATACTGCTTTGCTATCATCGAAGAACCTTAATGGATAAGGTACTGCTTCGATCACCAGAAGAATCTCAAGTTTTGTTCGAGATATTGCTTTGGTATCATCGAAGAACCTTAATGGATAAGGTACTGCTTCGACCACCCGAAGAATCTCAAGTTTTGTTCGAGATACTGCTTTGGTATCATCGGAGAACCTTAATGGATAAGGTACTGCTTCGATCACCCGAAGAATCTCAAGTTTTGTTCGAGATACTGCTTTGGTATCATCGAAGAACCTTAGTGGATAAGGTACTGCTTCGACCACCCGAAGAATCTCAAGATTTGTTCGAGATACTGCTTTGGTATCATCGAAGAGCCTTAATGGATAAGGTACTGCTTCGACCACCCGAAGAATCTCAAGTTTTGTTCGAGATACTGCTTTGGTATCATCGAAGAACCTTAATGGATAAGGTACT
This sequence comes from Lathyrus sativus, assembly GCA_963859935.3. Taxonomy (NCBI): domain Eukaryota; kingdom Viridiplantae; phylum Streptophyta; class Magnoliopsida; order Fabales; family Fabaceae; genus Lathyrus; species Lathyrus sativus. The sequence continues at coordinate 920,842,296 of OZ012735.1, forward strand.
GCTTCGATCACCCGAAGAATCTCAAGTTTTGTTCGAGATACTGCTTTGGTATCATCGAAGAACCTTAATGGATAAGGTACTGCTTCGATCACCCGAATAATCTCAAGTTTTGTTCGAGATACTACTTTGGTATCATCGAAGAGCCTTAATGGATAAGGTACTGCTTCGACCACCCAAAGAGGCTCGGTTATACTGCTTTGATATCATCGAAGGACCTTAACGAATGAGGGACTGCTTCGACCACCCAAAGAGGATCATTTATACTACTCTGGTACCGCGAAGAACCTTATTGGATAAGGGACTGCTTCGACCACCCAGAGAATATCAGGTTATCTCGTTCATCTATTTTGCATCCTGTCATCCCGTTCTGGTATATCCCATCTCTTTGCTTTTTTTGCTTGTCGGACAAATTTCGGGGTCTTTTTGTATCTAATTGACTTCCACCCTAAAAATGAACGCCATGCAGTTGTTCATTCTCTCAGGTTCAAGGCAATTAGATAGGGGCATCTGTCATACCCCAAATTTGTCCTACCTTTTTCAAAATTCTCATTTGCCCGACTTTGTTTTTAATTTATCTCGCTTATACAACGTAGCGTATTTTTCAGCAAAAACGAGCATTTTTACCTTTTTAGCCCAATAAGAGCATGCCACATGGCATTTGTTTTTTATATATATCTATCATTATTTTTTTCATAATTTCATTTTTTTTCATGATAGGTTAATATAATGTTTTTTTTTTTATTTTTAATTAGTTTTGAATTAGAAATTAGGATTTAAATTTAAAAAATTTAATTAGATAGATTTAATTTAGAACTTAATTATAACTTAGAAATTTTAATTTTAAAAAAATAGATTAAAAAAAATAGAGTTAGAATTTAATTAGGATTTACTTTAAAAAAATTAGATTAGAATTTAAGTTAGTAATAGTTGATATAATAATTAGAAAACATAATAAAAAGAATTATTAATTAATTAAAAGAAAAAACAAAAATTGATAGAAAAAGAAATTGAATGAGAAACACGGTTAGATTGGGAAATTAGGGTTTAGAAATAGTATATAAGGTCAGCTACTGTTCACATACCCTAGAGAATTGAGGACACTACTGTTCACCGAACCCTAAATTGGGCCACCCCCTTTCAGAAACCCTAAATCGAATACACTGTTCATCATCACCAAAAAGCCCTAAATCGGCGCCGGATCCTCAACCCTAGAATACCTCCTCTCTCCGCCTCCATCACCGCACCCTTTTCTTCCTCGCCGAAACTCCACCTTCTTCTTCTCCTTACAACACTAAATCTTCATCTCTCCCTCGCTGATCTTCAATAAAAAAGAGAAGAAATTTTTGATGAATTCTCTCTCGTTGGATCCACCTTACCTTATCTTCTTCTTCCCTTTGCCTCCACTCACTTCAAATCGCGTTTTCCTCTTCTTCTCCCACCCTCCGCCGCAAATCACCACAACCAATTACTCACCTCCGATCCATTATCCAACCGTGAACAACCTTCAACCAACCTCAAAACCATTTAACCACCCCAGTAATCCTTTCAACAAGCCGTTTTTCTACACCAAAACACCCTTCACCACGTGATCATCCTCAAACATCACTGATCTACCACATAAAATTGGACCCATTTTTCTCATTGAAAAACTTTCAGGGAAAATCACTTCAAACCCGTTTACTCCTTCGAGCTCTCCGTTGAGAAAACGAAATGCTACCGCTGCAACCTTGCGCCATTGCCTGAGCGACACTCACCCTGAACTCAACTCACCGGGAAACCCACCGGAGTCTATCATTTTTCGCCATCAACACGCCTACAGTCCGGACACAGGTTTTGTATTCGCGATCCAGAAGTTTAGACGGGCCTTTGTTCAAAATGTGCAAGATCTTAAAGAATTTTGAGAGATCTGGTGGGATGTCCTATCTATTGGAGTATCCCGAATACCCTGATCAAAAGAGTAGTAAAATCAAGACGTATCGGAAAGCCCCTCATATTAACAAGTCAAAGGGACTCAACAAGGTATTGATGGTGCGACCTCACTTTCCTACCATATATCGTGAAAGTGAAAAGCTTGATGTAAATGCCATCTCAGAAGTGGTCGTTATTGTCGATGACGCATGGAAGATTGGGGATTTGGTAGATTGGTTTGCTGATGGTTGCTATTGGTGTGGAAAAGTGACTGAACTAACTGGAACTGACAAAGTTCAGATTGATTTGCTACCTCCTCCGCTTGGTGAAGGATGTTCATATGAAGCTTTAATTAAGGACCTGCGCCCTTCCTTGGACTGGTGCCCGCAGAATGGCTGGACTGTGCCCATGCCTACGGTACAATAGCATTTCATCAACAACAACTTGAAGCAAGAACATGCTGGTAATGAGAAATCCTGTGTTTGGCATGCTAAGGATTTTGCTGATGGTGAACTAAAGGATGAGCTTTTCTGCATTCGTTTTCCATCTATTGAAAATTGTAAGAGCTTTATGGAAACATTCTTAGAAGTTGCCGAGTCCCAAAAACAAGTGGATGACCTGGAAGCATCTGCAGCAGCTATTCTTGTTGAGAAATTGAGTGTTGATGACAAGTCGGCTGATGCAGAGAAGAAGATGAAGACAAGCTGCCCGACACTTTGTTCGGGATAATGTCCGTAGTGCCAAGAGGGTCGTGTTTTGGTGGTGGCAATTGTGAACTTTTGCTTTTTTCTCTCTGTTCTGTTTGGGCAGCTGTTGACTTTAGGACAGATTGCGACACCGCCGAATTGCGATTACATGAACAATAACATGAAATAGAGGTGCAAATAACTTCACCATCAGCAACATTGGCAAGAACGCTGCAGCTTCTCACCATTCCACAATAACAGCGCATTGCGTTTCGACTTCAAGTATCGTGACTTTCTGTTTAAGGCCTGTTTTCGCACTTTGGTTATAGATTCGAGGTTCAGAATTTGAAACCGATTCGGTTCATGTCAACAACATCGCAGCAGCAACATTGTTTCATTCTCGCACGGATGCAGCAACAGCTTTCAAATTGTGGTTCACATCACACCGTCACGCCACAACTTTCACACAACCTGTTTCCATTATCAGTGACACCGAACTGATTCAGACTGGTCGGCCATGATGCTTTTGTAAACCAAGAAAGCAATGGTTTTGGAGATGGTGGTGCTGGTAGCTTTAATCCCTTTGAGCAGACATTCTGTGATCATGATTTTATCAAGCACTTCTTTCATCAAAACATTGGCGGACAAGATGTTAAGGCGGGAGCGGGGGTTTCCTCTTGGTACAAAACCTGAAACCTATAAATTCTGTAAAGGATCAGGACATTGACACCATCTATACAAGCTAGCATATTTAAAATGGAGACTACGTGTGGTACATGTAAGGGAACCGGCAAAATTGTATCGGTACAACAGCAGTTCACCGTGACGTTGACACCATCGGATCACTATTCGTGAGCTACAACTAAGTTCGACCGCACCAACCTCGTGCACTCTTGTATCTGCTCCTAGCTAGGATGCGACATCCTCAGCTCGCGCGGATTTCGTTAGTGGCATAACAACGGCTTTCAGAAGTAGTAGCAATAACACCTCAGGACGCAATAAAACAATCCGTGAACTGATGCGCAACTGTATCCTGTTTGGTTGGTTTTCGATTATAATTATGCTTCCACCTGATCGTTAATCTGATGATTATTGTTATAGAGTTTGAAACTATATTATTCAATACTGTTTGCATAACATTGGAAGTATGTTTTCTGTCAAGTTAATTTTCTTTAAGAATTGAGCTGAGTTGCTATAACTTGTTTTGTGTTCCAACTATTCCATTGTCGTATCGCGATTCGGTCTTGAACGAGTTTCTTCTGACGTTTTTATTGTTAGGGTAGTGTGTGTTCACATTGCTACCTGCACTTCGATTGTAATTTAGAGTAATAAATTCTGTGAAGATTTTGATTTTGTGAAAGTCTACCCTGCTGTTTGTATTTGATTTCACGTGCAGGTTTTGAAGTAAATGGCAAGCATGGAGTCGGTGATGTTCAAAAGCTTCGACACGTTGTTATTCACCGGGCAACAGCGAGTGGGCGGATTTCATGATTCTCGCCACTGGTAAATCCCCATGGCACGTCAGGAACATCGCTCAAGCTCTAATTTACAAGGCTAAGCAGAAGCAGATAGGCGCTCAGCAAATGATGCTGCCTAGTGTGCAAGGGCAAGAGGATGGAAAATGGATTGTTATTGACTCTGAGTGTCCTGAAGAAGTGTGTAGCAGGGTCGGATGTGCGTGGATAAAGTACCGAAGATATGTCGATAATCATTGATATGCTCAATTCAACAGTGCGACAGGATTTGGGTGAAATATTGTGTCTGAATTCTGCTGCTACTCGGTTTCAGCTTCATTGCATTATCTGATTCAGTTTCGGTTATACTTCCAACGAGAACTCGTTATTACAACAACCACAGTCGGGTAACACTATCTTAGACTTGTTTATGGTGATGAATATACTGTTATGGCATTTTCCCGATTTTAATCCTTTGATGTTTTGTGAAATTTTGATTATATTCCTGACTACTAAAAATCCTGCACCCATGTAAATATTATTGAATCACTGCTGGTGTACTTCACTGTTTGAATTCAGTATAGTTGTTACATTGCGACAACATTTTGTTTCAAAAGTTCTGTTGCGAGTAGTAGAGTGTGTAGTTAATTTTGTGTATCGATTCCGTTTCTATGCATTTGATTTCATGTGCATTAATTTAGTCTGGTTGCTGGTGAGGAGACCAAAATAAAGTGATTTCATATTTGTTGTTTCATCAGAGTATTGTGTTGAGTTAGATGTTATAGACATAGCAGTTTGTAAATGTTCTACTGCAGTTTGTATTTTGGTAAAGATAAATATTACATTTGCTGCATACTGGTGGTCTGTTTGATAATGTATTGAAAAAATAGTGCAAAGTATAATCGTGTCACTAACTTCTTCAATTATGTGTATGGTTTGTGGTTTGACTAAGTTATGTTTATGTCGAATTCTGGCACTGTCAATACTTGTTGTTGTGAGATTTTGGTTTCGTTTCGAATCAATGATGTTCGAACTCGATGTATCATGTTGAGTGTGGATTACAACATTATGAACTTGAAGTTTTTTTTAAGTGTGCTGCAGCTTTAATATCTTGAAATTTCTTGACTGAATGATGAACTGAAGGTTAGCAATTTGATTGGTGTGTGTAGCAGGTATATATGAATAAAAATCACGCACAGTTTCGGTTGTATTCATGTGAACACCATGCCTTTTATTGTTATTGTTGTCACGTTTTCTTCGGAACTTGGAATTTCTTTTGATGAATTGAGATAGTATTTGTTCTTTAGAGATTACATTATTTCATTAATTTATTAATTAATCAATTTGTTGACTAGTTTTCTTTAATTCATTAATTAGTTAATTTGTTGATAAATTTTCATTAAGCCTCGTTGATTATTTATTTTATTACTTATTCTCATCGATTAATGTTGATATTTTTTTTTACCTCAATTAGTTTGTTTAATATAATCTTAATTAACTAACTTGTATATAAATAATAATTAGATTTAAAATATTTTCTAAATTAAATTAAAGTCATAATTTATCTTAATTAACACTTCTGAAGACTTTTTTTTTTATAATTAATATTACCAAAGTAGTGGGCTCTTGGAGTCTAGCACTCCTTGAGTTCATGGACAACTGCTCTTGAGACGAACGCTCTTGAGTTGTGGTTGTTCCATTTTTCGATTTTTCAAAACCGTTTTTCACTTAAAGCTTCTAAAAGATATTTTTAAATCCACTTATATTAATTAGATATTTTTATAAGAAAATTTCAATTATTCTTTATTTTAAAAAAAAATATATCTCTAAATTATTACCAAATAATATTTTAAATATTAAACTTAAAAAAAACTACTTTATTATTAAAGTTAAAATATTTTTCTAAGATATTAAACTTTTCTCAAAACAATTAGTTATTATTAGCTTTTTTTCAATTTTTTTTTATATAAGCAATTGATTAATTTATTTTATATGAAAATTAAAACTATTTTTCTTAATTAAATTAAACTATTTTTCAAAATCAAATTTCAAAACAATTAAATTCTTGGATCTCGCCTTCCTTGAATTTTTTAAGCGACCGCTCTCGAGGTGCACGCCTCGAGTTGTGACCCTTCCGATCTTATTTTCAAGAATACCTAGCGCGCCTAGTCCGAGTACGCTAAACTATTCAAAATATTTTCTAAATCAAATCACGAAAGAATCGAGTTCTTGGAGTCGCGCATTCCTCGAATTCGAGAGTGACTAATATTGAGGCGTACGCCTTGAATGGTGTGTCGTTCGAATTTTCGTTTCTAAAATACCTCCTTTAATTATTTGGACAAGTATTCACTGTCCAACAAATGCTATTTCATAATTAATGGGATGAAAAAGATTGTCGTTGGGATCTAGCATTCCAACGATATCCCGACTAATTGATTGCGAGGCCGACGTCTCGTTTATCGAGTAGTCGTCGTTCCTCCTAATTTTTCAAACCATCTAATCTCGTTCCTCATCCTCGTACGATCGAGTCTAAACCCTAGTATGTCTCTAAACCATACGTAAAATTCAAATTATTTTCTTAATTAAAGAACTGAGTTCTCGGAGTCTCGCACTCCTCGAATTCTTGAGTGACCACTCTTGGGGCGTACGCTTTAGGTTGTGGATTACTCGACCTTTCGTCTATAAAATACGTGCCCTAACTACTTTGACAAATACCACCATTGTCCATTCAAATACACTTTCATAATTAATTAAATGAAAAAAAGTATCATTGGGATCTAGCATTCCAATGATATCCCGATTAATCGATTGCGAGACTGACGTCTCGTTTATCGAGTAGTCGTCATTCTCCCTTAAACTATTCAATCCAACTCTCTTCTCTCGCCCCCGTGCGATTGAAACTTTCTCAAACATATTTCGTAATTATTCTAATGAAAAAGGTGTCGTTGGAATCTAGCATTCCAATAATGCCCCGATTAATCGATTGCGAGGTTGACGTCTCGTTTATCGAATAGCCGTCATTCTCCATCAAATTGCCTAATTAAACTCCTCTTTCTCGCCCCCGTGCGATCGAAACCTTAAACCTATTCAAATCCATTCTCTTTCCCAAACCAAAACATCCAACGCGATAAACCTAATTCCTCGCCCTCGTGCGATTTCTAGCCCAAACACTTTCCGAAAGAACATTGTTTAGCCCATTCTTCCACGCATAATAAACTTGTGCTTCAGCCTCCCCTAGCGAGCAAACAAGCCAATTTTTAGCAGTTAGAATGCGACCTAAACTCTCGTTCAACTCATACCCACCTTTTACCAAGAACATTGTTTAGTCCCTTCTTCCGCGCATAAGAAACTTGTGCTTCAGCCTCCCCTAGTGAGCAGACAAGCCAATGTTTAGCAGTTAGAATGCGACCTAAACACTCGTTCAAATCCAAACCCTTTTACCGTAGTTAGCCGAACTACGGCTGCTCTGATTTCTCATTTACCAATGAGAATACGTAGGCACAAGATTGCGATGATCTTGGCGAGCACAATCCACCTATTTTTTCCCGTAGTCCCACGAACTACGAATGCTCTGATTTTCCACTTCTTACAAGTGAAGATACGTAGGCACAAGGGCCCCAATCCTTGGCGAGCACCCTATCTAATAACCACCCATTTCCCCCTATAGGAGAAACCTTAGAAGAAAACAAACAAGCGTAGCTAACTTTACTCTCGAATCGAATCAAGAGGTTCCCGTTGAGTACAACGGACATGAGGGGTGCTAATACCTTCCCCTCATGTAATCGACTCCCGAACCTAGAATATTGGTTGCGATGACCATGTTCTTATCTCTCTTAAAGGTTTTATCGATATTTTCCTATTCCATCCTTGGAATGAATAAAGTTCGGTGGCGACTCTGTTTCGAACAGTATTTTCCGCGTCCATCGCGAGGATCGTATTTTTCGAGGTACGACACTATCTTTTAAGTTGAAGCTTCAAATGTCAACAATGGTGGAATTGAGTTGAAGGTTGCAGGAGGTTTCAAGTCACGAAAATGCTTCAGTTAGCTTTAAAGGAGGCCAATAAGTGATTCTGGGTGAAGGAACAAAGCTAAAAGAGCTTGAATCAAAGAAATGGTTGACTGGTTTTTAGAGGTATCAGACTCAAATGGTTGCAGAATTTCTTTGGCTTTCCATGCTTGCAAATGAATGAAAATGTTTCCTATATTTGTAGGAAAAGTGTTGTTGAGCTCACACATGTGAAATGGATCTGAAATACGTGTGAATCAAGTTGGAGTTTTGTAAATTGCAATATGTGTTAGGTGAGTGATGAAAAGTGCGAGTCAGGCATGAAACTTGGTCGTCTTGCACTTCACTCAGTGTGTTTTGATTGTACAAAAAGTTCACACATGTACAGGTGGTCCCAAGTTGAGATTTGGCATGAAAATCATGACCTGAATCTGAACAAGAAGCAGAGATCAAGGTACCATGTTTGAGCTTAGGCCAAATGAAATCCACTCGTACATTTTTGAATTTTGTTTGTCTCAAATGTTCCTTTCATTGTAAAGAATTCAATGCAAAAAGAACCACATCAAAAGAAGGCTTGGATTGAAAATGGCATTGGATCAAAGTTGGGGTCGTGGCCTGAAATTTCAGATCAGGCATTAAGTCGACCAGGTTTTGGGCCTAATTTTGTGCCCACATGGGCAGCTTGGTAAATCCCAAAATTGATGGACTTAGAGGTTGAATTGATATTTGAACCTTGAAGAAGAGTTGTATAGGAATTAAAATGTGACATTTGGCTCAAGGTAGATTCCATAAATGTTGAGAAATGAGAAAGTTATGGTGTTTGGACAAAGTGACATGCCATACTTGGTCTTAGGCCAACCGAACATGTTCCAACTTGCGACTTCTTGCCATTTTCTTGCATCCAAAGGCCTAATGATGAACATTTGAATACCCAATGAAAGAAGCTTGATTGTCCCTTGAATAATCTTGATAATTGCTTGAGAATTGGATGGAGAGGGTACGAAAATAAACACATGAACCATACTTGAATCAACTTTGAAAACATGCACCAAATTGAACTTCTCTTGATCAAATGATGTTGAATGAAGCTTGATGTGAAAGTGACATAAGGTTATAGGTCATGCCTTGAAGTGAAAGCTCTTGTGGACCACTTCTTGACCAAACTTTCACTTTTAGAATCAAATCCCTAACTTAGGAACCAATCTTGATCCTTTGATTGCAAGTCCTTACCTTGTACAATAAGAAAAGGAAACAACACATATTTTTGTATTTTAAGTAAGGTCAAAAAAGTTAGAGTGTAAGTAAACAATAAAGGTAAAAAGAAACACAAAGGGTGTTTCGTGATCTCCCATAAAGGCAAACCTAAAGAGATGAAGGTTAGGAGGATGCCATGTCTGTGATCTTGGTTGAAATGAAAATGATATGATAGGTGGAATCTTAAGGGTAAAAATTAGGGCATGACAGCTTCCCCTATTTATGTTTCTCCTATCCAGAGATATGAAGATTGGAAATCTTTGTATCGACGGGATTAAAGACACTTACATACAGGAGACCCGATTTTTAGCCCTAAGATGTCGCGCGATGCTTATGATATGAATGCAAATGATCAGACTCCACGAGGAAGACACTGTGAGAGACAAACTCTACATAAACGAATTATGACTCTGATACTGTTGGAGAAAACTTGAAGGGGTCCCGACAAGAAGGCATAACTCATTGGAAGGCGACACAACATCACAAGGGCCCATACTAGGGAATAACCCAAAGTACAACCATAACTGAAATAAATAGCAAGCAACAATGGAAGACTCCACTAGGGAATATGCATCAAAGAAAAGTCACTGAACTTACTAGGGAATAAACTCTTAGTAAACAATTGGAAAAAAGGACTTACTACGAATTCATAGTTGAAGGTAATAAACAGGATCATACTGACTCATAGATGACGGTAAAGAAACAGGTAATACCGACTCATAGATGACTATAAAGAAATAGGTAATAGTGACTCATAGATGGCAATATACTACCAACTCATAGACTAAGGTAGTGACAGGATTTGAATTGATAATAAGCTTCCCATAACTTTTGGCCTTCCACCTGTAACAGGGCTCAACTTCTTTTTTAACCAAGTAGTCCACTTGGAAATGGTAACAAATTCTCATGACTTCTGATTTTCAACCTGGAACGGGTCTCAATTTCTTCTTTGACCAAGTATTCCACTTGGAAAGGGTAACAAACTTCCCATGACTTCTGGTATTCAACCTGAAACAGGTCTCAGTTTCTTCTTTGACCAAGTACTCCACTTGGAAAGGGTAACAAACAAGCTTTCTTTGACTTCAGGTCTTGAACCCAAAACAGTTTTCACTTGCTGGAGATTTATGTCTTAACTTTGATAAAGGATCACAACAGGCTTCACAAACAAAGAGATAGCCAGCTGTTAGAAAATGAGCTTGTGTTAACTTTGATTTGTTATAAGGCTGGAGATGAGTCGAACTCGCCTTAGTTCGGCTCGACTCGTTAATAATTGGTTTAGCTCAAATCTCGGTTCGAGTTCAACACCGAATTTTTTTTTAGCTCAAATTCGACTCGTCAAAAGTTCACGAACTATTCGGTTCATCTCATTAGGTTCAACTCACTTGCTTCACAGACTTAAAAACCATTTTTTAAGTACATTTAATTTTTATATATTTGACATTTTAGATTAATATTTTTTTAAAAATAAAATTTTGAAATAAAATTAAAGTTATGAGTATGGAATTTAACTTTGTTTCAAAAATCCACTAATTCAAAAACTACACAACTTTCAATAGACACATTTGAAAGTCAAATTAAAAAAAAAAAACTCAATTGAAATATAAATTTATCTAAAAAAATCCATAATTTCATCAACTATTTAGGAAACTTAGAAATTTAATGAAATAGTACCCAAAAAAATTACTATAAATCGATACATTTTTATCACAGAATAATTACACAACTTGCAACATTTATTAGACATGCTATTTTAGCAAATGCCATAATGTCTCTAAGAAGAATGACTATAAATGCAATTGTCAGCTTTATTGCCATAACTAGTACATAATGAACAATATAGAGTTACAATTTGGAGTAAATCTTTAAAACTACTCTTAAAAATAATATAATTATTCTCATATATAATCGAGTTAACTCATGAATCTAACGAATTGAGCTATATATAGTTCAAGTTCAGCTAATTTATTTAACGAACATAGTTTTTCACTCATATTCAGCTCATTTAGTTCATGAACCTAGTTCAACGGTTTAATTGTCGAACTGAGTTTCAAACTATTTTTTAGTTGGTTTGGTTCATTGTCAGGCCTATATTTGTTGAGCAAAAACAAGCTTCTCTGTTGTGGATTGACTGAAAAGATTGTCACATGCAATGAAGACAAGGATTGATATTGTCGGAAACAAACAAGCTTCTCAAATAAAGAGACTGCCACTTGCTGTTGAACAAAATCTCAGAGATATTATCAAAGTGATAACGGTTGGGGAATTAGATTCTTCATCCATTGAACAAGCCTTCTATGCTGAGGAAAATAGGATCCAAAAGGTGCAAAACATGTCTTCTTCGTCATTTACGTTTCCAACCTGGAGAGGTCAAAAATTGTTGCAGAACCAAAGTTCAATCCACAAACGAACTATAGATAAACGGTCAAACAAGACTTTACCCGACGAGGAATGAACTCGACTGAGGATTTGTTCCTTTCATACAATAAGCCGAAAAGGAAAACTTGAAACACAATTCTTCCCATGAGGCACAATCTCGGTGGGGAAATAAAAGACAAACTCTCTTTTATGGGGAATGTAACACTAGGGAAATGGATTTAAAGATACTAAGGACATATGAATGAGCATGAATCTGCATTCGACTATGCATGAATGCTAAAATGCATGCAATGCTATGCTTATGCTGACAAAACAAATACACTGAATAATTTGGGAGAGCAAAATAATCAATGAACTGGATACTCTGCCAAATCTCAACTAGATGGAGACTCTGCCACAGAGCTTGTCTTCTGCAACATCTTCTAGGTCAAAATATCCTTTGCTGGGGATAAAATATCGGTTGGGGAAACTTAAAACAACAATCTTCAGGAATCAACAACCCTCTGAGGGCGTAGAAACTCTTGCTGGCTTTGTTATGGGAGAACCCAAATCAACATTGCAACAACAAAACTGGATGGAGGAAATCCTCTATCTGACAAAAAATCCGTTGGAGAAAACAAAATTATCAAACTAAGGATATGCTCAAGACAATCCACATGAACGACTGTACTGGGGAAACTGAGTTTCGCACTTCAAGACTTGATCAATCTTGAACAACCGCCAACGTTTCTCTTAGTTTATTCAAAAGTCAAAGAAAGCGCTTTGTAATTTTTAAAAGCATGTTTATTATTAAACCTTTGTTTAAAATTTTTTTATCGAAAATAAATGATATTTTACAAAAGAAACAAATATATAAGAATTGAAACTAATTGGCGAGAAATTCAGGATTTTATTGTTATAATGGTAGTCCATAAAAGGCGTAACCCCATGGATCATTAATAAGTTTGGAAAATGGTAAATGGAAAGGCTACATTGAACTACAATGACCTTTATTCTCCCTAACAACTTTGAATTCTTGTACTCTAGCTTCCGTTGAAAGTAACTGAACTAAGACTTCCTGATCGATGATGTTACTGCTTCAAGTGATCAAGCCTTTCCTGATGCAGTTACTTGCCATGAAATCCATAACTTTTTCCTAGATTTCCCCTTTGGGTTTTCAATCTATCGTGATGTATTATTTCTATTTATGTCTCTATTTTTTTTAATGGACCTCCCTTTTGGGTTTTTAGTCCATCGAGACGCTCATTTTTTACTAAGTCGTCCTTTTAGGTTTTCAACTTAGCGAGCTATTCTTTTGATTATTTAGGCAAAGTATTTCTTGACTAGATTGGCATTCACCTGACGGGGAAGGTTCTAACTATCCATAGTTATAAGAACCAATGGATCACCAGAGAAGGCTTTCTTGACAATCCATGGGCCTTCATAATTTGGAGTTCACTTGCCTCAGGAATCATTATGGATAGGCAAGATCTTTTTGAGTATGAGGTCACCTTCTCAGAATTCACGAGGATGAAACTTCATATCAAATGCTTTCTTCATCTTCTTTTGGTACAACTGGCCATGACATAAGGTTGTCATTCTTTTCTCTTCAATTAGATTCAACTGGTCATATCTTTTCTGACACCATTCAGCTTCTGTTAACTTGGCTTCCATCAAGACTCACATTGATGGGATCTCGACTTCTATAGAGAGCACTGCTTCCATGCCATATACTAAAGAGAAAAGGTTTGCCCCTATTGAAGTGCGAATGAATGTCTGGTATTCATGCAAAGTAAAATGAATCATTTTATACCAGTCCTTGTAGGTTACAACCATCTCCTGCAGGATTTTCTTGATATTCTTATTTGTCGCTTTAACAACCCCATTCATCTTGGGTCTATAAGGTGAAGAATTGTGATGTTCAATCTTGAAGTTTTCATAGATTTCTCACATCATCTAATTGTTCAATTTTGAACCATTATCAACAAATGATTTGATTCTTGATAAATCAGACCACCACTTGTTTGGTCACATTGGTGTATGACGTTGCTTTGACCCATTTGGTGAAGTAATCAATAGCTACCAGAATGAAACGATGTCCATTTGAAGCTTTAGGCTCAATCACGTCAATCATGTTAATTCCCTACGTAGAGAATGACCACGGAGATAAAATAACATTGAGTAGAGTCGGAGGCACACACACCTTGTCCGCATAAATCTAACATTTATGACATTTCTTGACAAATTAACAGTAATTGGATACCATTGTCAACCAATAGTAACCAACTCTAAGCATATTTTTAGCCATAGAATGTCCATTAGCATGAGTACCGAAAGACTCTTCATGAACTTCTTGCATTAACATGTCTGCTTCGTGTCTATCCACGCATCTGAGCAAGACTATATCGTAATTCCTTTTGTATAATACATACCCATTGAGAAATAAGTTGTACGCCAATCTTCTCAAGGTCTTCTTATCTTTACTAGGTGCCTCAGTTGGGTATTCTCGACTCCTAAGGACACACTTGATATCATAATACCATGGTTTATTGTATACTGCCTCTTCTGGTGCAAACACATGACCAGGTCTATCCAGACGTCTGATCATAGTTTGGGGTGCCTTATTACGAAAATTTACCTGGTACATTGAGGACAAGGTAGCTAAAACATCAGCCATTTGATTCTCCTTTCATGGTAATGGGGGGATTGTGCTCGCCAAGACATCGTCTTGTGCCTACCTATCTTCATTCGGATGAGAATGAAGAAGTCCGAGCGCTTCTAGTTCGATAGAATAACCACAGATTGGTTAAGTTTTTTATGAGAGATGTTAGATTCGCGTTCCAGCAGTTAGGGTCGATGCCTGTTTGCGGTAGAATGGAAATATCGTGCTCTTTTCTGAAAATGATTCGATGAACAATCCCGAAGGATAAAAAGATTTGCATTTGGCTTGTGAGTTTTAGACATAAGTGAATTAAGTTAGTTTGGGACTCGTATTGCACTAAAGTCTATGACATATGAGCGAATACTTCGCAAGATCGACCCAAGACGGGACGTATGCAAAACACCCTAGACAAGATAAGGAGAGACTCACACTTATCACTTCCCATGTACTTAAGGCTCGTGAAGCACAATACTCGTCGTATTTATTAAGTGTTTTGATTTTGTTTTGAGATGAGAAGAAAGAGGACTCAAAGGTTGAAAAGAAAACAACTAAGAGAAACTAACTCCTAATGTATGTTGTCATGCACAATGGTCCTAAGGTTGGGATAGAAAGGGAACTCTACCTAATGTTAGCATGCAAAGAGATAGACCTAAGGTTAAGGTTTAAAAAGGACTATCTTAATTATTATCATGCAAAGATTGACCTAAAGTTAGGCTGAAGGGGAATAAGATGCATACACAATACTAACATCACACAACAAATAAATTAAAACATAAATTGAAAAAAGAAGTGCACTGATTAAAATCATGACGCGAATATGCGAATCATGGTCGCGTGCGCGAACAAGTGTGAAACCTACCACAACAAATTTAATCGAATATAATCATAACAATATTGGATCGTCAAAAATTAGCACAAATTAAAAAATACAAATTGCTACCGCGTAAGTGGTCATCGCAAATCGAATCAAGAAACAACAAGGTAATAAAAAATCACAAATTACAAATCGAGACGCTAATCGGTAAGCGCAAAAAGTGGATTGTTACTACGCTAAACCGTCAGACGCGTGTAAAATTGAAATACAAGGATAAATAAATATAGCACATCGCATATAAATCGATAAAAACCACCACTAGTTTGCTACACTTAACGTGATCATCGCAAGAGGGACCAAAAATGGCGCGGAAAGAGTAAAACAAAAGGAATTATAAAAGTGCTAATAAAATTAAAAATCAACAATATTGCTAACGCAAAAATGCGATCATCGCAATCGGATCCAAATTGTGAGGATATGAATTTATAAAAAAGAAACGCAAAGAAAGAGAAATTTTAAATGTGATAACATCTAAACAATATTGCTAACGCGAAAATGCGATCATCGCAATCGGATCGAACCCAAAATTAATGCCACGCATCATGCACACGAATATGCGAACATTGTATCGATATAATTCGATCTGAATAATCTTAAAAAATAATTAAAAAAAATTAACTATATATATATATATATATAAATATATATATATATATATATTCGTTAACATGTAAATTATTAAAATATTAGCAAAATATAAAGTTATATATTATATTTGTATAATAAAACGCGTGTCTAGTCTTGTATATTAGTACCATACATGTGCCATGATAAACTGGTACAAAAATTAGAATAAGAGACAAACCAAGTTCCGTTTCATGAATTTCATGTTTAATGTTTCTCCAGTCGTCCAAGTTCCGTTTCATATTCTTGGAGTTTTTCGAATAACGTAGTGGACGTCATTATCGATAGACTTTTCTTTTCGGAAATCGCCGTCACTTTCGGTTACCATTCTCTTGATAAATACCTAAGCACTTTAAGATTAAGTTCATCATTGTTTAGTGTCTTACCAAGTGCATTCAAGTGATTTGTCAAATGCATGAATCTTTTCTACAAGTCTAAGATAGATTCTCCTGGTTGCATTCTGAATATTTCTTCCTCTTAACTCAATGTATTTAATCTGGATCGTTTGACTTCGTCGGTTCCTTCGTGAGTTTCAACAAGAGTGTCCCAAATTTTCTTGGTCGTTGAACATGTTGAGATACAGAAGAATTCATCCATTCCAAGTGCACTTTGTAAGATATTTATCGCCTTTTTGTCATAGCGAACTTTCTTCTTATCATCATCATCCCATGATCCTTGCGGTTTTGATGAGCCGACTCCGTTGACCACCATTCTAGGAACAAATGGACCATTTTGGACAGCCTCCCATATTTCACTTCCTTGTGCTTCTAGATGTGCTTTCATGCGGATCTTCCAGAAGTTGAAATATTCGCCACAGAACAAAGGAGGCTTGTTGCTACTGCCACCGTCTTTGAATACAAGATTGTTATTTGCGGAAGTCATCTGGATCGAATAGGAACAGGTTACCTATAACCTGCTCTGATGCCAATTGTAACTTGAAAATGCGCCTAAGAGGGGGGTTGAATTAGGTTCTGAAAATTTATTTGCAATCTTTTATGGTTCTTGGTTCTTTTTCCGGTTATGATGTTAATGACTTGAAAGTAAAAGCAAAAAAGAAAAAGTGACACAAGGGATTTATAGTGGTTCCCCTCACACTCCGAGATTACTCCGCTCCCCTTTCAACACGAAAGGGATTTCACTATAGTTTAGAATTATTGCACAGCCTAATCACACCAATGGTGATGCCTACTATCTAATCTATAGGTAATCCAAGTGAATGAAGAACAATCATCTTCAAACACTTCACTTGTTTCCAACAATCCTGGATAACAAGGTAATACAAAAATGATCTTTGAGATAAGTTTGAAATCTTTGATAGAATGTTGTTATCAATCTTCACGATCGATCTTCTCCTTGAAACAAAAATTACTCAAAACAAATATACAAGTTTTCTTGAGAAAGGAAGCTGTGATAGTGTGAAAGTTTATTTAAAGGCTTCTTTCAAAAATGTTTTTGAACACTTAAAATGAAAATTGGAGGAATGAAGAAAAATGAGTAATTTGAATGATTTTGTTTCTTGAAGGTCAATTGGAATTTCAAAATTGATAGTAATTTATACTGATCAAAAACCTTTCCAAAAGGGTGTGATTTTGGGGCAGAAAAAAAACAGTCAGAAATAACACTGGTAACCAATGCACATTTTCATGAAAAACTGCTATTTTTGCTTGCTGGTTCAGTGTTAATCGGTTAACCAAATGGGTTAATCGGTTAACACCTTTCAACGTTCAAAAATATTCAAATTTTACACATGTTAATCGGTTAACCATATAGGCTAATCGGTTAACACTGTAACAAAATCACAAAATAATTAATTTTGAAATGTGTTATTCGGTTAACCAATGTGTTAATCGATTAACACCGAAGGTTTTTCAGAAAATAATTAATTTTAATAAGAGTGAGAAACTTAAAATAGTTTTAAAAGAGTTTGTGGTATATGTGAAGTGAAAAGTGATTTTATGAACACTTGTATAGATATTTTTAAGTAATATTTGTTATACCTTTGCTTTGAACATCATCGTTACTTGAAGTTTGTAATAGAAGCTTTGATCCATAGTAGACATATGCGAGAGTACTATCTTGATCTTTGATGTCCTTATTGTTTACTTGATTCTCTTACTTTTTGCACAGTGTATCTTGCGTAAAAAGCTTGTTCTTGTTGTCCTCATCAAAACATTAAAGGCCTTGAAGCTTGCTTCTACAGGAAATTTCACTAATGGAAGAAAAAAAAAAACAAATTCAAAGCCATAGTTGGGTTTCCATGCATTACGTGTATAGTTGAGTAAACTCGCGTTCAGGTACAAAATCAAAATGCAAAAAAAGTGATGTGCAAACTAACCAACAGCAAACTCATATTTTGAAAATGGAAAACAAAATCGATTGCCAACAGAGTAACAAATTCAATAACCAACAACTCATTAACAACTACAACAAACAATCATGACCATTTATAACCAAATAATCAGAGACACTGAATTTAAAAATTACAAAGAAACAATGATAAAACATCAACCTATTCTAGAAAACTAACACCAAATAAACAACAAAAAAGTTTTCGATCAGCTTCAAAAAACAAAATTGATGAACGATCTACAACAACAACAAATCATCGAATGCATTAACAATAATATTGCATTCACTAATTAAAAATAAAACATCACAAACCATAGATTTAGCCATAAAATTGACGATGTATGAAACCGAATTTTCATGTAAAAAAGAACTAATCAATGACGACTTTGGAGTAAAACAACCATGGAGATTTCGACGACCCCATAGAAATTAGAAGGTAGTGCAATTTGAAAATTTCGCATCACCACCTCGTCTCTATATATGAATACAGTGGTGCTTGGATTTTAGATGGGGATAAAATGGAAGAACGACGACAGATGAAAGAGATTAATGGAGAGGGAAAAACTCGCTCTTTTAAAAATATGTTACATTGTCCCAAATAAAACGTTATTTGAAATATGATTTTGTTATTGGTGTTTTTTAAAAGTGTTTTTATCTTATATTTTTAAAATTATTTTTTATGGTATTTTTTTAAAAAAATAATATAAGTTTTTTCAAATTTGTTGATCATAAAATTAAAAAAAAAAAAGTTTTAATAAAAGTTATTTAAAATTGTTATAAGTTCTTTCAAATTCTTTAAAAAATAATATAAGTTCTTTCAAATTTGTTTAATAGAATTTAAATAATTTTTCAAATATATATATCTAAAAAAATGAGTTTTATTAAAATGTTATTTAAAATAACTTTAAATTGTAACAGATTTTTAATTATTTAAAATAAAGTCGTAGTAGAAGATTAAAAAATGTCGTAACAAAATTTTAATTATTTAAAATAAAGTCATAGTAGAAGATTTTTTATTTTTTATTTAAAACTTTTTACACAAAACTAGTAAATGACTCGTACGTTCGCACGAGCCATGCTATGTTTAATTTTTTGTGAAATTTTTAGATTATTTAGTTTCTATATTTAAATGTGTAATTTCAGAACAAAAAATATACAGTTCTTTTTTTCTGTTATGAAAATTTTGATATTTCTTAATATTCATATTACTTAGATTACATGATTAGAGAAACATAAATATTAACCTCAACATCAAATTTGAAAATACTATAAGAACAATAAAATAACTTATTTTAAAATAAACATTTAAACACCTAAATGACATAGACAAAGTATCATAAACCATCATACATTACTTCCACTAATTATCCTTCTTTTCTTTCTGATCAGCTTAACATATACACCTCTAAAGGAGATCGATAATGAAAAATCAAGACATCACCAACCTTAAATTTTTTTAATTTTGTATACTCATGTCAACCACTTTCAAGATACATCTCAGTATGGAGTATTTTTCCTTTAACAATCTCACTGTCATAGAACGTCATTTCATCAAGTTCCATCAAGATTAGAACATTTCAGTCCGCACGTAGACCATTTCTAACAATCTCACCTGAAAAATGCTAAATAAAATTGAACAATTGAATGTTCAGTCAAATTTACACATAATCAAAATGTATGAAAAAAATTAAAAAGACAAACATGTAAATGCAATTCAATAGATCCGTGCGAATGCATGGGATAGCACAATATTATATATTTTGGACAAAAAGTATCTAATTTAAAAGGAATAAAGTACTTTATTTGATAAATAAAATGTATAATTATTAAATGAGTGAATTTATTTAAATTATAACCAATTTATATAATTTTAATGGGATATTTGATAAAAAAAAATAATAAAATGTATTTAAATACAATTATAAATTTGAAATAATTTATTTAGTTATAAAATAAATTATGCACAATTATCAAATAAACCCAATTGTATTAAATAATTATAGGGACCTGTGAGATGCAGAAAAAAACAGGTATTATACTGATAGTGACCCGTGAGATAAAAATATTTTTATTATTCTAAATTTTAATATTAATATATAATACTCAAATTTTTCTATTAAATATTTTATTATGATATTTATGTATAAATTCAGTCGTCCATATTATCCACCAACCATCTAATAGTTATAAATGTTTATCATTGAGGATGTTATTGTTGAGATAAAAAATAAACGATGTATTTAATAAAATTATTAGATTAACATGTGTACATAATTAATATATATATATATATATATATATATATATATATATATATATATATATATATATATATATATATATATATATATATATATATATAATCATTCCAGATAACGCTTGCATCCTCTGTCTTACTGCGGCTGCTGACACAGAGTTAGCCGATGCTTATTCCCCGGATATCGTCCTTTTTTCTTCTCCGGGAAAAGAAGTTCATGACCCGAGGGCCTCTACCTCCACGCGGCATTGCCCCGTCAGGCTTTCATCCATGAATCTAAAAGAAAGAATTGATGCTTGGAACGAGTGTATAACAAAAATTGTCGACATTCTTTGGGGATTTCTTGATTTATATATATATATATATATATATATATATATATATATATATATATATATATATATATATATATATATATATATATATATATATATATATATATATATAAAACTTCTTTTGGTGATATTTTGAATTCACAAAAAATGATAAATTTTTGTTTTTTATAAAAATATATGTAAATTATTTCCATCCTATCGCACTTATTTCGTTAGATTGATGTACTAAACGTCACAATATTTTATTGGACATATCTAATTTGTCGGTTGCAAAATTGTATTATAGACAAATAATATGCCTCATCCATGAAATAGGTTCCAAATTTAAATTGTATCTTTATTATTTAAAATTTTAATTTCTTTAACTTTATTTTTTTAATTTATTTGGAATTTAAAATTAACACGTGCTTTAACACCAAAACTTTACACATCAAAAGCGATTTTTGCATCATCAATGTTAACTCTAATATGCCAAATTTAGTCCTTGTTCCTTATATACATATTAAAATTTACACTAAAAAAGTCTAATTGATCGTATATTGCTTAAAACAAATACCAAACATTATCATGCCTATCATAATTATTTATACATTGAATCAAGAAAACTAGTTGAGGCACCTTGTTCTTCAGCATAGGATTATCAGCATTTGTATTGATCATTATCACTGTCATGACAGTTACGCATTAATCAAGCA
The DNA here is from genome assembly GCA_963859935.3 of Lathyrus sativus. Lineage (NCBI taxonomy): Eukaryota > Viridiplantae > Streptophyta > Magnoliopsida > Fabales > Fabaceae > Lathyrus > Lathyrus sativus. Next base: position 920,863,756 of record OZ012735.1, read on the forward strand.
TACTTTCAGCAAATAACATTTAGCTTTTCCCATTACTGGACTGGCTCTGACATATGGTGTGAATTTAAATGTTCGGTTATCCCGTTAGATACTTAGCTTTTGCAAACTTTATAAGAAAATTATAACAAAATACAGTTACCAATATAACTTTTGCTTCAATGAAAGAGCTTATATAATCAATTCTAAATTGACAACAACAAAAAAGTTAAACAACTATACATGTTAAAGTTGTATTGATTAAAGCATTAGACGGTTAAGCTTTGACATTTAATGGTTAATAGTCAAATTGTTAAATTTTGGATCGAACTCTAACTCTGTTGAGTAATAACTTTCATGTGTTTCGACAGAAGATAAGTATGAAATCGAAACTGGGTCACATGCTGATGTCGAAGGATTACATACTGTAGTTGAAGGTAATTCTAATATGTAATGTCGAAATATATTGTTGACTTATTATGTCGAATTGGTCTTTGTGTTAAGGATCCAATTGTTTAGTTAGCTTGGATTTCAAGTTATATATATATATATATATATATATATATATATATATATATATATATATATATATATATATATATATATATATATATATATATATATATATATATATATATATATATATATATATATATATATATATATATATATATATATATATATATATATATATATATATATATATAATAGATCACTCATGTTGTTGAGTGAGGGCAATTGTAATATTCATTTGTAATCATTTGTAAACCCTTATGAGAAAGTGAATAGTAAACAATTTGCTATAATCCTTCTTCTTCTTTCTTCTTTATTCTTTTTTTCTTTCTCTCTTTGTTCTAACCGTTTCATTGTTCACCCAAGAACTCTGTTTCTCAATCTTGATTTGTTGAAAGGTATCGTTTGTGATCACAACAAACTGATGCGGTGAGTATGGAGAAGATGTCGTCAACAAAGTTTAAAGTTGAGAATTTCACGGGAGTTAATGATTTCGGTTTATGGCGTTTGAAGATGTGAGTCCTTCTTGTTCAACAGGGTTTGCTAGAAGCGTTAAAGAGAGGAGATGTCATTGATTCCGCACTGGCGGAGAAGGAAAAGACAACGTTGATCGAGAAAGCCCACGACGCAATTGTTCTGAGTCTTAGTGATAAAGTTCTCAGGCAGGTTTCGAAGGAGAAGACGACGGTTGGTGTTTGGATGAAACTCGAAGGATTGTATATGACAAAATCCTTGATGAATCGTTTGTACTTGAAGCAGGCTTTGTATTCGTTCAAGATGACTGAATATAAGCGTTGACGAAGCAGATGGATACGTTCAACAAGCTGATTCTTGATCTTGAAAATATTGATGTTACCATCAATGATGAAGATCAAGCGTTGTTATTGTTGTGTTCTTTACCAAAATCGCATGCTCACTTCAAAGAAACCATCTTGTATGGAAGAGAGTCTCTGACCTTTGAAGAAATTCAAGCAGCCTTGTATTTGAAGGATTTGAACAAAAGAAAGAAGCAGAAACCATCATTATCAGTTGGCGAAGGGTTGTCCGTAAAGGGGAAATCGCCAAAGAAAGATGGTAGGTTTGAGAAGAAGAAAGGTAAAACTCAGTAGAAGTCTTATGGTGGTGATATTTCTGAGATTAAGTGTTACCACTGTAAGAAGGAGGGTCACGCAAGAAATATGTGCCCTAAGCACCTGAATAATCATGGAGGTAAGGACAATGGAAATGCAACTATTGTGCAAAACGATATGAATCATCTGATGTCTTTGTGGTGTCGAGTAGCAACTCTTGCAAAGAGTAGATTATGGATTCTGGATGTACTTGGCATATGACTCCAAACAAGAATGTGTTTGAAGAATTATGTGATCAAGATGGTGGATCAGTGTTGTTAGGAAACAATAAAGCTTGCAAGATTGCAGGTATTGGATTTGTTAGATTCAAGCTCCATGATGAGTCAATAAGGTTATTGATTGAGGTTAGGTATGTACCTGACTTTAAGAGGAATTTGATTTATCTTGGTGAATTCGACAAGAAAGGATATGTCTTCAAAGGAGAGCAAGGTATCTTGAAAGTCATGAAGGGGTCGAAGGAAGTCTTGAGAGGCGTGAAGAAACAAGGTTTGTATACCCTTGAGGCTGGGGTTGTAAGTGGTTCAACAGATTTTGCATCCACGAAACCTGTGTCGAAGACAAATTTATGGCACATGAGATTGGGCCGAAAGAGGCCTGGTCGAACTGGGGAAACAGAACCTGCTAGGTGGTGACAAAGTTGAGAAGTTGGAGTTTTGTGAACCTTGTGTGTTTGTTAAATCTTATAGGGCGAGGTTTAACAAAGGTAAACAAATAACATGTGGTTCCCTTGATTACATCCATGCTGATCTTTGGGGGCCTACAAGGAATCATTCACATGCAGGTGCAAGGTATTTTCTATCCATAGTTGATTACTATTCTAGAAAGTTATGGGTATTCATTCAGAAGACTAAGGATGAAGCTTTTGAAATTTTCAAAATTTGGAAGGTTCTGGTCAAAACTCAAACTGGAAGAAAGGTCAAGAGGTTGAGAATCGACAATGGCCTCGAGTTCTGCAATGAAGCGTTCGACAATTACTATATTGAGTCTGAGATTGTAAGGCATAAGACTATAGCAGGTACTCCTCAACAAAATGGCTTAGCTGAGAGATTCAATCAAACAATTCTTGAAAGAGTTAGATGCATGTTGTTTAGTGCTGGATTGAAGAAGGTGTTTTGGGCGGAGGCTGTTTCGACAGCAGCTTATCTAATAAATAGATGTTCCTTAACTACCTTAGGAATGAAGACACTTGAAGAAGTTTGGTTGGGTCAAGCACCTGATCTCGACAAACTGAAAGTATTTGGATGTTTAGTCTATGCTCACATTAGGCAAGACAAGGTCGAACCTAGAGATTTAAGATGCATGTTCCTTGGATATCCTGAGGGAGTCAAAGGTTATAGGTTGTGGTGCCTAGAACCAGGTCACAGAAGATGTATCAGAAGTGGTGATGTAGTTTTCAATGAAGTCTAGATGGCGTTCAAGAAAACTGGTGATGTTGGTCGAAGTGAAGAAATCTCTGAAGAGGAGATGGAACAGGTAGAGATTCCTGTTGAGGTGGAGCATAGTGATGTTGAAGTGTATAACCCAGATGAAGTCGAAGAACAAGAGCAAGATGTTGAAGAGACTGAAGAAACTTTCAATGAATACCTACTAGCAAGAGATGGGTCAAGAAGAGTCATCAAGCCACCTCAGAGACTTGGTTATGTAGATCTTATAGCTTTTGACTTAATCTCTGCAAGTGGGGTACTTGAGGAAGAACCTAAAGATTACAAGGAAGCTATAAGGAGTCGAAATAAGACAGAATGGCGAAAAGCTATAGATGATGAGATGAAATATCTTCATGATAATAACACTTGGGAGCTGATAGAGAAACCTGCAGGAGCAAGGTTAGTTAGTTGTAAGTGGGTTTTCAAGGCAAAGAAGGAATTGAATAAGTGATGTCGAAGCGCTTTAAGGCAAGACTGGTTGCTAGGGGGTTCACTCAGAAAGAAGGTGTCGACTTTAATGATGTGTTCTCACCTTGTAAAGCATATATCCATTAGAATGTTGTTGGCCATGGTGGCAAAGTTCGACTTAGAATTTGAGCAAATGGATGTGAAGACAACATTTATGTATGGTGACCTAGACGAAACGATCCTGATGCGTCAACCTGAAGGGTATGAAGAAAAGGATAAGGAAGATTATGTGTGCAAATTGAATAGGTCTTTGTATGGATTGAAACAATCTCATCGACAGTGAAACATGAGATTCGACAAGTTCATGACACACATTGGTTTCACTAGGAGCCAGTTCGATCATTGTGTTTACTTCATATTTCGACTTGGAAATTCACTTGTTATTTTGTTGCTTTATGTGGATGATATCATCATAGGTAGAAACAGTGTCGAGGATGTAATGGAGGTGAAGGTTGAACTCAACAAGGAGTTCGAAATGAAGAATCTGGGAGCTGCCACCAGAATTCTTAGGATTGTCATCCGGAGAGATAGAAAGCAGTCGAAGTTGTGCTTATCTCAAGAGACATTCCTACGGAAGCTTCTCGACAAGTTTGATATGTCGAATTCAAATTTTGTTGTGACTCCAACAAATCCTCAGTTTAAGCTTAGTAGTACTCAAAGTTTGAGTACTGAAGTTGAAAGAATCTATATGAGTAGCATTCCATATGCTAGTGTAGTAGGTTCTTTGATGTATGATATGATATGTACAAGGCCAGACATAACGTATGGTGTGAGCCTTGTAAGCAGGTATATGGCCAATCCTGGAAAGGCGCACTAGCAAGTTGTAAAGTGGATTCTTAGGTACATAAATGGGTCTCTGAAAAGAGTCTTGATTTATGGTGGAGCATGTGGTGGTGATAACATAGTCGAAATCGAATGATTTGCCGACTCTGATTTTACAAGTTGTATGGATTCCATAAAGTCTATTTCTGGATATGTGTTCACTATGTTTGGCAAAACAATCAGTTGGAATGCAACACTTCAGAAGATTGTTGTCTTATCAACCACTGAAGCAGAATATATTGCCCTCACTGAAGCTGTGAAAGAAGCATTGTGGATTGAAGGTTTTGCAAATGAGCTAAAACTTCAAGGTCGAAGTATCACTGTTAAATGTGATAGTCAAAGTGCAATACACCTGTCAAAGAACTCAGTCTATCATGAGCGAACCAAACACATCGATGCAAGGCTGCACTTCGTAAGAGAGATGATTGAGCGTGGTGAAGTCCAGGTGCTGAAGGTTTCGACTGATGACAATGTTGCTGATATGATCACCAAGATGTTGCCAAGTTGCAAGTTTTTCCACTGTATGCAGTTGATAAAGCTGCATGATGAAAGCTAATTTATTCCCTATTGTTGTAGAGTTAGATCCAAGGTGGAGATTTGTGAGATTTTGGGTCGAACTCTAGCTCTGTCGAGGAATAGCTTTCATGTGTTTCGACAGGAGACGAGCATGAAGTCGAAGCTGGGTCACATGTTGATGTCGAGGAAAAGAGTCTTGATTTATGGTGGAGCATGTGCTGGTGTCAAAATATATTGTTGATTTATTATGTCAAATTAGGCCTTGTGTTAAGGATCCTATTGTTTAATTCGCTTGGATTGCAAGTTATCTAGTTAGTCTAATATAGGCTAGATCACTTAGGTTGTTGTGTGAGGCCAATTGTGATATTTATTTGTAATCATTTATAAATCCTTATGAGAGTGAATAGTAAACAATTTGTCCTAATCCTTCTTCTTCTTTCTTCTTTATCTTTTTTTCTTTCTCTCTTTGTTCTAACCATTTCATTGTTCACCCAAGAACTCCGCTTCTCAATCTTGATTTATTAAAAAGTATTTTTTGTGATCACAACACAAATGTAAATATCTTTATTGGTAAGGCTAAATGAATCACGGCTTCGATATATTGACTTGTTATGTAAATCAATGTTGCTATAATTTTGAAACTCCTATAACATGATTCAATTTCAGTCTCTTTGTAGCAGATCACTACGCATATTAACTACTAGATCACAATGCATATTAACTAACATATCACTATGCATACTTTAATGATAAAATTACACTAAACTCCAAGTAGATGGTCTTGTGTAGTTGAACAATACCTGAAAGATCCAAAACTAAATTACAAAGGCATTACATCATGTAGACAAACGCATGTTATAGTAGTTTATGAGACAAACAAAGATAAAAGCTTTGGAGTTTGATCCTAGAGTAACTAACGTAGGCAAAAACATGATTAACTTTAAAGAAACATTATTATACATAATAAGCCACTCAAAAAGGTGGAGGAAAAAACTACAGTTATTATAAAGTTAATTACTATACCTAGTGAATTTTTTCACTATCACCAGCTGCTCAATATGTGAAAACCTATTATTCTCATGTAGTTATTCTTTTTCAACGTGCCTGGGCAGAACAATTTCAAAACGGTTGTTTAGCTCACTTCTATTATCACCAATACTTGCCATTTTAAACAATTCAGATGGCAGGGGCTGCAAAGAAATAAGCATATTCAACGAGAGAAAAATAATCATATTCAATACTAAGAATTGAGACATAAATTATAACGGTGTGAAATATAAAAGTTAATGTTAAATGTAATTCATAGTGTGTCGAAATCAAAATAGCAAGGAAGTAGTCAAAGTCTAAGTCAAGTGTCGAAGTGTCGAAGCTTTCAGTGTGTCGAAACAGTTTGTTTTGACACATATTTGTTTTGATGAGATTTGATATGATTTAGATTAGATTTGATTTTGAGTATTTTGGACCTTTTATGTTTTGGGTTTTTGTAAACCTAAAACTATAAATAGGTGTCTTGCTTTGTAATCAAATAGAACAGATTTCACAGTTGCAAAGTTTAGCAAGTGAAAGTTCAATAGTAATCAGAAATCCAACAGTTTGTGGGTAACACAATTTTCTCCAAATATTTCTTCTCTCATTCTTCTCTTTCTTGTTGTTTGTTTGTTATTCTTCTTCTCTTTTGTTGTTCTTGATAACTCTTTACTTGTTATCACTATTACTATCATATTGTGGGTTTGCTCATCAATCTTGAGATCAAGATTGAAGGAAATTCTTCATAGGGTGTGATGTGAATTTCCAACAGCTGGTATCAGAGCTCCGGTTGAGAGATTCAAGGAAGGAAGATAGTGATGGAGATGAACTATCCGAACGACAACTTTCCGGCGACCCTGCCAATTCTCAAAAAAGACAATTGTGAGAATTGGTGCAAGCAGATTAAGGTGATTTTTTGTTATCAAGATCTTTGGGATCTTGTGAAGGACGGAGTAACATCGCTTGGGGAGAACGCAACGGAGGCAGAAAAGGCTGCGCACAAAGAATTGAAGAAGAAGGATTATAAAGCACCCTTTATAATTCATCAGTGTTAATCCTGATAACTTTGAAAAGGTTAGTGATGTTGATTCAGCAAAGAAGCACAGGAGATTCTTGAAAAGTCGTTTGGAGGCACAGATAAGGTGAAAGTGGTGAGGTTACAAACTCACAAGAGAACCTATGAGTTGCTTCAGATGGAAGACAACGAAAGCATTACAGATTTCTTCACCAGAGTTACAAAGTTGGTGAATCAAATCAAAATATGTGGAGAAGCGCTGACGACGAAAGCAGTTGTCTCAAAGATTTTGAGATCGTTGGCTCCAAAATCTGACCATGTGGTAGTTGTCATAGAAGAGTCGAAAGATCTATCAGTGTTGACGAAGGAAGAGCTTCAAGGGACTCTTGATTCTCATGAACAGAGGATGGTTAAGAGAGTTGCAGGAAAGTCGAAAGATATGGCTTTGCAGGCAGTCAGAAAAGGAAAGAAAATGCAAAGGTAGCTGGAATGGCAACAAAGTAGGAAACCAGTCGAATCAGAAGAAACCTTAGAACTAAGGCAACCAAAGAGATGATGTTGCAGATAAAGGAAGAAATGGTGGTCGAAAGACAGAAAAAAGCCACATTCAATGTTTCAATTGCCAGAAGTATGGTCATTATGTTAGTGATTATCCAGAAAGGAAGAGAAATCAAGAGACTGATGCAAAGCTGGTGAAACATGAAGAAGAAGAAACGTTGCTAATGGTCACAACAAAAGATGAAGAAAGATTCCAAGATCAGTGGTACTTGAACTCAGGATGCTCATCACACATGACTGGAAGGAAAGATCGGTTTGTCAACATGAAGCCATCGTCAAAGAACACAGTGAAGTTTGCAAATGACAACACTCTAGCAGCTGAAGGTGTTGGTGATGTTATGATTATGAGGAAAGATGGCAAAAGGTCAACAATCTCCGATGTGTTGTACATACCAGGCATGAAGAGTAATTTGCTCAGTATAGGGAAGCTTGTCGAAAAGAACTACAAGGTAGTTTTCGAAGACAAGATGATGAGAGTTCTCGACGCAGGTGGTAGATTAATCTTGAAGGCTCCAATGTCTCAGAATAAGACCTTCAAGATTGAACTAAATGTGATGGAGCACAAGTGTCTAGCAACTACAGCCAATAGAGATGAGTGGTTATGGAATTTTCGACTAGGTCATCTCAACTTTAATGACATCATAGAACTGAAGAGAAGAAATATGGTTTCAGGATTACCAGAAATCGACATTCCAAGGGAAGTCTGTGAAGAGTGTGTTCAGTCGAAACAACACAAGAATAGCTTCAACAAATATGCAGAAAGGAAGTCGAAGGCAATACTTGAAATCATATACTTTGATGTATGTGGTCCAATCCAGGTGGATTCGATTGGTGGTAATAGATGATTTGTCACGTTTATAGATGATTATAGTCGAAAGTTGTGGACTTACCTCATCAAGAAGAAAAGTGATGTGATTGAGGTATTTTCTAGATTCAAGTCCATGGTCGAAAGCTGAAAATTTTGAGGACTGATGGTGGTGGAAAGTATGTGTCGAAAGAGTTCGATACACTATGTGTAAAAGAAGGGATTATGCATGAGGTAGTGCCACCCTACACTCCACGGCAAAATGGGATTGCAGAACACAAGAACAGAACCATCATGAATATGGTGAGAAGTATGTTGAATGGAAAGCATCTACCCAAAGAATTATGGGGAGGAGCAGTTTCGACAGCAACATATATATTGAACAGATGTCCGACGAAGAAGCTTGAAGGAATCACACCAGAAGAATGTTGGTCTGGTGTCAAGCCTAGTCTCAGTCACTTAAAGGTGTTTGGATCTATAGCACATAGACATGTGCCAGATCAGTTGAGAAGGAAGCTTGATGATAAGTCGAATCAGATGATCTTGATATGGTATCATTCGACGGGAGGTTACAAGCTGTTCGACCCAGTGAATAAGCAGGTAGTGATCAGCAGGGACGTGATCATAGATGAGCTTAAAGAATGGGATTGGACTGAGAATGCCAAGAAGGATTCAGTGAGAATCTCTTGTGAAGAACCAACCACTGAAGTCGAAATAGAAGTTCGACAGGAACCAGTTGCAGATGAAGCGGGTTCAAGCAGACCTCGACGAACAAGACACATGCCTGCAAGGTTGCAAGAATGTGTAATTACATCAGATGATGTAGTCGATGAAGAGGGTGAGCTGGTACTTTATGCTTTCTACGCAAATGTCGAACCAGACAATGCAGTTGAGGCATTGAAATATTTTAAGTGGGTGAAAGCAATGACTGAAGAGTTGGAGTCCATCGAAGTCAATGATACCTGGTCAGTTGTCGAATTTCCGCAAGGCAAGAAGGCAATTGATGTGAAGTGGGTTTACAAGGTGAAGGTAAATCCTAAAGGAGAAGTAACTCGACACAAGGCGAGACTTGTGGCGAAAGGATTTCTTCAGAAGGAAAGAATCGACTTCGATGAAGTATTCGCACCTATTGCCAGAATCGAAACAATCAGGTTGATTGTTGGTCTAGCAAATATGAACAACTGGCACACATGTCAGATGGACGTGAAGTGTGCATTCCTTAATGGCCCCTTAGACGAAGAAGTTTATGTTGCACAACCAACTGGGTTTGTGAAACAAGGCGAATAAAGAAAGGTGTACATGCTTCATAAAACCCTGTATGGACTTAAGCAAGCTCCAAGAGCTTGGAATACGAAAATCGACATCTTCTTAATGAAGAAGGAATTTGTGAAGTGTACAACTGAGCATGGAGTATATATAAGAAGAAGCAATGGCGAATTGCTTATACTATGTCTCTATGTTGATGATTTGTTGATAATAGGGAGTTGCAAGTAGGAGATCGAAGATTTCAAACATGACCTGAGTAAGGAGTTTGAAATGTCAGACTTGGGAAATCTCTCATATTTCCTTGGCATCGAATTCTACAAGACAAGTAGAGGTTTGATGATGCACCGAAGAAGATATGCAGGCGAAATACTCAAGAGATTTGAGATGCAAGATTGCAACCAAACTTCGACTCCAGCTGAGCCCAGATTGCAACTGTCGAAGGATTCAAATGAAGATGATGTCGACCCAACCCAATACAGAAGAATTATTGGGTCACTTAGATACCTTTGTCACACAAGGCCTGACTTAGCATACAGTGTTGGTATGGTAAGTAGATTTATGCAGAAGCCAAAGGTATCACACCTAGCAGCGGCGAAGAGGATACTGAGGTATCTGAAAGGAACTCTCGACTATGGTATTTTGTTTCCAGCAGCTGATGAAGGAAAAGAATGCAAGTTAGTGGGATACACAGACTCCAGTTTGTGTAGTGATGTTGAGGATCGAAAATCCACAGCTGGGTATGTGTTTATGTTAGGTGGTGCACCAGTTGCTTGGAATTCGAGAAAGGAACCAGTAGTGGCATTGTCATCATGCGAAGCAGAATATATAGCTGCTTCTCTTTGTGCATGTCAAGCAACTTGGATGGTGAATTTGGTCGAAGAAATCACAAGGAAGAATCATGGAGCAATTACCATGAAGATAGACAGCATGTCAGCTATCAACTTGGTGAAGAATCCAATAGCTCATGGTTAAAGCAACCACATCGAAATAAGGTTCCATTATCTTCGAGAGCAGGTAGCAGAAGGGAAGATGAAGTTGGAACACTGCAGAACTGAGAATCAGATTGCAGATATCATGACGAAGGGAGTGCAGGTCGAAGCCTTCAGAAGACTAAGAGCCATGATGAATGTATACAGTTTAGACACAATGAATTAGGTGGTGTGTTAAATGTAATTCATAGTATGTCGAAGTCAAAATAGCAAGGAAGCAGTCGAAGTCTAAGTCAAATGTCGAAGTGTCGAAGCTTTCAATGTGTCGAAACAGTTTATTTTAACACATATTTGTTTTGATGAGATTTGATATGATTTAGATTAGATTTGATTTTGAGTATTTTGGGCCTTTTATGTTTTGGGCTTTTGTAAACCTAAAACTATAAATAGGTGCCTTTCTTTGTAATCAAATAGAACAGATTTCACAGTTGCAGAGTTTAACAAGTGAAAGTTCAATAGTAATCAGAAATCTCACAGTTTGTGGGTAACACAATTTTCTCCAATTATTTCTTCTCTCATTCTTCTCTTTCTTGCTGTTGTTTTTTATTCTTCTTCTCTTTTGTTGTTCTTGATAACTCATTTACTATCATATTGTGGGTTTGTTCATCAATCTTGAGATCAAGATTGAAGGAGATTCTTCATAGGGTGTTAACTACTTGCTTGAGTAAAAATGACCAAAGCATATATTACTATGCAAAATGAGTGCAACTTACAAAAAGATAAGTTAAAGCAATCATAATTTCCAAAAATAAAATTAATCTAAATACAACTATACAATACTATGAGTTCTTATTCTGCTTGCAAAATGAAACATTAATGAAATTCTATTTCCAACACTCTCATCGAACCCCCGAACTCTCCTTACTATCATCAATCTTAAAATACAATTGCCATAATATCATGCAAAGTATAAATAACAATTTCATTATTGTAATGAAATTAAACAATGGCTCACCTGCTTATGGTTTTTCCCATCATTAAATGAGATTAGAACAATGCATGCAGGCTTGAAAGCTCCAAGAAGATAATTCTATGATTTCACAAACACAACCAAATCAAGTGAATCAAGGTCAGAATTGATAAAAACCAAATACATGTTCCTGAAAAAAGAATATCATCTTGTCGCAGTGAGAATCAGATATCAAGCTATTGTATTAACTTGAATCACAAATCATAAAACATCACCACCGATCTTTAATTTATCTGAGGGAAGGAGAAAGGAAAGAATAATCCATAAATAAAATGCAAATTAAAAAGTAAGGCCTAAAGCTAAGCAAAGAGAGATCAAAGGTACGGGGATTGGTTATACCTAGGGAAGGTGTTAGCATCATAAGTATCTGTAGTACTCTACAGGAACTTCTTGTTAGTATTTGTGTTATGCTAAAGTGTTTGCTAAGAGAAAAGTGTTAAGGTAAAGATCAAAGTATATACAAAGTATGTACAAAGTATGCTCGCCAAGACATCGCATCTCGTGCCTATGTATCCTGACAGGAATGGAATCAGAGCAACCGTAGTTCCCCTCAATAGGGGTGAGGAACTCTTGACTATGGTCAAGGTTCCAAGGGGGAAGTAAGTTTCTGCGGTGAGACACCTAAATAGAGTGTGACGACTCTAAACCTAAGGCTAGGTTAAATGGGAAAAGAAATGTCCACGGCAAGACGCTCACATAGAATACGGTGACTCTAATCCTAAGGTTAGGATAAAAGGGTAAGAACCTAAAGGTTAGGCTAAGCTAAATATGACATGATAGTCAACAAGTATGATCATTTTCTTTGGAATGAGACAGAGGCAATTGAGGGACAAATAGATGAACCTCAAGTACAAGTGTAAGAGGAATAGCAATATATATACAGTAAACGCTCAGACAAATCAAGCACTCAAGAAATAGGACATCACAGGGACCAAAACTCAATATAGAAATAAATAATAAATTCAAATCAACAAATAAAATTCTAGAATAAATTCTCAACAAGAAAATAATATACATATCATTTTTTCAATTTTAGATATTATCATAAGCAGTTAACAAACTAAACAAAGGAAAATAACAATTTCATACAAATAATTAAAAATATTTTTGGTTATTTTTTAATGTTATGAAAAGGAAAATAAATAAAAAATCAAAAGGTTAATAAATAGTTAACTCTAAAACTATATATTTAAAACTAAACAAAACATTAATGATTAAATTAAAGCAACTAATTAAACAAAATAAGGCTTACTAAACATAAAAATACAAAAAAATAGTAGAGACAAACAAGAAAATGAGCCAAGAGTGGGGTGTTTTGCAAGAAATAAGCTCAATAGATATGTTGGGCGGATAGACTGGTCGGGTCAGACGGATTGGACTCGGATCCGGTTCGTTTGGAGCTGCTTAGAACAAAACCGAAGTGGGATGAAACCCTATCAAATGTGTTTGTCATCACTCTCTCTTTTTCCAATTGCAAAAAAGAGAACCTTGAAACAAAACTCTCTTTACATTCTCCCAATCACTCGATTTCTAAACCCAAAACAAATCATGTTCTCATTTTACCAAACTCATCTTTTAGTTTCAAAATCAACAAGCAGTTCAAAAAAAAACAATTTGTTTCGATAAAAGCTTCATATAAGTTTCGAAAATCATCAATCGGTTTTGAAAAGTCATTGACTCAGTTTTGAAAATCCTCAATCTGGTTTCGAAAAGTGATTGACTCAGTTTTGAAAATCAACAATCTGGTTCCGAATATCCTCAATCGTTTCGAGAGCCACACTATCAATTTTTGAAAGAAGATCTCTACTTCAGTTTTCGCTTTAGAGTCGAAAGTGAGATTATGACACATATGATTGAAAGGAACACGAGAGTATGATTGGAGTTCATCAACACATCAGTAGAGACGCAAAAGCAATAACAAGGGGTGAGGTTTCAGAGTTTTATGCAATAACATCAACAAGTTCAGAAAAAAGGAGTAATGGAATGATCTTGGCTTACTCTGAAGTGCAGACAAGCTGGTAATGTTACTCAACAAAATTTCTCCATTTTTTCTTTTCTTGCAGTTCTAGTGAGAATGTGTGATCTGTTTGCTTCTCCTTCTGCTCAATACTGGTTTTTTGAGATGTTATGAATCAATAGTTGTGTTCTTACAGGTTGCAAAAAATGATGTGGTACGTTGATGTTCACTGCGAAACGGTGGTGCGTGTTTTATTTTTACGGTTCACAAGCGAAAAATGTTGCCAGGATTGAAAATAAGGTGATGATAAGTTAAGGATCGTTCTCCACATGAAAATCCCTTTCCTTCTTACTCCCCCTTCTCTTTCTTTAAAAACAAATAAGACCTATCCTTTTGATGAAGAGTTGCTTTCGTGTAGTTTTTTGGGAGAGGTTATGCAGCAGTTTGGAGTAGTTTATTTATTACCCTTGTTGCTGCAGGTTTTAGGTCAGAATGTAGCAATGTTTGGCATGATAGAGGAACAGGTTTTGGTCAAAGTTGCAAGTTGTATTGGAATGTATGGTGTAGCAAAGTTTTGAGATTTTTGACCTATATACCCTAGTTTGAAACCCTAAATACCAAAACACCCCAGTTTGAAATATATTTACGCGCATACCCTACTTTTGGAAGAGTTCGTCCAACAGAAGGACGAACTAGGGAAAAGCGTTGAAGACGTTCGTCCAATGAAGTGGCGAACTTGTAGAAAATTCCAGCCTGAGTGAGTTCGCCCATTGAAAGGGCGAACGTGTGAAGGTTTTATTTTTATTTTTTGTTTTTTAATTTTTTCAGATTTTCAAATAAATATATTTAATCTTTTTAAATACATTAATTTCAAATATATTAAATACTTCTAATATATCTAATTAATTTTGGAAAAAATTATTTAATATAAAACATATAAAAATTTTGTATAAAAATTAATAAAGTAGAATTTTTAATAAATTAGGAGTATTTTATTTTTGATTAAATTAATCTACTATTTAACATGTGAAAACTATTTAATATAAAACATATAAAATCTATTTAATTAAATTAATAAAAAATATATTTAATTAATTTAAAAAAAAACTATTTAATATAAAACATATAAAATCTGTTGAATTAATTTTATAATAAACGTATTTAATTAATTGATCAAATAATTGACAAGAATAAAATTTCAAGATTTAATAGTTACAAAAAAATTGATTACTTAAATATACATATCATTGAAGATGACCCCCAATTCCACACCTAGGGGCCCTTCTCTGTCGGTGTCCTCTCCCCAAACGCTCGTTTGCAGATGACTGAGACGAGTCGGAAGACAAATCTTCATTGTGATGTGTTGTCGGGGGGTTTGTCTGCCTTGTAGAGGGTCCTGATTCATCATCTAGAATATCTTCGATGTTAAAATCTGGCATCTGCATCAGTTGCTCCTCTGTCAGTAAGAATTGTTGGAATGAATGTGTTGGTTGTGGTGGCTGTGGGTAGGTTTCGGCTTGGGTTTGTTGAACGGTTGGGATGTAGACGTCATCAGGCGTGAAGGCGGGTTGTGAGAAGGTAGTGTTGAAGGTAGGATTTGTAGGATATTGGAAATAAGGGTTGCTCTGGTCAAAGTTGGGGGTTGTGCATGGGGTGAACTGTTTGGGTGGTCGGAGGTAGGGTTGGGGCTGATATTGTTGGGTGAACTGGGGGAAGTTATAGTTATGTTGAGCTGACGAGGATGGGTACCCCCAAAATTGAGAGGTGGTGGTTGGTGGGGCATCCGGATGCATTGATGTGGCAGTTGGTTGTGTCGATGATGATGTTTGGTCAGTTACCTACAATTGAGGTGTATGTCAAACTACAACACAATCCCGAAACATTGCAAACTCAGGAGACCCAGTCACACTGGTACGGGATGAGCCAAACATCCGACGACGAACCAACCCAAAACAATTTACCTTTCATACCAGATGAGGAGGTTGGAGAATCAAGTGATGACGATATTTATGAGGAGCTCAGGATGCAAGATATTTTTGGTGACAGTGGTGACGAAGACAATGAAGACGAAGATATAGTTGTCCCGTCTACGCAACCGATCCGCGCACAACCTGTAAGTTTGTATAACCCGCCGACACACATGCAAAATATTGATATTGAAGATGACGACACAACCTCCGTGTTTGGAAGTGCTATTCAAAACCATATAGGTGATGAAATAGAGATCAGTATGGAGTTTGAAAACAAGGAAGCCTGTGTTCTCGCTCTGCAGCATTGGCACATAACACACTGTGTGGATTATTGGGTGTATCAGTCCGACAATGAACGATATGTCATTCAGTGTAAGAAACAAGACTGCAGGTTCAAGTGCAGAGCTTCATTTAGACGAAGGAACTCAAAATGGATGATCGGTAAGCTGTCTGGGTCTCACACATGCACTACGACGTCGATGGCACAAGACCATAGGAAGCTCAGTTCAGAAATGGTTTGCCATAACATCAGAGAACTTGTCAACAGCGACGCCTCACTTAAGCTAAAAGTGATTGTTGCCCATATTCTAGAAAAATACGGGTACATCATATCTTACCGGAAGGCGTGGATCGCTAAGTGCAAGGCGGTAGAGTCGCTTTATGGCAATTGGGAAACATCGTACAACGACCTACCGCAGTGGATACTGGTAATGAAAACCTTTCTTCCAGGAACCATTATAGATTTGCAAACCCTACCTGCAACATCAAGTGATGGTTCCCAAAACTCCGGAAAACGAATATTCCATCGTCTGTTTTGGGCATTTCGTCCGTGTATACGTGGTTTCGCCTACTGTAAGCCCATTGTGCAAGTAGACGGGATATGGTTGTACGGCAAGTACAGAGGAACTCTATTGACGGCGGTGGCACAGGATGGCAACACAAATATTTTCCCAGTGGCATTCGCATTGGTCGAAGGAGAAACAAAGGAAGCTTGGAGTTTTTTTCTGAGGAACCTACGATTACACGTGACACCACAACCAAATTTATGTCTAATATCTGATAGACATGAATCGATAAAAAGTGCATACAACAATCCTGAAAACGGTTGGCAACATCCCCCCTCTTCACATGTCTACTGCATAAGACACATTGCTCAGAACTTCATGCGCGAGATTAAGGACAAGGTTCTACGCAAAACACTTGTTAACATGGGTAACGAAATAAATACCGCTTATCTAAAATTTTGTGGCACGTTTTTATCATTTTTTCTCACACAATTCTTGATACAGGTTACGCATTGACGGAGGCTTCATTTAATTATTATCGCGGAGAAATCAGAAGATCCAACACTGAGGCTTTAAATTGGATAGACAATATTCCTAGGGAGAAGTGGGCTAGAGCATTTGACAGAGGGCAACGTTGGGGACATATGACATCTAACTTAACAGAAGCAATAAACTTTGTACTAAAGGCCATGAGAAACCTTCCCATCACGGCATTGGTCCAGTCTACATATTATCGAATGGGTTCACTATTTGGTAAACGAGGACACAAATGGACCAAGATGCTATCTTCAGGGAAAGTTTTCACAGATGGTTGTAACAAGGGAATGGCTGAGGAGGTAGCCAAGGCTAACACACACAACGTCATGCAATTTGATCGGGAAAGATTCTGTTTCATGGTGCAGGAAAAGATTAATTACAATGATGGTCGTCCAACGGGTACTTTCAGCGTTGACTTGAGGAATCGTAAGTGTGACTGTGGAAAATTTCAAACATTTCACTTGCCTTGCTCCCACGTGATAGCGGCATGTTCTAGCATACGACAAGACTATGCAATTCACATTCCAGAGGTCTTCACAGTACTTAACGTATTCAAGGTTTACAAGGAAAGCTTCCTGGGACTACCACACGAGGAGAACTGGCCAAAATATGAAGGTTTCACTCTGTGCCACGACGATTCAATGAGAAGAAATAAAAAGGGGCGTCCAAGAAGTAGTAGAATTAGAACTGAGATGGATGACGCAGAAAAAGAGAAGAGACGGTGTGGGATTTGCAGAGAAATAGGTCATATGCGTAGTAAATGTCCCAATGTTGCCGGTCCGTCAAACCGACCGAATAGATAATTATATTGTACTACTTTCGTATTTGATCCATCAATAATTATTAATTCAAAAGAACTTTCAAAATACAACAAAAGCAGCGAACTACAAACATAAAGTTGATCCTTTACTCCACAAACGGAAAAATAAAACTCATAAAGCTCACATAAACTCTAACATACAACAGCGACCAACACAAGTGGATCCGTGACTCCTCTGTTGACTTCACCGCTATGTGCTGAAAACATGCAATGGACATCTTCATCGTTTTCTATACGATCTAGGTAGTACATGTACGTCCCCTCCGGGCTAGCATCAGTAAGCGTTATATATGGACAACGATACTCAATTTTTTTCACCGTCACGCGGCGACCGCCCAGCTGCCGAAACCCGGTGTTAATTGCTGCAACCACAGTTCTGAAATTCCACAGCGGATCTAGGAAAACACTGATTTTTTTCTCAGGTCCATAGAAAACATGAGCTTCCACAGACATCTTTATAATTCGGATAACTTGACACGAATGATAGTAAATCGGATAAGCTTATTTATACAAGAAGTTTATGTCTGAGTTCGGTCATTCAGTGACCGAGAGTCTGTAAAAATAATTTACATATAAAATTAATTAAATAGTTTTTTTCTTAAATTAATTTAATAGTTTTTATAAAAAATTAATTAAATAATTTATATATTAAAATAATTATATTAATTGAATATAGTTTATATTAAATTAATTAAATAATTTTAATATAGAATTAATTTAATTTTTTTATTAAATAGTTTATTTATTACTTTAATTACATAGATTAAATATATTTTGTAGACAATATATTTTAAATAAATAGTTTTAATATGGAATAATTTTTTATGTTTTATATTAAATATATTTTTAATTATTTTAAATAAAAAATATTAAATATATTTTTTATTACTTAAATTAAAAAGATTAAATATATTTATTTGAAAATCTGAAAAAATTTAAAAAAAAAAAAAAAAAAAACCTTCACACGTTCGCCCTTTCAATGGGCGAACTCACTCATGCTGAAATTTTCCTGCCAGTTCGCCACTTCATTGGACGAACGTCTTCAATGCTTTCCCTAGTTCGTCCTTCTGTTGGGCGAACTCTTCCAAAAGTAGGGTATCCACGTAAATATATTTCAAACTGGGGTATTATGGTATTTAGGGTTTCAAACTAGGGTATATTGGTCAAAAAATCAAGTTTTGATGCAGGTTTACATTTGAAACATTGTTGTTGTGCAGGTTTTGGAGTTATGTTCAAATGTTATGAGTTGTAGTCGACGCAACAGTGTGAGGTGTGTTGGAGCAGAAAGTTCAGCAGACTTTAGTTGTGTACTGTACTTGTTTTGCAAGTTTTTTTTAGCTTTGTGTAGTGTATGAAGCAGCATGATGCTGTACAATTATATAGGATATGGGTGGGTCAGCTTGGGAGTTGTGGTTTGGAGTGTAGCAGGGATTGTAGCAGCATGTCGTACGGATGATGGTAGTAGCAGTAGGAGTTTGTGATAATTGTGGAATTTTTGTGAAGACTTTATTCTTATTTATTTTTGGAAATTTTTATTGTAATTAGTCTTGTAGGCATTGTCCTTTTGCAACTTCCTGGTTCACATTTTTGTAAAAACTTTTGTATGGATGGATTTTAGTAAACTTGGAATTGGACTTGAACCTTGAAAAATTGAATTTTTGAATGGGATCATGAATTTGAAACTTGAACTTAAAACTTGGAGATTTGAGATTGAACTTTGGAATTGAATTGAAATGGAACTTTGAAATGAGATTGTAACTTGAATGAAATTGACACTTGAATTAAGTTGCGAATTGAAATTGGAAAGGTGAACTTGAATTTGAAAAAAAATGATTAGAATTTGAAATGAAATTTAAAACTTGAATCGAGTCTTGAAAATGTCATGAAATTTGTGACTTTGGAATGGACTAGGATTTTGGAATAAATTTGAAATGTGGTCAAGAATTGATCTTGAATTGAAATTGGATTGATGAAATGGTTTAAAATGTGATTATGATCTTGAAACTTGATTGGAAATTTGGAATTGATTCCATAAAAAACTAACACCACATCTTGATTCTATCTTGAAATAGTCATGACGAGAAACTGAACCACACAATCAGGACTTGCACGCAACTCAACTGCTTTGACCTTCAAAAGCTCAGCAACCTGACTTTAATGAAACCAATCCCACTTTCCTGACAAAGACTGGGATCACATCCAATTTAAACTGCAAACTACTGCACACAATCACACTTAGCCTGCTTGCCTCAGACGAATTGAAACTCAACTGAACATCTTTTTCCTGACTTAAACCCAAAGGGTGAGAAACCCTAATCTTCATGCCTTAGGTGCACTGATGAACAATGATTTGATGGAAACCAAAACCCTAATTCAGAATCTTTGTAGTTAAGCCACTGATGAAACCCAAAACACCCTTAAAGGAACTCAAAGTAGCTGATGTCGTGTTTTGATAAACCTCTAATAAGAACTGCTTATAACGAATGAAAACTCAACACCTCTGCCTCAAATTTGAGTTCAATAACTGAAAGAAACAACCTCTTGAATGATGGAAATCCAACTCAACAGAAAACCTCTTATCCCATGTCTTGAGAGCTTAAAAGGTGGATGACCTATCCAAAACCCTAATTTCCTACCCTGGAAGTCTCTTGACGTAAACCCTGATTCACAAGTGAAACAAAACAAAGCAAAGGCTAATAAATTGGTTAGTTATGCAACATGATTGACCTAGGATGATGTGCAAAAGATCAAGGAATCTAAGGATAAATTTTGGGGTATGACACATCATATCAATGATTGTTGAACGTTACCGAATACACAAAATGAGGTTAGGCTCTTATACCATTGAGTGAAAGCAAGCAAGAATGTCCAACTCTCATTCGTGTCTTGATCAAGTCATTTGCAAATTGCATGGGAAGAAATCGCTCGAGAAATGAATTCCAAACACTGATAAACACATAAATCTCAGTCAGTTGCAGCCATAAGAACATCAATCAAAAGATGTTATAATACATATTAGTTTCAAGCAAGATGAACATTCAAAATCTTCGACGTGCATGATTCAGGCCTTCTAACAAATTCAATCTAAGCCAATATTTGCAATGCAGAAAGCTCCGATGCATCTTCCCTTCTAATAGGATAATTACCCAAAATCTGATCATGCTGCAACTGCAACCATGTACAGGAAACAGTTACAAAGTGAGAAAAAAAATGTGACATTTCTGTAATTACTGATGGAAAAAAAAATGAAACTTCTTTCAAACTAAAGAGCTCCTTAGATTGTTCAGGGTTCGATTCAGGAAGGAAATCCAAACAGTTTTGTGAAATAAAACAAAAAGAAAAACATAAGAAGAAATCATTCACATTTAGAACTTCAATAAATTAAATCGTTATTTCGTCTTAGTTTTCCTCAATTGGTTACTCTCCCAATTACTCAAAGACATATCGAAGAGTTAAAACACCACAACAAACAAACAAAAATCAGAAAATTGTAACAATCAATTTAAACCCTAACCAAATAGTTTAAACCCTAAACAAAATACTAAATTAACACAAATTGTTCAAAGTACGTTATCTAAATCAAAATTTGACAAAAACCACAAAAATGAAAGAAAAATAATAAAACCTAGACATCGACGAAGCTCCAACGGTTTAAAGAGTATAACTTTGATTTGTGAGGATCTGAAACATCATTATAGATTAGAATGAATATAGTACAGATCAATAGATGTTTTAATAAAGAATCAAAAATCGAAACACAACAATGTATGAACCAAATCTGAAAATTAAATCGAGATCGAAATACAACAAAGTTTGAACCAAATCGGGACAATAAATCAAAATCGAAACACAACAAAGTATGAACCAAATCAGAAAATTAAATTGAAATCAAAACACATCATAGTATGAACAAAGTCAAAAAAAATTAAATCGAAAGTTGGCAAATAAGTTGTTGAAAAAAATTGCAAAAAATGAAAAATAGATGTTTCTACAACAACGAAGCAGGAGCAACAGGGGAGATGGAGGGAATAAGGGGAATGGCGCGCGGAAGTGAAAAATATATATTGGGAATTCAACGGTTCTTCAGAAAAAATAAAAATAAAATACAAAAAGACAGAAACAAAATTGTTTCAATTGAAAATGAAATTGAGGGATTCAAGAGAGAAAGAGTTTAGAATTTGGCTGAAAGATGGAGATGGAAAGAAATATTCAATAATCGATGAAGAAAAAAAATAAACCGGGAGTCCAAAGATTTTGTGAGTTTTCAATGGAAGAAGCATTCGGAACTGGTAGCGTTAATTAGTAGGAATGCAATAATTATGGATGTAAAATAATAATTAGGATTATCTAATTAGATTTTAATTGGTTAATAATGTAATTAAGTCGGCTATTAATTTTTTTATATTGATAATAGAATCTTTAAAAATTTATAAAAAAAAAGTTCAATTTTAATTGTGATAAAACAAAAATCATAGTTTATCAAAAAAATAATTTGTAAGGATATATTTTTAAAAAATATGCAATTTTTATTATCTTAAAATTTCTAAGAAATATATATGGTTAATAAATATCAAATATTTTTTAATTTATAATAAACAAATTCAAGGATAATCCTTACCATTTTTTAATATGTTTTAATAGAACTCATATGTTAAAAAGTAATATCACCTTATTTTAAAAGTTGAATCAAGATATTCTTTTTGTCCTTCATTTGTCCTTTGAATCTATGAATAAAAAGAATCCATGGCATGCTAAGTGTAAAATGACATACCAAAAGATAGAAAGAAAATAGCAAGAAAGTAAAGATACAATGACAACATAATTTAAAAAGAAAAGCATAATAAAAATAGCATATTCTAAAGTGCGCTTTGTTTTAGTGGAGAAAAGTGGTGCAAGTAAATGTAGCTTTTCTGGTAATGGACTATGGAAGTATGAAACGAGGTAATGGAAGGCTATTATGGTCATTCTGTTCTCATTCTCCGTGTTTTAGTGATTTATTTATGGAGGATTTTAAGTTGGTGAACATAATTTTTTTTTTAATTTCCGGAATTGGTGACACCAAAATATAGCTAGATTGCCATAAAGAGGTTTAATTGCAAGTTTGATAAATTGGAGCCACCGAATCCATTAAATGTAAATTAAAGAATGAAGAAAATAAAAGTTGAATATGCCTTATCCTTATCAATATTAAATAGAATTGAGTAGGCAATATAACTCATATCCACGAGTATCCGCTTGAATCCGTCTCGAATTTGACGAAAAAAATCTGCTTTGATTGAGTTTGAGTTCGGGTTTAGATTTCCCCGATTTTTAAATATGGGGACGGAGCGGTAATGGGGACTGTAGTACCCACCCCGAACCCGTCCCCGAACCCATACCCGCGGCTAATTTGAAATATTAATTGTATGATACTTTCGTTTGTATTTTATAATTTGAAATATATGTTTGAAATTTTTCGAGAGTGTATTTTATTTTTGTAATACAAGTTAATATTTCTTAAGATTGGTACAGGTTTTGAATTTGGACGAAATTTGAATTTGGGGCAAAATTTGGGTTTGAGGCAAGATTTAGGTTTGGGGGCGGGGCGGAAATCTCCGAACCCATTTGGACGGGGTTGAGATTCAATTATTCACCCCCGCTGAAATTTGAGGCGAAAATTGAGATTTATTTGACATTCGAATTTGAGTTTGGAGAATAAAAAACTCTCCCCGCCTTGCCCGTTTAGAATTGAGTATCATATGCTTTTACAAGTTTATTACTATTGGTTTAATTAATTGAGGGAAAGAAGATGACATAAGTGGGTGAGGATATTGAGAGGAAAAAAGTTACTATGTAGAAAATTATTTCGAATTAGAAACGGAGAGGAAAAACATTTACGAGAATTAATTGGATCTTTTTGTTTGGTTGAAAAGATAGGACAATAAATAAGGCTCTATTTGATTGATTTAAAATAACCGGCAAAGTTAACTAATAAATATAAAATACATCAAAGAACATGTTTATATTATTAAATATAAATTCTATTTTACGTAATATTTATTTTAAGATAAATACCTCTTTCAAAAATAATGATTTTTTTAGTAATCATAAGAAAATAACAATATTATTTGTTTATTTTCACACTTGTTTCAAAATTATTATTTTTAAATGATATATTTTATTGTATATTTTTAATATAATAATATTTTAGAGGCGACAGCTTATGTTTTTAAGAGAGGGTAGAGAGAAGGAATATAATTAAAATAAAAAAATGGAAAAGAAACGTTTTAAATAAGGCAAGTACCAGCAATAAAAATGTCATAGTAATTCACAATCGAATATATATATATATATATATATATATATATATATATATATATATATATATATATATATATATATATATATATATATATATATATATATATATATATATATATATAAAAGAATGAGGATCCACTTCTTCCCAGAATAAAGTTTTATTACTTGTCCATTATTAAGTTATTTTTTTTGTCTGCATACAAAAATTATTAAAAAAATGAATGATTTTAAAATAAATAATTTATTTTAATTTTCAATATATTTTTTCTAATTTTACCATCTAATTAATACTACTTCATCATTCTTAATACTTGATAAAAGATACTTTAATAAAAAAAAATTATTCTCTCTTTCATTTATTATTTCTTTTAATTTATGTAAAATTGTCAAACAAATCACTTAGAAGAAGTAGCATTTTTGGTTTGGCTTTTAAAAGAGTAAAAATCAATTTTAGAGATATATGATTTTGAGTGTTTAGTTTTATAAAATAGAATTCATTCTATCTTTAAAATTGATTCTACTTAAAATTAGAATTTATTTTAATGTGATTTTTATATGAGTTTAATTGATATGAACTGACAATATAAAATGATTTTACACTATTATCTAATAAAAATTTATTAATCTGACATGTTATATCGTTAACTTAAAAAAAATTACAATATGATATAACAGGATACATGAGGATGATTGTTTGACACTGTAAAATAATTTTTCAGCCAACCATTGCATATCAATTAAATTCTTTTTACATTGGAATTTATTATTAAATTCACTTTTACATAAATGCATGTAAAATGCATCCAAATATATAAAATCAATCTGCTAAACTCAATTATGTATAGCACGGATCCATACACACACCGATAAGATTTGTCCGAAACAACTACTTTTTCAAACATGTTATAAATAACCATCTTATTCCAATGGGCTCCTCCAAATAAAAGTCATCATATTAATGTAGGTGCAGAAATCATGTTATCATCTTTAATTCCTCTACTCTCACAGCTGATTATGCCATTAATAACATTGACACTTGACAAACTCATAAATATACTAATTTTACATCCAAACTATTTTCATAGAAAATAAATGAAATGATAAAGAAAGAGTAAACTCTAAATAAATCAACAAATAAACTTTCTCTTACATGTTTTACAGTATTTGATAGGAAATCACCATGAAAAGGGGTTGCCTCCTAGCAAAAATATTTCATTTTCAACATCTTTTATCCATTGACATACCCGGTTGCATGTCTTTATTGCCGTCGCCTGCATAAGGTCATTGTGCAGAAAAAGTAAGAAAAAAAATCCAAGCAGTAAATGTGTTACTAATTAGATATTAACTGATAGAACTTTTACAATTTGGTACAGAAACATAATTACTGAGAAATCTTGTAGGCAGTAGAAAAAAGATACCTTGTCTGCAAGGGGATCAAATACAGCATAAAGTTCAAAGTCCTGTGTTACCCAACAGAGCAGAACTGCCACATGAAAATGATATTACTAGTCTGATCACTATTCAATGAAGCATGCAAATGCAATGACACTTTATATCTCAAAGCAACTAAGCAAGGTTGTCAAAATCGAGATCTTCTATAAGATCGGGAGAGGATGGTAAGATCTTAAAATATAAGATCGAAATATCTTACTCAGTTATTTTTGTAAGATCAAGAGGGGTAGCAAGATTGCAAATCATAATGTCGTAACAAAAATCGTAAGATACTACTTAAACGGAAAATACTACTACATGTTTGAAGTATTTCTACATGATATTTTAGTAGAAAAGTGTATTCATGGGAAAATGGACGCCGCCGAACCGAAATTGTTGCACCTTTGCATCTTGTCATCCTTCTCGGTTTGTAATGGTGGTGGCCGGAAAACGACCGATTGTGGCCGGAATTGGCCAATCACACATAATCATTGGTTTTACCGTTTTTTTACAATTCGACTACAACACACAATTCTACCTGAGATCTAGATCGTTGAGGGTGAGTGAGATCTTAAAATTGTAAGATTTTAAGATTTAGATCATGATTTTGATAACCATGCAACTAAGCCAAAAGAAGGCAAATTATGTGGAGGGGTAGATGTAGATCGTCCAAGAGTTTAGTTTTTAGGATCAGTGTTGATTTTTTGCATCACAAAAAAGAAATGGATTTCCCCGTTTATAATTGCACCTTGTGAAAAGCAAGGGGTCAACTTTTCTAAAGAATTGCTAATTCTGAAACATCAAGAATTAAAGTAGAGAACAGACACCAAGAGAAACAGTTGATCCCCACTCATTCCTCATAAGAACAAAACATCAGTTCATAGAAGAATTCAAGAACAGAAAGACTTGCATCAACTCATAAAAATAGACTCCTAATATCATACTACATCCATTTATATAATACTAGAAACTATGAATTACCATAGTTTTCATCCCTTTTAAACTGAGTTTTGTGTGGCCCAATTCCTTTATCATGCATGGATGCAAAAAGTTTCTGGTATGCTCTAAGCAATCTGAAACAATTAAAGCAGGTTATACTTAGAGAATAAAAATGCAGAAAAAAGAAAAGAAAAGTGCCATACCAGCATAAAAAACAAGTTTCTATAAAATTACTACCTCTTCTGCTGCTGAGGAGTGTTAATAGGTGCTGAGAACTCTGAAGATACATACTGATCCAGATATATGCTGCGATATATGAAATGCCACAAACCAGCAGCACCGCCAACACCAGAATTAGATTCTCTCAATCTTTCAGGAGAATCTGGTTGAAGCCTATTCTGGCCCAAATGAGAAGATGATCCAGAATGAGACGAGGGTGGCAGATCATCAACATGCATTCCACCATCAAGCAAGGATCTCTGAACTTCACCAAGGACATTTGACCTCAAAAGGACCGACTCGATACGAATCCTATGAATTGCCACCTAAATCTTAGCGAACCATTATGCTCTTTCCTCTTTTATTTTTTAATAAGAAATAATTAACAGAACAACAGCAGTGATCATACTGTCAAATTATACTTTACCTGCAATCCTTAAGATGGTAAAATGCATCAGAATTATTTGTCAGCAACATCAAGTATGTGTCATCCTGCCTCAGTAATACAAAAACTGTCATTTATGAACTTAATGTTATAGCATATACAAATTGTTTATGCACTTTTCACTCACATCAAAATAATGGATATAAGCATACAAAAATGCTAAAGGATTGTATCTTGGTAAGCAAACAGGGGAGAATGCCTCTGAGGTCCTGCATGATTATAGTCCATGAAGAGAGTAAATGGTATGAGAAAGCCAGTAAATCCACTTGCAACTGAGCAAAAAAAAAGTAGTTTTGCAGTTCATAGGATCAACAGAAAACTATGCTATCAAACCATCTCCGAGATGCTAATATGAAAAATATAATAATGCCAGTTCTACTTGCCTAAAGGACTCTGTTGACATAACAAAGTTGGTCAGTAGCAGCATATCATCTGGATGAAGAGAGGCTTTCTGAGCACCAAATAGACTGATTACCTGCCTTCAACCTTTAACGAGTTATTTTATCATTTTATGATTGCATATGACTTAACAAATTAAGTATAGTGTTAAACCTTGTGTCTGCACATCAGTATTGCAAATAAAACACCGGAATCAGCAACATCTTGCAAAATGGCACCAGCAGCTTGTCTTACTGCATATGCAAGAGGTAGACAAGTATAGGAATGAAGAAATGTAGCTGGATTCCTGATATGATCAAACAAATAACAATGTTAACTACTGAAGTATAGCATAGGGTGATGAAGAAATCTAACAGGAAACCAGAAACATTAAACAGACGAACAGCCTCTGCAACTCGCCTGACCAAGGAAAAACACACAGACAACCAAAAAAGCATCTAATACAACCTCATATCTTGAGTAAAATATTTTATTATTTCTCCTTTAAAACAAAAAGACAGACTACCCAGATTAGAGAAACAAACCAATTAAAAGAGTGGATTAGTGAAGAGAAGACGGTGTCTGTTCCACCAAGCAAGGGGGTCATATCAAACTTTGGATTCTTCTCAAAATATCTGTGTACTGACTTTGTCAGTATAACAATCATCTGCATACGTATAAAAACTATGGATGTATCATATAACTGTCACAACATTACTAGTCTATTTGAATGATTAAAAAAGAGATGTAATAGTTAATTGAGAAACACAGAAGATGAAGATGAAGGAATCATGAGAAAGTAAATGAACCCATAATTTTGTGTACACAAGCATCCAGCTCAGTTATACCTGGCCGTAAATGAGATCCAATTGCGCTCTTAAGGACTCATAAGGCTCTTCTGTGCAGCTGATACATACTAAGTAAATTGGTCCTTTTACAAGAAAAACTACCTGCGCCATAACTTAAACTAATTAAGATTTCACAATACTTGCTCCAGAAGTGCCTAATAAATAAAAACCTCTTTCTGTAAAATCACTAATGAACATACTATGAGAAACTTAGCAACCAAAAGCAAAACATAGATCCAGTATTTCTATCTTACACTTAAAAGTAGAGCAAGGATCAAAACATCATTGTGAATAACACTATACTAGTTATGTGGGCTTGAATGCTGCTTATTAGAAAATAATACTCAAATGAAACTATAGATCTATGAACAAAAACTTTTACAAGAGAAAGGTGTGACCAGACCTGATGTTTTCCAGCCCTCACCAATTTGACACGGTCATCCCTGAAAACATAGAAATAAATATTTGAACAATCCTTCCAAATTACATTCAGATAAGGATTCAAATATATTGAAGAATATTTTGTAATTAAAATCTATCAGGCTATAATTAACCAGAACAAAGCCAGCTACAATACCCATTCTCAACGAAGGAAATAATTGCTTGCAAAGTTGCTGAGAAACCAGCAAGCCTGTGTTCATCTCCATACCTGGTACAAACAAAAGTGTGAAACAAGAAATAGAGAAATCAAACACAAGTTTAAGGCAGAACTCATAGATATACAAACAGTAACTGAGGGAAGCTCACGTGAGGAGTTGGTAAACACTAACCTAGAGTATATTGGTTTTCCAGAATGACTCAGAACAAAAAAATGCTTCTTTCTTTTCCGCCATGAAGTAGAACTGTCATCCTGCACTTTATTCATTAATCAAACAGGATGTGGCATTACAGGTAAATTCAGTTCAATACCTCATAGTCATAGGGCATGAATTTGAAAAGAAATATTTGTATGAGAAAGCTGAAGTATTTAGCTAAAATTGCAAAACAGCTCATAGTATCTATGACAGTTGATTTGAGTTTGTTAGTTTAAGCCAAGACGCCACGCCTTCTTCATTTCTTTTTCGTAGCCTTTTCATTTTCGTTGTCACTCATGCATTTGACTGTGTGTTGCAATTTGCGACCATTATCGAACAACCAGTCCCCCAATACACACTAGTATTTCTACACTTTTTCTTACTCGCGGTTCTATTTAACTACCGGTTCTATTTTACCAAGTAAACTCAAGAGTTGAGTGATCTTAAATTTGGTAACAATGGTGTTTGTTTGATAAACCCTACACTCCAACATCTAACGAATCTTCATCCTTAAGGAACAGCTGAATAGAAAGAAGCCAAGTTTTGAATATATTCTTTTTTCTACCTCTAAATCAAGTTTTGAATTTCATAAGCATTCATCAAAGACTACACTGGTTCATAATCACTAGCCTTAGGAACAAATCCAGATTGAGATTTCCAATCCCTATCGGTGCTACATAGCTATCATTAACATCACAAGATCGATCACAATGAAACTGTAATAAATATAGGCCGTTGATAACAATGCGAAAACGGCACTAACATACAAATAAACGACAACTTCAAAAGCGAGTATGCGAATAATCAACATACATACCTCATCAAGATGTCGTTTACCAGGAAACGAAGCAGCATTGGAATCGTTGGGGACGGAAGGAGGATCGTGAATATTCAATTCCTCAATTTCATGAGAGACACTTGTGGCAGTGCTGGTGCTACCTCTTTCGGCAGCGTAACCGCTGCTGGTAGCACTTGAGGGTTCGGAGTAGTGTGGAGGAGCAGATCCATGAACGACGCCGTTTGGTTGTTGGTGTGTGGATGGTTCGGGGTCGAAGAGGCTTAGAGAGAGTGGTGGCAAGTTGAATTGAACGGGAGGAGCATCGGAGGGGGAAGCGATAGACGGGTTCATTGGTGGTGGTGCAATTCAACTATGACGTTCGGTTGTGTATTCCACAATGTTTTTTCCTTAGACATTAATCAATAATCATTACATATTAATCTATACAAAATAATGCATATATGTTACATTTTAAGTTGATCAAGGTTTAGACCAACTTGAACTAAGCTATGTTATGTTTTTGTTTTTTTTAAATAATTTAGTAATTGAAATTTCACTTTTTAAAAATGAATAATTGAGATGTTACATATTTGAAACTGAATTTCTGAATTTGATGTCTGTACAATTATTAATTGAATTGTCTTAATATAATTAAGCTATGTTATGTTTGTGTGCCAATATAATATTTTTAAACATTTTATTTTTATCGATTATATCTTTGAAAAAAATGTAGAATGATGTAAAGACAAAAGTATGAATTCGACTTTTATCATGTATAAGTCTATAGTTCAATTACAAACTCGACAATCCATAGTTTGAGTCGAAGCAAGCAGATACCTATAAGTGCATGTGATCTCTCTAATAAACATGTATACATCAGACATAGCTTCAAGTGACATGACCATTTTTAAATGAGAGGTTATTAACTATTATTTGAGTTAGATGGACTCATAACAAGTGGGACTGAACATAAATATGAGACTAAACATAAATCCTAATCATTCAATAGCTCTTATCATAGCACATTGGTAATTGAACTCATCATACCATAATCTAACAAGAACATTTTGTGTCTACCATACAACCACACACTAATATGAGGAGATGGTATAAACTTAACCTTCATATGACGAGAACGAGGTCTTAATCGAAATCCGAGCCATTATGAATGAATAACACATCAAAATGAGATCTTACATGCACAAGTTCATGAGATTCAACATGACATAATCACCAAAGAGGACCCTGACAAAGGTTTCGAGGACATTCGATCTTTGAGTCAAGAAATTTGGGAGGCTCTTGTTCTAGAAAACTACAAGCTCCTCAATTGGAGACATTCGATTTTAAAAAGAGCCCCTAAGAAGACTTGACAACGATAAACTTTATGACTACCATGATCAAAGCAGCAAAGTTATTGAAGTGTAAGTGTGTGTTGTAACACTCTTATTCTACCCCACAGATATTACGGCAAAATAACACGGATTTCAGGGAAAAATATTAACTTTCATTAAAAGCCACAGAAGGGCGTACATTTCTCAAAGTCAATAAAATAAGTCAATGCTCCGTAAGACACGGGTTTTCTCAAAATACATCAAAACATCATAAACAGCGGAACTCAAAACATAACTCAATGTTTTCCTCATAAGGGAAAGTTAGAAAAATAACTCAACATTATACAATCAACTCAAAGAACCCAACCCGATGTTACATATCAGAGCAAGACCCTCTAAGTTAACCCAAAAGACTAACAACTCTAAGACTTCAAAAGTCCTCAATGACGTCCATGGCTAACTCAGTCATCTGCACGTCACCCACGTGGAGGTAACATTCAAACAGGCAGGGTGAGTAAAACAATTCATAATAATCAATGTATAACAATTAATGCATAAACGGCATATTACTCATAATTATATTCAACACATTGATATCCTTCAAATATGCCTCAAAGGCCACAACGTCATAATTCATACAAAAAGACTCATAGATGCAATGCGACACAACTCAATGCATGTGGTACCAATCATCACAGCACGATGGACACTAGGCCATCAACCCTCCATAGATCCCCATTAATAGGATCGGAGCACATCAAAATACTTCACATCCACACAGTGGGATTGAAGTCAAAGTAATTGAGGTCCTGAACCGAAGTCCGGATGCACATGAATGCATGATTCACACTTCACAAATCCTCATAATAACATCATGGTGCATCATCATTCATCATATTCATCATTAATTATTCATCATGTCATCACAGCACATCATAATAATCATCATCATTCATCATGTCATCACAGCACATCATATTAATCTTCATACAACATATCATCATAATTCATCATATTAATCATCATACAACATATCATCATAATTCATCATATTAATCATCATACAACATATCATCATAATTCGTCATATTATTCATCATTTAACATATCATCGTAATTCATCATATCAATTAATCTCACACATCATATCGTCATATAATCACGTGTAAATCACATATTAGTTCATAGTCATATTATCCCATAGTATCCCATATCAATTCATAATACTACCCCCATATCATCTCATATTAATTTATCAAATTATACTCACGGTAATCCTCACTGTCATACTCATATTAATTCATCATATTATACTCACGGTAACTCTCATACTATCGCCTATTAATCACATAAAATTCATAGTCCTACTCATGTTAATTCATCATATTATCACAGTTACCCTCATGGTAATTCATCAGGAAAATCGCAGCATCAAAACATCAAGACATCACTGAACCAAAACATGATTCATTAATAGGACATATACACAATTGACTTCTCAAACATAATTAGATATAAAAATATTGGGATACCAATTCCCTTATCTATACTATGTTATAGCTCTGTTCATTAGCTTTCCAACGCTTCGAACGGGGTCAAAACGGACTTACGGATCAAAAGTTACGTTCAAAACGATTTCGACCGAAAACATGAACAGTCGTGACGGACAGCAAAACGCTATTACGCTCCGGAACCTAAATCAACCCAAAAGTCCACGCGATTCACTTCCCCAATGCCTCTAAAATATTCCTAAATCATCCCTAAGGTCTTACGGTGATAAAGGCACAAAATCTATGGTTTATTAGGCCAATCTGGCAACATTTGCACTGCCTAAAACACTATTTTCCTGCAATTGCTCTGAGTACATCAGAGTTACTTCACATTTGAATATTCCTATTCCTACAAGGTCAAACATATCACAATCTAAAGTTTTGGCCACGAAGACCTAAGATTTCCTTTATCATGTTACACATCAAACAGTCCGATAAGGTTTCCTAAATGCATGTCAATATTCAGTGTTACATATCATTCCTCCTAACCTCAAAGCCTTATCATCAAATTCCCTATTTTCCCACAGTCAACCCAAAATATCTTAAATCATAAAACCCACCATAAACACACCGAAAGGCATACATAGAAAATCATGAAATGCGATACTCCCCATACCTTAGTCGATTCGCACGATTAATCTTTGGGATCTTCTGCTTCCAGTCTTTCCTTCAGAGCTCTGGCCACCAACTTTCACGTTAAACACAAAAATGAAATCTAATTTCCTTTCAAAACTCAATTTTGTCTAACTTAGTCTTGGGCCTCACAAATTGGGCTTTTCCCTCTTTACCCTTACTAACTCTTCATAATGCCCAATTTACCCTTATTTCACTTATATTCATTTTAATCAATAATAATACTAATATTCTCATATAGTATACTATTAATTAAATAAATAGTCCAAAAATGCACATTTTCTCAATAATCCACCAAACCACCGAAAACCATCCAAAATACGAATATTCTCAATTAAATAATTAATTAAAATATTCCGCTTAAATTTTGGGTGTTACATGTGTCAGACTCTTTAAAGGATGTTTCACTTTGGTGGTACATAGGGTTGATAATGAACCAAACCAACTCAAAAATAATTCAAGACTCTACTCAATAATTAACTCGTGAA
Source organism: Lathyrus sativus (assembly GCA_963859935.3). Lineage (NCBI taxonomy): Eukaryota > Viridiplantae > Streptophyta > Magnoliopsida > Fabales > Fabaceae > Lathyrus > Lathyrus sativus. Next base: position 920,897,437 of record OZ012735.1, read on the forward strand.
GAATAATATTGTAAGAATTTGAATTGTATTATTAGTATAAGAAATAAACATTTGATATAAATTAATTAAGAGGCTAAATACATTGACGAACTTCCGCATGAAGATCCTTGTCACCCTAGGGGTAATACATTGATGGACTCCCACATGAAGATCTTTTTCGCTCTACGGGGTATTTACATTGTCAAGCCTTCATTGAAGGATCTTTTCTGCCTAAGTAGACTACTCATTTAACACCAAATGAAGAATCACTCCCAAACGACCTCAACTAATCCATAAGTAGCAGAAGAGTCAACACTCTAAGAATTTCATAAATAAGTTCTATTAGCAAGGATCGATTAAGTATCGCTTGAAGGACTCAAGTAAGTCTCGCATAAGGAATTTAACAAAGTCTCGTCAGAAAGGCTCGATTAAGTCTCGCATAAGGGACTAAATTAAATTTTGCCCAAGAACTCATTAAAAGTCTCATCAGGAAGGCTCGATTAAGTCTCACCTAAAAATTTTGAACTAAGTCTCGCTTGAGGGACTCAACTAAATCTCGCTTGAGAGATTAACTAAGTCTTTCCTGGGGGAATCAACTAAGTATCGTCTAAGGGATTCAACTAAGTCTTGAGACCTGAAGGTATGAATAAAGGTTTGATAAGGATCATGCAAAAATCCCAAAGGTGAGTAAAGGACTAAAGCACTTCGACCTTTACGAGCCCTTATGCTTGAGATATTGTGTAGTGGTGTAATTGGAAAGGGCCATGGGGTTGGCGAAGACCTACGCTTCACCCCTTTGTTGGTTTGAGTGCCCCTCTTTTAGATAGGGTGCCTTTTTCTCGAATGCGATGCCCATATATTTCGTGGCTCCCTCCATAAAGCAAATTGTTAGGGTACATGTATTGGATCAACAAATGACACACATGGAGGTGTGGGAATTAACTGCGCTCAGTCTTAGATCCAAGTCTTTGGTGACTATAAATATCCCAATATAACGATAGAGAAAGGAGACCAACGAAAACATAGAAAATATACATATATGATAGTTTTTCACTCCACACGAACTAACTTTGAACCTCAAAACAATCTTAAAGTTTCTGACAATCCTTAATCGCTAAGAATTGTTAAACATTAGTATTTTTAACAAATAGAATTGGCACCAAAAGAATATTCTAAGTATTTCACCTTTACAAGCTTATTGTTGTGAGAAATGTGAACCAGTGTCAAATTTATTTCAGTGTGAAAGCTATTCTATATGCTCTTAAACTTTAAATTTGAGAATTTGAAGAAAATTAGACTTTTTTGAATAAAAATGAAAAAAAAAATAAGAAATAATAATCTCCATTATGAAAGAATTAAAAAATTATATTAAATGAGAATTTAGGAAATATGGGATTGGTTTTTCTTCATAATACTATCTTCCTAAAACGAAAAAATTCAATGAGAATTTAAGGAGGTTAAGGGTGTGTTTGGTTCGGGGTAGATGGAGGGGAGGGGAGGGGAGGGGAGGGGAAAATTTTAATTAAATATGTTTGGTTCAAATTTTAGGAGGGGAGGGGAGGGGAGGGGAGGGGAGCAAAATCCCTCCAAAACACACTTTTTGGTTCCCTCCGAATTGGGGGGATTTGGAGGGGAGGGGAGGGAATATGAATTTTGATATTTAAAAATTATTATATTTACTAAAATATCCTCAGTTTAATTTTATTATTTCAAAACTATTTGTTATCTTTTGTGTTACTGTTTTTTCTCGATTGTTTTCATCAACTTATTATAATTGTTCTCCACCTTCAAATTATTTTATTATTTTTATAATTAATATAAATCATAATCATTGTCTTTTTTTTATAAAAAAAATTATGTTTCGTTATATTCGTTTTTTTCCTTTTAATTTTGTTATGTACTCTATCATATTTTCTTTTATATCAAATTGTAAACCATATCATTTTATTTATTTTTGTTTATTCATTTTATTAAATATTTTGAACCATTATTATTTAGTAATAAGTTATTTTATATATTTGTTTTGTTATATGATTCATCATAATTTAAACGATGTTATTGACATATAGTTTAATTTATGTTGGAAAGTTATAAGTCGAATCGATTGTACTCAATTTTTTAACTTTATGTGACAAATAAATATTTTTTTAATCACTCAATATTAGAAATTTTATTACCAACAAAAATACGCACGAATTTTTCACATTTTAATATCATATGACTTATATAAAATCATAAGGATAAAAATGTAAATTATTAATAAAACCCCTCCCCTCCCCTTCTGAACCAAACACATTTTTAATTAAAATCCCTCCCCTCCCCTCCCCTCCACTCTTTTGAACCAAACACTTATTTGATTAAAAAATTCCTTCACTTCCCCTCCCCTCCCCTCCCCTTCATTAAAATCCCTCCCCTCCCCTCCCCCTCATTTGAACCAAACAGACCCTAAAGCAAATTTTTCAAACTCAATTTATGTTATTATAACTCTGTCTCTCTCTCTCTCTCACCACTCTCTCTCCACTCTCTCTATCTCTCCACCCTCTCTCTCCACTCTTTCTCTCCACTCCACTCCACTCTCTCTCTCTCTCCCCACTCTCACTCTCTCTCACCACTCTCTCTCTCTCTAGAGAAAATAAAACTTATTGATAGTATCAAATAAATACACAATTATTATACCAATTAACAAAAAGATATAAAAAAATATTTTTACTTAATAAAGAAAACTTCATAATATTCACAATTCATTCAAATGGTCATATTATTTATTGATAATATCAAAAGAACATCAATCGTGACAAAGGTTGTCTCAAAATACAAACTTTTTCCAATAAGTAGGAACTCCAATAGTCTAAAGGGTTTTTTTTTCCTCCAATAAGAAGTAGGAACTCCTAATAGACTCAAGATGTATTGATCTAGAAGAAAAACATGATTAAACCTTATTACCTCCATTTCCATAACCAATTTTTTAGTAATTTGTTTCTCTTTGTTTTTCTTTACTAATACATGATTTGATAAATATAGGTAGACAATTTTTGGAAAGTCGTATTACAACTTCAACTCACATATTTTTATTTATTTAAAAAATTATAATATTTTATATTTGTAAAAAATAAATTTACATCATAACAAATACGTTTGCGATTGAATCATGACATCTGTGACCGCATCTGTAATTTAAAACTGCGGTCTAAAGCATAAGAAAGAACCACACATTTTATTGTCTCAAAAATGCATATTGATAAGGAAGTTTTTTTTATAGTGCAACCACTACCATGTTCCAATGCAACAACTCTATATCATCGTTGCTAACGCAAGACAGTATCATCATTCCAGAATGGCGTCGCAAAGATACTGCAGTTGGATGGTGGCAATAGACTGTGACGGAGATTAGCAAAGATGACTCTAATAAATGATTAAGAAATCACCCAACTCTTTAAACAATAAATACTAAAGTACTTCCAAGTGAGGTTGTAGTGAGGAGATACAATGCAGTGGTTGTTGTGATAACGGTGACGGAGAAACGGAGATATCGGCGACTAGACAACATATTTTCACTTTTCTATTTTGCTAACAAAAATTTGGATTTGTGAAATATTAATTTCTAAGCATCGGTCAACAGTCATTCCCAATTTTCCAAATAAATCCAGTGAGTGGAATGGAGAAATACAAAAAAAATATAAACACAAAAAAGCCATGATTTTAACATTATTTATCTGAGTAAAAAAAAATCAATTTTGATCTTATGTCAATAATGCATGGCATGAAATTCCTCAATGGCTCTTAAATACAGAACAACCCAGAAAAGCCATGATTTTTTTATTTAATAAAAGATAAAAAGTTCTTCTCAGTCTATAGCAGTCACATAAATCCAATTAATCTAAACATAACAGGAACAAAAAATAATCAAAGACGATCAAGAAATACACTCTGTCTAGTAGTTTAATGCAACTATAGTATCAAAAAAGCTATACCAAAAATTTGGGAAATGATTTATTCAAAAATATTCCCAGCACTCGAATTCACCCCTGTCAAAAAAGAGAAGGTGCACAGAGTGTTAGACATGATGGAGGCAAAACTTAAAGGATTCTAAATAAATAAATAAATTCTAGATGTGAAAGTACCAGGAAAAGAAAGATCAAGTGTTAGACAGTGTGTGTGTTGAATCAAAAGTTTTGCCTTGTATAACATTACGCACTTTTGTATTATCCATTAAGAACTTTTGAGCAGTGTACTGGTAGAAGTACTGCTGGCTGTGAATCCGACAAAACAGGAGGTGAACAAAAGCTCAATGCATCTTCATGTTAAGAAAACTCATAGTTCAAATTTTGAGCTTAAAGTTTGTATGTTTGCCTCCACTAGGAAGAGTATCATTTATGTAAAAGCAGTATGACATCCCAACCACTTGCTACAAAATGTGTGCCGTTCTTGCTAGAATTCCAATAGCTGACTGGTCTAATTTGCAAATATAGTGGATCTCAAAAACTATGCTGATGTTGTTCTCCGTCCGATTAGTATGTCTGTCATGCAATGTTTTTCCACATCATCAAACTAATTAGGTTCATACTGAATGAAAAAATTCACCTGCTCGCTTACAATTACAGACCTGGAGAAAATTTGCATTCTGAAAGACAACAAAAGCTCTCAGCAGTATTTTGGGCACATACTGCTGCTTCAATTGAGGGATGGGATGAATAATGAAGTTAGGTATGGAGATGCATTAAAGAAGTGGCCATTTCTCCATCCGAATGCAACAAAACTGCTTTCAATCTCCATTATATTCAAGGCAGGTGCAAGATGTCATAGATTTAATTCATCCCCTCCCGATTATACATAAAGGTTGACAACTTTTGAAGTGAAGTGAACTATGAATTTCAACTTTAGAATACAAAATACATCAAATTTTTACCAATAATCCCGACAAGAACATGCACCGTCACTGAAACAATGGAATCTATTATTATCCCTAATGACTATCTCTCTCCCTGTAACTTTTGATATGAGTTTTATTGCCTCGTGACAATCGCCACAAACACGAAGATTTTTAACAACACGAATCACATCTTTGGCACAAGTACTGATCAGTGCAAATGCAACAGCTAATTTTTCACTATGACAACCAAGGAAGTACTCTTTCTCCTCCTCCTCTACATTGAAGAGTACAAACTCGGTGGTTGGATTATAACCAGCTTCTTTCAAGTCCTTCAATAAGCTTTCAAGCTTTTCATATATCTTTTGTGATAATGGATGGGAAGTGTCTCCAACAAGGAATTCATGAACGACCCCGTCAACTTCAACCCAACTATACCCAGGTAACTTTTGCATTCCTTTTTCATTCAATGTTGACCTGATTTTTTCCGCCTCATCCCATCTATGACTTGCTGAATATATATTTGATAAGAGAACATAATGTCCTGAATTCCATGGTTCTAACTCAATGAGCTGTTTCAGCACATGTTCAGCCAATTGGGTTTCCCGATGTAACCTACATCCACCCAACAATGCCCCCCAAACAATAGCATTAGGCTTCATTGGCATACCCTTGATCAAATTATGTGCTTCAACCATCAAACCTGCCCGGGCTAGGAGATCCACCATGCATCCAAAGTGCTCAATGGTAGAAGTCACACCAAATACATGACTCATGCTGTTAAAATAGCGACGGCCATCATCAACCAGGCCAGCATGGGTACATGCACAGAGCAAACCAACAAAAGTATTCTCGTCCGGTCGAATTCCATACTTTCCCATTTGCCCGAAAACTCCAAATGCAGCCCCAAAATGTCCATACATTGACAGTCCAGAAATAACAGCATTGAAAACAACACGATCTTTCTCTTTCATCATTTTGTAAACCCTCAAAGCCTCCTCCACACTTCCACATTTTGCATACAAGTCAATCAAGGAAGTACCCAACACAGGGTTAGACAAAAACTCCTCCTCATCCATCAAACCCTTAGCCCAATTTCCTAACTCCAACGCTCCCAACCTTGCACATGCAGAGAGAACTCCCACCATGGCATAACAATCAGGTCTCACATTTACCTTCCTCATTTCAAAGAACAACTCGAGTGCCTCTCTTGGTAACCCATTATATGCATAACTTTGAATCATAGCACTCCAACAAACAACATCCTTCTCAACTATTCCATCAAACAGACATCGCGCTTCCTCCATACTTCCACACTTAGCATACATATCCACCAAAGAGGTAGCCACAAAAACATTCCTATGCAAACCACACTCACTCATACACCTATCTATCCACCTCCCACTCTCCAAATCCCCTAACCGCGCACAGGCCCGCAAAACACGAACAATTACAAAACCATCAGGTCTCAAACCCGTCTCCAACAACCCTCTAAACAAATCAACCGCTTCCCTACACTGACCAAACTCAATATACCCACAAATAATAGCAGTCCAAGATACAACATTTTTGTCAGGAATATCATCAAACACCTTCCGGGCATCACTTAAAAACCCACATTTAGAATAAAAACAAACAACATTCGTTTTCACAAAAACATCATAATCAAAACCGGTTTTAATCACAAGAGAATGAATAGTAAGACCCAATTGAAAAAGATTGAGTCTGGCACAAGCTTTGAGGACAAAAGGAAAAGTGAAGTTGTCAGGGACAAGAGAGGCTTTATGCATTGAGGAATACAACTGAACAGCTTCATGGAAACGGTCGTTTGAGACCATGCCGCGAATCATAGTGTTGTAAAGGAAGGTGTTTGGGTTTAATGTTGTTTTGTGGAAAACGAGGATTGGGTAGTGGGTGTTGGAAAAGTTTAAGGAAGAGCGGAGGATGATGTTGAGGAGGTAGTTGTCGTGGTGGAGGTTGAGGCGGAGGAGGCGGCAATGAGCGAGTTTTACATGTTTCAATGACTTCAATCCTTCCAATAAGCACCATTTCTTGAGCTCTAAGGCCATCTTGCTATGCTATATCATTGTTGTGCTAATTCATATGTCAAGTTTTGTGGTGCTTTGAACTTATGGAATACAATCCTTTTCATTTCTGAAAGGAAATCATTGATGTAATGTTGATTGAAAAATAATATTTTGTAAACTATTACACGAGGGAACTTTAGACAAATATTTTGATAGTGTTAATTTAGTTTTAAACTATAATCTTATTGTCAAATTACATGGGACAGTTTAAAATATATATATATATATATATATATATATATATATATATATATATATATATATATATATATATATATATATATATATATATATATATATATATATATATATATATATATATATATATATATATATATATATATATATATATATATATATATATATATATATATATATATATATATATATATATATATATATATATATATATATATATATATATATATATATATATATATATATATATATATATATATATATATATATATATATATAAAAACTATCAATTTAATCTTTAAATTGTTATCTTATGGTTAATTAGTCCAAGATTTTGTTTGGTTTGAATGTAGTGGTATGTATTAGGAGATTAATTTAGGCAATTAGGTATATAATTTTGCTTCTATAAAACGCGCAAACAACGTCAGATTTACAATGGATTTATATACACCTTTTTAATAAATTAAAATTTCCGCGCCCTGAATTCATAAACAGTAATTTAATGACGGTTGTCTTAAAAAATCGAAGTAATAAATGATGTGTAGCAAGCTTCGATTCCCAACAACTATATTTTTTCTATTTTTTATAGTACATTAAGTGATGGTAAGTATTGCAACAGTTATTGGGCCGTGATTGTAAGTCATATATACAACGACACTCTACATAACAACGCCTAGGCCCGCGTGATTATATATTTTTCCCAACCGTTGTTAAATGAGTTTTCCGTAGGAGTGTTTTGTGCATATGCATTGATGTATGATAATATAAATGGATTACCATGCAAATACATGCATAACTGTGGCTGACTCTGCACCATCTACCATGCATTCTTTGTTATATATAAGTGGTTATGGTTTTGTAAATCTTAATAGAGATTGAATGAATAATGTGAAAAATAAATTCTATAATGGTTTCAATCGCGAGTCGATCCCTTCTGCTCTCTCTCACTTCCCTAATAGAATTCGGTTACGTAGATAACATTTCCTCTCTTCTTCATCTTCTTCGTTGAGCCTCCATGAAAGAATCTTCTAATGTTAAACTGGCTGCACCAGGCGGCAGTGTTCGTCAATCGCCACCACACACAGTGGTTTCTGCGCTTGATTCATCTATTTCACACCATTTTTGTCTAAAATTTTTGAATGAATTGTAGAAAAACAATTACCTACCCTGGAAATGCTAGGTTAAAGGTATGATCCTAGCTCAGAGAGCTCATAATTGGTGGTGAATCCTCACATTCTGGTTAAATCCAAGATGCCTCAAGATCAGCTTGAAGGTAAGATCTTTGATGAATATGAAGAATGAATCGTTCAAGTTCAAGTTATTTTTATCTGGCTTGTCTCCACGATATTTGAATTTGTTCTTCCTCGTGTTATCTCATGCAAGCATGCCTTCGAAGCTTGGGATAGAATTCACAAGTACTTCAATACACACATGAAGGCTCACGTTTGCCAACCATGCATTGAATTGAAATCAATTAAGAAAGGTATTAGTTCAGTCACTAGATTTATGTTATATGTTAAAGTTATTACAAACTTGTTGCGTATAGTTAGAGATATTATTTCCGAACATGATCAAATTAACTTTATCCTTGACGGCCTTCCTAAGGAGTTTAATTTGTTTATTATGGAAATGTATGGAACTCATGAGCCTCTATCTCTCTATGATATTAAAGTACTCATCTATGTTCAGGAGGCGTAGCTTGATAAGTTCCTTCAAGAGCTGGCTATTTCCTTTGTTTCAGTAAATGATGCGAATAATAATCATCAAATAGTTGGTGGGCGTGAAAACTCTGATCATATTTGAGGTCGTGGACGAACATTTCATGGTAGAGGATGTAGTCGAGGCAGCGCCTCATTTGGAAATCGACCTACTTGTCGACTTTGTGGCAAATATGGGCATGATATGATTGATTGTCTGCATCAATTTAATGAGAGATTCACTCATGCTCAAGCTCCGGCTACATCTTAACACTTTACTGATTTCTCTGCACACAAGCTTGAAGCTTCCATTGCTGATCCTCAAGCTCTGGTCTTAATGTCCACTGCACACGAGTATTCCTTGCCTTGAGACCTTGAGAGCCAAGCTTGGTTTGTTGACTCATGTGTATCTCATTATCTTACTTCTCATGCTTCTTACTTGCAGTCTAAGAAAGCTTATTCAGGTATTTGTCGTGTTAGTGTTGCTAATGGCCAATCCCTCTTAATAAGTTGTGTTGGCTCTAAACGCGTTTCTTACCTGTTGTGTCCCTTTTCCATATTTGTTCTTAAAGATATTTTGTTAGTTCTTGATTGGCAGACATTTTGGTAAAACTAGGTGTAATCACAAGATGTCCTACAGGATGTCGTAACATCTGTCTGTCAGGATCAGCAGGTTGCTTTGGACTTTTTAACAGGACTTATCTCATGATGTCAAACAAGATGTCTTGACACTCATGGACAAAACATTATGTATGAATATTTTTGTCTGTCCATTTCTTTATGTACAAGTTTGTTGCACTGCTCTGGTGTAGAATCTGCGTGTTTTTAGTGGTGTTCTAAAACGTTTCTGATACACTTATTGTGGATCAGATTTGATTTGATTTGGAGTTATTCTTAGAAGATTGATTGAAGATTGGAAGAATGATTTGATTAGATCTGATTGATCAAATCAAATCTGCTTTATTGTTGCTACTGATGAAGATTGAAATCTTCTCAAATCCTGCTGTTACTTTTGCCACAACCCAAGCCCATTCTGCATTGCTATTTAAAGAGGCGTAAACCCTAGCTTGAAGATCAGAGAAGCAAGGATTAAAAGTGTGTGCATCTTAAGCTTCGTGTGTGTTAGTTTTGTGAGTCATTCACTTATTGTTTAATGTGTGAATTGGACTAAGTTGTTAATTGTAAATTGTTCACTCAAAGCTTGTAAGCAAGAGTGTATTGTACTTGATTAAAGCTTTTAATCAAGATCAAGTTATGACTTTGAAGGTATCTTCTAAAGTCTTTTTATTTTATTGATTGCTATCACTGTTGTGATTGAGGGGGAGTGAGAGGTGTCTCTTGTCTAGGTGTGTTCTAGGCAGAAGTTGCATAGGTAGAGATTAAGTGAGGAGTTGTAAATTGGGAGTTTAGCTCTAAATTAATTCTACTATTTGTGAATTTCCTCCCTGGCTTGGTAGCCCCCAGACATAGGTGTGGTTTCACCGAACTGGGTTAACAATTATTGTGTCTATTTGCAATTGTTTTTGTTTATCTTTGTTCTTATTGTACAGATATTTGTGTCGTGAACATCTCTTTCGACATCTAATATCTGATACCAGAATTTCAATTGGTATCAGAGCAGGCATCCTGCTCTGGTTCTGGGTGAGATCTAGGGACGATACTTTCTGGTACCATGGAAAAAGAAGGAGGATTTATGAACAAACCACCTATTTTGAACGGGAACAATTATGACTACTGGAAACCTATAATGGTTTCCTTCTTAAAGTTTGTGGACAGTAAGGCATGGAAAGTTGTCATCAAGGAATGGGAACATCCTATGATTGTTGATAAAGATGGAAAGGCTACAACTGAATTAAAACCTGAGGAAGAATGGACAAAGGAAGAAGATGATCTAGCTATGGGAAATTCCAAGGCCTTGAATGCCTTGTTCAATGGAATTGACAGGAACATATTCAGGTTGGTGAACAACTGTGAAATTGCTAAGGAAGCATGGGAGATTCTAAAGACTACTCATAAAGGCACATCCAAGGTAAAAATGTATAGACTTCAACTCCTTACAACTAAGTTTGAAAGCCTAAGAATGAAAGATGATGAAAGCATACATGACTTTCATATGAATATTCTTGAGATTGTCAATGCTTCAAGTGCTCTTGGTGAAAAGATGTCTGAAGAAAAGCTGGTAAGAAAAATTCTCAGATCTCTCCCCAAGAGATTTGACATGAAAGTAACTGCCATAAAGGAAGCTTTAACAGATGAATTCTGGATAAATGCCATGCAAGAGGAATTGGGTGAACTTAAGAGGAATGAAGTTTGGGATCTTGTGCCAAGACCTGAAAGAAAAATTATGATTGGAACCAAATGGGTTTACAAGAATAAATCTGATGAAAAAGGAGTGATCACTAGGAACAAAGCCAGGTTGGTTGCTCAAGGATATACTCAGATTAAAGGGATTGATTTTGACGAAACTTTTGCTCCTGTAGCTAGACTTGAATCCATCAGACTTCTTCTGGGAGTTGCTTGCATTCTGAAAATCAAGCTGCTTCAAATGGATGTCAAAAGTTCCTTTTTAAATGGTTACCTAAGTTAAGAAGTCTATGTGGAACAACTTAAGGGTTTTGTTGATCCAACCTTTCCTAATCATGTTTTCAAGTTGAAAAAGGCCATGTATGGCCTGAAGCAAGCCCCTAGAGCATGGTACGAAAGACTAATAGAGTTTCTTGTTGAGAATGGATATAGAAAAGGTGGCATAGATAAGACCTTGTTTATCAAAGAAAAAGAGGGAAAACTCATGATTGCTCAAATTTATGTTGATGACATTGTCTTTGGTGGGATGTCAGAAGAGATGGTTCAACATTTTGTACAGCAAATGCAATTTGAATTTGAAATGAGCCTTGTTGGGGAATTAACTTACTTTTTGGGTCTTCAAGTCAAACAGATGGAAGAATCCATATTTTTATCTCAGAGCAAGTATACCAAGAACATTGTTAAGAAGTTTGGAATGGAAAATGCCAGCCACAAAAGAACTCCTGCACCTACCCATCTAAAATTGTCCAAAGATGAAAAAAAAGTTAATATGGATCAAAGTCTGTACAGAAGCATGATAGGGAGCTTGTTATATCTTACAGCAAGCAGACCTGACATTGCTTTTGCTGTGGGAGTTTGTGCCAAATATCAAGCTAAACCCAATATTAGCCATATTAATCAAGTCAAAAGAATTTTTAAGTATATCAATGGGACAAGTGAGTATGGGATGTTGTACACTCATGGATCTGGATGTGTGCTATCTGGATATTGTGATGCTGATTGGGCTAGAAGTGCTGATGATAGGAAGATCACATCTGAAGGCTGCTTCTTTTTGGGAAACAACCTCATCTCATGGTTTAGTAAGAAACAGAACTGTGTATCCCCTGTCTACTGTAGAAGCAAAATACATAGCTGTTGGGAGTAGCTATTCCCAACTTGTATGGATGAAGCAGATGCTTACAGAATATAATGTCACACAAGATGTCATGACATTATACTGTGATAATCTAAGTGCTATAAATATCTCCAAGAATCCTATTCAACATAGCATAACTAAGCATATTGATATTAGACACAATTTTATTAAGGAGCTTGTTGAAAGTAAAATCGTTACTCATGAGCATGTCACTACAGCAAATCAATTGGCTGATATTTTTACCAAAGCATTGGATGCTAATAAGTTTGAGACCTTGAGAGGAAAGTTAGGAATTTGTATTTATGAGGACTTATAGCAATTACTGCTAAGAGGGATTTTTGAGTTTAAAAGAATTTTTTCTAAAATAAACATGTTTCAACATCTCTCTTTAATGCATTGCACGCCTTTGACTACTAAAGCTCACTATCCCACACAAATTTTTCCCTCTAACTGCACCTACACCTCTCACACTCTGAACTTTTCTATTTATCTCCATCATCCTCTAAACTTTTCTTCTCTCGACATCAAGATGTCTCCCAAACGTGATGCTTTCCAAACTGATGCCCACCCCATGAACACCCCCTTCGAAGATGCTCCTGAGGTGACACCCCCTCATGCAAACAAATCCCAACAACCTTCCAAAGGTAAATCTTCTGATTCCTCTGTTGACAACCTTACTAGAATGAAAAACAAGGAAGGTTCTGCATATGTTGACAGATCCATTAGGGAACTTGTCATTAAGATTCTCCAGAAAGGTTGTATTGTGCATGGTATTTCCACCCCAAATTTCTCGTATAGATCCATCCCCTAGTTCTGATAATGCTAGTGAAGATGGGTCCGGGAAGGAGTCTGAGGATGGTAAGGAAGATGTCCCAACTGATGTTGAAGATGTTGGCTCTAGTTCTGCTTCTGAAGATGAAGATTAAGCTTTTTGCTTTGTTGTTGGGCTGTTTTTTTGTTATTTTGTGTTGTCTGCCTTGGCAGAATAGACTGATTTTGTTGCACCTCATGTGCCTATGGGTTGTAATATTTATGGGGTATCTATGCCCTTAATTTGCTTGTTTCTAACTTTTTGTTCTATGTTATCTTCTGGTTTCTGTTCTAAAAAGTATGGCTAAAAAGGGGGAGAAAAGTATACTGTATACACTTTGGTATATGGCTAGATGTGATGGTGTGTATAGTAGGTGTGTAGCTGAAGGTGAAGATGGTGTCTGCTGCTCTAATTGGTATGACAGGATGCTGATCCTGCTAGATGATTGTATTTGTATGCTTGTGTGATTGGATTTACAGGTTGATTAAGGTTGTGAAGTTTGTGGGCTGCTCTGTGAAGTTGTTTGGGTTGTTGTTGTGTTTGATACATAAGTTGGGGGGGAGTTTTGAGTTTTGCTTTTCCTTTACTTACTGTGTAGTTTTTGTTTTTTTGTTGTGTTGTACTCCTTATTGGTTTTATTTTTCTTGTGATTGGTTTTAGCCAAAATTTGCCAAAGGGGGAGTTTATTAGTTCTTGATTGGCAGGCATTTTGGTAAAACTAGGTGTAATCACAAGATGTCCTAAAGGATGTCATAACATCTGTCTGTCAGGATCAGCAGGTTGCTTTGGACTTTTTAACAGGACTTATCTCATGATGTTAAACAAGATGTCTTGACACTCATGGACAAAACATTCTGTATGAATATGTTTGTCTGTCCATTTCTTTATGTGCAAGTTTGCTACACTGTTCTGGTGTAGAATCTGCGTGTTTTTAGTGGTGTTCTAAAAATGTTTCTGATACACTTATTGTGGATCTGATTTGATTTGATTTGGAGTTATTCTCAGAAGATTGATTGAAGATTGGAAGAATGATTTGATTAGATCTGATTGATCAAATTAAATCTGCTTTATTGTTGCTACTAATGAAGATTGAAATCTTCTCAAATCCTGCTGTTACTTTTGCCACAGTCCAATCCCATTCTGCATTGCTATTTAAAGAGGCGTAAACCCTAGCTTGAAGATCAGAGAAGCAAGGATTAAAAGTATGTGCATCTTAAGCCTTCGGGTGTGTTAGTTTTGTGAGCCATTCACTCATTGTTTAATGTGTGAATTGGACTAAGTTGTTAATTGTAAATTGTTCACTCAAAGCTTGTAAGCAAGAGTGTATTTTACTTGATTGGAGCTTTTAAGCAAGATCAAGTTGTGACTTTGAAGAGTGTCTTCTAAATTCTTCTTATTTAATTGACTGTTATCACTGCTGTGATTGAGGGGGAGTGAAAGGTGTCTCTTGTCTAGGTGTGTTCTAGGCAGAAGTTGCATACGTAGAGATTAAGTGAGGAGTTGTAAACTGGGAGTTTAGCTATGAATTAATTCTACTGTTAGTGAATTTCCTCCCTGACTTGATAGCCCCTAGACGTAGGTGTGGTTTCACCGAACTGGGCTAATAATTGTTGTGTCTCTTTACAATTGTTTTTGTTTATCTTTGTTCTTATTATACAGATATTTATGTTGTGGACATCTCTTTCGACATCTAATATCTGATACCAGAATTTCATATTTTACTTGTACCTTGTATTAAAAGGAATTTGTTTTTTGTCTCTAAGTTTTCACGTGATAATAATGTTGTGTCTAAATTCTTGACTAACAAGTGATTCATACAATCTAAGGTTTCTAGGCTCACTTTACTTGAAGGTTTTCGTGACTCAAGTGGATTGTATTGCTTTCCTAGCTTGGTTGTGCAGCCTTCAAGGACTTCTTCTATGTCATGCACTACTTCTATTTCTATCTGCACCAATGCCATGTTTAATTCATGTTCTGTGACATCTGGTGTAAATAAAACTAGCTCTAGTCTTCTTTGGCATTTTCGACTAGGTCATGCAAACTATCCAACTATTTGACAAACTTTAAAGTATTGTAATATTTTATTTTCTACAAGGGCATTTTTGACTAATTCGTGTAAATCTTGTTATATTGAAAAATTGCATCTATTGTATGCTCATTTGTCTATAACATTGTATCACTCTCCTTTAGAAATAATGCCCATGGATCTTTGGGGTTCTGCACTGTTCTCGTCAACTTCTTGCTTTCTTTAATATGTTGCACTTGTTAATGCTTATTCCAAGTACACTTGGATATATTTTCTTAAAAACAAGTCAGAAACACTTCATGCCTTCAAACTTTTTCACAAGTTTATAGTTGGCATAAAAAGCCTTAATAATAATAAGTTTGAAAAAGTGGTTCAATATCCAATTAGAGAAAAGGATATGCAACATAAGAAAACAAGTAAAAGAACATCATGTCCCCTCGTGTTACATATTAGAGCGACCCTAACTATAAGACTCGGTCGACAAATAATTAAAGAGGCACAACACCGTCCTTAACCTCAAGCTCTTACTTAGGTACCTGATTATCCGTACACCCGAGAAGCATAGACACAATAGCATAAAAAGGGGGATAGAATACATTCAAATAATAAATGATGCATAAAACAATCAAGATAGATTCACATATCACAAACTATACATATATCAAAGATGCACCACAATATCATGTATTCACATTTGACCTATATCACAATCGTACTCATACAATTCCATACAAAAGCATCCAACAACACTCAAACATCCCATTTGCACAACTTTTATGTAATTCAATGCAACATCGACTCAACTCATGTAAGCGGTACCGACTCAACATATGGTTCTTCATACGAACCGGGTCCCAATCAACTATGTAACTCGAGCCCCCGCTCGGATTTCCAACCCCTCACTCTGAGCTCGTAACAAGCCATTAATCCTCACTCTAAACTACCGAGCATGCCACTTTCACAACAACGACAACATAGGATGCATGCTATTTAGAAATGCAATACAACTTCATTCTGACTATACATAATCACACAAAAACAAAATAATGAATACAATCCCACTTTAATTGTAAAAAATTATGCATTCATTGTATCACTAGTAGTTTTCACTCTGAACTACGCATTTAAACAACTCATTAACAAGTATGCACAATAATTCACACAACATCATACTTGAATTTCCACCACATATATTCACAATTACACGTAACACTCATTTATGTATAATATCAATTAACAACGATCAATTAATTAATATACTTCAACTCAAACTAATATTCATCATAATACACCAAATAGAAGGCAAACATTGACAAAACGATAAAACCATCCCAAAATTCAAACTCAACAGGTCAAAGCGCACTCACTGACACGATGATAGGTAACCCGCCACCAGGGTGACACCCGTCATCACCCATGTCTCTCAATCGTTACCCCTGTGACGACCGACAATCCCTATGCTTGCCTGGAGACCATGACAGTCTCCTAGTCAGATAGCTGACATCCGTCATTGTTTTAAAGCACCTGACGACCAGGGCGTCATGCAGGTGACACCTGTCACCTTGTTAACAAAAGCAAAATTGTGTTGTGCCATTAGAGAACCTTCAAAACACCCTAAATAATTTTCAAAATATCTTCAAACAGCCCAAAATTGATACATACATGATTAACACATATTATCATGTTATTTTACATTAATTTAACATGTTATCCTATCAATTAATCATCCAAAACTCAGAATTTGATTCATGCTTTAAAACCCTCAATTTCATATCAAACATCGTGTTTATGAACAGTTTAGCATACACAACAATCACCACAACTACAGAGCACAAATTTCAATTGAATTCATTGCATAAAACATAAATACATTCATACAATTCATCAACTAAACAATCAAAAGAAAATAAAAAAAAATCTAATAGGATGTTAAGGGAAACCTCTCTATCCTTTCATGATTTGGGCATTCTTAGATGAATAGTCCTCCCTACCTTGAAAATCTAGAAAAAGCAACGCAATAAGCTTTTGTGGAGTTTCCTATTCCAAGCCCTAACTTTCCTCTTCTTCTTTATTCTCCTGTTTTTCACGTACTGTCAAAAGTGTTCTAATTAAAAACCCTATTTCCCCCAATTTTCTAATTATATAATAATCTAATCAACTTTTCTTGATTCAGTTTTGGCCCAACTAACGATAGGCTTCTATCCATTAACCATCTAATTCTCTTAATTTGCAAAACTAGTACAACTCCTCATATTCTACAAAGTTTCTATTATTTAATTAATTAAATCATACTAAAACTAATTAATTGAGCAATTCTCCAAAATTACCACTCACCGACCAAACCACTCAAAATCACACAAAACAATTATTTAAATAATTTAATCACTTAAATACATAAATAAATAAATAAAAGACTAATTAAGTCTGAGTGTTACATGTCTCATAGGCTCACATGTACACACACGTCTCACCAAAATGGTACAGTCGAACACAAGCATAGGCACATTTTCGAAATGGGCCTTGCCATGCTTTCTCATGTGTCTTTTCCTCTTCATTTTTTGGAACACCGTTTTGCACCTAAATTTCATGTGATTAATTGATTGCCCACTGTGGGCCTTGCTCATTTTCAGTCCCTATTTTTTTGCCTTGTATCGTAAGTATCCTTATGATGACACTCTCAAAGTGTTTGGTTGCTTGGTTTTTCCTTTCACGTGTCCTTACAACAAACATAAGGAGTCATAATTGTGTGTACTTGGGGGTTTATTCTCAACATAAGGGTTACAAGTGTCTAAGAAGATCTGGTCGAATTTATATTTCCAAAGATGTTATTTTTCATGAAGACCTATTTCCTTATCCAAGACTTTTTCCCTCTATCACTTGTGATCCGTCAGGTCGAAACTCTCACACTAAGTCCATTCATTTTCCTTCAATTTCGGCTTCAACTAGGGAGATTTCGACTTTGAGTGATTCTTTAGTCCCAAGTACAACTCAGGAGTCAACTCTTGAGGTATTGTCATCCCACTGTTTGCATTTTTATCCCACTACTTCAACTTTTTTACCTATACTCATTCCTCAAGCTCCTCCTCCTTCTCTATGAAGCTCTATTATAAGTTCCTCGAGTTCAAAAATTTAATGCACATCCCATGATTGTTAAAACAAGATTTGTTCATGACATATATGCTTTAGGTTTTGATGATAAAAAAATATTGAAATAACAATGGTGTTTTCTAATGCGTGTTCTAAGTATGCAGGTTCTAAAGCTTAAAGAGAATATATTCTGAATCTGTTAAGAGAATGCATTTTAGAGAAGCTGAGTTCTTGGCTTCTGATGGTTCATAACTGAAGGACATTTTGAAGTGAAGTCTGATGATATATGATTACGTAGATTCTGAAGTTGAATATATCAGCATCAGAAGAGCAATATGTTATCTCTACATGTATTGAATGTATCAACTTCTAATGATTATTTAGAACTATAGACAAAGCTAAGTGATTCGTATTGCATAAAGCAAGCTACACCGTTAAATCAGTTTGTTAGCTAAAGTATGTGTTCACATGGATCAAGGAGAGTTGACATGCTTTACAGGATATCCACTCTCAATGAATCTATAGTACAACTCACAAGAAAGACACTATGGTTAAACGTGTTACACAATGGATAAAGATCTTTTTGTGTATCCATCTTCAACGTTTCTTAGTACTATGGATTGACAAAGACACTTGTGCAAGTTATCTCTTCCAACAACTACTATTTTGTATCTTCTATTTAAGTAACTGAAGATTCAATTTAAAGAATCAACAAGGTATAAAGAAAAAGAACAAAAGGGCCGAGCAGAAAAAGAAGCATTTCACGCTTATATCAAAATGGAAAAAATACCAAGATCAACAATAACAACAACATTGAGTATGCAAAGTTTCTGTCATCTGTTGTAAATTTCACAAAGCCTTAATCTTAGAAATCTTAAGTGTTATGATATTTGTTAAAGATATTTCCTTATACCTCTCATTGTATATCAGGTACTCCTTGTTATCTATTCTGCTAAACATGTTATTTAGTAGTTTAGAAAGAAAGTCTCTTGTTGTATGCTTGAACATCAAAGCCTCTTGTTGGATGCTTGAGCCAAGTAAGTCTCTTTTGCTTGTGCTTGAGCATTGAAGCCTTGATCAAATTGTCGATTAAGTAGGAAATTCTTAAACTGTTGAGTTTAAGCATTAAGTCTTTGATCCGAGGGATCTTAGTAGGAAGTCTTGAATCTGTGGTATTTAAGCAAGGAAGTCTTGGATTGTGAGTCTGTGAACAAAGTCTTGTACTTAAGGGTATAAGCAAGGAATCCTTGAATCCGTAGGATTTAAGCAATGAAGTCTTAGGATCTGAGGATCTAAGCAGAAAGTCTCGATCATGTGTTGATTAAGCAAATAAGTCTTAGGTTGTAGGTCTAAGCAAAGGAAAGTCTTATGCTCGAGGAAAATCTTATCCTATGAGACCACTTCAAACCCTTCTTGTTATACTTGAATAAGCTAGATTGTGGTAAGTGCAAAATAAACCACTTGTACAGTAAAGGTGCACAACACATAACAGTTCCTCCATTCTTCTCCGTCATGTGATGGATATAATAGTAGGTATCTGTGAACAAAGTAGGAACTGGATTCTGAATCTGAAAAACACGAATATCATTGATATCCACAAAGTTGTAAATATTAGGGAACATAACTATGTTGTAGATAAGCAAAGCGAGAACAGCTTTGAAAGAAACCATACTCCTCGCACTAGCAAGAGCAGCAACCTTCTCCATCAAGAACTTAGCATGTAGACCAAGAATACCTCATTTAGTCACAAGATTAGCATCAACCTCCCCTTTCCTCAAGTGTATAACCTCTCCAATGACATGAGACTTATTGTAGCACCTCAAAATTTGCCTCATCATTTCTTGGTTTACTTGCTTATGTTTCTCTGCATTTTGCATATCCGCATATCATATTGGTTCTCGAGACATGGGATCAAGGTATTTATGTGGCTCAGGGTTCCTTTTTATTGCAAGAGTTCCAATGGCAAGCGTAAGAGGCTCCAACATTTATTTTGCCCAACAACCGAGCGGTCGATTTTATTTCATTTAGCAGGCTATTTTCAGCCTGGGAGACGGTGTATGGGCTATCTTAGGCCTGATATTTAAGAGCAGGTTTCAGAGGCATAATGGGGTTTAGAACAAGTGGCAACGGGCAATTGTACAAGATTCCCTCCATTTGGTGCCAAAAAAAGTGGCAAATTTTGAATGTGGTAACTGGTTACTACATATAGGGTAACTGGTTATTTCAAACGAAATTGGCCAGAAAATTCAAATTTTCAACATGTGCAATTTTCCAATCATTCTCAACCATTTTATTTCACTTGATCATATTTGAAAGGATCTAGAATTGTTTCAATTTTCACCATTTCCCTCTATATTTCAAACACTCCATTCCTAACTCTACTCCTAATTTCCATTCCAAATGCTAATCCATGCTCTAAACCACATTTTGATTCCAAACTTAGAGCTTATTAAGTAAATGTTCTCCAAACCTCACACAATTACCCTTCATTTTCAGATTTCACTCTCATTCTTGAGAATTTTCTCTCAATTTTCTCTCCACTTTTTCACTCCCAAAACCTCCATTAATGATCTTTCACTTGAGTTCTTTGATTCTTGATTGGAATCATAGAATTCTAGAGTTAAACCTCCATCATTCATCTCCGTTATCTTTAATTCACCATTTAATTTTCGTTTAGTTTTGGATCTGAATTTGGAAGCTAGATTGGAAGTGCTTTTTTGGATCATTTTTGCTTGATCTTGCTTGTTCTTCATTTCTACTACAAGGAAGCTCTTGGATCTTGAAGAATCTATGGGTTTCTTTCTTGGATCTGCTAATTTTAAGTGAATCAACACTCACCAAAGCAAATCTCATCTTTGAAGGTTGACAATTCTAGATCTAATTCTATTTTGAGCTTATTTGAATAATCACAATCTAGATCCATGGTTTTTGCTGCCTTTTGATCCATTTTAATGATTTGGATCTTGATGATTTGTTATTTTAGTGTTTGATTGTGTTTACATGATGTTTGATCACTGTTTCTTGATGTTGATTTCGTGCTTGATTATATCATGTTCATATGGATTATTGGAAAAGCTGTTGGATTTTGAAAACTGATTTTAAAAGTTGTTTTTCTCATTCTGGTTCAGTGGTAACCGGTTACCTTATACAGAGTAACCGGTTACTCGGTACAAATTTCACGTTTTCAGTTGTTTTTCAATAGAGTAACCGGTTACCTTATATTGAGTAACCGGTTACCACTAAGGCAGAATGTGATTTTCTTATAATTTCTTGCTTGTTTGGTATCCTTTCCATATGTAAACTTCATGGATTGATACAGTGCATTTATGTGGATTATTTTTGACATGTTTCATCATTTTTGAATGTTTGATCTCGATTCTTCGACGCGTGACTTTTGGTTTCCGTTTGAATGCATAACATGTTGATGTTGCTTGATTGATGAATGATCATTTGCTTTGCTTGCTTGTGACATGATTAATTGATGATCATTGATGATTGTGTTGTTGAATATTGTGATACATGATTGCATTCGTTTCCGATTCCGCTTTGGTGTGTGTTCATTTGGTCGTTTGATCGTCCATTTTTTGAAATGCATGCTCGATCTTGTTACTTCTTGTTGATGCATTGTTGTTGATCATTTATGATTGTTTGTCAAAGCATGCTCATACTTGTATGATGTAAATCCATGATTGTTGTTTGCATTTGTTTAATTGCATTCAACCATGTTTGCTGCCTTGTTTTCCACATATGTTCTTGCTTTGAACTTGTATGTTGTCATTGCCTTGCTTGCTTGCTGCCTGACTTTTCACACTTGTTTTTGTGCTAAAACATATGTTGTTATATGTTGTCTTGCTTGTGTGCTGGATTTTATTGTTGTCTTGTGCAGGAGGCGCTGTTGCAGCTGCTGTTTTTAGTCTTGTCTTCTTGTTTCACTTTGTCTTTGCATGCTCCCTTAGTATTCTTATTCCAATTTAATTTCCGATTAAATTTGGAGTAGGATACACATTAGGAGTTTAATCCATGCATGATAACAAGTAGGCTAGTCCCCTTTAACCTCAACTTTAGATCCATCTTTCGTATGCTAATGACCCACTGTCGCGCGCGGATCAAAACGAGTGTTTTTGT
Source organism: Lathyrus sativus (assembly GCA_963859935.3). NCBI lineage: Eukaryota > Viridiplantae > Streptophyta > Magnoliopsida > Fabales > Fabaceae > Lathyrus > Lathyrus sativus. The sequence continues at coordinate 920,919,753 of OZ012735.1, forward strand.
AAAAATGCAGTACAACGACAGTAACTCAGAATATCGTATCGCGAGAATTCTTGTAGTGATTAACCAATTACAGTAATGAAATAAGGGGGGTTAGGTTTCTGATGAAGAAAAAGCACTTAAAATAATTGATTACTGAAATAAGCTGTTGTGAAATAAGTGATTATAGTAACGGATCCACTGCCTCGGTTCTTACTAATCATCGACCGATGAAAATAAAATTTCCCAAGTGGAACTTCTATCGTATTTGATGACAATATCAGTCAACAAGCGTGATTGATATCATGAGAAACATGTTCCTATCGCCGGATTAAGCATACGATAAAGGATAACGCAAATTAACAATTAAGCAGAGTTAATATACGATTAAAATTAGGAACACGGATCAATCAAATTAAATCAAATATACTATATGATAATCGAATTAAGCAAACAACAATCACATGATATAATTGAAAGGAATCGAATTTAAATTGTAAATATCATAACAATCTCAAAGTTTGAAACCTGAGTACAGTGAATCCGTCCAGAGGGTATTAGTTCTCCATGAGTTTACAAGCTTCCAAATATTTTCGTGAATAGTGAATGATAAATCCCCCAGTAAAATGAGGTTTCTCTCTAAAAAGAAAAACAAGGGATCCGGTTCATAACCCAACTGGATCGAAAACATAACCCAGACTCAAAACTAAAACAAATTCCTAATGCTGTAACTTCAACGAATATTCTGAGAAAATATGCTCCGAATATGACTTCGACTCCAACACGAAAGTCGTAGCTCTCTCTCTCTTAGCTTTCCGGAGATTATTAGAACGCCTCAAACGGATTCTCGGAACTCCAGTTATGATCGTTTCCGTGCAGACTGCTAAAGCTGAAAAATAAAGTGCGAAAATCAAATTAAACCAAAAATAAAATAAAATATAAAAACATAATAAAACATAAGAATACTCAAAATAAATTAGAGAAATGCCTAAGTAAAAATATAGGAGAATATTCATAAAGATGCACTGATCAGCTAACATTAGGATATAATCTCCTTTTGCATCTCAACTTTAGGACCACTTTGCATGACAACGTTAGGGCCGAGCTTCCCTTAGACGTGCATCTCTCTTCTCATCTCAAAACATTTTCTAACTCATCTAATAAATATGAAGAACATTATACGCTACGAGCCTTAAGCACATGGGAAATGATGAGTGAGGGTTTCTCCTCACTTGTCTAGAGTGTTTAGCGTATGCCCTTTGGGCGATATACGACGCATTCGCTCCTATGTCATAGTCTTTAGTGCAACGTGAATCACAAAGCAAGCTAATTCTCTTCACTAAAACTCACAAACAAAACTCAAAATTTTTATCCTTCAGGATCGTTGTCCTTCAAACTCATTTTCAGAAAAGAGTACGTTACTTTTCCGTTCTATCGCAAACAGGCATCGTCTCTAACTGCTGGAATGAGAACTTAACGTCGCTCATAAAAAAACACTTAACCAACCTGTGGTTTCGTTAGCCTGAACTACGTTTTCTTTGATTTCTCATACTAGATGAGGATATGTAGGCACAATACGGTGATGTCTTGGCGAGCAACCTTCCCCACATCACCCGTAGTTTTCCTAACTACGTTGACTCTGACTTTCCCATTGCACGAGGGAATACGTAGACATAGGGCAACGATGTCCTATCGAGTCTCCTTTTTTTCTTTTACATCCTCCATTTAGCAGTAGCTATTAGATAAACACACCCGTTGATTAGACAACAAGTATGGATCCCGTTGAGTACAACGAACGTGAGGGGTGTTAATACCTTCCCCTTGCGTAACCGACTCCCGAACCCAAGATTTGGTTGCGATGACCTTGTCTTTTCCCGTTCTTCATGTTTTCTTTGATCGTTTCCTTTCCCTCTCTTTGGGATAAATAACGTTCGGTGGCGACTCTTATGTTTTTCCGCCGGGTGTTTTTCGCAGTTGCGACACTTATGAATCTTCTTTAAACCACTGAACGATATCTTATCTGATACAAGCAATACTATGTAATAAGAATACTCCTCCAAAGTAGGTGCAAACTGGTAATCAGAAAAAGTAAAACACATATACGTTGAGTCATAGAACTGGACAAAGGTGTTCATAACTCCTTCTTCTACATTAGTATTAAACACATCCAGAATTCTTCCATATCGGTCTTTAAAATTAGAAGGACAAGCCACCAAAGATCCTAACTTCCTTAGCTCTTTCAATTCAATACGCTTGAAACGAAACTAATGAGTGTATCTCTTTTTAGAGTCCATGATCAAATTACCTACGATATTTGCAAATAACATTCCTAAGTTCCTTGAAAACTAAGTGAAAAAGAGATGTATATGAATGCGTGATTATGCAATAATCACAAACATGGTGGGTTCAAAGGTTCGGCGTCACGAGCATGGAGCCAAGTGGACAAGGTAATAACCATACCATAGGGTATGCTCTATAACTTTGGATGTCTCGAACAATAATCGAGTCCCAAAATTTGCCCAACATTTCTTTACCTAGCCTATGTTTCATTTCATTCACATTAGCATTATCATTTGCATTTCATTGACATGTATGCAGGAGATCAAGAGGTATGAGTACTAATCAAGAGCTACACAAGATTGTGAAGCTAGCTAAGAGGGTTATTCAAGTGTTCAAGGGTTGATATCCTTGTCAGAGAAGTTAAAAGAGCCTCAGAGAGAATGGTTGAAACCAAGAGTGTGTGCCTCCCAACTTAAGAGTTGTGGGAAGTCCTCAGATGATTCTGAAGCCATGAAGTTGGACTTGAGGTCTTGAGAGAGCTCATGAGAAGTGTTGAAGATCACTTTGAAGCCTAGACATGTCATTATGCAAGATTAAGAAGACTCAGCCATGAGTGGTGTAATTAGGGTTTGACTGGGTCAACCCTAGGTCAACTGATGATTTGAACAAGGTTGAGACCTAATTCAAGAGCCATGTGATCATGGATTGATACATTTAGATGTTACAAGGATGATTCCAAGGTTAACTCATCATGATTGAAGAGTTTGAGAAGTTTCAAGCTAGGGTTTCTAAGGCTTGACAGTGTAAAATCCCCTAGTTTGACCCCTATCTTCAAGGCAGTTTAGCTCAAGATGTGATTGTCATCTCATCTTTCCCCCAACATGAATGTTGTAGAGAATGTTCTTAGCTTTAATTTGAGTTCTAGAAGTCCTTTATAGGATTTGTATAACTCAAGTTATGACTTTGACAAGTTACAGGTCATCTGAGGTCTGTGGATGTGGGAGCTTGAAAGTTACTCAACTTGCCTCAAACCTTTACCCTAGAAGGATGATTCCTATGAACTCTTGGTCAACATTAATGTTGTTCCTTATTCTCTTAGCTTTCTAGAGAGTACTAGAAGTCCTTGATAGGATTTGTAGAACTCAAGTTATGGCTTTGACAAGTCAAGGGCATTTTGGTCATTTGGAGATTACAGGTCATTTCAATCATAAGGCCATAACTCCTGTTTCCAAGCTTCAAATGGAAAAATGTTCAACATCAAACTTGTTCAAAATGATGTTTTAAGGCTATTAAAGAGGTCATGAGATGTTGGAAGTGCTTGTAACTCAAAGTTGCAAAAATGACCTAAAATAAGGGTATAAGTTAAATAAACCAAAGTTGGAAATTGATATTTTTGATCTACACATCCAAACCAAGGCATGTAATATATCATTTTGACTCTAAAAAACATTTTAAGAACTTTGGTTTAGCCACATTTTTGAGTTGAGGTGTAATTGGTGGACTTGCTTTGAAAAGTAGTTACTTGCATCTTAAGTAACATTTGCAAACACATGAGAGATCAATACACAAGCTTCCAAGGCATTGTAACACATCTAATATCTCATTTGGGGAGATTTTGGGATCATAACAAGCTGCTGCAACAAGGGAAACCAGAATTGGTGTGATTATGGCATGAGATGGTATTTTGATGACATGAGAAATTCAACATCTCCTTGGATGATTCCAGAAGATTCTAGAGAGGTCCAACATCATCTATATATTGATTAGAAGGGGTTCAAGTGCAGGGTTGGTGAGAATTAAGGGAGAGAAGAGAGTTTGCAACTTCACATTGTTCATTGCAAATTGAAATCAGTTTCTGCATTCTACACCATTTTTGATCTTTCTTTTGATCTCAACAACTTCTATTGAGGATACTGAATGATTCCAGATCAATTCCATATCCAAAGCCTTGAAGGATCGTGTTCTTGCATTTGAGTTTCAGCACCTGCAAGTAACCATCGGATTTGGAGTTCCAAGCATTTGCAATCAATTCTCTGCATACAGAAGCAAGAACTTGGTACATTGAATGATTCCAGAGCAGTAGAAGGGTTGAATTGAAGAATTGCTACATTTGTTACTCAAGAATTCACAGGTTGGTAACTTTCATCCCTCACCTTAATTTAAGAAGAATTACCTCAATTTGTTAGGTTAGATTGATAGTATGTGGTTAGGAGATCGTTTCTGGAAACTTAGAGAGGATTTGGTGATGATCAATGAGGTGACACAATTTCTGTTTAGATCAAGAACATGCTGGATATTAAGAGATAATGTGAGTGTTATAGCAAGAAGTGATCAGGGTAATGTGGTGAACATTTTAGACCAAACAATTTGAAGAATAATGATAATTGAGGTTTGAGCATAATTCTGATTCTTGATCGTGTTTTAGGTTAGAGGTTGATTCAATAAATTCTGAGGCTAGGGTTAGATTCAGTGTTCAATTTAGAGTGATTAAGTGTTTTAGATCTTGAATTTTGATGGAGATTTGGTGAGATGCGAATGTGATGAAGATGAGCATGAGAGCTCTGTTTCAATGGCGTTTCTCCTTCCATTTTTGGTTCAAATGAAGAAGATGATTAGAATACCGTTGGATTGGCATGAAGACTTTGACTGAGCAAGGTATTCCATGGCCAGGATTCATTTGGATTCATGAGAGAGTCTGAGTAAGTGAAACGATGCGTTTCACTTACTAGGTCGTTTTGGGCTTAAGTTCAAATTGTTATCCCCACCCCCCTGATGGCCCAATTGTCATAATGAACTGATATTCGTTACTACCCGCACCGTGGTTTTGTTATTTTATTTTGATTTTCTTTAATTTCTTCATTTTATACATGGTTCTTGATTAAATCATATAAAATTTAAAAATGATTCAATTAACCCCATTCTTTTTGCATTATATTCATGATTGAATCTAGTATTTTTTGGATAAAAAATATTTTTATTTCAAGCATTTTCTGATTTTATGGGAATTTTCATATTTTAATTGATATTAAAATAGTCATGCTTGATGTTTGATTTTGTGGAATTTTGTGTGATTAATTGGTGATGATTCCTGAGCTAATTTTTTGTGTGTGATTAGTTTAGACATGTATGCTCCCATAGAATTTTTCTCACATTTCTGTGATGAAAGTAGGTGTGTTTTCTAGATTGAGCTTTAGGTGCTTCCTTTTAGGGTTTAGGTTTATTACCTTGTAGTGTAGAATTTATTTCTAGGTCTTATTTGATGATTTGATCTCTGGAATTAATATGGTAGAGTCATGATTGACCTAGGTTCCCATAGTTATTTTTGTAGGATTTTACAATTGGTTTTAGTATTTTAGTTAGGATTAACTTTAGTACTAGGTTTTAGGTGATCCTAACTTACTAACTCAAATAGATTAACTTCTTTAGTCCCCTTAGATTAGGGTTTTGCTTTGTTTGCCTTTGGTTGAGGTTGAAGACAAGTTGAAGACAAGGTGAGGATGCTTGAAGTTTCTTGGAGCTTGGAGTTGCTTGTGCCTGAAGGTGTCTGATGAAGATTTAGGAGGTAGGAGACATAGGGAGAGCCTTATAATTAGAATGACTTCTTTCACAAATATGGAAAGCATCTTGTGCTTCCATTCCTCCCAATGACTAAAAGTCCTTCTAAGATATTCACATCCCTCCTTTGGAGGGATGAGTGGCTTTATCTGGGAAGTAGAACTTTGAGGGAACCAGTCTCTCATAATGATGAACCCTTACAGGCTTCCTTTGGTTGTCAATAAGCTGTTTATCATTTCCACTCATTCTGTTAAATCAATTGTCTCCTGGTTTGAGTATCTTGAAAGATGTTGGACTTGAGTTTGAAGATGAGGACTTCATTGAAGAGTGTGGAAGAGGATGATTCCTTGAGCATTGCCATTGCAGCTGAAGCTTGAAGAGCAAGAAGAGCAAGTTGATACTTGTGAAGAAGATCCAATGGAGATTGAGTGAAGAGCTGAAGCTTGAAGAAACAAGTTGATACTTGTGTGTTGATACACTGAGAGCCTGAAGAAACAAGTTGACACTTGTAGTTAGGAGTGAAGCCTGAGGGTGGAGTTAACTGAAGGGCTGAAGCTTGAAGAAGAGAGAACAAGTTGATACTTATGTTTGATGGGTTGAAACCTTGGAGGAGCAAGTTGATACTTGTCATGAAAGATGATAGCCCTGAAGAGCTGTTGAAGTCTGATGACTGGGCTGCTGTTAAGTTGGTTTAGTTGTAGGAGTTGTTGTTCTGCTTTTTCTCTTGTCTGTTTTCTTCTGTATTGGTGTGCCTTGTTTGACTTGCTTGATGCATTAGAATAAGTTCATATCTAGACTAACTTTAAGCTAGGAGCATGATTGCACTAGAGGTTGAGTTGCTCCCTCTGCTTGTATTTTTACTGTATGGCTTTGCTTGCGGGTATTCGGTAGAGCCCTGCTCCCTTGCCCATGTGTTCTTGTGTTTGCTTGATGGCATATCATTTTATTTCATCTGTATGATTCCAGTTCTTGTATTTTGCTTGATAGCATGTTATTTCTTCTGTATGATTACAGTTATTCATATCTGGCTTGAGGTTGAGATGAGCTTGTGGAGGCTGATGCCCCACACACATTTCCTCCCTCACTTGCATTGCATGCATTTTACAGTCGTTTACTGTTTACTGTTTAAGCTGATGCTTTATCTGTTTCTGTTTATCATTGACATGATCCCCTAGGAATCTCACTTCCTTTGATAAGGAAGTGATGATAGAACTTTAGGTTGAAACCTATGCATGATAACTTCTAGGAGTTCCCTGTTTCAAACTTCAACTATAGGATGAATCCTTGGCATGACAACAGTAGGACTTGATAGTCTCCCCTTAGTTGAGCCTGTTCTCTCTTCTCCTCTTGAAGCAAATTAAAACACAGTAATAAAGGTTAACTGACGTCATACGTTATGAGCCTTAAGCTATCTGAGAAAGGATTGTTGGAGAGTTTCTTTTCAACAGTCTGGATGTTTAGTATGGCACCCTTTGGGTGACATGCGACGCAGTCACTCTCAGGTCATAGTCTCTAGTGCGATATTAGTTGCAAACATCCATAAAAAACAGTTCTTCCGTAAAAGACAGAAAACGAACTTCAAACCTTTTTGCCCCGTGGGCCCGTAATTCAAAGGAAAGCTTTTCTGAAGAAAAGAGTGTCGTTAAACTTCAGCGCCACCGCAAACAGGCTTTGTCCCTAACTGCTGGAACTGCTGTTTAACCCTACTCGATAAAACAGATGAATCTGAATTCCCGTAATCCGTATTACCCCGAACTACGTAAGCTCTGATCTCTCAAGCCTGTTGAGAGTACGTAGGCACAATACTGATGTATTGGCGAGCCACCTTCCCCGTAACCCGTAGTTAGCCGAACTACGTTGACTCTGATTTCTCATTCTCTGATGAGAATACGTAGGCACAAAGTGCGACGCTTTGCCGAGTCATTTTCTTTTCTTTTAAGCCAGCCTTGATAGGTAGATAGATAAAACTAACCCGTCCAGTAAACACAACAAGCGTGGATCCCGTCGAGTACGACAGACGTGAGGGGTGCTAATACCTTCCCCTTGTGTAACCGACTCCCGAACCCAGACAACGGTTGCGATGACCTTGTCTTATACCCTTTTCGTCAGGTTTTTCCGATCGTTTCCTTTCCCGCTCTGAGGGATAAATAACGAAAGGTGGCGACTCTTCTGTTTTGCCGACACCTTATTTTCGCGGAAGCGACAGCTGGTGACTCTGCTGGGGACTTGATAGTTTCTTGGGATCCAACGTCCCGTATGCGAGTCAGTTTGGGGATCCAACGTCCCCTGCGAGAGTCAATCCTAGCGCTTGTATGATTACTTGTTGGGTTGTGTTTATTTATCGCATTTTTATTTCCCGCACTTTATTTTCAGTATGATATGATTATCTGTGCTGTTGTGGGAGGGGCATTCTGATGAGTGAGAAGCCAGACCCAGGCTTGAGTGAACTTAGCATTAGTTGTGGAAATTAGTGGGCGCGTGCTTGCTTGGCAGGCACTAGTGTCTCATGAAATCCACGCTCAGACGAGGTTCTCCCGGTTGACTTCTTTTTCAACCCTTTGGGTTGAGGGGGTTGTTGGTTTGGAGGATCGTCGACTCTAGGGGCCGATCATTTGGAATTCAGCCGAGTGAGGCCGCTTCAGGAGCTGGTGATGCCACAGCTTCTGGGTATCGTATCACCCCTCTTGAATGTCTGTGATGCTGATGACCGCATAGGATGTCGAACTTGAGTCAGTTTAGGTCCATACCTGTGATCAGGGTTGGGTTTGTTGCAGGAAACTTTGACCTTCAGACTACCTGGTTTTCTTGATAGTGAATCAGTTTCGTTGGTACCGGAGGTTCTCATCATCAGATGTGTATGTGTTCTTGACAGAACAGATTTATGGTCCTGTATCAGAGGTCTTTATTATCAGATATTTGTTCTTGATAGAGCAGAGTTTTGGTCCTGTATCAGAGGTCCTTATTATCAGATATTTGTTCTTGATAGAGCAGAGTTTTGGTCCTATACCAGAGGTCCTTATTATCAGATAGTTGCTCTTGACAGAGCAGAGTTTTGGTCCTATATCAGAGGTCCTTATTATCAGATGTGTGTTCTTGACAGAGCAGATTTGTGATCCGATACCAGGGTTTTCTTATTATCAGATATAGTGGTTGTTCTTGACAGAGCAGCATTATGGTTTTGTGGATGCAGAATCTCAACAGCTCAGTTGCCTTGATCTCCTGCTGCATGCATTTTGCATTGCTTTGCATGCTCATTTGCATTTCATTAACGTGTGTCTGTGTTGCAGGTACCGTTTCCCCCGATTCAGGATTTCTGGCCTTCTATTGTATTGTTATGGGTTCTCTGAGGAAGACCGTAGCTTACAAGCTCCCTACCCCTGATGTGGTTCAGCTGACTGGTTTGATTGCTTTAGCAGATGATTCTGTGAGAGATGAGTTCAGAAAGTCTTACGGTAAATTGCTCAGTTTGGTTCGTAAACCCTCTGCGTTTGAGTTGAATGGGTTGCATGCCTTGCTGCAGTTCTATGACCCTCCATTGAGATGCCTTACTTTCCAGGATTTTGTTCTCGCACCCACGCTAGAGGAGTATGTTGATTTGTTAGGTGTGCCTATCAAGAGTCAGATGCCCTTTGTTCATATGGATGCTGAGCCTAATCTGGCTAGCCTAGCTCCTTCACTTCATCTGGATGACTCCGAGTTGGTTTTGTCTAGTTGGAACAAGGTTCCCGGTTTCTCCTTGCAGTTCTTAGTGGGAAAGGCTCGGCAGTGCGCCAAAGACGGATGTTGGGTCGTGTTCAACGCCATTCTCGCTCTGTGCATATATGGCATCATTCTGTTCCCCAATATGCCCGACTTTGTAGACTTCGATGCATTTCACATCTTTGCTTCAGGGAATCCAGTCCCTACCTTGATAGGAGATGTCTACCATTCCATCCACTACAAAAACGAGAACAGAAAGGGTAAGAATGTCTCGTGCTGTGTGCCCTTGCTTTATAAATGGCTTGATAGTCATCTACCCAAGAGGGGTCCCTTTGTTTCGTTTGCAGCCACAACTGAGCGGTCCGAGCGTTTGATGAGTCTATCTGCAGAGGATATTGCCTGGTTTGACAGAGATAGGTTGGGTACCGAGATCATCTTCAGCTGCAGCGGGTTTCTGAACGTGCCTTTGATAGGCAGAAAGGGCTGTATAAACTATAATCCGTCTTTGCTGGTCCGACAGTTTGCTTATGCTTTGAGAGCTCCGCCGAAGGATGAAGAGGTACAGGAATCTCTGTACCTCACTGGTCTTCCAGAGGGGGATATGTTATCCAAGCTTCAGCGCGCTTGGAATGGTATCAGTAAGCGGGGAAAGTCGTTGCTGGGGAAAAGTAATAGTCAAGCCTACGCTCCGTATGTGACTTGGATCAGAGCCAGAGCAGATGCTATAGGGATGCCGTTTCCTCCTGCCAAGCCAGAAAGCCCTCCAGTGATTGAAGAGCCTACTACCGTGCCCATTCAGCAGCATAATCAGGTGTTAGCTGAGCGAGATGAATTGAAGAGGGCAAATGAAGAACTGGAGAAAGAATTGGCTCAGCTCCGAAGCGAGAAAAGCGAAGCCGTTCATTCTTTCCAGAGGCAGACAGAGCTGGTGAACCAGCTGGGGACAGATTTGACTAAGCAGATAGCGGAGCGCGAGCGCATGGGTCGAGACTTCAAGGCCGTCAACAATGTACTGGCCACTAAGAAGCAGCACTTAGACGAAGCATATCGGAGGATATCCAAGTTTAACCAGCACTGGAAGGCCACCCTAGCCAACAGGAAAGAGCGGGAGGATAAGTTGATGCAACAGATCTCCAAGCTGAAAGCCCAGGTGAAGGCTAGTGAGAAGAGGTTTGATGAAGAAACCGCTCGCAGATATGCCGCCGAAGGCCAGCTCAACAGAGCTCTCGCTAACCTGAAGGAGCGCAATCTGACGTTTGAGTCCAAGAAGCGGAAGCTAGAAGATTGTTTCGGCGAAGCAGCATGGGAAGATTCAGTCGAAGGTCTTCAGTACACTATTATGCAGAGAGAGTTACTCGTCGAAGGGTTACTCACTCGGCCTGATCATGCAGAAACGAAGGGGTTGTTAGAAGAGTTTCGCGCCCGTGGCCGTGCTTGACTATTTGTATTCCTTTTGTTAATCATTGTTGTATGCTGACCATCACCAGGCTTGTTGGTTGAGGTCACGCTATTGATTCATCTTGTACTCACTGATGTTGTGTACTGCCTTGATGGGCTTTCTTCGTATATATGAGATGTTATTTCCATGACTGGAGTCGGACTTCTTATTATCAGCACTGGCACTCAGGCACTAGGATCGGGGGAAATCTCCCTAACGCACAGACACACGTTTGCATTTGCATGAAGCATCTGCATAACGAGCACTTTGTCGTTTTTCCTAACCCTTTTGTGTTTACAGTTGTTTCAGGTTGTTCCAGGATTGATCAGAGACCCATCCACCGCTATCCGACCAGAGCGAATCAAACCAGAATCATGGAGCAAGTGCAAACTGATGTTCAAGAACTCCGCGAAAGAATGGACCGCTTCATGGAGCTCATGCAAGCGGTCGCCAATGGCCAGGATCAGCTCAGAACCTTGGTTCAGCCTCTGATTTCAAGGGTTAACAGCAATGGTATACTCTATGGTGGGACTGTGCCTACCCCTCCACCAGTTGAAACTCCTCAGAATGGCGTCCCCGTGACCGGGGGGAATGGCAGTGCCAACGGCAATGTGATAGCTAACATGGGACTCAATGGTAATACGACGGGCGTCAGTAATGGGAATTTTGAAGCCAACGCCAATGTTGGGCTGGGCAACGGCAATGCAGGTGTTGGGAATCTGTTCGGGCCTCAGCCATGGTTAGAAGACCGTCAAGACGATGTGTTCTCTCAGAGAGGTGCTGAAGGTGAGCTGACTGCTGAAGCACGGCTTAGGTTCAAGGCCCTCGAGGATAAGATGAGGAATATCGAGAACCAGAACACCCTGGGTGTTGATATGTCCAAGTTGGGACTGATTGCTGATTTCAAGGTGCCTCCCAAGTTCAAGGTACCTGACTTTGAAAAGTACAAGGGCACCACTTGCCCTCGCGTCCACCTGAGATCATATTACAGGAAAATGTCCGCTCACTCTGAGGACAAGAAGTTGCTGATGCACTTCTTTCAGGACAGTCTGTCCGGACCCTCCCTCGAATGGTACATGAGTCTGGAGCCTACCAGTGTGCGCACGTGGAAGGACCTTGCTGAAGCATTTGTGCACCACTACCAATACAATAACGACTTGGCTCCAAACCGAGTCCAACTGCAGAATCTGTCGCAAAGAAACAATGAAGGGTTCAAGGAATACACCCAGCGATGGCGTGAGTTGGCAGCCAGGGTTCAACCGCCGATGGTTGAGCGCGAGCTTGTACAAATGTTCGTAGCCACCCTCCCAGGGGTTTATTATGAGAAATTGGTCAGCGGTATGTCCAGAACCTTCTCAGATCTCATTATCACGGGTGAGCACATTGAAAATGGGATCAAACTGGGGAAAATTCAAGGTGATCTGTCCTCAGCTGGAGGAGGCGGAAAGAAACCTTATGGTGGCAAAAGACAGGAAGGAGAAACGAGCGCTGTGTCCAATGCTCGAAGGAAGGGTAAAGGCCCTCACCAACAGGTGGCCAGCATAACTATCCCGGCAGTTCAACAGCCACAGCAGCAGCAGTCGCAGCAACCGAGTCAACAAGGGTACAGAAAGTACCAGAATCGGGCACCTCTGTCGAGCCGTCACCTCGAGACTCCACCCATGTCGTACGCACAGCTGTTATAGACTTTGCTTCAGCTACAGTTGATCTAGAAGAGAACCTTGACAGGGGCACCTCCGCCAGGTTATGACGCGAATGCAACTTGTGAGTTTCACTCAGGGGCACCAGGCCACACAATAGAGAATTGCAAAGCCTTCAAGCACAAGGTGCAGGACATGGTGGACGCCAAGATCATCAACTTCTCAGATAATGTGCCAAACGTCACGAAGAACCCTATGCCGAACCATAGGGGAGGTGGAGTTAACGCCATTATTGAAGACAAGAGTTTGGATTTGTTGACTGACGTCAGAGATCTGAAGACACCACTTAGCTTCGTTAAAGCTAAGCTGATGAAAAGGGGTTTCTTCCCAGGTTGCGGAGAGCTGTGTATGGGCTGTGCGACTAGTCCTGATGGATGTGAACAGTTGATAGAGAGGATTCAAAGTCTGATGACTGAGGGAATCCTGCAGTTTAGCCGGAGGGCCGAATGTGGATCGGGAGAGGTAATGCTGAAGCAAGATGATGAGGTTGCCACCATCACCATCCCTCTCCAGACGATAACTATTTCTGCACCCAGACCACCCATGATTACCATCACCAAAGCTGGGCCAATACCGTTCGAAAGCACTAATGCTGTCCCGTGGCACTATGGGGCAGAGGTCTACTGCAATGGACAAAAGTTGGAACTGGAACCATTTGGGTCGTCTATGGATAACCTTACGGGAATCAGTGGTATCACTCGCAACGGAAGAGTGTTTGCACCACCTGAGGTCGTGGCGGACAAAGCGGACAGAGCTGGTGCGACTGATAAAGGTAAAAGTAAAGTCGTTGAAGAGACCCCTCGTGGGGTAGAGAAAGACTTACTTGTTAAAGACGCCGAGGAATTTATGAGGTTGATTAAAAAGAGTGACTACAAGATCATGGATCATCTCCATCAAACGCCCTCGAAGATTTCCATCCTGAATTTGTTGATGTGTTCTGAAGCACACTGCAACGCACTGCTGAAGGTGTTGAACGCCACTTATGTACCGCAGGAAATATCGGTAAACCAGTTGGAAGAGGTCGTAGCCCACGTAAATGCCGGGAATGGGTTAGGTTTCACTGACCTAGAGCTGACGCCGAAGGGGAGGAACCACAATAGCACCCTGCACATCTCGATAGAGTGTAGAGGAACGATTATGTCTCACATGTTGGTAGACACAGGGTCATCGCTCAATGTCCTTCCGAAGAAGGCATTGATGAAGTTAGATACTCGCGGAGTGATTTGCACACCCAGTGATCTGGTTGTGAAGGCGTTCGATGGAACCAGACGCCATGTTTTCGGGGAGGTGACATTGCCAATCCAAGTCGGGCTGGAAACATTCGACGCGATCTTCTACATTATGGACATCATGCCTGCCTACAACTGTCTCTTGGGCCGACCATGGATCCATTCGGCTGGCGCCGTGACCTCCACGTTACACCAGAAGCTCAAGTACGCCGTCGGAGGTAGCATCGTGACCGTATGTGGCGAGGAAGACATAATGGTGAGCCATTTGTCGTCCTTCAAGTATGTTGAGATGGATGGGAAAATCCACGAAACCCTATGCCAAGCGTTCGAAGCTGTTAAAGTCAAGGACGTAGCTCCTGTAGTCACTGAGAAGCCAGAGATGACTCTCTCTTCCTTCAAGGAAGCCCGGGCCGTTGTCAAAGCCGGATCTACCCCAGGCTGGGGGCGAATTTTGGAGATACCTAACAAGCAAGACAGGTTTGGGTTGGGATATTCTCCTGCGGCTGAAGCCTCCTCTTCTAGCAGTGCGTCGCGAGGTAAAGGGCCGATCCAGTTTACCAGCGGCGTGGTGATATTTGAAAGCATCAACGCAGTGTCTGAAGACAGCGGAGATAGCGACTGTGACCTAGACTCTTGGATCCAGCCAAGCAAGCCAGGCGAGAGCCTCAACAATTGGTCCGTCAAGGATATCATCCAGATGACAAGCAAAGAGTAATGATTTACTTTTTCCAATCATTGTACAACCCTATGTCCTACCCGGGGCATAGTGGTTTTATTGTCAGGGCCTTGTTTGATTATGTACATGCATTTTATCAATAAATCAAAAGGCGTTTCTCTTTGTATTCAAATATTGTGATCTCTGTTATTCCTGTTTTATACTTGTTTTGAAAAACAATAAAATGGCAATGAGGTTTGTGCTAACCTGCATATCCTTGTTTTAAGCTTAACCCTTGTTATTGCAGGATCCACATAGCAGATGACATCGACTCTGGACCTTCTACGACTCACTTCGACTTCAATTGCCCGATCTATCAAGCCGAAGAAGAGATTGATGAAGATGAAGACCTTCCCGAAGAGTTGGCCTGCTTGTTGAAACAAGAAGAGAAAGTTATTCTGCCTCACGAAGAAGAAATCGAGATTGTGAATCTGGGTTCTGAAGAACTTGTCAGGAATGTCAGGATAGGGGCTGCATTGCAGAGTGATGTCAAGCAGAGATTGGTCGAGATGCTGAGAGAGTATAGTGACGTCTTTGCTTGGTCATACGAAGATATGCCTGGACTTGATACTGACATTGTGGTCCATCACTTGCCGCTGCGAGAAGATTGTCCCCCCGTTAAGCAGAAGCTTAGGAGGACGCGACCAGATATGGCCGTTAAGATCAAAGAGGAAGTGCAGAAGCAGCTTGATGCTGGCTTCTTAGCGGTCACTACTTACCCTCCGTGGGTCGCCAACATAGTGCCTGTACCGAAGAAGGACGGTAAGGTATGAATGTGCGTCGATTATCGGGATTTGAATAGGGCGAGCCCTAAAGATGATTTCCCGCTGCCTCATATTGATGTGTTGGTCGACAATACAGCTCAGTTCTCCGTGTTTTCGTTCATGGATGGCTTCTCCGGTTACAATTAGATCAAGATGGTGCCGGAGGACATGGAGAAAACTACGTTTATTACTCCCTGGGGAACATTTTGCTACAAGGTAATGCCTTTCGGTCTGAAGAACGCAGGGGCCACTTACCAACGAGCAATGGTTACTTTGTTCCATGACATGATTCATCATGAGATTGAAGTCTACGTTGATGAGATGATTGCGAAGTCCCAAACGGAGGAGGGACATCTGGTCAATTTGCTGAAGCTTTTTGAGAGGCTTAGGAGGTTCAGGTTGAGGCTGAATCCTAACAAGTGTACTTTCGGAGTACGATCCGGAAAACTACTGGGGTTTATCGTGAGTGAAAGAGGCATCAAGGTTGATCCTGCGAAGATAAAAGCGATACAAGAAATGCCAGTGCCAAAAATAGAAAAAGAAGTTTGTGGTTTCCTGTGCAGAATAAACTACATTGCAAGGTTTATTTCTCAGCTCACGGCCACGTGTGAACCGATGTTCAAGCTGCTAAAGAAAGATCAGGCGATTATCTGGAACGAGGATTGCTAGAAGGCATTTGATAAGATAAAACAGTATCTGCAGGAACCTCCGATCTTGATACCCCCAGTGGCCGGACGACCCTTAATCATGTACTTGACAGTTCTTGAGAATAGTATGGGGTGTGTTCTCGGTCAGCACGACGAGACGGGCAGAAAGGAGCATGCCATTTACTACTTGAGTAAAAAGTTCACAGACTGTGAATCTCGTTACTCAATGCTGGAGAAAACGTGTTGTGCACTAGCCTGGGCTGCCAAACGTTTACGACAGTACATGCTCAACCACACCACCATGCTAATTTCAAAGATGGATCCGATCAAGTACGTCTTCGAGAAGCAAGCGCTTTCGGGCAGGATTGCCAGATGGCAAATGGTGTTGACGGAATATGACATTCAGTACGTTTCCCAGAAGGCCATCAAGGGAAGCGTATTGTCTGATTACCTTGCCGAACAACCAATTGAGGATTACCGGCCGATGAAATTTGAATTCCCTGATGAGGATATCATGTTTCTCAAAGCGAAAGATTGCGATGAACCATTGCCCGACGAGGGTCCAGATAGGAAATCCCAGTGGAAATTGATATTTGATGGGGCGGTTAACTCTTATGGAAGTGGCATTGGGGCGATCATCACGACTCCCCATGGATCCCACATCCCGTTTACTGCGAGACTGACGTTTCCAGTCACCAATAACGAAGCGGAGTACGAAGCATACATCATGGGTCTAGAAGAAGCAATTGATTTGAGAATCAAGAACCTAGACGTATATGGTGACTCAGTGCTTGTGATCAACCAGATTAAAGGGGAGTGGGAGACTCGTCAATCAAATTTGGTGCCGTACATGAACTATGCCAGAAGGCTACTTCTGTTCTTTGATCGAGTGGAACTCCATCATGTGCCCAAAGCTGAAAATAAGATGGCTGATGCCTTAGCCACGTTGGCTTCGATGTATAAAGTCAATTTTTGGAATGAAGCTCCAAGAATTGTCCTTTCTCGTCTTGATAGACCTGCATTCGTCTTTGCGATCGAGAGAGCCTCCGATGGCAAGCCATGGTTCCACGATATCCAGACCTTCCTTATGACTAAGGAGTATCCTGCGGGAGCGTCAACCCAGGATAAGAAGACTCTGAGGAGGCTATCTGGAAATTTTTATCTCAATCCTGATGGAGTTTTGTATAAAAGAAACCATGATCTCTTGCTACTCAGATGTGTAGATGAGAAAGAGGCGAGTATGCTCATGGAAGAAGTCCATGAAGGCACATTTGGTACGCACGCCGACGGGCATGCTATGACAAGAAAGATCCTGAGAGCAGGATATTACTGGCTGACGATGGAATCAGATTGCTTTAAATTCGCGAAGAGATGTCATAAATGCCAGATTTATGCTGATAAAGTTCATGTGCCGCCGTGCCCTTTGAATGTCATGTCCTCCCCGTGGCCGTTCTCCATGTGGGGCATCAACATGATAGGTAAGATCGAGCCCACTGCATCTAACGGTCATCGCTTCATTCTAGTAGCTATCGACTACTTCACCAAGTGGGTGGAGGCGGCCTCATATGCTAATGTGACCAAGCAGGTGGTGGCTAAATTCATAAAGAGGGACATCATCTGTCGTTACGGAGTTCCCGAGCGGATCATTACTGATAATGGTTCGAATCTGAATAACAAGATGATGAAGGAGCTGTGCCAGAGTTTCAAGATTGAACACCACAACTCATCTCCTTATCGTCCGAAGATGAACGGCGCCGTTGAAGCGGCCAATAAGAACATTAAGAAGATTGTACAAAAGATGGTTGTGACCTATAAAGATTGGCACGAAATGCTGCCATTTGCACTGCACGGTTATCGTACAACGGTACGTACATCAACTGGGGCAACTCCTTTCTCCTTAGTGTACGGTATGGGAGCTGTCCTACCGTTAGAAGTGGAGATCCATTCTTTGCGAGTTTTGGTTGATGTGAAACTCGACGAGGCATAATGGATTAAGAACCGACTAAACCAACTCAGCCTGATGGACGAGAAGAGGTTAGCATCGATTGCATATGGTCGTCTGTACCAAAGTCGAATGAAGAAAGCTTATGATAAGAAGGTGCGTCCTAGAAGCTTTCAGACGGGTGATCTCGTCCTGAAGAAGATTCTTCCTCCACACTCCGATCACCGGGGCAAGTGGACTCCCAATTACGAAGGTCCGTACGTCGTCAGCAAGGTCTTCTCGGGAGGAGCTTTGTTATTATCTACGATGGATGGCAAAGATTTTGCATCCCCGGTGAACGCGGACGCAGTTAAAAAATACTTTGCTTAAAAAACGACCCGCTGGAAAGAAAAAGAATATCAAGGCAAAAATGGGGCATCCCGGCGAACCATAAAAAAGGAAAAAGGTTCGGGCAAAAATTAGGGATATAAAGAAAAGAATGTACACCCGCAAAGTCGAAAACCTGGATGGGCGACTTTGGCAAAAAAAGGGTATCCCGGTGAATCGAAAACCCGGAAGGGCGATTCAGGTAAAAGTTAGGGATTTGAAAAAGCAAATGACTGCGTTTCGCGTACGGACTGTCTTTGTTTAGTGGTTTGGAAGACCTGAGGACCGTTTATCTGAATCAATCTCTTCTGAAGCTGAAGCGTCGGAGAAGTATCGAAGTCGAGTGGGTCATAGAGGGATCAACTCATGGTGTTCGTCTACGCCTCGTCGCCGACATTTGTGTATATACTGATGTATATTTATGTTTTATTGTTGCGCAGCTTCCTCATTCCAGGGGCTTGCATCTGTTGTAAAACATTTTTACCCATTCAGGGGTTCATTATCAATAAAATGTATACTATTCAGCAAATACGTTTATTTGTTTAGCATTTATCTGTTTTGTTTGTGAAAAAGAATGCCAATGTTTTTGATAAAATGCGCATACATAAACTTAATGGCCTAGGCCACTGATTGTTGAAACAATGAATTACTTGAACATTGTCACAAGATGATAACCTTGATAGGCCCCTTTTGAGAAGGGTATCTTGTCTGTTTGTTTGTGTTGTTACAGGTACAACATATACCAGGTAGTACGCCGTATGCGTCCCCTACCAGGATGATTCCTTCTTCTCCAGCAAAGTTCAGCAGCCTCTCCCCGCAGAGTCTGAACGTGAGATCGTAAGCATTGATATGTTTTCCCCAAGCAGAGAAGATTCTCTCCCCAATCAGATGTGTCCTGAAGGAACGTCATCTCCCCAGCTGAGTCACATATTGAAGTGTGCAGCGATTGATAGTTCCGGACTGAAGTTTCCGGCAGAATTAAGATTCCCCACAGAGTCATACTCTCCCCGGTAAGCAGGATGATTCCTTCTTCCCTAGCCGAGTTTGCAGTTCCCTAAGAGAGCCGAGTCCTTGGAAAGCCGTTCAGGCCATGATTGGTTTTCCCCAGTAGAGTGTTGAATAGCTGATGCCGTATTTCCCCACCGGAGTCGTTATCTCCAGGAAGGTTTAGCCGTGAATGTCGGGCAGTTTATTTTTGCGATTGACATTGTTTTCCTCAGCAATTGTGGTTTGAATACCCAGACGAGCAGGCCCAAGCTCTCGTAGAGTTTCGTTCTCCTGCAGCAGTCGACTGAAGTTTGTTTCCCCGGGAGGAGTCCGATTGAGATCGGTGTGACTTCTTCTCCTCGGCAGGATGAGTCCTTCCTCCACCAGAGTGGTTCTTTCTCCTTGACAGGAGGATGCTCCCTTCAACATTTATTTTGTTGATGGGGCCATAACATATTTCATGATTGCATAGCATTTACCCTAAATGCGTAGCATTTCCACCTGTGGAGCATTGCGCCATTGTTAAAACATATGCATACATGAGCTAGGTCGTTACCGTTCTTGTTTTGCAGGTGTTCCTCCGCCGAATGGTTTGCTCAAGATAATTCTTGAATTCCCCAGCGAAGTTGATTGTTTAAGATGATTCTTAAAATCCCCAGTGAAGTCGCCAGAGTTGGTTGCTCAAGTTGACGCTTAGAGTCCCCGACAGAGTGATTGCTCAGGATGATTCCTGAAATCTCCAGCAGAGTTATTAGTTCAGGATGATTCTTAAAGTCTCCGGCGGAGTTATTTGTCCAAGATGATTCTTGAAGTCCTCAGCAGAGATGACTCACCCAGAATGATTTCTGGATCCCCGAAGCAGAGTTACTTGATAGTTCTCCAGAATCCCCAGCGGAGATGCGTCATCCCCGGCAGGTTTCTGAACAGCGAAGTTGAAACTTCCCCTGAAGACTTGATGATTGAAGTCCAACCGTATTAACGAAGCAGTTCTCTCAGCTGATGCAGAGTGCCTGATGGCAGAAGTTCGGATATCCCCAATTGGTTCATGATTGACCGAGAATTCTATTCCCGTCTTAGTGATGGAGTTCGGCTGACGCCCAAAAATTTATTTGAATGCCCGATGGCATGATTAGCTCGATTGTTGACCTGACGAGTCCCGAGGAATCTTGATGCCTGACGGCATGATCGACCATGTATTACCGGTTACCGTGTGACCAATTCCCCAGCTAGTTGCCGTGAAACCATTATTTCGGTTTCAGAAGATTGGTTCCCATCAGAGTACCGTGTACTTGTGCAGTTGGAAAATTTCCGGGTTTATTGGTATTCAACCGCCTTTTACCTTGATTGTTTGAGAGCCGTTCGCTTCTCACCCAGTCAGGTCCAAGCCGTTTGAATAGGGGCAGCTGTTGCACCCCAAAATTTGCCCAACATTTCTTTACGTAGCCTATGTTTCATTTCATGCACATTAGCATTATCATTTGCATTTCATTGACATGTATGCAGGAGATCAAGAGGTATGAGTACTAATCAAGAGCTACACAAGATTGTGAAGCTAGCTAAGAGGGTTATTCAAGTGTTCAAGGGTTGATATCCTTGTCAGAGAAGTTAAAAGAGCCTCAGAGAGAATGGTTGAAACCAAGAGTGTGTGCCTCCCAACTTAAGAGTTGTGGGAAGTCCTCAGATGATTCTAAAGCCATAAAGTTGGACTTGAGGTCTTGAGAGAGCTCATGAGAAGTGTTGAAGATCACTTTGAAGCCTAGACAGGTCATTATGCAAGATTAAGAAGACTCAACCATGAGTGGTGTAATTAGGGTTTGACTGGGTCAACCCTAGGTCAACTGATGATTTGAACAAGGTTGAGACCTAATTCAAGAGCCATGTGATCATGGATTGATACATTGAGATGTTAAAAGGATGATTCCAAGGTTAACTCATCATGATTGAAGAGTTTGAGAAGTTTCAAGCTAGGGTTTCTAAGGCTTGACAGTGTAAAATCCCCTAGTTTGACCCCTATCTTCAAGGCAGTTTAGCTCAAGATGTGATTGTCATCTCATCTTTCCCCCAACAGGAATGTTGTAGAGAATGTTCTTAGCTTTAATTTGAGTGCTAGAAGTCCTTGATAGGATTTGTAGAACTCAAGTTATGACTTTGACAAGTTACAGGTCATCTGAGGTCTGTGGATGTGGGAGCTTGAAAGTTACTCAACTTGCCTCAAACTTTTGCCCTAGAAGGATGATTCCTATGAACTCTTGGTCAACATGAATGTTGTTCCTTATTCTCTTAGATTTCTATATAGTACTAGAAGTCCTCGATAGGATTTGTAGAACTCAAGTTATGGCTTTGACAAGTCAAGGGCATTTTGGTCATTTGGAGATTACAGGTCATTTCAATCATAAGGCCATAACTCCTATTTCCAAGCTTCAAATGGAAAAATGTTAAACATAAAACTTGTTCAAAATGATGTTTTAAGGCTAGTAAATAGGTCATGAGATGTTGGAAGTGCTTGTAACTCAAAGTTGCAAAAATGACCTAAAATAAGGGTATAAGTTAAATAAACCAAAGTTGGAAATTGATATTTTTGATCTACACATCCAAACCAAGGCATGTAATATATCATTTTGACTCTAAAAAACATTTTAAGAACTTTGGCTTAGCCACATTTTTGAGTTGAGGTGTAATTGGTGGACTTGCTTTGAAAAGTAGTTACTTGCATCTTAAGTAACATTTGCAAACACATGAGAGATCAATACACAAGCTTCCAAGGCATTGTAACACATCTAATATCTCATTTGGGGAGATTTTGGGATCATAACAAGCTTCTGCAACAAGGGAAACCAGAATTGGTGTGATTATGGCATGAGATGGTATTTTGATGACATGAGAAATTCAACATCTCCTTGGATGATTCCAGAAGATTCTAGAGAGGTCCAACATCATCTATATATTGATTAGAAGGGGTTCAGGTGCAGGGTTTGTGAGAATTGAGGGAGAGAAGAGAGTTTGCAACTTCACATTGTTCATTGAAAATTGAAATCAGTTTCTGCATTCTACACCATTTTTTATCTTTCTTTTGATCTCAACAACTTCTATTGAGGATACTGAATGATTCCAGATCAATTCCATAGCCAAAGCCTTGAAGGATCGTGTTCTTGCATTTGAGTTTTAGCACCTACAAGTCACCGTCGGATTTGGAGTTCCAAGCATTTGCAATCAATTCTCTTGCATACAGAAGCAAGAACTTGGTACATTGAATGATTCCAGAGCAGTAGAAGGGTTGAATTGAAGAATTGCTACATCTGTTACTCAAGAATTCACAGGTTGGAAACTTTCATCCCTCACCTTAATTTAAGAAGAATTACCTCAATTTGTTAGGTTAGATTGATAGTATGTGGTTAGGAGATTGTTTCTGGAAACTTAGAGAGGATTTGGTGATGATCAATGAGGTGACACAATTTCTGTTTGGATCAAGAACATGCTGGATATTGAGAGATAATGTGAGTGTTATAGCAAGAAGTGATCAGGGTAATATGGTGAACCTTTTAGACCAAACAATTTGAAGAATAGTGATAATTGAGGTTTGAGCATAATTCTGATTCTTGATCGTGTTTTAGGTTAGAGGTTGATTCAATAAATTCTGAGGCTAGGGTTAGATTCAGTGTTCAATTTAGAGTGATTAAGTGTTTTAGATCTTGAATTTTGATGGAGATTTGGTGAGATGCGAATATGATGAAGATGAGCATGAGAGCTCTATTTCAATGGCGTTTCTCCTTCCATTTTTGGTTCAAATGAAGAAGATGATTAGAATACCGTTGGATTGGCATGAAGACTTTGACTGAGCAAGGTATTCCACGGCCAGGATTGATTTGGATTCATGAGAGAGTTTGAGTAAGTGAAACGATGCGTTTCACTTACTAGGTCGTTTTGGGCTTAAGTTCAAATTGTTATCCCCACCCCCCTGATGGCCCAATTGTCATAATGAACTGATCTTATTTACTACCCGCACCGTGGTTTTGTTATTTTATTTTGATTTTCTTTAATTTCTTCATTTTATACATGGTTCTTGATTAAATCATATAAAATTGAAAAATGATTCAATTAACCCCATTCTTTTTGCATTATATTCATGATTGAATCTAGTATTTTTTGGATAAAAAATGTTTTTATTTCATGCATTTTCTGATTTTATGGGAATTTTCATATTTTAATTGATATTAAAATAGTCATGCTTGATGTTTGATTTTGTGGAATTTTGTGTGATTAATTGGTGATGATTCCTGAGCTAAATTTTTGTGTGTGATTAGTTTAGACATGTATGCTCCCATAGCATTTTTCTCACATTTTTGTGATGAAAGTAGGTGTGTTTTCTAGATTGAGCTTTAGGTGCTTCCTTTTAGGGTTTAGGTTTAGTACCTTGTAGTGTAGAATTTATTTCTAGGTCTTATTTGATGATTTGATCTCTGGAATTAATATGGTAGAGTCATGATTGACCTAGGTTCCCATAGTTATTTTTGTAGGATTTTACAATTGGTTTTAGTATTTTAGTTAGGATTAACTTTAGTACTAGGTTTTAGGTGATCCTAACTTACTAACTCAAATAGATTAACTTCTTTAGTCCCCTTAGATTAGGGTTTTGCTTTGTTTGCCTTTGGTTGAGGTTGAAGACAAGTTAAAGACAAGGTGAGGATGCTTGAAGTTGCTTGGAGCTTGGAGTTGCTTGTGCCTGAAGGTGTCTAATGAAGATTTAGGAGGTAGGAGACATAGGGAGAGCCTTATAATTAGAATGACTTCTTTCACAAATATGGAAAGCATCTTGTGCTTCCATTCCTCCCAATGACTAAAAGTCCTTCTAAGATATTCACATCCCTCCTTTGGAGGGATGAGTGGCTTTATCTGGGAAGTAGAACTTTGAGGGAACCAGTCTCTCATAATGATGAACCCTTACAGGCTTCCTTTGGTTGTCAATAAGCTGTTTATCATTTCCACTCATTCTGTTAAATCAATTCTCTCCTGGTTTGAGTATCTTGAAAGATGTTGGACTTGAGTTTGAAGATGAGGACTTCATTGAAGAGTGTGGAAGAGGATGATTCCTTGAGCATTGCCATTGCAGCTGAAGCTTGAAGAGCAAGAAGAGCAAGTTGATACTTGTGAAGAAGATCCAATGGAGATTGAGTGAAGAGCTGAAGCTTGAAGAAACAAGTTGATACTTGTGTGTTGATACACTGAGAGCCTGGAGAAACAAGTTGACACTTGTAGTTAGGAGTGAAGCCTGAGGGTGGAGTTGACTGAAGGGCTGAAGCTTGAAGAAGAGAGAACAAGTTGATACTTATGTTTGATGGGTTGAAACCTTGGAGGAGCAAGTTGATACTTGTCATGAAAGATGATAGCCCTGAAGAGCTGTTGAAGTCTGAT
Source organism: Lathyrus sativus (assembly GCA_963859935.3). Taxonomy (NCBI): domain Eukaryota; kingdom Viridiplantae; phylum Streptophyta; class Magnoliopsida; order Fabales; family Fabaceae; genus Lathyrus; species Lathyrus sativus. The sequence continues at coordinate 920,944,460 of OZ012735.1, forward strand.
GACTGGGCTGCTGTTAAGTTGGTTTAGTTGTAGGAGTTGTTGTTCTGCTTTCTCTCTTGTCTGTTTTCTTCTGTATTGGTGTGCCTTGTTTGACTTGCTTGATGCATTAGAATAAGTTCATATCTAGACTGACTTTAAGCTAGGAGCATGATTGCACTAGAGGTTGAGTTGCTCCCTCTGCTTGTATTTTTACTGTATGGCTTTGCTTGCGGGTATTCGGTAGAGCCCTGCTCCCTTGCCCATGTGTTCTTGTGTTTGCTTGATGGCATATCATTTTATTTCATCTGTATGATTGCAGTTCTTGTATTTTGCTTGATAGCATGTTATTTCTTCTGTATGATTACAATTATTCATATCTGGCTTGAGGTTGAGATGAGCTTGTGGAGGCTGATGCCCCACACACATTTCCTCCCTCACTTGCATTGCATGCATTTTACAGTCGTTTACTGTTTACTGTTTAAGCTGATGCTTTATCTGTTTCTGTTTATCATTGACATGATCCCCTAGGAATCTCACTTCCTTTGATAAGGAAGTGATGATAGAACTTTAGGTTGAAACCTATGCATGATAACTTCTAGGAGTTCCCTGTTTCAAACTTCAACTATAGGATGAATCCTTGGCATGACAACAGTAGGACTTGATAGTCTCCCCTTAGTTGAGCCTGTTCTCTCTTTTCCTCTTGAAGCAAATTAAAACACAGTAATAAAGGTTAACTGACGTCGTACGTTACGAGCCTTAAGCTATCTGAGAAAGGATTGTTGGAGAGTTTCTTTTCAACAGTCTGGATGTTTAGTATGGCACCCTTTGGGTGACATGCGACGCAGTCACTCTCAGGTCATAGTCTCTAGTGCGATATTAGTTGCAAACATCCATAAAAAACAGTTCTTCCGTAAAAGACAGAAAACGAACTTCAAACCTTTTTGCCCCGTGGGCCCATAATTCAAAGGAAAGATTTTCTGAAGAAAAGAGTGTCGTTAAACTTCAGCGCCACTGCAAACAGGCTTTGTCCCTAACTGCTGGAATTGCTGTTTAACCCTACTCGATAAAATAGATGAATCTGAATTCCCGTAATCCGTATTACCCCGAACTACGTAAGCTCTGATCTCTCAAGCCTGTTGAGAGTACGTAGGCACAATACTGATGTATTGGCGAGCCACCTTCCCCGTAACCCGTAGTTAGCCGAACTACGTTGACTCTGATTTCTCATTCTCTGATGAGAATACGTAGGCACAAAGTGCGTCGCTTTGCCGAGTCATTTTCTTTTCTTTTAAGCCAGCCTTGATAGGTAGATAGATAAAACCAACCCGTCCAGTAAACACAACAAGCGTGGATCCCGTCGAGTACGACGGACGTGAGGGGTGCTAATACCTTCCCCTTGCGTAACCGACTCCCGAACCCAGACAACAGTTGCGATGACCTTGTCTTATACCCTTTTCGTCAGGTTTTTCCAATCGTTTCCTTTCCCGCTCTGAGGGATAAATAACGAAAGGTGGCGACTCTTCTGTTTTGTCGGCACCTTATTTTCGCGGAAGCGACACTACGATATTTGCAAATAACATTCCTAAGTTCCTTGAAAACTAAGTGAAAAAGAGATGTATATGAATGCGTGATTATGCAATAATCACAAACATGGTGGGTTCAAAGGTTCGGCGTCACGAGCATGGAGCCAGGTGGACAAGGTAATAACCATACCATAGGGTATGCTCTATAACTTTGGATGTCTCGAACAATAATCGAGTTCTAAAAAAGGTTCCCAGAGTCGTAAATCCATCTTTCGGGTATTACCGGTTTAACGAATTACTCATAGACCAATAATATTCTCAAGAGAACCTCGTCTGAGTGTAGTATCATGTATCAACCATAAACATAGATAAACAAGCTAGGCCTGACCCTCATAGGGACTACTCCTTAGCAGAGTCGCCAACTGTTGCGGCGTGAAAAATTATTGATTAACTTAATTCGTAAAGCAAGAGTCGCCACCAAACTTTATTGTTTCCAAAAGAAAAGGGGGAAAGGTTGAACAAAACCCACCAAAAGGTAAAACAAAAAAGAGAGATTTGGATATTGTGGTTGATTATGCAAGGGGAGAGTATTAACACCCCTCATATCCGTTGTACTCAACTGGAACCACTTGCAAATATGTGTTTATAAAAGGATGAGTTGTTTGTTGATTTTAATTAAAAAGACATTTTGTCATATTCGAGTGGAAAACTCAAATTACTACCTACAAGTATGAGGAAATAAGCATTTGCATCATCTTGATATGGAGAACTTTTACTTGGACTTTCTCACAAGCATGTCTCAACATTCAAGTGGAAAATGTCAATCATTTCTCAGCATCTTGTAGAAGTATAATGGTTTGCATCACTACAAGAATAGACTAACATCCAATCCTTTGGAAAAGAAAGGCTCTTAAAGAAAAGTGTAAAAAGGCACAAAGAGAAGTTTGATGACGTTTGTCTCTTTTAGAGATTTGAAAAGAGTTTGCATATGCTTAAGTGTTTTAGCATTTATTAAGGAAAATATTTTCTGGATCACTTGACAAAGTCAAGGTTTACTAAGAAAGAGGTGAAGTTTGAAAACAAAAAGTTTTTTAAATAGGGAGAAGTTTTGGAAATTTAAGAAGGGGAAGAAGATGAAGAGACTAACCTAAAACATAAAATAAATGGTCTCATTGTAAGGTAGTCCAAGAGAAAACCTTTGTGTGTGCAAGTGTACTAACCACAAGATGGAGTAAGCATTTGACATTGGTCAAAACAAGCACTCGTTTACCTTTGGATTAGGCCACAAAATGAACAAGCATAGAGACAAATGAATATCAAAGAAACAAATGGACAACCAAGGTCACCAAGCTATAAAGAGCATCCAAGTATTGGGATGAAGATCACAAGAGTCTAGAGGAATCACTATATCTCAGATGATTCACAAAGTCAAAGTCTCAGATACCACTCCAAGCAAAGGGAAACACTAAGTCCTAAGGTCCAAGGTCCAAAATACTCCTCATGCAAAGGATAGTAATACAAAGTCCATGAGATTAAATTTAAGTTTTTTTAGGGTTTTATCCACTTTTATAACGTTTTTGTTCTTTTGAAATAATAAAGCAATAAAGCATAAAGTAAAGAGAAAAAATAAAAGACAAGAATGTAAAAGACATGAATGTAAATGACATAAATGTAAAGAGCATAAAAATAAATGTTAGATATTAGCACAATTAATTTGTCAATGTTAGTATTCATAAGAATTCAACCGAGTCAGGGCAATTTAGTGTATGTTAAGCAATCATAAGTGGACTTATGTAGAAGTCACACCTATTTGAGGCTGGTCAATAACAATTTATGTGTCAAACATGTCAGAGAACTAACACAAAGTTATCCTTCTAAAACAATGTTACACAATAGTCAAACAAAAGAAAATGAAGAGGAGATGAAAATGATAGAAAGAATGTCTTGAAATATCAAAAAATTATATAGGGATCATCTATAAACAAGTCAAAGGACTCAAAGTATGATCAAACAAGGGATAACCTATCTCTGATACAAAGTGCTAAAGATGATCAAATAATCATCCATTAACATGTTTGAACCAAAGAATGTTGAATCAACCAAAAGATCATCAATCAATAAATTGAGATGTTTAAAATATGTTCTACCAAACATTCATCAAGAGCAAGAATCAAGACATTCCAAAAAGTTGAACAAAATCAAAATAAAAAGAGCTTTGAAATGAAATAAAGTGAAAATTTAAAAGATGCATCAAAACATCAAATAAATTGTTAAAAAAATTATGAGAAGTTAAGAATATTGTAAATAAGGATATCTCAAAAGTTGGAGTGAAAAATATTTCAAAATGACAAAAATAAATAAAATAAAATGCAAAATGAAAATTAAATGGAAAATAGCAATTAAATTCAAAATGATTTTTAAAAAATAGTGGAAAAAAATTTGTATGTGATGGAAAATATTTTTTATGATTTATGGAAAAATTGGAGTTAAAAATACTAAATGAGCTAATTAAAATAAATCGGAAAATAAAATAGAAATTAAAATGAAAATAAAATAAAATAAGAAAATGTTTGAATATTTGGCGCCAACGGCTAGTTTTTGCGCGCAGGTTAACTTCATCTTCAACCTTGGTCAGTTTCTGCAGATCATGAACTAGGTGTTTTTAAGCCAAAACTGAAGGTGAGAAAATACTTAGAATGGGGGGTTGAATAAGTATATAGAAAAACATAGCAATAAAAACTCAAAGAATTTTATCCTGGTTCGTTGAACTCAACTACTCTAGTCCACCCTATCAAGAGTGATTTGCCTTTTTCAACAAGGACTTAATCCACTATTAAATCAACTGATTACAGTAGCAAGCACTAAGAACAACTGTTCTAAGTCTTCTCAAGAACTACTGATCCTAACTGGATCTTCTTAAGGTTCTTTTACAATAAAATGTAAGAATGATACAAGTGTTTAAATTGCTTCTAATAAAGCTTTATTACAACTGTGATTTATCACTTAAGATTTAAGAACTGTGAAATAAATTCAGCTAATGAGAATGAATTGTATGAGAGCTTTCTTTGAATTCTTTCAATGTTTCATCAACTGAAGAAGAGAGATAGAGTCTTCCTTTTATAGGCAAAGATGTCCAAGTAGCTATCACGTTGAAGGCTGTGTACTAAAAGGTCTGAGCCTTTTTGTCTTCATATCACATGACCTTTCCTAGAAGTAGAATGCACAGATAAATCCTTTTTGTCTGTGTTCTTGTGTCTAGCATAAAAGAGGAAAGAGTCGTTTGGCCATACCAACGGACATAAGTTTGAATTCTTCTTCAACAAGTTTCAGCAAAGTATCATCAGAGTCTTGAGCAGTCAGAGCCTTCTGATGTTCATTAGAGTTTGTTGAATCAGAGTCTTTGCAGCATGTGTGCTTACATCGTGTAATTGTTCAGATCAGATCCTCAGTACTGGAAGCGTAGTACTATCAGAGTCTTCTGAAATAACTAAGCTTGAAACTCTTCATACAGAATTCTTCAATGCTTCAGATGCTTCTGGCTTCTGCTTCAGATCCTTCTGTAGCTTCTGCTTCAGATCCTTCTGTAGGCAGCGCTCAGAATCTTCTAACAGATGCTTCTAACACTTCAGAGCCTTGCATATTTTTCATGTTCAGATCTAATTTGCTTCCAGAATAATATTTACTTTAATATCTGCAGCAAACATTCTCAAACAAATTTTAGAGTATATAATTCTTTAATACAAAATTTCATGAGAGTTATCATCAAAACATAGAGATATTATTAAGAACCAATCCGTGTTCTAACAATCTCCCCCTTTTTTATGATGAAAAAAATATAAGAAATTTTGTTCAATTGAAAATATAATTATAACTCCCCCTGAGATTATGAATCTCCCCCTGAATTGAATACTTAGAAGAAATAGAAACTTCCCTTTTTGCATGAGTATTCTTTTCAGAATCAGAGCCTGATTGTTCCAAAAATTAGATCTTGACTTTGGATGCATGTTTCAGAATCAGAGCCTGATTGGTTAAAACTATGATTTGGGGATCTCAGAGTTACTTTTAAAGAATTTGTCAGATTTTTCAATTGATATGAAATACTAAGAGTTAATGCTAGTTATAATTAGATATGTCTGAATTTCATTTAGGTAGAGTTTATTTGAACAGTCAGATCCATTTTCTCCCCCTTTTTTGTCATAATCAAAAAGTAAAACTTTTAAAGACAAATAAAAGGAAATACAGAAAAGATAGATCATTAGAAAAAACACAGAGTCATTCATTCATTCAGATAACAAACAGACACATCATCAGATAAATTCAAGTACATGTGCACAAACATCAGATACAGAAAAAAAACATAAACTAGGTTTGCTTGGACAGATGAGTGATCTCAGATGAAGATTCTTCTTGCTTTGTCATCCACTTAGCCATGTTCTCATTCTTCTGATCTTGTTTGGACATCCATTGTGCCATGTCTTCAGACTTCTGGTCTTGCTTGGCCATCCATGACTTAATCTCAGATTGTCCAGCTTCCAAAACTCCAATCTTATCTTCAAGATCTGGATTCTCTTTCTTGATCTCAGATGAAGAAGGTGGGGAAAATTCTGAAGCAGGAACAAAGTCAATTTCCATAGGAGATGCAGAGTCAGGAGCAGCAGATCCAGAGGGATTTTCCACAATTGTCATAGCCAGGGGATTTTCTTCAAAAGCAGATTCTGTAGAAGCTTCTGTAGCAGATACTTCAGAAGAAGAAGGAACATCTTCAAGAAGCAAAGGTGCTGATCTTTTTACGTTCCACATCATGCTTCTGGCAGTCTCAGCAAATATGAGCTTCGCATCATCAGAACATACATTCTTCAGATTTGAGGCTACAATATTGAATCTGTTAATGAAGTTATTCCAGATAGCATCAGATTCATTTGCATCCATGGTTGACAAACATTTCTTCTGAACAGAGCCTAAATGTATCTTTATTTCTTTCATAAAATTTGCAAATAAATTATCAACATTTAGCCTAGCTTTTGGTCTCAGAAGGGTTTCCAAGGTGAATGGCTTGGGTTGAGGTGGAGGTGGAATGGTAAATTTTGGAATGATGATCAGAGGACGAGGGTAGAAAGAAAGAGATGGATGGTCAGATGAAGTGATAGATTTGGATCTAGTTAAGGCATTAATCAGAAAAGGTTTTGCACGTGATACATAGGAAACAACATCAAATGAGGTGGAAGTGTAAGGAGTGAAAACAGATTTATCAGACAAAAAGGGTTCTGATGAAATCATTTCTGGTAGTTCTTTTAAGTATGTTTGAAGAACAGATGGTAGAATGATGGAAATCTTAGGTTTAAATGGAGTGATAGAGTCAGAAGGTTCTATTCTATCATAGAAATTTTTAAACTTGAAACTGGAGGGAAGTGGGTCAGAGGGGAATGATTTAAAAGAAGCAAATGAGACAAACTCAAATCTCCTTGGTTTAGGTTTTGGAATGGTTTTGGGAATGAGAGTTTCAGATGAAACAAGTGGTTCTGGTTGTTTAGATTCAAATTCTCTGAGAGAGGGAGGTGAAATAAAATCTGGATGGATATCAGATTCAGAGGAATCAGATGAGGTGGTTGGGGTACAAGATGTAGAAGAAACTTCAAATACAGTCTTGAGAGGTGTAATGTTTTGAACCTCAGTCTCAGGTATATTTGTTTCAACAGGATTGGATGGTTCTGGTTGAATACCAGAAGGTTTGGATGTTGGTGGTTCAGATACAAGTGGTTCAGATGCAACTTGTTTAGGTGCAACAGTTTCAGATGCAACTTGATCAGATGCAACTTGCTCATAATATATGGGTTCAGATGCAGCTGGTTGTTGTATTTCTGGTTGTTGTTGTGGTGTAGGTTGTTCTATTGGTTTTGTTTATGGTGTTGGAATTTGGTCTGCTGGTGTTGTTGTTGCTTGTTCAGATTGAGGAATATCAGAAGATTTAAGTGGTGTAGTGGAAATAGGATCAGAATGAATTTGTGATGTAGGAATTTTTGGTGGTTCAGATGTTTGAGATGGGGCAGGAATTGTTTGATTTTGAGTGGGAGGAGGTACAGGCATAGAACTAAATGCTGATGTATTTACAACAATTTTAGAAAAAGAAGATAAAGATGATTTAGTACCTTTAGTCTTTATGCGCTTGGTGGGAACAGAAGGAACTTCTCCAGAAGCTTTTCTCTTGATCTGCTTCTGTGGCTTGTCAGCAACTCTTGGTTTCTTCTGAGCAGCAGCTTCTTCTGCCTCTAATTGTTTTCTTTTCCTCATGTTCTCATCATAAACATCTGGCATAGGTTCTCTAGCATGAATCAAAATATCTGCAGGAATAGGCGTTCCATCTGCTTTGCATGCATCAATATACCTAACAATATTATCCCTAGGTTCTTCAGCACCAAAGAGTGGAAAATCTTTAACTGGAATCCTCTTCCGACTAACTTCAGAAACATTTAGCTTCTTGGAAACAGCTGTGAGTTCATCCACAATCTTTAGCCTCTGAAGACTCTTTGCATTCAATGGTTTACCAACTATAGATTCAAGCTCATCTTTAACTCCAGCTTCATAGAGAGCAGTTACCAGACCATTCTCTGTCAGAATGTCTGAGATCAATCTTCCAAAGGGAATCCACGTCCTGATCTTCTGTCCCTTATCCTTTACAGATTCTCTTGAGGCATTGATATGATTCCATAGATGCATAAAGAGAATGTATGGAAGATCTACCTTTGTACTCTGACTCAAACAGTACATAAAGTAGAGTTGTTCATTATTCACATAATCTGGAGAATTGGTGGATTTTTTGTGATGGATGCATCCCAGAAAAATCTTTGCCCAGATTTTATAGTCAGGTTTTAGATACTTAAATTTGTTGGAGGCCTGTCCAGATGTAATGACTTCCTCATAGACTTCTTCCATATCCACACGCCCAGCTGGCAGATGACACACTCCATCAGTCTCCTCATACCCTATGAGTTTCCTGATGAGATCTTCAGTGATGATGATCTCCTTTCCCAGAACAAAAGATAGAATGAATTTTGGATAAACAGAAGCATAAATCCAGAATTCCTTCACGAGATATGGATACACTGGACCAAATAGCATGTCAAAATACTTAACCCAACCTTGTGCATCAATTATAGAATGTAACTCAAACCCATTTTCAGCCAGAGAATCAAATTCCACCATGGATTCACAAAGAACTTCAAGTTTGTCCACAGGGGTTAACAATGTCCTTTTTGGTTCCTTAAATGGAGTAACACCCATATTTGCTGACGTAACTGCAGCCATAGATGACTGAAACTGAGCTGATGTAGAGGATGATGTTGCCAATGTTGAAGATGAAGATGATTTGGATGAAGGTTTATGGTTTTTGTGAAGAGCAAAGAGAAGACAGAAATGCATAAATTGTCTGTGAAGTGAAAAGTGTGAAATGGTGTGAAATGTGGTATTTATAGAGAAAGAAATAGGGCACACAAACAGTCACAAATAGCACGTTCCACTTAGCAATTAATGGCATTTAATGAAAAGAATAAAAAATCATTTCAAAGCATTAATTGATTCTGACAATTCGGGGGGAAAATCAAGATTTTCACTATTCAAACAATACCTCAAATGTCTCTTCAATAGTGCACACACCATCTTTTCAGATTCAGAGTGACACGTGTTTGCTTGCATGTGCTTCTGAATTCTCTTGAGAAATGAAACGTTAGCCAACGTTCAGATCCTCTAAGATTGGTTAGTTCAGATACACACAAATAATAATAAATCAAATAATCAAATAATTGATAGATGAAATACTTCAGAGATTTAAACAATTTGCACCTGAGAGGTTTGCTTCTCATAAATATCATTCTGGACAAGAATCCATACGAATATTTTTCAGAATAAACTTGAACCTATCTTCAGCAAGGGGTTTTGTGAAAATATCAGCCCACTAATGATCTGTATCAACAAAGGCTAAATTTATAATACCCTTCTGAACATAGTCTCTGATGAAATGATGTTTAATTTCTATATGTTTTGCCTTAGAGTGTAAAATAGGATTTTTAGACAAACATATAGCAGAAGTATTATCACAGAATATAGAAATATTACTTTCAAATATCTGATAGTCTTGTAGCTGACTTTTCATCCAGAGCATCTGCGTGCTACATCCAGCAGCAACAATATATTCTGCCTCTGTAGTTGAAAGTGCAATTGTAGGTTGCTTCTTGCTGTACCAGGAGATTAAATTTCATCCTAGAAATTGACAACTTCCAGAAGTACTTTTTCTTTCCACTCTGTCTCCAGCGTAGTCAGCATCACAAAATCCAACTAATTTGAAATCATCAGATTTTCTGTAACACAAACCCATATTAGAAGTACCTTTCAGATACCTTAGAATCCTCTTAACAGCTGTTAAGTGTGATTCTCTAGGATCTGATTGGAATCTTGCACACAAGCATACACTGAACAAAATGTCAGGTCTAGAAGTAGTTAAGTAGAGAAGAGATTCTATCATACCTCTGTAGAGTTTCTGATCTACTTTCTTACTTACCTCTTCCTTACCAAGTGTACTTGTTGGATGCATGGGATTTTTTGCCATCTTACTATCACTCATGTTAAACTTCTTTAGAAGCTCTTTAACATATTTGGTCTGATGAATGTAAGTGCAATCTGGAGTCTGGTTGACTTGAATTCCCAAAAAGAATCTCAATTCTCCCATCATGCTCATCTCAAATTCAGCCTGCATACATTGAGCAAACTCCTTTCCCAGCATAACATTGGTAGATCCAAATATAATATCATCCACATATATTTGGAAAATGAAAAGATCTTTCTTAAATGTTTTACAAAAGAGATTTGTGTCCACTTTGCCTCTGATGAAATTTTTCTCCAGAAGAAAATTGCTTAATCTCTCATACCAAGCTCTGGGAGCTTGTTTTAAACCATAAAGAGATTTCTTTAGTTTGAAAACATGTTCTAGAAAATTTTCACTTTCAAAACAAGGAGGTTGGTGAACATAGACTTCTTCTTCTATAATACCATTTAGAAAGGCACTTTTAACATCCATCTGATATAGAGTGATGTTATTTTGTGAAGCAAAAGAAATGAGTAAACGAATAGACTCTAACCTGGCTACAGGAGCATAAGTCTCTGTATAATCAATTTCTTCTTGCTGGCTATAACCTTGAGCAACAAGCCTTGCCTTATTTCTTTCAACTTCTCCTTTTTTTTTCAACTTATTTCTGAAGACCCATTTAGTTCCAATTATGTTGAATCCTTTTGGTCTTAGAACCAAATCCCAAACACCATTTCTTGTGAACTGATTGAGCTCTTCTTGCATGGCAATTATCCAGTCATTGTCTTGCAGAGCTTCATCCATAGAAGTTGGTTCAATTACTGACACCAACCTAAATGATAATGCTTCAGATGATCTGAGGAAGGATCTTGTTCTAATGGGGTCATCCTTCTTTTCAATGATCACATCCTCTGGGTGAGAGGCCTTGATTCTGGAAGGTGATCCTCTAATAGTTGATTCTTCAGAAATGTTCAAGTTGTTCATTTTAGAAGCTAAAGGAATTGCATCAGACGTTGCTTCAGGTTTCTTCACTTGAGCTTTGTCTGCCTCTAAGCCTTCAGAGTCTGTGAGAATTACTTCTCTATCTGCAGAACTTTCAAACTGCTTTGGCTTTTCAATGCCAAGCTTAACATCAAATCTAACATGTATAGATTCCTTCACAATCTGTGTTTCAGTATTGTATACTCTGTAGCCTTTAGAGCGTTCAAAATACCCAAGCATGAAACACTTCTGTGCTTTAGAATCAAACTTGTTAAGATTCTCTTTAGTGTTCAACATAAAACAAATACATCAAAAAGGATGAAAATATGAAATGTTGGGCTTTCTGTTCCTCCACAATTCATAGGGAGTCTTTTCCAGAAGAGGTCTTACAGACACTCTGTTCTGAATGTAACAAGCTGTGTTTATTGCTTCTGCCCAAAAGTGCTTTGCCAGATTAGTCTCGTTGATCATGGTTCTGGCCATTTCTTGCAGAGTTCTATTTTTCCTCTCTACAACTCCATTCTGTTGTGGAGTTCTAGGACAGGAAAAATCATGAGCAATGCCATTTTCATTAAAATATTTTTCAAAATATTTGTTTTCAAATTCACCACCATGATCACTTTTGACTTTAATAATTTTGAAATCTTTTTCATTCTAGACTTGTTTGCAGAAGTCAAAGAACATAGAATGTGACTCATCCTTGTGTTTTAAGAACTTTACCCATGTCTATCTTCTGTAGTCATCAACAATGACTAATCCATACTTCTTGCCTCTGATGGATGCAGTTTTCACTGGTCCAAACAAATCAATGTGAAGTAATTCTAATGGTCTTGAGGTTGAAACAACATTTTTAGATTTAAAAGAAGATTTTGAAAATTTTCCTTTTTGACATGCTTCACAAAGAGCATCTGAGTTGAACTTCAGCTTAGAAAGTCCTCTGACCAGATTGAGTTTATTAATATGAGATATACGTCTCATATTAATATGTCCCAATCTTCTGTGCCAGACCCATTGCTCATCATTAACAGACAAAAGACATTTAACATTTCGAACCTTAAGTTCTTAAAGATTTATTTTGTAAATGGTGTTCTTCCTCTTTCCATTAAACAGGATTGAACCATCCTTCTGACTAACAGCTTTGCAACATTGTTGATTAAAGATTATATCATAACCATTGTCACTTAATTGACTTATGGACAATAGATTATGCTTTAATCCATCTACAAGAAGAACATTAGATATAGAGGGAAGGTTACCATTGTAAGTACAGAGTATGCCTAAGAGGGGGGGGGGGTGAATTAGGCTTAAGAGACTTTTTCCGGTTTTTCGGTATTCTTGAATTTTACTTGGTTATGATGGTTGGTGATGAAAGCGGTAAATGCAGAAAGTAAAAGGACACAGAGAATTATAGTGGTTCCCCTCACAATCCGAGAGTACTCCACTCCCCTTTCAACATGAAAGAGAATTTCACTATCAATGTTAGATTTCTACACAAGACAATCCTAACAACCAAGAACAATCCTCTTGGATTTACAATATTTTAAGTCCTACCGAGAATAAATATCTCACACAAGGACCTCTTGTATCCACAATTCGGATCACAAGGAAAACCCTACAAACTTATCTTTTATAATTCTAAGAATAAGTTATAGTCAATATGAATTTGAATATAAGTACAATTTGAATGTATATCAATGTGAAATATTGATCTTCTTCTTGAAACAAAGATTACTCAGAATATATGCAAGTGTTCTTTTGTGTGAAAGCAAGCTGTAAAGATGTGAAAGTGTATTTCAATGGCTTCTTTCAAAAATTCTGGTTTTGAACACTTTGTGAAAATTCAAAAGGTTGAAGAAAGAGTAATTTTGAAATTTGTTTCTTGAAGGTTGTTTTGAAATTGAAATTGAAATCAATTTATACTTATCAAAAACCTTTCCAAAAAGGTGTGTTTTTGGGATATCAAAAATAGCCAGTAAGAAATTTTAGAACAATGTGCTCTTTCATGAAAAGCTGCTATTTTTGGCTGTTGTTACAGTGTTAATCGGTTAACCATATAGGTTAATCGGTTAACACCTTTCCAACGTGCAAAATATTCAAATTTTTCATGTGTTAATCGGTTAACCTATATGGTTAATTGGTTAACACTGTTAGAAATCCCAAAAATACAATTTTAACTTGTGTTAATCGGTTAACCTATATGGTTAATCGGTTAACACTGAAGGTTTTTCTAAAAACACTTAATTTTAAAATAACAAGAGTATTTTAAAAGAGTTTAAAAAGGTTTTGTGTTAGTGGTATAGTGAAGTGAGATTAAAAAACACTTGCATACATAATTCTAAGTAAGCAATGTTATACCGTGTCTTGAATCTTCAACACCACTTGAAATTTTGAAAGATGAAACTTTGATCCATAGCGATGTATGCAATCTTGCAATGTTCTTGATAATTTATTCTTGTTGATATGTTTGCACCTCTTGCTTTTTGTGGAGAGATTAAGATAGAGAAGCTTCTGATTTTATCTCTAGTGTATATACCCCCATGGGTATATAGTGTAAGCAGCTTCAATAAGCATATACCCCCACGGGTATATAGAGAAAGTATCTTGCTTGCCAAACTTGTATGAGTTGTCTTCATCAAAACATAGACGACTTTGAATCTTGATTCCACAATCTCCCCCCTTTTGATGATGACAACCATTTCTTTGAAAAATAGCTTTTATACTTGGTTCATAGCATTTCTCCCCCTAAGTTGAATCTCCCCCTAAATACAAGAGAGGTAACACTTTTGCTACAAGGAAAATGTTAGAACCACACTCCTTCTCCCCCTTTGTCATTAGCAAAAAGGAGGAGGGACATGAAAGAAAAATAGCACACATGCATGCAACAATAATTATACATGATTCACACATAAACCATTTAACACACATTTTACGAAAATTTTAAATAATTTTTCGTTTCTGAATTTTGAAGATTTTAAAAAAAACTGAATCAGAATTAAAAAACTAACAGTGTTAATCGGTTAACCCATATGGTTAATCGGTTAACACACGCGAATTTTAGAAAAATGCTTAGAAAACAGAATGCAAACATGTTGGAAAATATACATTATGCAAACATTAACATGAGAAAAGGTTAGATATCACCTTCATAAAGAATCCCAAGTTCTCTCCGAATTTTGAAGAACATTTCTTTCGCCAATGGTTTGGTAAAGATGTCGGCGAGTTGATTGTGTGTATCGACGAAAGTGACATCTATATCTCCATTAAATACGTGATCTCGAAGGAAGTGATGTCGGATATTTATATGTTTTGTTCTTGAATGCATGACCGGGTCTTTGTAATGTTGATGGCACTTGTATTATCACATCGAAGGGGAATGCAACCGAGGTCTACACCGTAATCGAGGAGTTGTTGCTTGAGCCACAGAATTTGTGCACAGTAACTTCCTGCTGCAATATATTCCGCTTCGGCTGTACTGAGTGCCACACACGCTTGCTTCTTGCAGGCCCATGACACTAATGCATTCCCGAGAATGTGACACGTACCACTTGTGCTTTTTCTATCGGTCTTACATCCTGCATAGTCAGCGTCAGAATAACCAACTAAAGAACAAGTACTACCTTTAGGATACCATAATCCGACGTTCATTGTCCCTTTGAGATACTTTATGATTCTCTTCACGGTGGTGAGATGCGATTCCTTCGGACTTGCTTGAAAGCGTGCACACAAACAAACGCTAAACATAATGTCAGGACGGCTTGCCGTCAAATATAGTAATGAACCGATCATACCTCGATATTTTGTTATATCAATTGGATTACCGGATTCATCTTGATCAACGTATGTTCCGGATCCCATAGGAGTGGACATCACCTTGCAACTATCCATATCGAATTTCTTCAACAATTCCTTGCAATACTTGGATTGGTTGAGGAAGATGCCATCCTTTGTTTGCTTGATTTGTAGTCCAAGAAAATAATTCAATTTTCCGATCATGGACATCTCGAATTCTCCTTGCATCATAAGTGAAAATTCTTCGCAAAGCTCTTTGTTTGTTGATCCGAAGATGATGTCGTCGACATAGACTTGAACCAATAAAGTGTTTCCTTTGATCTTCTTTATGAATAATGTCTTGTCAACCTTTCCTTTTGTAAATCCTTTCTCACATAAGAAATTGCTAAGGCGGTCATACCATGCTCTTGGTGCTTGTTTTAGTCCGTAAAGTGCCTTTTTCAGTTTGTAAACATGCGAGGGATTCTTGAAGTCTTCGAAACCCGGAGGTTGTTTGACGTAGACTTCTTCATTGATGTAGCCATTCAGGAAAGCGCTTTTGACATCCATCTGGAACAACTGAAAATTCATAGAACAAGCGTAAGCAAGTAATAATCTAATTTCTTCTAACCTTGCTACCGGAGCGAACGTTTCATCAAAATCAATTCCTTCCTCCTGGTTGTAGCCTTGTGCGACCAATCTTGCTTTGTTACGAACTATGATCCCATTCTCGTCAATTTTGTTCTTGAACACCCATCTTGTTCCTATGATGTGCTTATGGTCTGGTCTTGGTACAAGACTCCAAACTTGATTCCTTTCGAATTGGTTGAGTTCTTCTTGCATTGCTACAATCCATTGGCTGTCGCCTAAGGCTTCATCAATCTCGGTTGGTTCAATTTGAAATACAAAAGCCATGTTGAGACAAGTATCCTTAAGATTTAGTCGAGTTGCAACGCCTTGGCTAATATCACCAATAACTTTATCTATCGGGTGATCTCTATGAGTTCTCCATCCCTTCGGAAGATCTTGATGTTCTTGAGTGACATCTTCTTGTAATATTGCTTGATCCTTTGCATTATTTTCTTCATGTTGTGGAGTATCTACAATATCATCATCATCATCCAAAATAATATTATCCTCTTTCGAGGGGTTAGTCTCATCAAAAGAAACATGAATGGATTCTTCAATAGTAAGAGTTCTTTTATTAAAAATTCTAAAAGCTCTACTAGAAGGAGAGTAACCAAGAAATATACCTTCGTCGGACTTCTCGTCAAACTTACCGAGATTGTCCTTATTGTTGTTGAGAACGAAACATTTGCAACCAAATATATGGAAAAATGCTATGTTTGGTTTCCTACCCTTGAACAACTCATACGGAGTCTTCTTGAGAATTGGTAGAATATTCACACGGTTGCTTACAAAACATGCCGTGCTTACCGCCTCTGCCCAGAAATATTTAGGAAGATTTGAGTCGCTGAGTATTATTCTTGCAAGCTCCACCAGTGACATATTCTTCCGTTCTACGACATCGTTCTGTTGAGGAGTCCTTGGTGCGGAAAAATTATGAGAAATTCCATGCTCTTCGCAGAAAATTTCAAAATCTGAATTTTGGAATTTTCCACCATGGTCGCTTCTTATGGAGGCTATAGTGAGTGATTTCTCATTTTGAATTTGCTTCGCATATTTTTTGAATGCTTTGAAAGCATCATTTTTCTGCACTAAAAACATTGTCCATGTGTATCGAGAGAAATCATCAACAATAACTAAAGCATAAATACTACCTCCGAAACTCTTCGTTCTTGATGGACCAAAAAGATTCATATGCAACAATTGAAGTGGTCTTGATGTAGAAACCACTTGCTTGGATTTGAAAGTTGTCTTGGCCTGTTTCCCTTTTGACATGCATCGCATAGTTTATCCTTGATGAATTTTATCTTTGGAAGTCCAACAACTAGATCATGCTTTATCAATTTGTTTAGATGCTCCATGTGGATGTGAGCAAATCTTTTATGCCAAAGCCACGCCTCGTTGTTGTTTGCCATAAGACACTTTACCTTCAAGGAAGAGTCATCAAAAGAAATCATAAAAATGTTATTATATCTTTTACCTTTTAGCAAAATATCATGAGTGACTTCGTGTTCTATCAAACATTCCTCCTCTGTGAAGTTGATTCGGAACCCTTTGTCACACAATTGACTTATGCTAAGTATGTTGTGTTTAAGGCCTTCCACATAAAGAACATCTTCGATGATTGTACATGGAGGTGCACCAATGATTCCAACTCCAAGAATTTTTCCTTTATTATCATCACCGTAAGTAACGTATCCTTTGACCTTTAATGATAGACTTGAAAATTTGTTTATATCTCCCGTCATATGCTTCGAACAACCGCTATCAAGATACCATTGATTAGAAGTTGTCTTCAAGCATACCTACAACACAAAATCAAGTAGTGTTAGGTACCCAAATTGCTTTGGGTCCTTGATAGTTACTACCTTTTTCAACCCACACATAATGCCCTTTAGCAACACCAATGTTGCGCGCATAGCAAGCATTAGGTGTATGGCCTTTGATTCCACAGTAAAAACATGTAGGCTGAAAGTGACTTCTATATCTAGGAACATAATTATTTTTCTTAGCAATTCTTTTCTTTTTATGAATTTGATGCATAGTATTAGAATTGTTTGTATTTTCTTTAACAATTTGTTCACTTGCTTTCACAAAAATGGTTTCATTGGTACTTGGTTTGGAAAACTTAGAATATCCTAAACCACTTTTATCATTAGGATATCTTTGGTGCCTAAGAATTTCCTCCAAGCCAACTTGACCTTTTTCGTATCTTTCTAAAATTCTTTTAAGTTGAACAATTTGAAAAGATAAGGATTCACAATTTTTACATACAAGACTTTGTTTTTCATCCATCAATTTTTGTTTTTCATTTTCAATATTTTTTATAAAAACGGTATTTTGTTCTTCCAAGAATGAAATTCTTTTCTTTTGAGATGAGATGCTTTTATACAAAGTCTTGCACTCTTTTAGAATTTCATCTATGACTTCTTGTGCATCATTTTCATAAATAGAAAAATTGTTACTAACCTCATCAATTTCTTCATGTGAATGATGCGATGCCATGAGAGCCATATTTGCACATTCGTCGCTATCCGATTCCGATGATGAGCTTATCTCGTTATCATCCCATGCAACATAGGCCTTCTTAGTTTTGAAATCCTTCTTGCCTTTGAATTTTCCTTTATTTGCGAGTTTCGGGCAATCAGGCTTTATGTGACCTTGTTTTCCACATTCGTAACATGTAACTTCCTGATTTGATGTGGATGCCTCCTTTTTCCTGAAATGTCTATTCTCTTTAGAAAAATAGGAATATTTATTATTATTAAAAAACTTACCAAGCTTCTTTACTAGAAGCATGAAATTTTCGTCTTCGGAAGATTCATCATTTTTGTCATCCTTTGTGTCAATCTTCAAGGCAATTCCTTTGGACTTTTTGTCTTGACTTTCATGCTTCTCAAGCCTTCCAAGTTCCAGTTCATGCTCTTGAAGTTTGCCAAATAGGGAAGCGAATGTCATTGTTGAAAGACTCTTCTTTTCCGAAATAGAGGTCACCTTTGGTTGCCATTCTCTTGTTAAGGATCTTAGGACTTTCAAGTTGAGATCATCATTGGTGAATATCTTCCCGAGAGCAATCAAATGATTTGTTAGATGAACGAATCTATTTTGTAGGGCAACAATAGATTCACCAGGCTGCATACGGAACATTTCATATTCTTGACTTAAAGTATTAAGTCTTGATCTTTTTACTTCGGTTGTTCCTTCATGCGTTTCTACCAAGGTGTCCCAAATCTCCTTTGCCGATTTACACTGTGATATACGGAAGAATTCGTCCATACTGAGAGCACTTTGAAGTATGTTGATTGCTTTCTTTTCATTTAAGATTCTCTTCTTGTCATCTTCATCATAAGAGGATTTTATCTTTGGAGTGCCTACATTATTTATGACGCTCATAGGAACATGCAGACCATTTTCCACGGTTTCCCATATGCCGTCTCCTTGAGCCTCAAGATGTGCTTTCATACGGATTTTCCAAAAATCAAAATATTCTCTAAAAAAGAGTGGTGGCTTGTTACTACTTCCACCATCTTTGAAAACCAGGTTGGTAATTGCGGAAGCCATACTGAATCGTTAGGAACAGGTTACCTTAACCTGCTCTGATGCCAATTGTAAGTACAAAGTATGCCTAAGAGGGGGGGTGAATTAGGCTTAAGGGACTTTTTCCAGTTTTTCGGTATTCTTGAATTTTACTTGGTTATGATGGTTGGTGATGAAAGCGGTAAATGCAGAAAGTAAAAGGACACAGAGAATTATAGTGGTTCCCCTCACAATCCGAGAGTACTCCACTCCCATTTCAACATGAAAGAGAATTTCACTATAAATGTTAGATTTCTACACAAGACAATCCTAACAACCAAGAACAATCCTCTTGGATTTACAATATTTTAAGTCCTACCGAGAATAAATATATCACACAAGGACCTCTTGTATCCACAATCCGGATCACAAGAAAAACCCTACAAACTTATCTTTTATAATTCTAAGAATAAGTTGTAGTCAATATGAATTTGAATATAAGTACAATTTGAATGTATATCAATGTGAAATATTGATCTTCTTCTTGAAACAAAGATTACTCAGAATATATGCAAGTGTTCTTTTGTGTGAAAACAAGCTGTAAAGATGTGAAAGTGTATTTCAATGGCTTCTTTCAAAAATTCTGGTTTTGAACACTTTGTGAAAATTCAAAAGGTTGAAGAAAGAGTAATTTTGAAATTTGTTTCTTGAAGGTTGTTTTGAAATTGAAATTGAAATCAATTTATACTTATCAAAAACCTTTCCAAAAAGGTGTGTTTTTGGGATATCAAAAATAGCCAGTAAGAAATTTTAGAACAATGTGCTCTTTCATGAAAAGTTGCTATTTTTGGCTGTTGTTACAGTGTTAATCGGTTAACCATATAGGTTAATCGGTTAACACCTTTCCAACGTGCAAAATATTCAAATTTTTCATGTGTTAATCGGTTAACCTATATGGTTAATCGGTTAACACTGTTAGAAATCCCAAAAATACAATTTTAACTTGTGTTAATCGGTTAACCTATATGGTTAATCGGTTAACACTGAAGGTTTTTCCAAAAACACTCAATTTTAAAATAACAAGAGTATTTTAAAAGAGTTTAAAAAGGTTTTGTGTTAGTGGTGAAGTGAAGTGAGATTAAAAAACACTTGCATACATAATTCTAAGTAAGCAATGTTATACCGTGTCTTGAATCTTCAACACCACTTGAAATTTTGAAAGATGAAACTTTGATCCATAGCGATGTATGCGATCTTGCAATGTTCTTGATAATTTATTCTTGTTGATATGTTTGCACCTCTTGCTTTTTGTGGAGAGATTAAGATAGAGAAGCTTCTGATTTTATCTCTAGTGTATATACCCCCACGAGTATATAGTGTAAGCAGCTTCAATAAGCATATACCCCCACAGGTATATAGAGAAAGTATCTTGCTTGCCAAACTTGTATGAGTTGTCTTCAAAACATAGACAACTTTGAATCTTGATTCCACAACCATTACCAATAGTACCAGAGCCAATGATCTTGCCCTTCTGATTCCCTCCAAACTTCACTTCTCCTCCAGATTTAAGCTCCAGGCTTTGGAACATAAACCTTTCTCCCGTCATGTGACGTGAGCAGCCAGAGTCCAGGTACCATGACTGGCGTTTTGACTTTTCTGCTAAAAACATCTGCAACAGGGATAATCTTATCCTTAGGTACCCAGATCTTTTTGGGTCCTTTTTGGTTAGGTTCCTTGAAAGTTGGTCTGAACTTCTGTCTTTTTACAACAGTTTTGTTCTGATTTACTTTTGGCTTAAACACAGGAGCGTTCTGATCAGAACGTGTGTGTTTAATGTCATTCAGATAACCAAACTTAAAATAAGAGTATAAGGGAGTTTTCTTAATAACAAGTTTATCGACATGCATTGGATTTAAATCCTTTCCAGAGGAAGATTCATATCCAATTCCTTTCCTGTTGTTTCTGCTAACCCCATATATCATTGAAGTCATCTTGCTTCTATCTATGCTTTTAGCAAGAAACTTCTGAAAGCTAAAGTCATATTCTTCTAAAATGTTTTTACATTTAGACTTACTTTCAGATTCAGAATTTTGTTGAGCTTTTTCAAAATTGGCTTTCATTTTCAAATTATTTTCTTTTAGCTCAGCAACTTCTGATCTTAACAGATTATTCTCAGAACCAAGATTGCATTTAAGCTTCTTGCATTTGAGCTTAATCTGATTATAATTTTTCCGGACTTCTGATAAGACTTTAATATGCTCTTCCCTAGTGAGATCAGAAAGTACCTCTTCTGAGTCAGATTCAGAATCAAACTCAGATCTAGATGATTCTTCATTCTGATCTTCAATGCCTGCCATCAGAGCTATGTTGGCGCATTCTTCTTCAGAATCATCTGAATCATCCCATGTAGCCATTAGAACCTTCTTCTTGTGCTCAGGCTTTCTTCTGGGCTTTTCTTTCTGAAGCTTTGGACATTCATTTTTGTAATGACCAGGTTGTTTGCATTCAAAACAAACAACTTCCTTCTTTCCAGATCTTTTTGGTCCAGAGGACTCCTTGCGCTGATCTGGCTTTTTGAAGTTCTTGAACTTCCTTTGCTTGTGCTTCCAGAGTCTGTTGATTCTTCTGGACAACAAGGACAGTTCATCTTCTTCTTCAGAAGAAGATTCTTCAGAGCTTTCTTCTAACACCTGCAAAGCTTTCATAGATTTGTTAGATTTTAAGGCAATTGACTTACCTTTCTTTTGAGGCTCATCTTCCTCAAGTTCAATTTCATGGCTCCTTAGTGAGCTGATTAGCTCCTCCAGAGTGATCTTGTTCAGATCCTTGGCAAGCTTCAGAGCAGTGACCATAGGTCTCCATCTGATAGGCAAGCTTCTGATGATCTTCTTCACATGATCAGCAGTTAAGTAGCCTTTGTCCAGAACTTTTAGACCAGCTGTAAGGATTTGGAATCTAGAGAACATAGTTTCTATAGACTCAAATTCTTCCATTTTGAACGCTTCATACTTTTGTATTAACGCCTAAGCCTTGGTCTCTTTAACTTGAAGGTTTCCTTCACGTGTCTTCTTCAAGGACTCAAACATGTCAAATGCAGTTTCTCTATTTGTGATCTTCTCATACTCAGTGTGAGATATTGCATTTAACAAGATTGTTCTAGCCTTGTGGTGATTTCTAAACTCCTTCTTTTGGGCTTCAGTCATAGATTTTTTGTCTACTTTCTTGCCATTCCCATCAGTGGGATGAACATACCCATCTATGACCAAGTCCCACAAATCAGCATCATAACCAAGGAAGAAACTTTATATCATGTCCTTCCAATAATCAAATTTCTCCCCATCAAACATAGGGGGTTTTGTGTTGATTCTGTCCCTTTCTTCATATTTGTTGTTACTATTAGATGTTGAAGTTTCAGCCATAATAACAACCAAATATATATCAAAGTTTTTCTCACTGGATCTTTTCTGTCACTGTGAAGTGGTAGCACACACAAAACCGGAGCTCTGATGCCAACTGAAGGTGAGAAAATACTTAGAAGGGGGAGGGGTTGAATAAGTATATAGAAAAACTTAGCAATAAAAACTCAAGGAATTTTATCCTGGTTCGTTGAACTCAACTACTCCAGTCCACCCTATCAAGAGTGATTTGTCTTTCTCAACAAGGACTTAATCCAATATTAAATCAACTGATTACAATAGCAAGCACTAAGAACAATTATTCTAAGTCTTCTCAAGAACTACTGATCCTAACTGGATCTTCTTAAGGTTCTTTTACAATAAAATGTAAGAATGATACAAGTGTTTAAATTGCTTCTAATAAAGCTTTATCGCAACTGTGATTTATCACTTAAGATTTAAGAACTATGAAATAAATTCATCTAATGAGAATGAATTGTATGAGAGCTTTCTTTGAATTCTTTCAATGTTTCGTCAACTGAAGAAGAGAGATGGAGTCTTCCTTTTATAGGCAAAGATGTCCAAGTAGCTATCACGTTGAAGGCTGTGTACTAAAAGGTCTGAGCCTTTTTGTCTTCATATCACATGACCTTTCCTAGAAGTAGAATGCACAGATAAATCCTTTTTGTCTATGTTCTTGTGTCTAGCATAAAAGAGGAAAGAGTCGTTTGGCCATACCAATGGACATAAGTTTGAATTCTTCTTCAACAAGTTTCAGCAAAGTATCATCAGAGTCTTGAGCAGTCAGAGCCTTCTGATGTTCATTAGAGTTTGCTGAATCAGAGTCTTTGCAGCATGTGTGCTTACAGCGTGTAATTGTTCAGATCAGATTTTGGGATCAGATCCTCAGTACTGGAAGCGTAGTACTATCAGAGTCTTCTAAAATAAACTAAGCTTGAAACTCTTCATACAAAATTCTTCAATGCTTCAGATGCTTCTGGCTTTTGCTTCAGATCCTTCTGTAGCTTCTGCTTCAGATCCTTCTGTAGGCAGCGCTCAGAATCTTCTAACAGATGCTTCTAACACTTCAGAGCCTTGCATATTTTTCATGTTCAGATCTAATTTGCTTCTAGAATAATATTTACTTTAATATCTGCAGCAAACATTCTCAAACAAATTTTAGAGTATATAATTCTTTAATATAAAATTTCATGAGAGTTATCATCAAAACATAGAGATATTATTAAGAACCAATCTGTGTTCTAACAAAAACCTCACACGTTTCAACATTAATATCCATTATTGCCCATGTCTATTTGCATCAGAGTCATTGATTGGCTCTGAGAAAAGAGAATTTGCTCAAGAATACGAAGAACCCTAGTTCTTCAAAGTAAAATTAAATGATGGACACGTAATATAAATTCAAGGTAATTGAAGGCTTTTGATCAGTGAATCAAGATGAACACACTGGTAACTTTTTTGCTCGAGAATTTTATTCGAAGGTCAACAATGATGGATTCAAGTTGAAGGTTGCAGGAAGTTTCAAGCCACAACATTGCTTCAGTTAGCTTCAGAGGAGACTGGTGAGTGATTCGAGGCAAAGATTTGAAGTAAAACGAGCTTGATTTGATAAAACAGTTAACTGGCTTTTGGTGGTTTCGAGCTCAAGTGTAGCCGAGGTTTTTTGGCTCTCTAAAGCTTGCAGGTGAAGGCAAATCAACCCTTTATTTATATGGAGAGTGTTGTTGAGCTCACACATACGAAATGGATCTAAAATATGTGTGAACCAAGTTGAAATTTGGTGATTTGCAATCCGTGTGAGGGCAAGGATGAAATATGTGATTTAATCAAGAAAACCGATCGTTTAGTACTTGTTTGCACGTGTTTTGGTTGTACAAAAGGTTTACACATGTGCATGTGGTCCGAAATTGAGGATTGGCATAAAAATCATGACTTGAAATTGACCAAGAAGCAGAGCAAAAGCTGTGATGTTTTAAGTTATGCCAAATTAAATCCACTCGTACGTTTTTTTAATTTTGTTTGTGCCAAATGTTCTCCCCATTATAAAGAATCAGATGCAAAGAGAATCACATCGAAAGGATACTTGGATTGAAAATGACATTAATTTAAAGTTAGGGTCATGGACTGAGATTTCAGGTCAAGCATTAGGTCGACCATGTCTTGGGTCTACTTTTGTGCACACATGGGCAGCTGGGCAAATCCAAAAATTGATGGACTTAGAGGTTGAATTGATGTTTTATCCTTGAATCAAAGTTGTCAAGGAGTTCAAATGTGATATTTGGCTCAAATTAGATTTAAAAATGTTCAGAAATGAGAAATTTATGGTGTTTGGACCAAGTGACATGCCATACTTGATTTTAGACCAACCAAACATGTGTCAACTTGAGATTTTTTGCCATTTTCTTACATCTAAAGGCCCAATGATGAACACTTAAATACTAAATGAAGGAATGTTGATTGTACTTTGAATAATCTTAGATGATTGCTTGAGAATTAGATGAAGATGACATGGAAACATAAAACGACTTATTATTATCATCTTTTAATCATTAAATACTTTTGAATATAGTTGTTGGAGCATGGTTAGAAGAATCAAGGGCCTTGTTGAGAATCTTCATAACAAAAGTCTTTAGAGCTTTGACACAGTTACTCAGAATCTGGTCTTCAGAATCTTCAGCACTTGTTCTTCAGAATCTTTAAATCTTGAGCACAAAGTCTTGAAGGTAAACAATCCTTGAGGATTCTTTAGTCAGAGTCATTATCAATGGCTTTAGCATGAATATTCTTCAGAACAGAATCTGGTCTTTAGAATCTTCAGCACTTGTTCTTCAGAATCTTTAAATCTTGAGCACAAAGTCTTGAAGGTAAACAATCCTTGAGGATTCTTTAGTCAGAGTCATCATCAGTGGCTTTAGCATGAATATTCTTCAGAACTGTTGTCTAACAGCTTTCTAGATCTTGACACTTTTTGTAATACACTTGTTACTCTTTTGAGTCAGAGTGTATTGATTCCAACATTTGATGACGTCACCATTTAATACTTCGGAGTCCAAACTTGTATAACAAAAGCTACACACTTGACAAAAACCATTACTATATAAAATTATTCTTTGAGAATCAATATATTGTTAACATCAAAACTAAAAGTTAGATGCATAACCAAATCTTGGTCTAACAGTAATAAATGGCTTTTTCAACACCATCATTATTAACTAGTTTCTATTTTGATTTTAAAATATATATTTCAAAATACATGTTATCTCCTATATGTAAGGACATAACTAGTTTCTATTGTTGTTTTGTATGATAATGTTACTTAGAGCAGGGTGAACCCAAGTGGAAAAATAAGCCTTTTGCCATAAATCTATAAAAATACATATGCTCATTCTTTTCCTCTGCAAATTATATCAAATATTCTTTTTTAATTATTGTGATTTATAATTATTCAAATACATAGTAATAAATTTCAATAACTGAAACAATAAGAAATTTTGATTTATTTAAAATAGTAAATTCCTTTAAATAAAGATTATTTAAATTATTTTGTTCATTTTTTTTATTTATTTTTTATTTTTTTAACTTCTTGAATGTAATTATAATTCATATGCATCTGGTTTTGTTTAATGAAATAAAAAATTCTGTAACTACATTTGAAATGTTAATTTGTATTCATAGATAAAGTTAATATATTGATTATGATTGCTGTGTTTTGGTCTTAATTTTAATAAATATGATTAAATTGATTTTATTACATGATTGAATTAAAGTAATTTTGATTTTGATCAACAAAAATTATTTGGTATCAACTAAATAATACTCCATGAACCATGAATATTTAAGTTAGCAATATACAATTCTTATATAAATCTTTATACAATTTTTATATAAATTTTGATATGTTACTTAATATCTTAAAAAAAAATATTGGGTATGTTATGTCTTATAATTATTAATTTGTATTATATAAGAATTGGAAAGTTTTGTAAAGTATCGTTTGTAATTTAGACAAACTTCAAATATTGGTGTATAATTCTAGAGAATAACTATAACCAATTTAGAGAAAAAATATCTACTATTAATTAATACATCTCTAACCACACTTTCTTTATTAGTAGATGAAATTTATCCGGATAACACCTCTTTGAAAATGAAATTTGCATGATTTAATGATTGTAGATAAAATTTATGTTCAGTTTCTTAAATAATTTTCGAGTGATTCTTAATTTAAAATACATTTCTTATGATCATAACCAACTTTAAGAAAATTATGAATTTGAGGATATCACGAGTAGTTAAGAACTTCATGAAAAACACCAACAAGTAAAATGCATTTTAGTTTTCTTCTTAGTACATTATATTGAAAATAGTATTAGAAGTTGTTACTCTATTAAATCTGATAGTTTTAGACGTCTAAGTTACACATTGAATAATATCTTAATCTTAATGTATAAAATTTAAACCAATAAAGAGTTAGAATGAAATAAAAATAGCATTCTCCTGATAAAATATACCACTCTAAGATTTGAAATATAATAAAGAGAAAGAGAAATTTTACTAAGATGGCAGGACACTTAGCTCATAATGATCTTCTTCTGAGTTATTGATTAGATCATAATCAAGATCACTAACACTAATATACAATTCATCTAAAGTATAACTCTATCATAACCAACACTCTTTTACCCAGTGTATTCTCTTGAGACCGATCAGTTTTTCCACAAACATTATTCATTCATGATTCAAATCACACGTATTATCACTTAAACCAAACACATTTTTGAAAAGTAGAATTTACTTCAGTTTGTGTGATTTGAATCACAACACTCCATGACTCAAATAAAAATAGTTTGATTTGAATCAGAGTGCTTGACTCGAATCAAACATATTTAGATATTTTTGGATTTTGGTTTTGGGAATGTGAGTCGAATCAAGTATTTTTTTAAACTTGAATCGTATGACACAAATCACAGAAAGCACAACTTAAATCACAGAGGTATAAGGAGTACCACTCCTGGGAAAAAACAACGCAAGACAACAAAACAACACAATAAATCAACAACGGAAAAGCAAAAGAAACTACAAACAGCGCCACAGGTAACCAAAATTCAAACAACTATCAAAATGAAAACTTTGCCTGGATTCATCTTTAATAGGATTGAGGTACGTATAGGAATATATATTTTATATTCATCTTGATTCAATAATATTGCATTTGCATTGACTTAAATATATATATTTTGTTCCGCTCGAAAACTAAAAATGGATGTTTTAACTCCACAAAGGAATTAGAAATGAAGACAATTGAATAATTGTTGATATTGAAAGATGGTAGCGCGGGGTGGACATGCATGGTTAACACTCCAACACTCAAATCAGTTAAATACTCGATATGAGTATAATAAAAGTGAATATCAGGGATTGTACCATGCTCTTAGCATGTGAACTATGTTTATATATTGATCGAGTAAAGTGGATTTTATATGGATTGGGCCTTGGTCATTTGGACCTCTGGCCGGTCTAGAAAAGTTACCCCCAAGGATTTTCTGGACATTGAAGGAGCTGGGGAAAGCCTTAATTATCATTGAATGAACTTTATGTCATAGTTCGATATAGAATAGAGTTGAATCGCTTAGGATCAATTTTGAAAAAAGTAATGGAGAGCAGGCGCATTGTTGCGGTTCCATCATTGAAACACTTAATTACTCATTCTTGACACGTGCAACGACGTGACCAACTAAGGTATGATGAAATTTACAGAGTACTCGAGTGCACTTGAGTTGGCATATAACCATGAGTGAAAATTTAGTCGTTGATCTTTTGATTTATGTTCACAGTTGGTCTTGATCTTTCACCCGTCGTTACTTATAACTAAAGTGAGTTGAATATTTGTATGTCTTTGCAACCTTTTAGATTTCAAGCTTATAGTTACTTTTCAGAGAAACGTCCTCGTTCCTCCTTTCCTGAGAGTATCACTAAAAGTGATTCAGATTTTGGCTTAAAGCTTTCACCTTTTTAATTCCTCATAATTCAGTAATCTCCTCTTACCATGTACCCTTCTGAATCAAGCTTTACCTTCAACATTTCTTGTTTTATGGCTAGGATAAGCGATAATAATATTAATTTAGTGATAAATTCTGAAAAGGAAACTTCATCTGGGTCATCCCTTGATTCTCCTCACCCTTCTCTTAGTAGTGATCATATGGGGTTGGAAAGCATATCCATATCTAACGACTATGAATAACAAAGAGTATCTGGGAACTCTTTGGAGGAAGAATCTTCTTCTTCTAGGTTGCTAGACGCCCTTATATGAAATTATGACGGAAGAAGAAATTGTGTTGAAGTCCCTATGCCCCCTCTTGTCTTTTCTAAATAGGAGGTACGAACCAACTTTTAAAGGACAAAACATACTAAGTGTTTCAATCAAGCCTGTCAACAAACTGAAAGTTGTGAGCCTAACGACATGAGGTGCTATAGCACTTAAATATTCGAAACCCACTAGATGAGTCAGTGTATGACTAGGTGGATGTAAAAGCATAGGGAACTTCCTCGACTATGGGTATTGAGACCTACCTAAACTATGCTAATATTATGGTCGGTGATCCTTCAGAATGATTGGTCCTTTCGGTTCTAGGGGAAAGAGGATTTGTAGTTCTTTTGACAACTGCATGGTTTTGTTCTATGAAAGCTTGTTTACAAGAGTAGGACTTTGATTTCCTTTTTCTGAATTCGAGGTAGTCATCCTAAAGCATTTAAAATTTTCTCCTTCCCAACTTCATCATGGGTCATGGGCATATCTTAGGGTTTTTCAACTCTACGTCGAGTAAAAATCCTGCAAACCCTCTCTTAGCTTGTTTTTTTAATCTTTTCCATCTGAGGCATACTTCCCCAGACAAATTTTGCAATCAGGGGCTCATTTATATAAAGTTGGTTAAATATTGATATGACCTATTCACTTTGGACTGGGAATATTTTCTAGGACGTTTTATATTGGTGAATCATGTCACCCTTGCAACCCATTTTATTTTCGGTTACCTACCTACTGGACTTGTCACTCCTATTGTACAAGTTGGGTTATCTTTTTCCAGACGAGGTGATGATGAAGGAGGAATTGTAATCCTGGTTCTGGCGAGGTTCTTTCTTTTGTTGTGAGGAAAAGGCGAATGATACTCACATTATCTTGAGTGTAATTAATCATTAGGAGAGGAGGGATATCTTTGGTAAGAGTGAAGTCTTCATGTTTTTTTACATGTGTGATTGTGTTTTTCAAATAGCATGGACAAAATTATCAAGTTGAAAATGTTCCATGACCTTGTCAATGCTCAAGGTATTCGGGCTATGGTGAATATTGGGACTTCTTCTTATGCCCCCACTCCTTTGGCATTTATTGCCCATACTTCGACCTCTTCTCCTACCCCGGCTATAGAAGATTTGGATCATGTGTTTGGGTGAATCATCTTGTAGATGATACATTTATTTTGATAGTAAATGAACCACCCCGCCTCTAGTTTCGACAAAGAGGTCCTGGAAGGAGGAACAAAAATCTCCTTGACTGAGGTTTCTCCAAAATGGAATCGTTTTACTGAGAACGATGCTTCTGGGGAGGTGAATCCCTTCCTAAAGATACTAGATATTTTTCTTCACGAATGCAACATAAACGTAAGGAGGCTACTGTTATGTATCAACGTCAGGTTTATCCTTCATCCAAAATCTCACTGAGGGAGATAAGATGGAACTCGTTTCTCAACTTGCTCACAATATGTTCAAAGTTACGTCTATTTTTTCTCTTGTCTTTTCTAGGCGGGGTGACGCGTTGGCCTTAGATAGTCCCTTCAAGAAAAGTGATACCTTGAAAAGGAATGTCGAAGCTATGGAGCCGAAGTGCACTAATCTTCTGAAGAGTTTGCCGCACTGCAGGAAGAAGTTAAAGTTATTAACTCTTTACAAGAGGCATTGAAAGTACACGTCTCTTCTTCGACCCTGGTGGGTCGTGTGACTGAAATAGAGGGTTCTCTTAAATATACAGAGGAATGGTCCAAGGTTGCTTCTTTTTTTTTTTTGAGGATAAGGCTTTGTGGATTGAGGAGCACCGGAAAACCTTTGTTCAGACGAATGAGGCCTTGAAATATCTCAAGAAAGAAGTGGTAAGTCTAAGAAAGACACTCCATAATTCTCTTCAGTAGACTATTTGGGACGTGCTTGGAGTTTTTGCACGAGTTGCGGAACAGGCGAAGAGGTTCTTCCCTAATGATGTAATTTTTACTGAGGTATTGGGTCCATCTATATTTGCTCCCGGGGTGACTTAAGGAGGCATTCCCGGTGCCTCAACTTCAAATTCTTTGACTTGATTTTCTGAATGATTTTGAATATGTAGTGAAACATTTTACCTTTATTTTTCAAGTACTGTACACTTTATAGCTTTGCACCGACTTTTTCTTTAGGGGAAGCTGTTGTTGTCACTACTGCGAAAAAAGGTGTCGGCAATGATAGAAGAGTCACCACCGTTCGTTATTTATCCCAAAAGAGGGAAAGGAAACGATCAGAGAAAACCTAATGAAAATGGGAGAAGACAGGTCATCGCAACCATATCTCGGGTTCGGGAGTCGGTTACGCAAGGGGAAGGTATAAGCACCCCTCACGTTTGTCGTACTCGACGGGATCCACGCTTGTTATCTATCTAAAGGGTGTTTACTATCTACGCTAATGGTCCCAGGGACAAAAGAAAAGAAAAGAGACTCGGCAGAGCATCGCCGCTATGTGCCTACGTATTCCCTCGTGCAATGGGAAAGTCAGAGTCAACGTAGTTCGGCTAACTACGGGTGAAAGGTGGGGGAAGGTTGCTCGCCAAGACATCGCGTCTTATGCCTACGTATTCTCATTTGGTATGAGAAATCAGAGCAAACGTAGTTCGGGCTAACAAGAACACTGGTTGGTTCAACTGTTTTTTATTCGAGTAACGTTAAACCTTCGTTATAGCAGTTAAGGACAATGCCTGTTTGCGGTAGAACCAAAGCTTAACAACACTCTTTTTTATGAAAAAGGTTTCCCGATTAATCCCGAAGGAAAAAAGTTTGATATTTTGTTTTGTGTTTTTTATAGAAGTGAATTAATTCGGTTTGTGATTCACGTTGCACTAAAGACTATGACATGGGAACGAATGCGTCGCATATCGCCCCCAAACGGGACGTACACAAAACACTCTAGACAAGTGAGAGGAGACCCCTCACTCATCATTCCCCATGTGCTTAAGGATCGTAGCGCACAACGTTCATCGTATTTATTAGATGAATTAGCATGTTTTGAGATGAGAAGAGAGACGCAGGGAAGGTCTAAGGGGAACTCGGTCCTAAAGTTGTCATGCAAAGTGGACCTAAAGTTTGGATTAAAGAGAGGAAAATCTACCCTGATGTTAGCATGCATGGTTTGAACCTAATGTCTATCATAATCCATCTTGAATAAGAAAGATTAGAAGTCCTAAGGGAACATGGCAAAGGAAGACAAAAGAAGAAGAAAGCATAAAATAACATGAAAGAAGAAAGAATGCATATGCAATGCAACACACAAGCAAAGGGAGGAAAAAGTGTGGGGTAAATACCTCCACAAGCACATATCGACCTTTATTAATGCAAGAAAGAAGCTGCAAAAAGAATGCACACAAAGCAAAGAAATGCAAGAAAGCAAGCACACATGAACATGCAAGCACATCATTACTTTGAACGACAACTACGCAAGTATGCCCTCAAGCGAAAACCAAACATGCGCGCCGAAGCAATCACGATTAAATAATCGAGAACAGTGGCATATATCCATAACATCTCACTCCTAATGCATCACACTGATCTGTGATGATTCGAAGTGAAACGGTACCTAAACAAGCATGAAAAACAACCAAAACAGACCTGCTGGAACAGTGTTAATTGATTAACACTAGGGGTTAATCGATTAACCATTGAAAAACAGTTGAAAAAGTGAAAGTTTGAACGTGTTAATCGATTAACAGATTACGTTAATCGATTAAAACTGTGTGAACAGTAGAAAATTTGAAAGTTTGATCTGGTTAACCGATTAACACCATGAGTTAATCGATTAACACTATTCCAACAGCAGAAAACAACAATAGAAAAGCACTTTTCAGCAACTTATACTTAAGCAAACATCCACATGATCTCATAAACAATTGTGCATGAAATTAAACCAGAAAACAGTGATCTAAACAAGATGTAAACACATCTAAACAACACCATCACACTTCATATGGATTAAGAATCAACCAAAATCAATCAAAGATGAAGATTAACATGATTATACAAAATAAGCTCAAAAATGCAATGGATCTAGAATTCCAACCTTCGAAGCGGAGAATTGCTTCGGTTAATGTTGATTTACTTCGAACATGTAGATCTAAGCAAGAAGTCCGAAATACTTCAAGATCCAAGCCAATTCTTGTAATAGAAGTGATGGTCAACCAAAATCAAGCCAAATTACTCCAAATAAGCAATTCTAACACCACTTCAAAATTCAGATCCAAGTTTGCACAAAAATCAAATGGAAAAATGGAGATGATGATGATAAAGGATGAAGGTTTTAGCTCAAGAATTAATTGATTCCAATGGAAAATCAAAGAATTCAATGGATGAAGAGCTTTGGTGAGGGTTTTGGAAGTTGAGAGAAAATTGAGAGAATTGAGATGAATTCTGAAATTTGAGATGAAATTATGAAGATTAGATGTGTGAGGTTTGGAGTAGATCAATTAAATACTCCTTAGTTTGGAATATATGTACCTCACCGGTCTTCTAGAGGGGGATATGTTATCTAAGCTTCAGCACGCCTGGAATGATATCAGTAGACGAGGAAAATCATTGTTGGGTAAAAGCAATAGCCAAGCTTATGATCCATATGTGACCTGGATCAAGACCAGAGCAGAGACTATAAGGATGCCTTTTCCACCTGCTAAGCAAGAAGGCCCTCCAGTGGTTGAAGAGCCTACTACCGTGCCAATTCAGCAGTATAATCAGGTGTTAGTTGATAAGCAAGAGCTGAAAAAGGTCAACGAAGAGTTGGAGAAAGAGTTAACACAACTTAGGAACGAGAGGAACGAAGTCGTCCACTCCTTCAAGAAGCAGACAGAGCTGGTGAATAGGTTGGGAACGGACTTGACTAAGCAGATAACTGATCGTGAACGTTTGGGTCTGGACTTCAAATCTGTCAATGATGTATTGGCCACCAAGAAGCAAAATCTGGATGAAGCATACTGGAGAATATCCAAATTCAATCAGCAGTGGAATGCCACTATAGCCAGCAACAAAGAGAGGGAGGATAAACCGAAACAGCAGATCTCAAAATTGAAAGCTCAGGTGAAGGCTAGTGAGAAGAAGTTTGATGAGGAAACTGCTCGCAGATATGCCACTGAAGACATGCTGAACAAAGCTATCACTAACCTGAAAGATCGCAAGCAGATGTTCGAGTCTAAGAAGTGAAGGTTAGAAGACTGTTTTGGCCAGGACGCGTGGGAAGATTCTGTTGAAGGTCTCTAGTGCACTATTATGCAGAGAGAGTTGCTTGTTGAAGGGTTACTCACTCGACCTGATCATCCCAAGACAAAAGAGTTGCTAGAAGAGTTTCGTGCCCGTTATCGCACTTGATTATCATTGTAACCCTTTGTATTTTTCTAAGCTTTGCTGTAGGCTGACCATCACCAGGATTGTTGGTCGAGGTCATGCTATTGATTCTCCATGTATTCAGTGAGATTGTATTGCTGCCTTGTTGGGCCACATATATATATGAGATGTTATTTTAGTGGTTGGCTCCGGACTTCTTGTTATCAGCACTGGCACTCTGGCACTCGAATCGGGGGAAAAATCTCCCTAACGCACAGACACACGTTTGCATTTGCATAAATCATTTGCATAGCAGGTACCTTTAACTTGTCTCCTAACCCTCTGTTGACACAGTTTCAGGATTGCCGATCAGCGAATTCATCGCTACTCTACCAGAAACAACTGCAAGAAAGCTATGGATCAGATGCAAGTTGAGATGTAGGAGATGCGCGACAGGATGGCGCAGTTCATGCAGGTGATGGAAACTGTGGCCAAGGGCCAGGAGCAGCTGCAGACTCTGGTGCAGCCTCTGATTGCCCGGGTTGACAGTCAGGGTGTGCTACATGGCGGAATTGCTACTGATCCTCCTCATGGCGAGACTCTCCAAGCTGGTGATGCTATACCGGTGGTTGTCCCCAATACGATTGAGAACGGTAACCGAGCTTGGAATAGGAATGTGAATAGTAATGGTAACGGGCATGTGGAAACCAACGGTAATGTTGGAGCTGGAAGTGCTAGGTTTAATATTGGTGCTGGTTTTAATGTTGGAACTAGGAATGTTGGGTTTGGTGTTGGTGCTGGCAACACTGGTATGAGTATTGGTGTTGGCAATGTTGGTTTTTGTGGTAATCAAGGCTATGGTAATCAGGGTTACGACAATCAGGGCTTCGGTAACGCAGGTTTTGGAAACGCAAGCAATAACGGTTACAACGCTGGTTTTGGGCCAGGTGCTGGAAATCAGGGTTTTGGTAATATGGGGTATGGTCCCAGGTTCAATCAGACTGGTTTTGGTCCTAATGCTGCTTATGCTGGGTATGATAACAGGGATTCTCACTGGGGCGAAGATCGTCAAGAAGATGCTTTCCCTCCACCAGGCAGGGATCTTAAGATGCCCACTGACAATGACAGAAGGTTCAAAATGTTGGAGGAACAGATTAGAAATCTTGCTAATCAAAATTCTGCGGGGTTGGATGTGGCCAATATGGGATTGGTTCCTAGCTTGAAGGTGTCACTCAAGTTCAAAGCGCCCACTTTTGACAAGTATAAGGGGGATACTTGCCCACGAGTTCACGTGCGGTCTTACTACCGGAGAATGTCTGCCTATTCTGATGACGAAAAGATGCTGATGCATTTTTTCCAAGATAGCTTGTCTGGACCGTCATTGGAGTGGTATATGGGGTTAGAACCCACTCAAATTGGTAGCTGGAAGGAGCTGGAAGAAGCCTTTGTGAAGCATTACCAATATAACAGTGGCCTTGCACCGAACAGGGTCCAACTCCAAAATCTTTCTCAGAAGAATGGCGAGAGTTTCAAAGAGTACGCCCAGAGGTGGCATGATCTTGCAGCTAGGGTGCACCCACCCATGGTAGAGCGTTAGTTGGTGGATATGTTTGTGGGTACTTTCGTTGGGTTGTATTATGACAGGCTTATCAATTGTACAACGGCTAATTTTTCTGAGTTGATCCTCTTAGGAGAGCGTATCGAGAATGGTATCAAGATTGGTAAGATTCAAGCGGGAGAGTCAACCTCAGCTGAAGGTGGTAAAAGGGATTTTGGGAATAAGAGACAGGGGGATACTAATTCAGTATACAACTTCCGAGGAAGAGGTAGAGGTCGAAACCAATACCATCAGCAGCAGATTGCTAGTGTGACAATTCCTGTGCCTCAACAGCAACAACAACAGCCACATAAGCAACAAGGACGACAAAATTCTGCTCCACAAAGATACCAAGGTCGGGATAGAGCTGTGAAAAGGGTATTTGATGCACCTCCATTGCTGTATGCTCAGCTTCTTCCAACTTTGATACAACTGCAGCTTGTTGAGAAAAGGACGTTGGCTCCGTTAAAGGGCACGCCTCCTTTCGGGTATGACGCTAATGCACATTGCGAATTCCATTCCGGGGCACCCGGTCACAACATAGAGAATTGCCACGCGTTCAAGCCCAAGGTGCAAGATTTGATAGATAGCAAGGCTATAAACTTTGGTAATGAGGCATCCAACATTGAGAAAAATACGATGCCGTCACACGGATCCGTGTAGGTGGGTGCCATATTGGAAGATGCTAGTTTGAATCTGGTTATGAATGTGGATGAATTGAAGACGCCTCTGAGTTATGTCAAGGGAAGATTGCTGAAAGGGGGAGTGTTCCTTGGTTGTGATGCTGATTGTGTTGATTGTTTGGTCAGGCCTGAGGGTTGTGATAACTTGAGAAGAGGTATCCAAGGGCTGATTGATGAGGGTATGCTGCAATTCGACCGTACTACTGAAGAGAAGCCTGTTGAGGCAATAGCTGAAAGGCAGGGCGAAGTTGTAATGATTACGATCCCGTTTAAAACGGTCACGATATCGGCGCCTCCCAAGCGACAAACTATTACAATAACAAAAGCTGGACCCATTCCGTATGAAAGCACTAAAGCCATCCCTTGGAACTATGGGGCGGAAATTTATTGCAATGGAGAAAAGATTAACCTAGCAAGCCCGCCGGTGGGGTCAGTTGATAACCTTGTGGGGGCAGGAGGCATAACCCGCAGTGGTAGAATCTTTACGTCACCAGAAGTAGAAGCTGAGAGAATTGCCAAAGGGAAAGGAAAAGTCGATGAAGGAGGACCTTCTCAAGAGAAGGAAAAAGAGGCATTGACCAAAGACGTGGAAGAATTCATGAGATTAATTCGGAAGAGTGATTATAAAATTGTCGATCATCTGCAGCAGACGCCTTCCAAGATCTCGATTTTGTCATTGTTGCTTTGTTCCGAGGCCCATCGGAACGCTTTGCTGAAAGCCATTGACGCTGCTTTTGTACCCCAGGAGATATCCGTGAATCAGCTCAAAGGAGTGATTGCGCACGTGAATGCGGGGCATGGCCTTGACTTTACAGACTTTGATTTAACCCCCAGGGGCCGCAACCATAATAGTGCATTGCATATTTCAGTTGAGTGTAGGGGCACTGTTATGTCTCATGTCCTTGTTGACACTGGTTCATCCTTGAATGTTTTTCCCAAGAAGGCGCTGTTGAAGCTAGATACCTGAGGTATAATATGCACGCCAAGTGATTTGGTAGTGAGAGCTTTCGATGGGACTAGAAGGTCCGTGTTTGGAGAATTGACTTTGCCAATCCAGGTTGGTCCAGAGGTGTTTGACACTGTGTTTTATATCATGGACATACAACCAGCTTATAGTTGTTTGCTTGGACGACCATGGATTCACACTGCAGGGGCTGTAACGTCTACGTTGCACCAAAAGCTTAAGTATATGGTCGGTGGTAGCATCGTCACCATATGCGGGGAAGAAGACATCCTGGTAAGTCACCTGTCGTCGTTCAAATATGTCGAAGTGGATGGTGAGATCCATGAGACATTATGCCAAACCTTTGAAGGGGTGCAGATCAAAGACAAATCTCCAGTCATCAGCAGTGGGCCAGAGGTGGCTATGTCGTTGTACAAAGAAGCCCAAGCGGTAGTTCAGGCCGGAGAGACCAAAGGTTGGGGTCAAGTTCTGGAGATCCCTGTCAAGTAGGACAAGTTTGGTTTAGGGTATCGCCCGTCATCGTCATCTTCATCACATAGCACACAAAGGTTCAAAGGGCCGATTGTGTTTACTCCAGGAGGAGTCAGTTTTGAACAGATCAATGATGTGTCTGACAGTGAAGATGGAGATAACGACTGTGACATGGATTCATGGATCAAGCCCAGTGAGCCGGGATAGAGCCTATGCAACTGGTCTATCCAGGACTTTGTTCAAGTGACGACGAAACAGTAATGCCTTGTTTTTTTCGATTATTGTACAATCATGTGTCCTACCCGGGGTATTGTGATTTTATTGCAGGGCCTACTTACTTATGTGTATGCTTTGTTTTAATCATCAAATAAAGGCGTTTTCCTCATGCAAATTTTGTGATCCCTGTTTTTCTGCTTTTTATTTTTATCAATAAAATGGCAATGTAGTTGTGTGCTTCGTTTGCATATCATTTGAAGCATTTAACCATTTCTCTTGCAGGATCCATATTTCAGATGACACCGATCAAGATCTCCCTATGACCCACTTCGACTTTGAGCATCCAGTATTCTAAGCCGAAGAAGAGATTGTTGAGGACGACGACTTACCAGAAGAGCTGAATCGTCTTTTGAAATAAGAAGAGAGAATCATTCTGCTTCATCAGGAGGATATTTAAGTCATTAATTTGGGTTCAGAAGAAGTTGTCAGGAATGTCCGAATAGGGGCTGCGCTGCAAAGCGATATTAAGCAGAGACTTGTCGAGATGCTTCGAGAGTATAGTGATATCTTTGCTTGATCTTATGAAGATATGCTTGGGTTAGACACTGATATTGTGGTCCACCGCTTACCATTGCGTGAAGAATGTCTGCCGGTCAAGCAAAAGCTCAGAAGAACGAAACCAGATATGGCCGTAAAGATTAAAGAGGAAGTGCAAAAATAGTGGGACGCTGGTTTTCTAGCTGTTACAACTTACCCTCCTTGGGTCACCAATATAGTACCTGTACCAAAGAAAGATGGTAAGGTGTGGATGTGCGTTGACTATCGGGATTTGAACAAGGTGAGCCCTAAGGATGACTTCCCGCTTCCTCATATTGACGTGTTGGTCGACAACACTTCTCAATTCTCTGTGTTTTCCTTCATGGACGGCTTTTCGAGCTATAATCAGATTAAAATGGCACCGGAGGATATGGAGAAAACAACTTTTATTACACCGTG
Organism: Lathyrus sativus; assembly: GCA_963859935.3. Classification (NCBI taxonomy): domain Eukaryota; kingdom Viridiplantae; phylum Streptophyta; class Magnoliopsida; order Fabales; family Fabaceae; genus Lathyrus; species Lathyrus sativus. The sequence continues at coordinate 920,983,366 of OZ012735.1, forward strand.
GGGAACGTTCTGCTACAAAGTGATGCCCTTTGGTTTGAAGAACGTTGGGGCAACATATCAGCGTTCTATGACAACACTCTTTCATGACATGATGCATAAAGAGATTGAGGTCTATGTTGATGATATGATTTCCAAATCCCAGACAGAGGAAGAGCATCTGGTGAATCTTCTGAAATTGTTTAAGAGGCTTAGGAAGTTCAGGCTGAGGCTAAATCCTAATAAGTGCACCTTCGGGGTAAGATCTGGAAAGCTACTGGGGTTCATTGTTAGTGAAAAAGGAATTGAGGTTGATCCTGCAAAAATAAAGGCGATACAAGAAATGCCAGCGCCAAAAACAAAGAAAGAGGTTCGTGGATTTTTGGGGGAGGTTGAACTACATTGCCCGGTTCATATCTCACCTTACAGCCACGTGTGACCCAATGTTTAAACTATTGAAAATAGATCATACGATTGTCTGGAACGAAGATTGTCAAAAGGAGTTTGAAAGAATAAAAGAATACTTGCAGGAACCTCCGATTTTGATACCCTCAGTAACCGGGAGACCACTGATCATGTACTTGACGATTCTTGAGAACAGTATGGGTTGTGTTCTCGGTCAACATGACGAGACTGGACGAAAAGAGCATGCGATCTATTACTTGAGTAAAACGTTCACAAACTGTGAGTCCCGTTACTCTATGCTCGAAAAGACGTGTTGCGCACTTGCTTGGGCTGCCAAACGCCTGAGACAATATATGCTAAATCATACAACCATGCTAATTTCGAAGATGGATGTGATCAAATATGTCTTTGAAAAGCAGGCACTTTCAGGAAGGATTGCCCGATGGAAAATGGTACTGACAGAGTATGATATACATTATGTCTCGCAAAAGGCTATCAAAGGTAGCGTACTGTCAGAGTACTTGGCCGAGCAGCCAATCAATGATTATCAGCCAATGAAGTTTGATTTTCCTGACGAGGATATCATGTACTTAAAGATGAAAGATTGCGAAGAGCCATTGCATGGTGAAGGTCCTGAGCCGGGTTCCCAATGGCAATTGATATTTGACTGGGCTGTTAATTCATATGGAAGTGGAATTGGGGCAATCATCACGACTCCCCATGGGACGCACATCCCGTTCACGACCAGATTGACATTTCCAGTTACCAACAATGAGGCTGAATATGAGGCATGTATCATGGGTATCGAGGAGGCTATTGATTTGAGGATTAAAAATCTTGATGTGTATGGAGACTCCGCGCTAGTCGTGAACCAGATCAAGGGAAAGTGGGAGACTCGTCAGCCCAATCTGATACCGTATATGAATTATGCAAGGAGGTTGCTCCCCTTCTTTGACAGAGTCGAGTTTCACCATGTGCCACGAGCAGAAAATTAGATGGCTGACGCTCTTGCGACATTGTCTTCAATGTACAAAGTTAACTTCTGGAATGATGCTCCCAGGATAGTTATTTCTCGCCTTGATAGGCCCACCTTCATATTCGCCATTGAGGAAGCTTCCGATAGCAAGCCGTGGTATTTTGATATCCAGAATTTCCTAAAGAACCAAGAGTATCCGACTGGGGCATCCGGCCGCGATAAGAAGACTCTTAGGAGATTGGCTGACAATTTCTACTTGAATCCAGATGGTGTTCTGTACAGGAGAAACCATGATTTGGTGCTTTTGCGATGTGTTGATGAGGAAGAGGCTAATCTGCTCATGGAAGAGGTCCACGAGGGTACCTTTGGCATGCACACCGGCGGACATGCTATGTCTCAAAAGTTATTACGGGCAGGGTATTATTGGCTGACAATGGAAAGAGATTGCTTTAAGTTTGCAAAGAAGTGACATAAATGCCAGATTTATGCAGACAAGATTCAGGTGCCGCCGAGCCCTTTGAACGTTATGGCGTCCCCGTGGCCTTTCTCCATGTGGGGCATAGATATGATTGGGAAGATTGAGCCCACCGCATCCAATGGACACTGGTTCATCTTGGTAGCTATCGATTACTTCACCAAATGGGTTGAAGCCGCGTCTTACGCTAATGTTACCAAGCAAGTAGTAGCCCGGTTTATCAAAAAGGACATCATCTGTCGTTACGGCATCCCTGAAAGAATCATTACTGACAATGGTTCGAACTTGAATAACAAGATGATGAAGGAATTGTGCCAGAATTTCAAGATTGAGCATCACAATTCATCTCCCTATCGGCCCAAGATGAATGGCGTTGTCGAAGCGGCCAACAAGAACATCAAGAAGATAGTTCAGAAGATGGTTGTAACATACAAAGACTGACACGAGATGTTGCCCTTCGCATTGCACAGTTATCGTACGACGGTACGCACATCAACCGGGGCAACACCTTTCTCACTAGTGTATGGTATGGAGGCTATCCTACCATTAGAAGTTGAGATTACTTCCTTGAGAGTTTTGCTCGATGTCCAACTTGATGAGGCAGAGTGGGTAAGGAATAGGCTGAATCAGCTCAATTTGATGGATGAGAAGAGACTTGCATCTATCGCATATGGTCGGTTATATCAGAGCCGTATGAAGAAAGCTTACGACAAGAAGGTGCGCCCTCGAAGCTTTCAGACGGGCGATTTTGTGCTAAAGAAGATTCTCCCACCACAATCAGATCACAAGGGCAAATGGACTCCCAACTATGAAGGTCCATATATCATTCGAAAGGTCTTCTCTGGAGGAGCCTTACTGTTGTCCACCATGGATGGCGAGGATTTACATCCCCTGTGAACTCGGACGTAGTTAAAAAATACTTTGCTTAAAGAGACCTGCTGGACAGAAAAAAGAGAGTCCAGGAAAAAATGGGGCATCCCGGCGAACCAAAAAAAAAGAAGGTTCGGGCAAAAATTAGGGATAAAATTGAAAAGATGTACACCCGCGAAGTCGAAAACCTGAAAAGGCGACTTCGGCAAAAAGGGGTATCCCGGTGAATTGAAAACCCGCAAAGGGCGATTCAGGCAAAAGTTAGGGATTGAAAAAGCAAATGTCTGCGGTCCGAGTTTGATACTGCATTGCTTAGTGGTTTGGGAGTACCTGAGGGTCGATTATCCAAGTCAGTCTCTTCCGAGGATGGAGTATCGGGAAAGCGTCGAGGTCAGGCGAGTCATAGGAGGATCAGCTCATGGTGTTCGTCTGTACCACGTTGCCGACATGTACACAAATTTCTTTGTACCTCTGTATATGTTTGTATTTATCTTGTAGCTTCCTCTTTTCAAGAGTTGCATCTATTGTACAAAACTTTGCCTATTTACAGGCCCATTATCAATAAACGCATACTATTCAGTACTTGATTGTTTGTTTTTGTTTTAATTTTTACTGTTTTATTTGTGGAAAACGTTGATGTTTTTGATAAACTTGCACATGCATAAACTTGCAGGCCTCGGCCAATAATTGTTAAAACTTTGAATTGACTGAGCAATTGTCACGGCTATTGACCTGGATAGTTCCTTTCGTATATGATATCTTGTTGTTGCTCATTTTTTGCAGGGTCGTTACCTTCGCAGCAAACAGCTAAGGGATCATGTTTCCCCAGCCAAAGTCCCTTAACGTAGGAGCAGGCTCTAAGTGATCTTATTCCTCCCCAGCAGATGGAAGTCGCATTTTATCCCCATAAGAGTCGTATGCGAGTTAGCAAGCGGTCAGGCAGTGATGTGCATCCCCAGCAGGTGGTCATGTGCATATTTAATTCCCCAGTGAGGTCCTCACAGAGTACAACCAGGTTGCCAGTGGTTTGAAAAGTTCATCCCCGCGCAGGATGGCTTTTTCTGTTCTCCAGCAGGTTGCCTTTCCTCCAATAGGTTGATCATCCTCAGGAGAGGTTGTAACTATGGATTTGTTAAGCTATCCCCTAGCAGGATTATTGCTCCCCTCAACGGAGTCGGTTTACCTTTCCAGCATTTATTTTGTTGTGATAATTTTGTGATACCCGGTTATCCCCAGCAGAGTTGGCTTTGTCTTCAGCATTTATTTTGCTGAAGTGGTTCTGTATCCAGCTTCTCTCCAGCAGCCCGAGCCTGCATTTGCATCTTGCATATATCATCATATCTGCATTGCATAGCAATTTATCCAAACACGTAGCATTTCCATGCCATATGGAGCATTACGCCATTTTCAAACATATGCATTTTGAAACATAAGCAAGGTCGGTTACCTCTTTGTCTTTAGGTGTTCTTCCCTGCAGGTAATTGGAATTCTTGTTCAGGATGGTTTTCAGATATTCGAATTTTTTGGCAGGAGATATGTGATGATAACGTTCGTCCTATCATGTGTTCCCTCATCGGAGTTGCTTTGTTAAGTTTCTCTTATTCCCCAGTGGAGTTTTCCTCGGGTTGCTGTTACGTCAGCATTAGAAGGCTTCATAATTAGACTTTGGAGTCGTCGTCAGAATTTCCCCGGAAGAGTTCTAAACGGCTTCATAATTAGACTTTGGAGTTGTTGTCAGAAATTCCCCGGCGGAGTTTCCTCGAATGGCTGTTACGTCAGCATTAGAAGGCTTCATAATTAGACTTTGGAGTCGTCGTCAGAATTTCCCCGGAAGAGTTCTAAACGGCTTCATAATTAGACTTTGGAGTTGTTGTCAGAAATTCCCCGGCGGAGTTTCTTGGAATGGCTATTACGTCAACATTAAACGGTTTCATAATTAGACTTTGGAGTTGTTGTCAGAATTTCCCCACAGGGTTGCTTGTTCAAGTCTTCAGATGCCTGATATCGTGCTTTTATTTAGTGCGATGCCCGTTTCTTCGGAAATGGAAGATCCCGGATAGTACAGGGATGATTCGCTTTACGTAGCGTATGCCTGTTTCTTAAGAAATGGAAGGTCAAAAGATAGTACATTGACAGTTCCGCGCTTTTATTTAGTGCAATGCCCGTTTCTTCGGAAATGGAAGATTCCGAATAGTACAGGGATGACGCACTTTACGTAGTGCATGCCCGTTTCTTCGGAAATGGAAGGTCAAAAGATAGTACATTGACAGTTCCGCGCTTTTATTTAGTGCGATGCCCGTTTCTTCGGAAATGGATGATCCCGGATAGTACAGGGATGACTCGCTTTATGTAGCGTATTCCCGTTTCTTCGGAAATGGAAGATCAAAAGATAGTACATGGACAGTTCCACGCTTTTATTTAGTGCGATTCTCATTTTCTTCGGAAATGGAAGGTCAAGGATGATATTTTGATATGGTCCTATGACGTGGTGCCCACTTATTATAGCATATATTTGAAGTTGTTTGTTGATTCAACTCTAGTGGTGTCACACAGGTGGTTGATATTGAAATCATGTTCTGTATCAGATGATTGATCAGTTGTTGCCGTGACAACCGGATTCAATTTTCTGGATATTTTCCCCCCAAGCAGTTTGTGCAGTTTATTTCTTCGGTTAGCAAATTTCCGGGTTCTTTGGTATTCAACTGTCTTCTACCTTGATTGCCTGAAAGTCATTCGCTTTTCATCCAGTCAGGTTCAAGCCGCTTGAATAGGGGCAGCTGTTGCACCCCAAAATTTGCCTAACCTTTTCTTACTTGGTTTATGTTTCATTGCATTAGCATTGCATTAATCTAACATTTGCATAGCATATCATTATTCATTTGTGCAGGGGATCAAGTGTGGTTTATATCAAAAGGAGCCTATCTAGAGGACTTATTCAAGCTTGAGAAGTCACCAGAGTCATCAGGAAGAGGGTTGGGCTCTTGAGAGGTTCAGTTGTTTGTATGTGGTTAATCTCCTAATCTGAGGACCAATTGAAGGCCATCAGTGGGTTGTGGAGCCTTGATCAAGGAGAGAGTGTATGGATAGAGCTCATAGAGTCCCTTGAGGGTCATGGTGGAGCTCAGACAAGTCATTATGCCAAGTGTGAAGGGCCATAGTTGAGAGTGTTGCAATTAGGGTTTTCATCTGAATAATCCTAAGTCAACTGTGCAATTGAACAGGATCAAAGCTCAATTCTAAGTCTTTGTGATCATGTATAGTTGTGTTGAGATACATGAGGTGATATTCCAAGATCAATCCAAGAAAAGTTCAAAGTGTGAGGAGTTGCTAAACTAGGGTTCTCAGGGTAAAATCCCCTATTTAGTTCCTAACTTCAAGACCACTTATCTCTAGATACAAGTTTCATCTCCACTTTTTTCCAACATGTAACTTGTATAGCATGCTCTTAGCTTTAATTTGAGTACTAGAAGTCCTCCATTGGATTTATAGCACTCAAGTTATGACTCAGACAAGTTACAGGTCATCAGATGAATGTGAAATTTGTTTGTGAAAGTTCACCAACTTCCATGGAACTTTTCACCTAGAAGGGTGTTTCTCCTAAACTTTTGGCCAACATGAAAGTTGTAGGTCTTTATCTTAGCTTTACAAATTGTACTAGAAGTCTTCCATATGATTTGTAAAACTCAAGTTATGAGGTTTACAAGTTAGGGGTATTTTGGGAAAGTGAGATTATAGGTCATTTGGCATTATAGGTCATTTTCACCATCTTGCAAGCTTCAAATGAAATTTTATTCAACACAAAACTTGTTCAAAATGATGTTTTTAGGTCAACCATGTACTCATGATGAATTGATTTGGCTTAGGGTGAGACTTGGTTTGAGAAATTTGGCAAAAAGGAGAATTTAAAGGCATTTAAGTGAAAAATTCAAGATTAATTCATTTGTGTTCAAACAAGGCCAAGTGAGTACTCATTTTAATAAGAAAAATCATTCTAAGTACTTTGGCATTATTGGAATTTTCATTTGAGGTCTAATTCATGGCATTTTAACTTGTTACTTCACAAATAAGTAACACATCAAACCATAGTCTTAAGGTGCAAACAAGCTTTCCAATTGATCTCTACACTTCCCACAGACCATAAGCAAGAGAATTGAAGCTTCTTGGGGAAGTTTTGAGTGTAAATTCGTGCATACCATTGTTGAGTTTTTGGAAAAAAAGTGAAACTTGGATATTCTGATTTGGGCCTCCCATGGACCTCTAAAGCCCACAAACACCTTCTATATAAGTTCAGAGGAAGGTTTTGCTCAAGGTTGGTGATTGTTTCGTGCCAGAGCCATAGATTGCAGAGAGAAATTCAAGAGGAAAAGTGCAAATCGTGTTTGGAGTTTGAGGGTGATTCAGAGCAAATTGAAGTTTCTAAAGGCTTTATCACTCATCAAGGAAGGAATCTGCATCATCTGGAGGCTTGAATCATAGTGGAAGTGCTCCAATTTGAAGCTCCAACACAGGTATGTAACTTTCAAAATTGCTGAAGATTTATGTTGATCTAGCATATGTTAGCATGTGGTTAGGCTTTAGGAAGTTGTTTAGATGGATTCTGGATCAATATTTGAAGAATTAGAGACAAATTAAGTTGATGTGTGATTTCTGTTTGGAGTTGGATTGGCCTGATCTTAAGGATTCAACACGATCTAGATAGTTCATAATGATCTAGGAAGCATGAGGAATAGATCTGTGGTTTTAGATTGAGGTTTGGTGATGATCAGAATTATGGAGCATTTTTTGTTTGCATTCGTGTTTGAGAATCTATGAGGAATTAGAGGAAATGAGCATGATATCTGAGATCTACATGGAATTTTGAGTGAGACTGTATGGATTCGGTTGAGGTTCCATGACCTGCGTGTAATGTCTCGCCGGAGAAGACGACCGGCGTCGTTCTCCGGCCACCGTTGCTAGTCTCCCTCCAACTGGAAGTTCAAATGGAGAAGATGAGTTTACCACCCTTGGATCAGCCTGGAGACTTGACTTTGTATCCCAATCGTATGGCCACGTTTTAAACTCAGAAATTGGACTTTGACTCTAAACGCTGTATTTCATTAAATGAGGTGGCAGCCTGAGAGCCTTTAGATCAGGAGACTTAGTCTTTAGATCCAACGCTCCTGACTTAACCTTGCATTTTATTTTCTTTTAATTGATTTTTATTTTATTTTAATTGTTTGTTTCATTTTAAATTCATAGAAAATCCAATATTGATCAGAAAAATACCATAAAAATATGAGCATGCTCCTGATTTTATTTCTGATTTTATGATGCCTTTACATTTTATTTTCATGCAATTTTCCATTTAATTTGATTTGTTGCATTTTTATTAATTTCTTTAATTTGGTTTATTTCTCCATCTTTTTGTTGATTTTTGTTCTTTCAATTGGTATTGAATTTGGATGAGATTTTTGGCTAGCTGGTAGATTAGAGATGCATGATCCCCTAGGATTTAATTTAGATTTTTTTGACAACATTAGGTTCTGTTTTGGATTAGGATCATTAGACCTTCTATTTTAGGGTTTTCATTTGATACCTTAAGATCTAGGATTTTTTAGGTGACGTTTCATTTTGGTTTGATCCTTGACCTTTCTAATATAGGTCCTTAACATGTTTAGGTTCCCTTAGAAAATTTCATAGTATTTTAGAAGTAGTTTTAGTATTTTTCATAAATTTAATACTTAGGCTAGTTTTAAGATGCTTTCAACATAGCACTTGCTTTAGAATGACTTCAATGGTGGCCTTTAGTGCACAATAGGTTTGTTAATCTTCTTTGATGGTGCTTTAGACATGTATAGGCTTCTGTTTGCTTGTTAGGGGTGCTTGGTTTTGGTGTTTAGGCCTTATTTTAGTAGCTTTCTTTGAGCTTGTTCAATTAGGGTTAGGAAGAGCTTAGTTTGCTTTCTCTTTTTTCAAATAAACATGGATTTCTTTGATTGCTTTCCATTCTCATCCTATGATTCAAGGTCCCTATGTGGAAGCCTCATCTTTCCTTTGGAAGGATGTGTGGCATATCACAAGAGGTAGAACCTTTGAGGATGCCTATCTCAGATGACTGGTTGAGTGTTGGTTTCCTTCCTGCTTCCCATCATCATCCATTAATCTTGATGTTATTTCTCTTCTCTCTTGTTGGAGCTTGTTGAAGCATGAAGATGAAGACTTCTCTTGAAGATGGTTTGGGCTTGAAGTTGGTTGTAGACTGGTGTTTGTTTTGCTGTTTGATCTGCTTTGCTGTTGAGCTGTTTGTCTGTTGTTTTTGTCTGCTGTATTTCCTGATATGCTTGACTGTTGCTTGTGTGACTGTTTGGTGTGTTGCATTAGACTAGGTCTCATGTAGATGATTCTAGGCCTAAGAGCATCCTAAAGGTTGAGAATAACTCCCTTTGCTTGTCTGCATTTAGAGGTTGAGTCTGTCTCCCTCTGCTTGACTGTTATTGCCTGGCTTTGCTTGCTGGTTTAAGGTTGATTCTGTCTCCCTTGCCTGTGTTTTGTGTGTTGCCTTCGGGATTGCTTGCTCTAGAAGTTGAGCTTGGCTCCTTATGCTTGTTTGTTGCATTGCATGCATTTTATTTACAATTGTTTCTATACATTTATTTCTTTCTGCTGTTGTTTTCCTTTGCCATGTTCCCCTAGGAACTCTGACTTCTCTTGTTCAAGAGAAGTTATGACAGATATTAGGGTTCTAACCATGCATGATAACATTAGGCAGTTCCCCCTAACCTCAACCATAGGATCAATTTTGCATGACAACTTTAGGATTTGATCAGTTCCCCTTTAGTGCGTCTTTTCTCTTCTCATCTTCAAACAAATCAAGATACAGTAATAAAGGTTAATTGATGTCGTACGCTACAATCCTTAAGATACTTGAGAAAGGTTTTTTGGAGAGTTTCTTTCCAACAATCTGGATGTTTAGTATGGCACCCTTTGGGTGACATGCGACACATTCACTCTCAGGTCATAGTCTCTAGTGCGATATTGGTTGCAAACATCCATAAAAAGATACTTCTTTAAAAAACAGAAAACAAAGATCAAAATCTTTTTGTCCTCTTGGACCTTTAATTCTTGGAAACCCTTTTCAGAAGGAGAGTCTTGTTAAATCTCGGTTCTACCGCAAATGGTAAACGCCTAAGTCTCCAAAGGTCGAGCTACATACACCAAACTACTGGAACTGTCTGTTAACCCTACTCGGATAAAAAAGACAAACCTGTGTCTCTCGTTGTCCCGAACTACGTTTGCTCTGATCTTTCGCGCTGTGTGAAAGTACGTAGGCACGAGATGCGATATCTCGGCGAGCAACCTTCCCCGTAACCCGTAGTTAGGCGAACTACGTTGATTCTGATTTCTCGTTCCAGACGGGAATACGTAGGCATAGAACTGTTGTGTTCTGCCGAGTCATTTTCTTTTCTTTTCAGACAAGAATTTTAGTGTAGATAGATGTAACAAACCCATCAGATAAACATAACAAGCGTGGATCCCATCGAGTACGATGGACGTGAGGGGTGCTAATACCTTCCCCTTGCGTAACCGACTCCCGAATCCAGACATTGGTTGCGATGACCTTGTCTTATACCTTTTCGTCAAGTTTTTTCTGATCGTTTCCTTTCCCGCTCTGAGGGATAAATAACGAAAGGTGACGACTCTTCTGTTTTGCTGGCCTTGTTTTTCACAGTAGCGACAGTTGGGATACAACCAAAGATACCAACTAAGAGTTGGAATAACAAACTTTGGATACCAACCAAAAGTTGGGAAACAACCAAAGATACCAACCAAAAGTTGGGATAACGACCCTGTTAGGGAACAAAAGAGAAAATTAACCAAACAGCCTTGTGGCGAATTCACTGGGGAAAGAGTAGACTAACCAGACGACTCTGCACGGGATAAACATCCATCCCAAGATACCATCCAAAAGACGGGATAATACTTACTCTCCAAGGATAACAACCAAACACTACCAACCAAGAGTTGGAATCACCACAACACTAACCGAAATCTAAATGGCGAGGCGCTTCGCTGGGGAGGTATACTGACCAAAAGTCGGAATCATCAACCAGGAAACTAAGGTTACCAACCAAGAGTCGGAATAACGTCAACAAGACGACTAAATCGGATATTACCAACCAAAAGTTGGGATCAGACTCCACTGGGGAACCAAATACTACCAACCAAAAGTAGGGATAACGTCAACCAAACCTTACCAACCAAAAGTTGGGAATAACGAGCAAGGCTACCAACCAAAAGTTGGAATTAAACAACACTACCAACCAAAAGTTGGAATCAAACAATGCTACAAACAAATCTGCCCGAAAAACAATACCAAAGGAATACCAACCAAAATTTGGGATAACTCCTACACACCGAAAATTACCAACCAAAAGTTGGAATAAAATCAATAAAACTTTGCCAACCAAAAGTTGGAAACAAACACCTGCCAAGTCACCAATTACCAACCAAAAGTTGGGATAATAACTCCGCTGAGGAATAGAGGAAGACTATCAACCCAAAAGTTGGAATAACAAATCCAAGAAAGGAAAACTACCAGCCAAAAGTTGGAATAACAAACAATCAAGCGACAAACTACCAACCAAAAGTTGGGATAACAACTGCAGGAGATAACATCCAACCAAAAGTTGGGAAACAAGGCTACTAACCAAAAGTTAGGATCATCAGGACAAATTATCACCGACCAAAAGTCTGAACAAAAGCTACTAACCAAGAGTTAGGATTGCCAGGAAAAATCCTCATCGATCAAAAGTCAGAACAAGAGCTACTAACCAAGAGTTAGGATAGTAAGGAAAAAAATCCTCATCGACCAAAAGTCGGAACAAGAGCTACTAACCAAGAGTTAGGATTGTCGACCACGCTAAACGAAGCTGACTCCACCACAACAAAGGCTACCAACCAAAAGTTGGAATAACATCCAAACGCCAACAGGTCACCAACTAAAAGTTTGAATGAAACAAAGATTACCAACCAAAAGTTAGAGCAAAGACTCTGTGAGGGGAACTAGAGATTACCAACCAAAAGTTGGGATAAAAGCCCTTGGAATTACCAACTAAAAGTTGGAATACCAAGCACCATAATTCGGACTACGCCGGTGATTACCAACCAAAAGTTGGAATAACGCACCCAGAACAGGCAAGCAACAGAATCAACCGACTCACACTTGGCAATGAAAGTCCCGACAGGAAAAGAGAGATTCAAACACACGACTCCGTCAAGGAACATCAGTTCACCAAACAACTCTGTCGGGGAAAAGAGACATCTGAACAACAGGCTCGACCAGGGAAGAAGGCGCTTACAAGCGACTCACCTGGGGAGAACGACGACGCTTAACCAAACGACTCAGTTGAAGAAAGAAGGCGTTTAACCAAACGACCAACTGGGAATAATCCGATAAAATTACCAACCCAAAGATCCACACCAATCAGGGATAACACAAAAATCTCATAAATCAAACAACCTCTGGAACCAAACCTGGCTTATGCTTCAATGTTTGAAAATGGCGTAATGCTCCATATAAAATGGAAATGCTACGCATTTGGGAGAATTCTATGCAAAAATGCAAATTCTAAGGAGCCACTCCAGCAAAATAAATGCTAGAGAGAAGCGACCAACTCTACCGGGGATGAAATCAAACTCTGCTGAGGGAAACGTCCTTGACGGCTCCCCAGGATAAACTCTTCCAAAAAAAACTCCACCCTGCTGGGGAAGACACCAAACATTCCACTCAGTGGGGAAACAAAGACAACACTGACTGCTCCACTCTGCATGGAAGGGAATCCGCCACTTGGGGACGTACAAGTAACAAACCGCCATACTTGGGAATATCAGAGACTTCTACTGAGAACTCTACTCTACTGGGGAATGGATCACGCCCTGCTCAAACATTGCTATGTCGAGGGAATCAGCACTGAACTCTGCTTGAGGAAGAAAATCCTGAATACCGATATTACTGGAAAGACACTAGAACGTCAAATCCCTTGGGGAAAAAGCTTCAAATACGTTGCCTCTGTTGGAGAATAAAACTGGATTGCAATCTACCCTGCCGCCGAGGGAATATCCTTCAACCTACTTTGCTGGGAACATGCCGCGAAAAAATCCACCCTATTGGAGATTAGCCTTTGTAGGGAGTCAAAGCTTTCTTCTGTTGGAGATACACTACACACCCCTGCTGGTGACAGTACTTCTGATTCACTGGGAATGATTGTTCCAAGTATGGTTGGGCTTTTGGTTTTCGGTGGAAAGTCAGGTACAACCGATATTGGGAAATGCTTTGTCCGACTTCCTAACATTCGTCTTGAACCTAAAATTCGACTAAACCTGCTTGAGCAACTTTGCTAAGCCCTAAGAATGTGGGGAGTAACCATTCCTTCGTTTTCAATTTTCCCCCAGCCTGTGGGATCTCTGCAAAAACTTCCTCACGAGAAGACTTGAAATTTATGTACCTTGATGGGTTGACATGAACGGCTTCAGCACTTCGAACCTCGAAGAAGTGTTGACTTCTGGATAAGGATAGCTCTTGGGCTCTTGGGGTGGTCTGCCCCAGCCTTGCAACGACCTTGCCCCTGACTGACTGATTTTCGGATGGCTGACTCCCATGATATGATCATTTGATATAGTTTGCCCCGGTTCAACAGAGTGGGCGTTTTGAATTCTATCCTGATCAAACTTTCCACTGTGGAAACTCTCCTGATGTCAAGTGCTTATTCACAAGTAAAACAAATTGTTCTACATAAAAGATACATTAATGCAATGCATATGACAGTTTTGAAATCCAAGTCTGTTCACTGGAAAAAATTGTGACATATAGTGAACGAATCACTTATCAAAATGTCAACCTTAGCACCAATATGGTAAGAGGAATCCTTTTAGGAGTCAGTTTCAACGCGATCTTTACCGAAGTATGCTTTTGAAACAACCCAGCTTCAATTAGGACTTTTGAAGGTTGTAACTTGGTCAAGTTCACGGTTTGAAAGAAAGGATATAAGGATTGAAGCTTATTCTAACCCACACATTCTCCTTAATGTTCTCCAATCCTACGTTCAGCTAATTCGACACTAGCGCTCACCTTTCAAAGGTTGAGTGACAGGAGTGATGGTTCAGGAAACCACAAGTTTTTGGGAGTGACAGTCACTCGCTTTTCATCTTTTGGTGCCTGGAGTCACATGACTTGTTTGTTCGAGGATTTTTCTTTTGTAATCCTTTTTGCTTTTTTCTTTTTCCATTTTTTCCCTAAATTTTTTCTGGACTGGATCTTTTGAGCTTCTTTTGATTTTAAAGTCTAGCGGGACGCCCTAATTTTTGCCTAAGTCACTTGTTTTCAAGACTCGACTTAATAGGCTACTTTCTTTGATTCTTTTTCTTTTTTCGAACAAATCGTGTGACACCGGCTTGTCTGACTTGTTAAAGGGATTGTGACTGTTTCACTCGTTGGTCGGCGATGGATACCCATTGTGGGTTTTTAAGGCACGTCCTATAAAGGTGTGATTGACCCTCGAACGGGAACACTCATTTCGCAATTTGGACGCTTGGTCAAATTAACTGACACCTACCCTGCCTCGGGTTAGGATTGAGGGTTTTTTCGTTTTTCAGAAAGAAACTCCTACTGCTAGGCTCAAAGGGGTTGACAAGGGATTACCATCCTTATATCTCCGGTGTTTAGGAATTTGAAATAATGCTTGTACATCATCAACAGGTTTCATTCAAAAGCATACAATTGGATGCTTGCGCGTCTTTCAATTTTGTCATCCTCCCCGGATTCCGCTTAAACAAGGGTTTGACATCAATAAAAAGCAATTAGTGAACACAAATGGATTTAATCAAAAACCTGCATATTCATTTCATTATTAATATCAATCGAAAACAAACAAGTTTTACAAATGAGTTCGCACTTTAACAGAAAAGAAACTACAAATGCAAAGAAATGACATGATAAAAAAAGATTGCCAGTTTCTGAGAATCGGGCTTTCAAATCTTGACTTGCTGATGAATCAGCCACCTTCAGAATTGCCCGTCTAAGTCAATCTGATGCTCTTCCGAACCTCTATCGTCGGTAAATTCTTCCACAACTTTAACCGCTAAACCCACATGGCTGGACGAAGCAAGATTGCTGATCTGGATTCCCTGAGGTGTGATTGAAAACCTATTGGAGTCCAGCAAAGTCTGAATCTTGCTTTTAAGCACCTTACAATCCTCGGCTGAATGCCCCTGTGCCCTAGCATGGTACTCATAATGGGCGTTGACATTAAAACCTGGAGGGTACGGAGGAATCTCTGGGTTAATCCTCTTTGGCACTATCAAACCACCTCTAATCAGATCTGGCAACATTTGGCTGTACAACATTGGCAACTGAGTGAAATGCCTCTCTGGCTTCTTTGGTCTTTGCCTAGCGTGCTGACGCGGCTGATGACGGCATGACCGTTGACTCTAGCGAGACAATGATATCTGATACAAAGACCCAAAAGACTTTTGACTCTGAGCATTTGAAACATCTGGAGACTGAGTCTGAGGTATCGGGGACTTCCTTTGTTCACGTACTTTCATCCTCAGGCTTGGCCTAGAAACAGGCAACAACTGTGGGCAAGGAGATTCTGAGATTATAGTTTGCAATACATACTCCTGACCTGATGCAGCTTCAGGGGAGCGAATAGGTACATCCACCTTTTTTGCAACAAATGGGATAAAATAACCCGGTATGCTTATGCCGCCCGGCGTGAACTCAACTGCCTTTGAATCAATTAAGTCCTGAACTTTGTGCTTAAAAGCTTTGCAGTTATCGAAATTATGCCCTGGTGCCCCAAAATGGAAATCACAACGGACACTTGCATCATAGCCTGGTGGTGGCTTGCCAGTAAGTGGAGCCAGAGTCCGAAGCTCAACCAATCGAAGTTTAAGCAACTGAGCATAAGTCATAGGGATCTGGTCAAAGATTCTGTCGGGCTGCTTCGGCCTCTGAGCATACCTCCTAGTCTTAAGATTATCTTGGGAAATAGGAGATAGCTACTGACGGGGAAATTCTGGAATCTCATCACCCTCCTTTCTTAGCACGTTCCTTATCACTGCTGCAGCTTCAGGCACCTGATCGCCCTCCTTTCTTAGCAAGTTCCTTATCACTTCTATGATCAGGCCCATCTGAGTCTTCAGTTGATGAACCTCCTCCTTAAGCGTCTTCTGATCCAGGTGCAAGGCTTACATGTCCACCATGAATTGTCCCATCTGGCTTCAGACTTCCCTCAACTCTGCCTGAATCTGATCCATTACTCTTCGCTGATTCCCTCGAGTTGAATATCCGTGGAAACTGAACTCCTCAATCTTGTTACTTCGAAAACCAAGCAGAGATAAGAACACGAGGCCCCTGAGAATCACTTGAGATGCAAATGAAAATGCAAGATGCAAAATGAAAATATGTCTATGTATGTACAAGGAGATCTCCCCCTTGATTCCAATTTCAATAAACAAGAACAATGGAGATGGATAAGAACACCATAATAAATCTTCTCATATATCAGGTAAAGCTGAGATAATACAATGACCAATGAGAAATATCCGCATACAAAGATGTATTGATCTCATCCAACATCCCTGGTGATGATCAAGATATAAAAGCAAAGAAACTACAAAAGATAAACCCCCTAGTAACCATGCTCTTTGCCCCAGGCCTGAGCCTCCCTAAGTATCGTCCTTGTATCTGGATGATCTGGTCTATCAATCAACTCTCTGATGAGGGTGCCCCTTTTGCGTATCACATCCCGGAGATAGTGACAATGATCCTCCCAAGCATCTTCGCTGAAGGCATCTTCAAGCCTGGGTTTCTTCACCTCTGCTCGAATCTTGAACTCTTCAAGTGCTGAGAAATTTTCCTGGTACTTCTACTCGATCGCGCATCCGCGGAACGATTCTGTCAATACCTCTTTCTCCTTAGCCTTGAGTTGCGCCTTCAACTTATCGACCTGAGTACGAAGCTGATCCTCTCTACTCTTTTTGGCAGTCACAGTAGCATTCCACTGTTTCTCGAACTTGGATATCTTCAGATATGCTCTGTCTAAATCCTCCTTCTTACTCTTCAGAATGCTACAAGTGCTTTTCAGATCAAGACCGACTTGCTTCTGTGCTTGTACCTGATCAGCAAGTTCTTTCTCCAACTTGGTCAATACTTCTGACTTCGTCTTGGCCAAATAAACAGCTTCACCCTTATCATGCTTCAGCTGACTGATCTCCTATTTCAACTCTTCATTCTCTTTGCGCAGCTCAATGAGGCGGCTCAATGACTAAGGGATACAGTGGTGCTTCAATAGGAAACGGCAGTAGTACCTCTCCAACTCTCTTCTGAATCCACTCCAAGTAGGGATCATAGGCACTACAATCTTCTTTGCCTAAAGAAAGCTTTCCCTTCTTGTGAATTTTACCCCAAGCGTCCACGAATCTGGCCGAGATACAAGGATCAGCTACACCTGTGAAGTACAGAGATTCCTGCATTTCTTCTTCTTTTGGAGGTTCTCTCAAAGCATAACCAAACTGTCTGACAACCAGAGAAGGATTATAGTTGATGCCGCCTTTTCTCCCTATCAAGGGCACATTAGGAAAGCTACCACAACTAAAGATAAGCTCACGACCCAGTAGGTCTCGGTTGAACCAGACGATATTCTTTTCTGTTAAACCCATAAGTCTCTTCGACCATTCAGACGAATTCCTCAGATCTATAAAAGCTCTAGAGCGAGGAAGGTGATCAACAAACCACTTATGCAAAAGCGGTGCACAACAAGAAACCATCTTTCCTCTTCTTTTCTCGTTCTTGTAATGTACCGAATGATACAAATCTCCTAGAAGAGTAGGTACGGGGTTCCCAGAAGCAAAGATATGAAAAGCATCAAAATCCACAAAGTCCGGTACATTGGGAAACAACACAATGCCATAGACACACAGAGCCAAGATATCATTGAAAACCACCCAACAACCCTTTTCAGCATACTCTCGGGCTTTGTCCACCAAGAAAGATAAAGTAAAGACGGAAACTCCATTTCTGCTGATAACATGGTCTACCAAGTCAGGGGCGCTCCAAGAAAGAGCGGCAAATAACTTCTCAAGATTAGGTTCTTCTTAGGAACAATGCCTGTTTGCGGTAGAACCAAAGCTTAACAACACTCTTTTTTATGAAAAAGGTTTCCTGATTAATCCCGAAGGAAAAAAGTTTGATATTTTGTTTTGTGTTTTTTAGCGAAGTGAATTAATTCAGTTTGTGATTCACGTTGCACTAAAGACTATGACATAGGAACGAATGCGTCGCATATCTCCCCCAAACGGGACGTACACTAAACACTCTAGACAAGCGAGAGGAGACCCCTCACTCATAATTCCCCATGTACTTAAGGCTCGTAGTGCACAATGTTCATCGTATTTATTAGATGAATTAGATTGTTTTGAGATGAGAAGAGAGACGCACAAAAGGTCTAAGGGGAACTCGGTCCTAAAGTTGTCATGCAAAGTGGACCTAAAGTTTGGATTAAAGAGGGGAAAATCTACCCTAATGTTAGCATGCATGGTTTGAACCTAATGTCTATCATAATCCATCTTGAATAAGAAAGATTAGAAGTCCTAAGGGAACATGGCAAAGGAAGACAAAAGAAGAAGAAAGCATAAAATAACATGAAAGAAGAAAGAAGGCATATGCAATGCAACACACAAGCAAAGGGAGGAAAAAATGTGGGGTAAATACCTCCACAAGCACATCTCGACCTTTATTAATGCAAGAAAGAAGCTGCAAAAATGCAAAAAGAATGCACACAAAGCAAAGAAATGCAAGAAAGCAAGCAAACATGAACATGCAAGTACATCATTACTTTGAACGACAACTACGCAAGTATGCCCTCAAGCGAAAACCAAACATGCGCGCCGAAGCAATCACAATTAAACAATCGAGAACAGTGGCGTATATCCATAACATCTCACTCCTAATGCATCACACTGATCCGCGATGATTCAAAGTGAAACGGTACCTAAACAAGCATGAAAAACAGCCAAAACAGACCTGCTGGAACAATGTTAATCGATTAACACTAAGGGTTAATCGATTAACCATTGAAAAACAGTTGAAAAAGTGAAAGTTTGAACGTGTTAATCGATTAACAAATTACGTTAATCGATTAACACTGTGTGAACAGCAGAAAAATTGAAAGTTTGATCTGGTTAATCGATTAACACCATGAGTTAATCGATTAACACTGTTCCAACAGCAGAAAACAGCAACAGAAAAGCACTTTTCAGCAACTTATCACTTAAGCAAACATCCACATGATCTCATAAACAATTGTGCATGAAATTAAACCAGAAAACAGTGATTTAAATAAGATGTAAACACATCTAAACAACACCATCACACTTCATATGGATCAAGAATCAACCAAAATCAATCAAAGATGAAGATTAACATGATTATGCAAAATAAGCTAAAAAATGCAATGGATCTAGAATTCCAACCTTCGAAGCGGAGAATTACTTCGGTTAATGTTGATTTACTTCGAACGTGTAGATCTAAGCAAGAAGTCCGGAATACTTCAAGATCCAAGCCAATTCTTGTAATAGAAGTGATGATCAACCAAAATCAAGCCAAATTACTCCAAATAAGCAATTCTAACACCGCTTCAAAATTCAGATCCAAGTTTGCACGAAAATCAAATGGAAAAATGGAGATAATGATGATAAAGGATGAAGGTTTTAGCTCAAGAATTCATTGATTCTAATGGAGAATCAAATAATTCAATGGATGAAGAGCTTTGGTTAGGGTTTTGGAAGTTGAGAGAAAATTGAGAGAATTAAGATGAATTCTGAAATTTGAGATGAAATTGTGAAGATTAGATGTGTGAGGTCTGGAGTAGATCAATTAAATACTCCTTAGGTTTGGATCCAAAGGAGAGGTTTGGAATGTGGTTTGTGAAATTTGGTTTAGAATGAGGAATGGAGATTTGGAGAGAAAATGAAATTAACCAAAATTCAAGATGGTTATAGATCCTTCCCAAGGTGTAAAATTGAACTTCCAAGTGATCAAAATTGGACCCTAAAGTGACTCCTCTTGAGAATTCACGTGCAGAGGCAAAACCTGCACTGGTTAATCGATTAACAGTTTGGGTTAATTGATTAACACTGTTAAAAATTCAAATATGGTCTGATTTTGATTTGGTTAATCGATTAACACCTTCAAAAATTTGAATTTGGCGCCTTTTGGAGGGAAATCTGCACATTTGCCCGTTTTCAGCTGTTCTGAGCCCTGTTCAGCTTCTGCAACTTGCTCTTGAATATCATAACCATGAGAATGTTTGCGATAGCCTGAATGCTGCCTTCTGAGCTGAAAATACCCTGAAAAATAAAATAAAATCGGTCGCCCGACCGCCAGGCAAAATAAATGCCAGGGACTCTGATGCTTGCCATTTTGTCTCTTGCACCAAAATGAAAACTGAACCACGGGAAAACCTTGATCCCGAGTCTCAAAAACGAATGCTATGCAAATGCAGAAATGCGAAAATGCAAAGAAACAAAAGCCAGATGCTGCTAAAACGGAAAGGCAAATTTTGGGGTGCTACAGTTGCACCCCAAAATTTGCCCATCTTCGACTGACTTTTGCTTCGCATTTCATCTGCATATCATTTAGGTCGATGATTTCTCGCATATTGGTCATGTTATCAGCCGGAGTGGATTATCGGGATTACAACCGCTTACTCGCGTTTTATACGATTCAATCCAGTTCAAGTGATGAGTTCCATGTCGAAATCGAGCGGAAGTTGTTCTCTTCCTGGTGGTTTATTCAGTGCTGATAATCCTGTTGCGTTTCGGTGCTCGCCCTTTTTTCGTTTTTATTTTGTTGCATTTTTGTGATGTTATCCCTATTTTTGCTTTATTTTATTTTTATAGTTTTATAATTTAGAATTTAAGTTTTAATAGATTTTATTAATTTAGAAATAGAATTTATTTTTAGAGATTAAAATTTTATAGTTTAGAATTTAAAATAAGATAGATTTTTAGAAATATTTTAGAAGTAGTTTTAGAATTATTTGAAATAGTTTTTTTAATAGATCTTTAGAATTAGTTTTTTTAGTTTTTTAGAAATTAGAATCTAGTTTTTTATTAGAATTTTTAAAATAGAGTTATTATTATTAGAAAATATTTATTTAGAAATAGTCTTGGAATTTAGCTTTTTAGGAGTTGTTTAGAATTTAATTTTAGATTAGTCTTAGAATATTAGTTTTTATTAGAAATAGATTTATTAATTAGATTAGTTAATTAGTCTAAGTTGGATTAGTATTAATTAGGATTATAATCATTTAGTTTGTTAGAATTAATTAGGAGTTAGAAATTATTAGGATTAATTTAGATTAGTTTTAATTAGTTTAATTATTATTTAGTTAGATTAAGATTAGTTTAGATTTTTAGTTAGACATTAGAATTAGTGCAGAATATCAGAGTTAACATTAATATCAGTTTTAATGAAAAAGAAATCAAATTGGAAATATTAACAGCTGGCAGCCACGTGTCTCTTTTCCAGCATATAGCCTACTGTTCACTGTTCCCAACCTTGAGACGAAAACCCTAGCAGCCGAAAAGTCCTATTCATCACCTTCCTCAACAATCCAAACGCAGCACCCTCACTACCATTCATCATCATCACCATCATCAATCAATCTCCTCCACCATTAACCTTCTTCCCTAAACCCATCTCCATTTTCGGAACCTTCCGTCGCCGTGAATCCTTTCTCAAATTTCAAACCTCAACAACTCCTTCACCTACTCAACGAAGCCCAGCCAACACCTCTTCTCAACCCGAAAAACAACCATCGAAACCCGAAACGGAAAACCCACAACCCATTCTCACCTTTTAACCTTCCGCAACTCTCCGACAAATCCTCATCCCTTACCTTCTAAACCACCGCGTGCCTTCCCTTGTTCACCTTCAGAAACTCATTTGCAAATTGCCAGCAAACCCCTCTCGCCGAATAACCACAAACCTTTTTAGCAAAACTCCACACAATCAACTATTTCTTCTTCCTTATGTTCTCCTCAGATTTCACATTTTCCCAATGTTATTAACAACCCGAGATTCTTCTCTCAACAAATCGCCACTGAAAATGAGGTTCGTGTCTATTCTCATTCTTCATAAAGCGAAGATGATATTGTTCACTGTTCAGAATGATGAACACGGTTTTGGGGTAGAAGAAGAGGAAACACAAGCTTTCCAGATTGATGATGAACAGAGGCGAGAGAGATGATAAGAAGAAGGGATTCATTTTGTTGTTTTTTCTTTTTTCATTTTTTTACTTATCGTGTTGTTGACTTGGGCTTGCAAGCCCGTAAAACCATACAGACCACACCCCTCTGTTTCTTCGATACCCCCTCCTTTTTTTTAAAATTAATTTATTTAGTTTGTAAATACTTTTTTAAATTATTTTATTTATTTGTATATATAATTTTAGAGTTTTTCTAATATAGTTTGTAAATATTTTATATAAACAATTTAGAGTTTATATATATATTTATCTTTTTATGTTTTAATTTTCTTCTTGAAGTTCTTTAATATTTTCTTTTAGAAGTTAAATTTTAGCATTTTCATTTTTGTTTGAGGATTTATTTTTGTATCTCCTCTTTTTGGTCTATGACGAGACTTTCGTAAATCGTTACCAGTCAAACTATTGATGAATAATGTTGGATCCAAGACCACTTCCTTTCTCTCCTTATTTCTTCTTCTTTTCGATTTTATTTTAACTTTCCTCGATTGATGAAGTCTTGTATTCGTAAGCGTCAACTTATCGGAGTTGATAACCTTCCCGATTTCAAATCTATGAAAATGACCATTTGGGTCATTTTCTTTACTTTGGGATCGCGATAGGCTACCTTCGATTAATCGACACCATGTTTGCGATTAAGACGAGATCCCACTGTTTTTGGTCCGTGCGACACGATTCAATTGGAGAATGATCCTCAATATCATTTCTCCATCTTGTCCATAGCACGGATATCAATCACGCGACCTCCTATAAATCGTCTTCCCTCATAAGTCGAGCTACGACGGTTTAGCGTCATATTGATCCCGATTCGATTCACTTACCCTTTTGAACCGTATTCTAATCCGCAATCGCGATGAGTGTTGTGAGTTCTAAGCGTTAGATATGTAGGAAATGATGAGTGGGGAGCCTTTTCTCACATTATCTAGAGTGTTTAGCGTATGCCCTTTGGGCGATATGCGACGCATTCGCTCCTACATCTTAGGATTTAGCGTAGTGCGTCTCGAACCGATCCGATTTCCTCCAGTCTAGGCGTTCCAGGCCTAGGACCCTTTTCTCTCGCATCCGTGCGATCGAGACCCCCTTTCTCTCGCACCCGTGCGATCGAGACCCGTTAACCGTAGTTTCCCGAACTACGTTTGCTCTGATTTCTCATACCCGTTAAGAATACGTAGGCACAAGACGTCGATGTCTTGGCGAGCACTCTTCTTTAGTCTCCCATCCCTTTACCCAAGAGTACGTTTTTTTTTGTTCTACCACAAAACAGGCATCATCCCTAACTGCTGGAATGGAGATTTAACGTCACTCACAAAAACACCTTTGACCCGTAGTTTTCTCGAACTACGTTTGCTCTGATTTCTCATACCAGATGAGGATACATAGGCACAAGACAACGATGTCTTGGCGAGCAACCTTCCCCCGTAGTTCCCGAACTACGTTGACTTTGACTTTCCTATTGCACAAGGGAATACGTAGGCATAAGGTGGCGATGTCCTATCGAGTATGTTCTTTCAGTTCACCCCGTTTAGCAATAACCTTTAGATAGTTTTCACCCATAGATTAGAAAACAAACGTGGATCCCGTTAAGTACAACAGACGTGAGGGGTGCTCATACCTTCCCCTTGCGTAATCGACTCCCGAACCCAAGATTTGGTTGCGATGACCTTTTCTTTTCCCTTTTCGTCAGGTTTTCTTCGATCGTTTCCTTTCTCTTTCTTTGGGATAAATAACGTTCGGTAGCAACTCTTCTGCCTAGTTTGTCGGCTTCCCCTTTTTTCGCAGCAATGCGACATAGATAATTAAACTAAATATGAAAATTGAGTTCCATCAATTTTGATTAAATACGAAGAAGGAAAAAGAAACAATATGAAGAAAGGGAAAGAAAGTATCCATATATGACCTAAAAAATGAAAATTGATATTATTAAATAAGGCAATTTCTTATGGCAACCTCGGGGTTATTAGGCACATGCGTTCTTTCGAAAATATCTTCAGATTTCAGAGATATATCTCTAGACGCATATTTTTTAACTTGATTTTAATTAATTCCGGAGATGCATCTCCGAAATATTTTCGTATACATAATTTTGGAAAAAACCAGAGACAACATACACAAGAATGAAGATTGCAACCATAAAATCGACATTCATAAAATAAAATCGGCATTACCATGATGATTTCAACAGAAACTATATATATATACTACATTTCAATTACCCGGTGAACGCTTCCACATCATCAAGATGTCATAGACCGTTCTTCGTATCGTCGCTTCCAACTCGAGCGGAACTTTCTCTTCAAAACCGAAATATGTTTGCCACATCTTGATAACATCCTCTCGATTCTTGAGCGCAAATTTGTTGAACATGATGTTCCCTTCGCTGTTGACTTAAGGCGAACGGTACTCGAGCTTCACAATCATTCGTTTGTCTCCGTAAGGTAGGAGATAATGGATTTCGTTTATGATATCATCGAGTGGGGTAAGATTCGTGAGTTTGAACGTCTGCCCGTGTGTTTCGTTGTCGGAGTAGGAGACATCTACGACATACCAACATATCTTGATTTCACACAATTGAGACTTTTTTAGTTTATGTGAAATATAAGACAAAAATCCTCTCATTTATAGACGACCTAGGTGATTATAAACCATCCATTGTCTGTCATTATTATTCCGGAGATATATACGGAACAACGCCATTTTACTTGTTCTAGAGATACATCTCTGGAACTTTCCTTGAAACAACATAATTTTAGAACCTCCTGGAGATACATTTCCGGAAGCTTTCCTGCTACATTTTGAAACCAGAACAAATTGGCAGACAGTACATAAGAGTGAATATACAAAGTAAAAGTTCTTAAACAGCAAATATGAATAAAAATGACTATTACATTGCACTTTAAAAAAATACAATTAGTTGCCCGATCATACAAGAAATTAAAACGCATCAAAACATGTGTTGCCGGCTAAATCTATAGGTGTCACCCCCTTGGACTTTTGTGCATTTGTTTCTTTCTGAATGTTGTTCAATCTCTCAAATTCAAGCATCCTTTCCATAAAATGATCTGACCACATCTCGACATTTACGATTGAATGAGTCATTGATCATTGCATATTAATGCACAACCCTCTATGTTTGCACTTATGCATTTCCATAGTTTATTTTGCTTAATTTCTTATTTTGTTGTGTTTTCTTAATCTAGTTTATTTCTGCCTTTATTTAATTTTCGTATTTTATTTTCAGCAATTGCAGCCTTCACGGGAAAATTCATAACTAATTCTACAAAAATCGGATCGAGGCATTCTGATAAGCATTGGAAAGCTGAGAGAAAGAGCTACAACTTTCTTGTTGAAGTCAGAAGCTGATTCGGACTGTAGCATAGTTGAATAATTCGTTAAAGTTACATCATTAGAAATTTATTTTAGTTTTGGGTCATGTTTTGGGCCTGGGTTATGTTTTTGACCCAGTTGGGTTATGAACCGGATCCCTTGTTTTTCTTTTTACCAGCAGTCGCATAACATTGTATAGGGACCTTATTTTACTGTTCATCATCACTATTCACGAGAAAAATTGTACGCTTGTAAAACTCATGGAGAACTAATACCTTCTGGACGGATTCACTGTACTCAAGTTTCAAACTTTGAGATTGTTATGATATTTACAATTTAAATTCGATTCCTTTCAATTATATCGTGTGATTGTTGTTTGCTTAATTCGATTATTATACAGTATGTTTGATTTAATTTGATTGATTTGTGTTCCTAATTTTAATCGTATATTAACTCTGCTTAATTGTTAATTTGCGCTATCTTTTACCGTATGCTTCATCCGGCGATAGGAACATGTTTCTCACGATATTAATAACGCTTGTTGGCTGATATTGTCATCAAATAGGATAGAAGATCCGCTTGGGAAATTGTAATTTTATCAGTCGATGATTAGTAAGAACCGAGGCAGTGGATCCGTTACTATAATCACTTATTTCAGTAATCAATTATTTTAAGTGTTTTTTCTTAATCAGAAACCTAAACCCCCCATTTGTAAAATCAGTAGATTAATTCAAATAATAATCCTTGTGAGAATGATATTTTGAGTTACTGTCGTTGTACTGCATTTTTACAAAAACACGTTTAGATCCGCGCGCGACAGCAGATCAGTCATCCATTCCGTTGATGTAGGTAGTATGGGGAATCCTGGTTTCAAGTATACTTGAACAAAATGACTTGATTTAGAAAGCCATCCAATACACATGATGCGTTCATTTGGATTTTTGGGTGGTGCGGTGCACTGTGGAAAAAAGGTTTTCGAAAATTCGTAGTGTGTCAAATCAATGCACACCCTATCATATGCGCATGCAATTAGATGACCTATTTCAGGGAAGGTCACCCATTTTGACTGCGGTGCCAGACCGCTCAAGCAAGGAACAAGAGACTTATAAACCGCTTTGAATTTTTCTTTCTTTCTGTACAACCACGTGTATGATTCTCTATGCGTTTTCAAATCTTGGATAAGTTGATGATGGACAAGTGCATGACTATTCTCTCCTCTACCAAGCAAAGTCGAAACGACTCGGTAACACAATTACCGTCCCCCTCGACATTGACGATACGGTCAATGTATTTGTGCATAAAAACCAACATCTCGTTGATGAATGGTATTTTCAATGGAATTGGCGTCAGAGGTGGTTTGCTAATATGGGCCCCTTTCACAACACTTTTTTTGAGATTTAGTAGTCAGTGAATCGGGAAAGAGTTTGTTAACATGCTCAGAATATGAGGGAGACCGTGTAGTAGAGTTGTCATTCGGTTTAGACTTCATTTTCTTAGGAGAACCTTTTGTTTTTACCGATTGAGAAGGAGGTTTCATGTCGGTTGTTTTGGGATAGGAAATATTCCTCAATTGTTCTTTGATGTGGAGTTTCATGGTGTCATCGACCTTTGAAAATTTCTCTTGTATCGCTTTTCATTCGGTCAAAATAGAGATATTTGTTTTACCTCTTTCCATGCAACTGTCATCCCTTTTGTTTTTATCGGTTGAGAAGGCGGTTTCATGTGGGTTGTTTCAGGATAGGAAATCTTCCTCAATTGTTCTTTGATTTAGAGTTTCATGTTGTCATCGGCCTTTGAAAATCTCTCTTGTATCACTTCCCATTTGGTTAAAATAGAGATATGTGTTTTACCTCCTTCCGTGCAACCGTCATCATCAAACCTAAGTCTTTTCCAATTAGGGAAAACTTTGTCCATTCTTATTGGCTCACCTATTTTTAAATTTTTAGCAATAACACAAGCACATGGGAGCCAATATGTTTTCACAATAGTGCAACCACACTTTGCGCTATCGAAGCCTACACTTTCATCTCGTTTAGCCTCGTGAAAGATATAGTTCGACCCCGCACGAGAAATATTGCAAACCAATTGAGAATAAAGAATGTTGTCTTTAAATTGATGTTCCAAAACCGCAATGTTTCGACCAAATGTTGTTTGTATCTCATTATGTTGGTTTTGAATCATGTGGTTCACGGAGTCCCGGTCTCAACACAAATCCCCCTTACTATTTCTCAACCAATTTTTCAAAGAAGCATGTGTCGAATCAACTTTGCTGGTATTTGTATTTCCAAGGTGTCAAACATTATCAGTCCACGCACAAACTATCTTCTCCTTCACCTAATCAAGAATGTCACACACTTTCCAAAAATAAATGACGGAATTCACATATAATTATTTTGTGGAAGAATTTATTATACAATGCCATGCATCCATTATCTTTTCAACAATCACACCCGACTTCACCAATTTTCCACCTTCGGACTTTACTTGTTTCGTCCCTACCGCGGGTTTAACCCGACTTCTCACATTCTTTGTTATGTGATACCTACAAAGTAATGCATAAGAAGAAGGAAATGCCTTTGCAATCACGTTCATCAATGCGGTGTCGCGGTCCGTAACAATAACTTTAGGCATCTCACCTTGATCCTTCGAAAGTGACCAACACATCTCTAATGCCCATATAAAATTGTCCTCTTTTTCACACTCTAAAAATGAAAAACCAACGGAGTATGTCTTCTCGGTTGATGTAACACCAACCATCTCAAATAATGGAAGTCTATACTTATTGGTCTTGTAGGTAGAATCAAGAATGAGCACTGTCGGAAACGTGTTGAATAATTTTATCGAATCCGAATGAGTCTAAAAAATATCTCTTATCGTAACTCCATGATCGTAAGTTAGGTACCGGGACATGCAACTGTTATCATCCAACAATTTCAACAATTGTTGCATCTCAGTTATATATCCCCTAATTCGCCTTGTTAGTACGACACTGAATGTTATAAACTTGTCTGATATTTGATATATTGTCGGGTACCTTCCGTTTCAATGTTGCAAGTATATTTTTCGGCTGGACAAGATTCAAAGTCATGTCACTGATACATGCCTTCTCTTCCGACTTAAGGCGACATACACTGTGATGACCAGCTAATTTTAAGCATAATTCATGGTTATGCAAACCAAAAATCACATTAAATCTCCAGTTTTTGCTACTAATCAATATTTAACCACATATTTTAAACGGACACTCACGTTTTTTGCTACCAGTGTCGTCTCTTTTAAAATTCCGTAGAGGAGTCCGATACTTTCTGTTTCTTTTGTACAACATAGTAACAAATGTGTCTCTTCTATCTGAACCGTTATCTGACCTATTTATAACCACACCAAAACCAAATCTAGATGTCGTCATACGAATCCATTCAAGCAACATATCACGATTTTAAAACTCTTGCTTGTTATTGAAGTCAACGACAATGTCTACCGACTTTACAATATTCCGAAGTTACATCTCCAGAAGCTACGTGACTTTTTTGCAATATTTTTATGATTAATGTGAACAATGTTGATGGAAATGATCAACCTTTACCTGAAATTCGATCTTCTTTTGCTTCCTTTGGTATGTTGAACCAAAAAGTTTGAGTTTTGAAGTGAAAAATGGGATTGAGAATGTAGGGTATTTAGGGGAGAAGGTAAGAGTGGTGAAGAAGTATGGTTGCAATGGGGGGGTGATCATGCAGGTTTGAAATATATCTGAAACTTTCGGAGATATATCTCCGGAGCAATCTGACATGTAAAGGTGGTAGAAATTTTCAGAGAAATAACTACGGAACTTCCTCTGAAAGAATTATTTTTAATTTTTCTCCAACGTATCTCAGTTTCAATTTCTTTCAAAGATATATCTCCGAAATTTTTTGATTTCAGTGGAAGTGTGGTGTGTCCGGAGATACATCTCTGGAACCTGAGAACATTGTTGGAAATTTTACGCGCGGTGTCTAATAAATCCAATGGATGCCATAAGAAATCCTCGTAAATAAAAGAGTTAATGAGATGTATTAAAAGTTAATGGAATGAGTGGGGAGTTAATGATGACGTGAAATCGTGTAAATAAGAAGAAGGAATGATATGAAATATTTAGTCATTTAATTATATAATATTTATTTATCTTGATTAATAGAATATATGAGGTTATACTATTTTTAAGGGGTTATAAAAAAATTAAGTGGATGAAATTGTAGGAATGAAATTATTGATTATTGAAAGCTAAGTGGATGAAATTGTGGAAATGAGATGATTGATTACTTGATTATTTAATTTAAATTATTTTTATTTATTTTATTTTTGATTAATTAATTGGTAATGAGAAAATAAAGGGGTGTGGGAAATTAATGGGATGAGTGAGGAGTAAATGATGATGAAGCGTGAGAATGAAAAGAGAAAATTAGAATTATTAATTAATTGATAATTTAATTTATTAATAATTATTTTTTATTTTTTTAATTAATTAATTATTAACATGGAAGTAAGTATTTTTAGCTCTTTTTAATTTTATTTATTTATTATTATGAATTTTTTGTTGGAATTTTGGCAGAAATTTTTGTGGAAGGATTATAATTAAGTATGATATCATCTTCCCTTGGCATGCTTCTATCTATTCTTCAAACCATGTCAAACCATGCTCCATGAACTTCTTCATGTCTCAAGTTCAATCCATTTCATTTCATACTTCAGCTTGTGTCAGGCTATGCTTCCAAAGCTTGTGTCAGGCCATGCTTCCAAATGTCATTTCAATACTCCATCCTGCCATGATCTTCTCGCCAAATCATGTTGGTTTCGAGCCCTGCCTAAACATCAAACAAGAAAGAACTCCATCCTGCCATGATCTTCTTGCCAAATCATGTTGGTTTCAAGCCCTGCCTAGACATCAAACAAGAAATAAAAATACCCTGCTGCAACATATACAAAAGAAAAAACTTGCATCCTAGCATCAAAATAATTTCTGCCTAAAAGCCCTACCCAAAATCAATATATCAATATTCAATCTACATTCCATTCCCAAATTGTGATCATTCCCAAAATTCATTAACCCCTCCATTTTACCCTCATCATTACATCAATTCCATAAACTAACTAACCCTTACGGTTTTGAGAACTCAACCGTCTTCATCTTCATCTCTTCTCCTTCAACTCTACTAAAACCTTCATCCTCTTCCTCCTCCCTCCCTGCGCCATTTTCTTCCTCCACCACACCATAACCTCTTCTTCAACCTCACCATAACAAGTGTCCCTGAAACTCACACTTCAACACCAATCCTCAACTCAACTCACTGAATCCTATACTTCAACACTTTTTTTCACCTCAACAGAACATCAACATCAAGAAGAAGAAAGCTCCGGAAACAAAGAATTGGAGATCGGAAATTACGTACCTGAAAAGCCTAATCTCGCCGGAAAATTCAAAGTTGTGATTAAGGTATTCCCATGTTAATCCTTCCCTTTTCCGCTTCGATTACCATTGCCAGATGTCGTACCTCGAAAAATACGATCCTCGTGATGGACGCGGAAAATACGTTCGAAACAGAGTCGCCACCGAATTTTATTCATTCCAAGGAAGGTATAGGAAAATATTGATAAAACCTTAAAAGGGATAAGAACATGGTCATCGCAACCAATATTCTAGGTTCGGGAGTCGATTACATAGAGGGAAGGTATTAGCACCCTCTACGTCCGTTGTACTCAATGGGAACCTCTTGATTTGATTCGTGAGAGAAAGTGGATACGCTTGTTTGTCTTCTAAAGGAATTGCTTGCTAAGGGGAGATGGGTGATTAGAAGGTAGGGTGCTCGCCAAGGATTGGGGCCCTTGTGCCTACGTATCTTCACTTGTAAGAAGTGGAAAATCAGAGCATTCGTAGTTCGTGGGACTACGGGAAAAGAGGGGATTGTGCTCGCTAAGATCATCGCAATCTTGTGCCTACGTATCTTACATTCAAGAGGGAATGAAGAATCAGAGCAGCCGTAGTTCGGCTTACAGTTTGCTAAAAGGTTTGTGTTTGGAATGAACGAGAGTTTAGGTCGCATTCTAACTGCTAAACGTTGGCTTGTCTGCTCGCTAGGGGAGGCTGAAGCACAAGTTTGCTATGCGCGGAAGAAGGGACTAAACAATGTTCTTGGTAAAAGGATTATTTAAATGGTAGGTCGCGCGAGGGCGAGGAATAATGTTTGTAAGTATTGGGATATTTAACTAGAAGTGACGATTACTTGAAGCTTAAGAAAGATTTCTCGGACCCAAGTAATCGGGAGAGTGAACCAAAGACTTGGAGCTCTCTCTTTTTCAACCTCAAATGTGAAAGGATAGAATTGAGTATGGTTTGAATAAGTTGAACGGATGACGATTACTTGAAGCTTAAGGAAGACTTCTCGGGCCTAAGTAATCGGGAAAGCGATCCAAAGACTTGGAACACTTTCTTTTTCATTGCGAAAGGAATTGTTTCAATGGCGTTTGAAAGATAGGATGTGGTTAAAGTTTTTTTAACGGATGAGGATTATTCGAAGCTTAAGAAAGACTTCTCGGACCTTAAGTAATCGGAAGAGTGACCCAAAGACTTGGAACTCTCTCCTTTTCTCATCTAATATTATGGAATATGTTTAATATGATTAGAGTGTATTAATCGGATGACGATTACTCAAAGCTCAAGAAAAACTTCTCGGACTTTAAATAATCGGGAGAGTGAACCAAAGACTTGGAGCTCTCTCTTTTTCATCTATGTGTCTAAGGAAACAGGTTTGAATAAGTTTATTGTTTTTAGAAGGTTTTTTTATATGACAATTGTTCGAGCTTAAGAAAGACTCCTCAGACCCAAACAATTGGGAGAGAGAACCAAAGCCTTGGGACTCTCCCTTTTTCATCGAAGTGTTGAAATTATATTTGAGTAGTTATTAAGTACATCAAGTTTGATTTGAGAAAATACTCGATATGAATCGAGGTTTTAAGTTTGCGTATGGAACGAGCAAAGTTGAACTAAAGGATATGAGGTCCTATAGGGTAAGGTCGTTGGCGAGGCCAAAGCACTCGACTTATAAGGAGAGTTAAAGGTTAATTGCACTTGTCGTTGTACAAAGCCCAAGAGGAGGCTATAAGGTCGATGGCGATCGTAAAAACAATCGGCTTACAATGGGGTTTGAAAATGGGCTTGACGTTAAGTCAAGATATTAGTTTTTTAAAAGGTTGAACAAGCATGTGAACAACATAAATATAATTGAGATACGATAATAAAACATGTAAAAACATCACAAGAAAAAGATAGTAACCTAAATAAAAATGGGGGATAGGCTAATCTAGACATGTTAACCTAATTAACATCCTAATTATCTAAGGTTAGTATGAGAAAAGAAATTGAATTAAATTATTTTAGATAATTTTAGACTTTAAAGAGAAAATAAATAATTAAGATAATTATTAAATTAAAATAGAAAATAAAATTAAAATTAAGTATTTTTGTGTTGTTTTAAAATTTAAAAACTAATTTAAAATAATTAATCAAATTAAAATCAATTATTAATATTAATTATTAAATAATTAATTATTATTAAATAAAAGATTTTAATTAAATTAATTAGATTAATTGAAAAAAATGACTCAAAATTTCTTTACAAAACAGAAATTTAAATAATGTTGTCTTTTTTAACTTTGTTTTAAGATATTATATTAAAAAAGATTAGCAGGGACACAGGGGATAAGCACACGCGAATCACGGTGAAGGGATGGGCCGGTGACACTTGTCACCGGCAGGATACACCCACATACACCAACAGGTGGCAACGGTCACGAGGGAAAAAGAGAATGGCTCGTCTCAAATCGCAGAGACCCTGTTCTATCTCCCTCTTTCAAACCCTCAACCTAACTGTTCTCAAACCCTCTCTCTTACAATATGCATCTCACTGAAAACCAGCTCAAGGTCGGGGATGATGGTGGCAGCGGCGATCACCACCTCCTTCTCTGGCGACAAAACCCCACACACAAAAAAATAAACCCTCTAAACAAACCCTAACCCAAAAGAAAACTCCCCTCTTAACCTATCCTTCCCTATTAAAACACCCAAATCGGAAGAAGAAAAAAGAAGTAAACTCTAATTTCAGAGACAACAATAAAAAAACAAATCAGGTCAAAACGATATAATGCAACTACGTTTTCGGCAAACAACAATCAACGCTGGCTCGAAGAGCAACACAAGTTTCAGAATTTACCTTTGAAGAACCGCTATCCAAGTATTCTCAGGTATTAGCTTCAACCCCTCTTGCTTTAAACTCGTTCCCTTCGTCCTTCTTTGTATATGGTTTGAACCTTCTGAGCGCTAAAGTTTTTCTGGGTGAGAAATTTTTTTAGGGTTTTTTCAATGTCCGCCCCCCTCTTGAGTGAATAGTAACTGATATATATATCATTCACACATGTGAGCTAGGGAAAAACTTGGTGGAAACCATGTGAATTTTGGGTGAAAGAGAGTGGCTCCTTTCCTGTGATTTCTTGTTTGCTACTCACTTCTGGAAATATTTGTTTGAGTCTCATTGGAAAATTTTACTCTAATTTTTACCGTGTAAAAATAAACTTCTGGTGTGGTATTTTTTACTTTGACTAAAAGCACTTCTGACTTGTGCTAACCTTGCTGTCTTATGTTAAAATCATGCAGGATATCATCTTTGAGTATCTAAGGATCCTGGCGATAATTTAAAATCACAGGTTGCGACGAAGCCATGCTACCGGTTTCCAGAATTTGAAGGTGTGGAAGCCAGTGGGCTTACGCATTCTTTTCGCAGCTCTTTGTCCTCTCTGCTGATCCTCATCTCCTAAATCAAGTTTCATATGAAGATTGTCCAAACTTGTTTCAGAAGCAACTTGGATATCAACTGCGTAACCCTACACTGCACATGAATCCACATACTTGACATCTCCTTCTCCAGCCATATTTTCTGCGGAGATTACAGCTGCGGCATAGAACATTTTTCTTCCCATTTTTTCTACTTATTTCGCTATCTTTAATAATGAATATTGTTGCTGATATATCACAAGAGTTAGTTAAACTCATAGCAATCCTCCTCTTTAACCACTGTTTGTCTATGAAAACGAATGGGTGATCGAGACGACAAGCGGAGTTTCTCTTCCTGTTTAAACTTTTGTCGTATCTGAAACTTTGCATTTCGTGAATTAAGTTGAAATTCTTGTTAATTCTTGTTTTTGTAACAGGTTCTATCTCTTGTTTATGAGACTGTGGGGGACTTGTCTAATGACACCGGTGATTGAATCAAAATCCCCTTTACGGTATGACCTTTGTCGCACAAGTGGATTAGTTCTCCTTCTTATCTCATTGCTCAACAACTTTGCTCCTTGTGCAGGTTCACTAAAAATGCGAGGAATGCGAGCTTTTTGCTAGTGATTCAATTTTCAGTAAATGCAATAAATTTATCATTACCACAACTTACGGCTATTCCAAATATTCATCGATGAACTTTCAAGTTCTAGCCCTTTCTTTAGAGTAACCTCATATTATTTAAAATCTTAACCTTGGTGTCAATACTTATATGCTCTTATCATTTGCTTGCAGCTCGTGGTATTCTAGCTTGGCACGTTTTTGATTAGTGGACGTTATGCGACCTGTTGCACGGTTTCAGAACTTTGTTGTGAATCCTACCTGCTCAATTCCTTGTTGTTCGCATCTGACAGGCTTGAGAACTAACAAGTGATCATATCATTGGCCAGTCATTTCAACTCTGTTTGGACCTGCTACAACCCTCTTAACTACCAAAGACTATCTACCTCAAATACAAAGGTTCTCAATTCTTGTAAGATCATCCAACTATGTATGCATTTTCCTCTCTAACATGTGCTGATGGAGATATTGTATTTAATATTCTGAATGTTCTCAATTCTTTCTTGATAATGATGATAATTGAAGCCCGTTGTTTCCTCTTGCATGTTGCTGCTATGCTCCTTGCCTTGTGGAGTAAAGATTTGGTTGACATATTGAAACTGAACATGGTGTAAATGGTTTTGGTCAATAACAGAGAAAATCCTGGTGAGCTTTGTTTCAAAACTAGGTATTGAGCGAACTGTACGAATTATGTGGCAGGGGCAGGTCTAACATTATTGTGGTTTCTTTTTAACTGCTGCGGAATGTTGTGTTTTGTATTATGGTTTGTTCTTGCTTCTTTTTTTTAGGATTATGGATTGACTTATAATTTCGTCTTGGCTTTTCATGTGCTTTTCTCCGGCAGGACGATGATGCGAGCTGAAGATCAACAACATCAGTGTGATCATGGTGAATAGAACTTTGGCCATAGCTAGGTCTGCCTAAATCATATTCATGCTGGCCTGTTCTGTTATGCTTGATATTGGATTATGCAGTTTTATGGAGGTTTCATTGGCAATGATGGAAGGCATCCTGCGGAGCTTACGCATCTCTTACACATCTCCATTAGCTTCAAATCCATGGTTGGGCCGTCCAATCTGTTGCTCAAGAAGATCAATCATCCACTTCCTTATGATTATTATGGAATAGTCCACCGCAGTAGCAAAACAAAGTTGAAGCTTCAAGGCGAAGAATCAGAGTTCTTGTTGATTTCTATGGAAATTTCATCAAATGTGGCTGCAACCTCCAATTTCGGCTCTACTGTAACAACGCCCTACCGGAGATTCAATTATCCGAAAGATACTTCTCATTGTTTTTGCACTGTGAACTGACTGTGGCTTTGATTGAATGGTATGTTTTTCTTTGTGTTCATACAATGTACCGAAATCTGTCATATTGTTTGCCTAATATCCAAACTTGGACTCTTAACATTTAGTGAGAACTCTACTGATATCCCCACTCATTATGCAGACTTTCCTTCCATTGACAGTGTATTGGACCCATGCTGGTGCGGCTTGGCAATAAAGTTGGTATCTTCCTGTAACTCACATTCTTTATTTATTCTTGATCTTGAATCCCTAGCTTTAAGTTGGCTTCATTTTGTTACTGCATAGGTTTTAATAAGAGGAGCTTAACAACATGAATTCAACACAATAATGGATAGAGCTACTTCTGAAATTGTGTTGACTTGGCACAATCTTGCTGTCGGCGACGACAGTTCTTGTGGGGCGAGCATGGATATAATGGACGGCATTTAAGGATACATGGATTGATGCCAAACCTGTAGCCTGTGGTACCAATATTAGCCCTGAATGATTCCTTTCAACTTTGTCGTCTCTGATATGCTGGAAGCCTGAAGGATGGAAAACACACAGCAGGCACATGCAGATGATCACCGAGAGGTCAACAAGTTGTTCTTCGACTTGCAGCGTGAGACTCAGTCGTTTAACTTTGGTAGAGCATCTGAATGAGTTTTCTTTCTATAATTATCTCTCGTACCTTTACATACTGTCACCCGCAAGTGAAATTGGCGAACCTACCATGTGCTAACCTTGGTAGCATTGTAATGGTTGTAGATTTAGACATGGACGGCTTCAGTAGCTCGCATTTAGTTCAAAAGAGAGACATCAATATGAAGCTTGATCATCTATCTCATGTCCTAAGCTTGGCGGAAACTTGCAGGTTTATACTTCAAGTTTGTATGGCTGTTCACATTACTCGCGTGACTAAATTGTAATTCATGCACAAGATGTAACATCATTGAATTTGTAACACATTGGCATTGCTTATGATGGAATTGTAACGTGAGTAGCATTGTGAATTACTGCACCTGCACCTCCAATCTTATTGATACGCAGCTTTTCATTTATCATTAATCTGATCCAGTTGTAACTTTGAATCTGAAATTGTGGGCTGTTTTTTTCACATTAATCAAATGAACTCTGTAGCATTCTTTATTTATTTTATTACTTTTTTTTCAACCTCAATTCCAAATAATTTACGGTGCATTGGTATATGGATTCCCCTTTGAAAATGTTTGCATTGGTTTAGAATATGCCTCTTTGAAATAAAAATGCTTACTATGTGTGAACCATGATTTAGGAAATGTAATTGCAAGCAAAACCCCTCCATTATTCAACCATAGGGTCCCACCTCATGACAAATAGTGATACCATCCAAGCATTAATCTTGACAATAACCTTTCACATCTCGGTTTGTGACGTAATTTCATTGATTTGGCTCACTCTGTCTTGGAAACTCTTGTGACAATCTGAACTAAAGCTTGACTTCTTACGAATATATGTTTGTTACATAATAAACTAAGCATGACCCAGACATCAATCTAAAATGGCTCAAAGTAAACTGACTCAAGATCTAAAATATTTTGAACTATCTTGGAGTTAAGTCGAATACTATGAGACTCACTTGAATCGTGATTATCTTAATAGCTCTTGGCTAATTGCTCATAAAAATGAAAACACCCCCTCCCATAGAAATTCAAAAAACTTTGTAAAGCCTATGATCCCAATGAACACACTGATAACCTTTTTGAAATACCATGAAGCGACACGAATACTTGATATAAGAGGATGAGGGGTATGACAAATTTGGGGTATGACACCAGATACATATAGAGGCGAATTCCTCTGTTAATTGTTTGGATTGTTGAATTAGTCGATCTAGGGTTCATCTGGTTAATGTTTGATTTGATGAGTGAAGAACAATCGAGAGAAACGAGTGGTACCATTGGAAAGAGTGAAAGAAACTGGGCCATAACCCCATGGAATCGTGGTTTAATCGTTCCATTTTCATGATGAGTGAGAGAGGAGAAAGAAGACAAAAAAACACGATGAGGGAAAAGACGAGAAACGCGATGAGCGTTCAATATGTGGAAACCGGTTTTGTGTCAAAACTGGGTCAACCCACTTCTATGACCGGTCCACCATCCAAACCCTTATCCATGAACAGTGTCAAGTGATTAAGCCGATAACCATTTCCATCATACACCCTAACTTACCTCCAACACCTTCTGCTCAGGTTTTTTTGGCCAGCCTGGGCTTATCACCTGGGCCTAGTGAATTTATTCAGAATAAACACCCTGGTTACTCAGCGCACTTCCCTGCTGCTCTATTTTGATTGATTTTTCTTCTTGCTTTTATTTTCTTTTAATGCTTGTATTTGTGAATATTTTGTTATCACCTTGTTATCATCTAACCTCATTTTGTGTTGCCTTTTAGTTTGTTCTTTATATTGTCATATTATCAAAAGTGCAAAAGTGCACAAAAAATGTGATGATATTGAGCTGATTTTTCTTAATTACAAATTAACAATGGAGCAGTGAGATTCTCCCAGATATACGGCCTAACATTCTGTCCTGGCTCAGTAAGTTATCCGTACAAGTGTTTTGGTGAAGAGCTGGAGACATTCATGCAAAGAATCTCTTTGCAGTTTCTCATTCAATGATCAACCCTACCTACACGATTCCGGGGTTACTTTATGATAGAGACAATATTTTCAACAGGAGGAATCTTTTCGGGAACGTATCTACTATGATAGAGAATGTCTTTAAAGACAAGACTAAAATGAGCATTTTAAAGATGGAGTTGGTACGTAGCTGTCTAATTTCAGATATGAGGTCGATAATGTTGGTTTACATGCATACTCTATGGCTCTTGGTCCAAAACTGGTAGAGCTGTCTCTTAATCTTGACTTTCTCAATCTTAACCTTTTCTATGAGAGGTTTGATTTCCCGATGCCCTCGACCTATCCACATGTATTAATCTTTCTTAGGCAACTGATATCTTGCCAAAATAATATCATGAAGATGCTGTCATAACAGCACATTATGTGAAGATAATGTCATAACAGCACATTATGATATTAGCTGCACATATCTTCATTTTATTATTCTTAGCATCAGCTTATATGGAAATGATTTAATATTAGGCAACTATATTTAGAATGATTAGTTATTGTATTCAACCATATACTTGTATATATATATCAGATCAAAAATCAATGAAAAGCATTCCATTACAAATTAATATTTGTTATGGTATCAGAGTTGCAATACATAATAGAAACAAAGCTAGTTTGAATCACGTCGAATACCGAAGACTCAACAAACAGCAAAATCATAAAGACAGTCAATAATGGCGATGGAGGTGTCATCAGAAAAACCATCTCCCCTTATGATATCACTTCCAACGACAATCCTGGAAGTTTGATAACTCATG
This sequence comes from Lathyrus sativus, assembly GCA_963859935.3. Taxonomy (NCBI): domain Eukaryota; kingdom Viridiplantae; phylum Streptophyta; class Magnoliopsida; order Fabales; family Fabaceae; genus Lathyrus; species Lathyrus sativus. Next base: position 921,022,832 of record OZ012735.1, read on the forward strand.
TGCAATTAAAGGGAGAAAACTACGATGAATGGGCCCGTTCACTCAGAACAGCTCTTCGAGCACGAAAGAAATTCAGTTTTGTCGATGGAACAATTGGCAAACCCGACGACGGATCTTCAGATCTTGAAGATTGGTGGACAAATAACTCATTATTGGTGTCTTGGATCATGAATATCATTGAACCTTCGCTGCGATCGACTATGTCGCACATGGAGGTAGCTATGGATCTTTGGAACGACATCCAAGAGCAGTTTTCCATTGTGAATGGACCACATATTCAACAACTCAAAGCTGAACTAGTTGAATGCAAGTAGAAAGGTTTAACCATTGTGACATACTATGGCAAACTGAAAAAATTGTGGGAAGAATTAGTGAACTATGATCAGATTCTGACATGCAAGTGCAGACTGTGTACGTACAATATTAGCAATAAAATTACAAAGAAACATGAGGAGGAGAAAGTTCACCAATTTCTCATGGGATTGGATGATACTCTCTATGGGACAGTCCGATCTAATCTTCTTGCCCAGGATCCTCTACCTACATTAAACAAAGTGTACGCAACACTGGTGCAAGAGGAACGACTACGCACAATAACTCATGTGACAGAAGAACGTGGTGAAGCAATGGCATTTGCAGTCCACTCAAACTTCAAACACAAGGAAAAAAGGAAGATTATGCAATCACTGCAATCAAACTGGGCATGATTCAGAAGGTTGTTTTCAACTCATAGGATATCCTGAATGGTGGGGAGATCGACCACGTGGACGAATTAAGGGGTCTGGACGCAGGAAACCAGAACGATCTAATAACAGAAATCGAGGAGGTACCGCCAAGGCTCACATAACACAAGCAAAAACGGCAACAAAAGAGATCACTACTGAAGTTTCAGAGGCTGATTTCGGCCTTACTAGTGATCAATTGCAAACACTAGCTAGCCTTTTAAACAATGTCAAACTAGGTTCAACTGAGAAGCTCAATGGTAAGTGTTCCTTTTTGCCATGAATTATTGATACAGGTGCTTCACACCATATGACTGGTCAATTGGACTGCCTAACCAATATACACAACATCTTTGAGTGCTCTATTGGACTCCCAAATGGTGAAGAGACGGTGGCCACCAAAGAAGGAAATGTGGTGCTCAATGAAAGGCTGCAACTAAAAAATGTCCTATATGTGCCTAGTTTGCAATGCAATCTTATTGTCACAACTACTGAAAAATTCTAATTACACTGTCCTATTTACTGACAAGTCATGTATTTTACAGGACCCCACTTTGAGGACGCCGATTGGAGCGGGTGAACAAAGAGAGGGGCTATACTATCTTAGAGGGATTGTCAAGGCGGCTGCAATGAAGACTAATAAAGAGGTTTCTTTGGATTTGTTGCATCAAAGACTAGGACATGCATCTTTGAAAGTTCTGCAAACGCTTCCAAATGTTAGCCCCGGTAGCAAAAATAATTTATATATTCAGACTTGTGACATATGCCTTAGAGCAAAACAGTCACAAGCCAATTTTCTTATTAGTGAAAATAAAGCAGCCACTTGTTTTCATTTAATTCATTATGATTTATGGGGGCCTTATCGAAATGATACTTTTTGCGGTGCTAGATACTTTTTAACTATTGTTAACGATTTCTCGAGAGCAGTGTGGATTTATCTTCTTGTTGATAAAACTGAAGTCTCTAGATATCTTTATCAATTTTTAGCAATGGTTGAACGACAATTTAGTACACATGTAAAGATAATTCGAAGCGATAATGGAACTGAATTCATTGTATGAAACCAACTTTTCGTGATCGTGGTATTATTCATGAAACTTCATGTGTTGGAACACCACAACAAAATGGAAGAGTAGAACGTAAGCATAGACACATTCTTAATGTTGCTCGTGCTTTGCGCTTTCAAACCCAATTTCCACTTGAATTTTGGGGGGAATGTGCTCTTGCTGCAGGTTACTTGATTAATCGAACTCCTACACGAAATTTAGATGGTAAAACTCCATTTGAACTCTTGTATGGTAAGCCTCCTTCTTTTGAGCACCTTCGTGTCATTGGCTGCCTAGTTCGATATAGAATAGAGTTGAACCACTTAGGATCAATTTTGAAAAAAGTAATGGGGAGCAGACGCATTGTTGCGGTTCCATCATTGAAACGCTTAATTACTCATTCTTGACACGTGCAACGACGTGACCAACTAAGGTATGATGCAATTTACAGAGTACTCAAGGACACTTGAGTTGGCATATAACCATGAGTGAAAATTTATTTGTTGATCTTTTGATTTATATTCACAGTTGGTCTTGATCTTTCACTCGTCGTTACTTATAACTAAAGTGAGTTGAATATTTGTATGTCTTTGCAACCTTTTAGATTTCAAGCTTATAGTTACTTTCCAGAGAAACGTCCTCGTTCCTCCTTCCCTGAGAGTATCACTAAAAGTGATTCAGATTTTGGCTTAAAGCTTTCACCTTTTTAAATCCTCTTGATTCAGTAATTTCCTCTTACCATGTACCCTTCTGAATCAACCTTTACCTTCGACATTTCTTGTTTTCTGGCCAATATAAGCAATAATAATATTGATTTAGTGATAAATTCTGAAAAGGAAACTTCATTTGGGTCATCCCTTGATTCTCCTCACCCTTCTCTTAGTAGTGATCATGTGGGGTTGGAAAGCATATCCATATATGACGACTATGAATCACAAAGAGTATCTGGGAACTCTTTGGAGGAAGAATCTTCTTCTTCTAGGTTGCTAGACGCCCTTATATGAAATATTGATGTAAGAAAAAATTGTATTGAGGTCCCTACGCCCCCTCTTGTCTTGTTTAAATAGGAGGTACAAACCACTTTTTAAAGGAGCAAACATGCTAAGTGTTTCAATCAAGCCTGTCAACAAACTGAAAGTCGTGAGCCTAACGACATGAGGTGCTATAGCACTTAAATATTTGAAACCGACTAGATGAGTCGGTGTATGACTAGGTGGATGTAAAAGCATAGGGAACTTCCTCGACTATGGGTATTGAGACCTACCTAAGCGATGCTAATATTGTGGTCGACGATCCTTCAGAATGATTGGTCCTTTCGGTTCTAGGGGAAAGAGGATTTGTAGTTCTTTTGACAACTGCATGGTTTTGTTCTATGAAAGCTTATTTACAAGAGTAAGACTTTGATTTCCTTTTTCTGAATTCGAGGTAGTCATCCTAAATCATTTAAAATTTTCTCCTTCCCAATTTCATCATGGGTCATGGGCATATCTAAGGGTTTTTCAACTCTACGTCGAGTAAAAATCCTGCAAACCCTCTCTTAGCTTGTTTTTTTAATCTTTTCCATCTGAGGCATACTTCCCCAGACAAATTTTGCAATCAGGGGCTCATTTATATAAATTCGGTTAAATATTAATTTGACCTATTCACTTTGGACTAGGAATATTTTCTAGGACGTTTTATATTGGTGAATCATGTCACCCTTGCAACCCTCTTTATTTTTGGTTACCTACCTACTGGTCTTGTTACTTCTATTGTACAAGTCGGGTTATCTTTTTCCAAACGAGGTGATGGTGAAGGAGGAACTGTAATCCTGGTTCTGGCGAGGTTCTTTCTTTTGTTGTGAGGAAAAGGCGAATGATACTCACATTATCTTGAGTGTAATTAATCTTTAGGAGAGGAGGGATATCTTTGGTGAGAGTGAAGTCTTCATGTTTTTTTACATGCGTGATTGTGTTTTTCAAATAGCATGGACAAAATTAGCAAGTTGAAAATGTTCCACAGCCTTGTCGATGCTCAAGGTATTCAGGCTATGGTGAATATTGGGACTTCTTCTTATGCCCCCACTCCTTTGGCATCTATTGCCCATACTTCGACCTCTTCTCCTACCCCGACTATAGAAGATTTGGCTCATGTGTTTGGGTGAATCATCTTGTAGATGATACATTTATTTTGATAGTAAATGAACTACCCGCCTCTAGTTTCGACAAAGAGGTCCTGGGAGGAGGAACAAAAATCTCCTTGACTGAGGTCTCTCCAAAATGGAATCGTTTTACTGAGAACGATGCTTTTGGGGAGGTGAATCCCTTCCTAAAGATACTAGATATTTTTTCTTCCCGACTGCAACATACACGTAAGGAGGCTGTTGCTATGTATCGACGTCGGGTTTATCCTTCATCCAAAATCTCACTGAGGGAGATAAGATGGAACTCATTTCTCAACTTGCTCACAATATGTTCAAAGTTACGTCTATTTTTTCTCTTGTCTTTTCTAGGCGGGGTGATGAAAGATATCCGATGGCGAAATGCCATGCAGCTTGAAATTGAGGCTCTTGAAAATAATGGGACTTGGACAGTAGAAACACTTCCACCAAACAAAAAGGCTATCAACAGTAAATGGGTGTATCGAATTAAATATAACTCAGATGGAACTATTGAACGCTATAAGGCAATGCTCGTTATTATAGGGAACAACCAAGTTGAGGGGTTGTATTATCATGAAACATTTGCTCCAGTTGTGAAAATGGCAACTGTGAAAACATTTCTCGTTGTTGCTGCTGCAAAACATTGGGAACTTCATCAAATGGACCTTCATAACGCTTTTTTACATGGTGAGCTTGACGAAGAAGTGTATATGAAATTACCCCCCAGTTTCAAGACATCTACTCCAAATCAGGTGTGTCACTTGCGGAAATCTCCATACGGCTTGAAATAGGCACCTCGGTGTTGCTTTGCCAAACTAAAAATTGCACTTCAACGGTATGGTTTCACACAGTCCTACTCTGATTACTCTCTTTTTACTCTACATCGTGACTGTGTATAGTTGTATGTGTTAGTTTACGTGGATGACCTTATCATTTCGGGAAACAACAACAAAGCAATTGAGTCATTCAAATCCTACTTAAGCACATGCTTTCATATGAAAGATCTTGGCCCTTTAAAATATTTTCTTGGCATTGAGGTGGCTCGCAATTCCAAAGGAATTTTCTTGTGCCAACGAAAATACACACTTGACATCATCACTGAAGCTGGATTGTTAGGTGCTAAGCCTGTTGGTTTTCCCTTGGATCAAAATCATCATCTTCCCTTGGCCATTGGAACTCCACTTTCCAATCCGGATCGCTATCGAAGACTAGTAGGTCGTTTGGTCTACTTAACTGTCACTAGACCTGAACTTTCTTACTCGAATCATATTTTGGCTCAATTCATGTAAAAACCCTTAGAAGAACACTGGAATGCAACCCTTCGTGTTGTTCGTTATCCCAAGGGAAATCCTGGCCAAGGTATTCTTCTCCAAGCTTATTGTGATCTTCAAATTAACGCCTGGTGTGACTCGGATTGGGCAGGCTGCCCTTTGACAAGGCGGTCTCTTACTATATGGATAGCTTTTCTTGGGAACTCGCATATCTCTTGGAAAACCAAAAAGCAACAGGTTGTCTCTCGTTCGTCTGCTGAGGCAGAATATCGTTCCATGGCTACTACGACATGTGAACTCAAATGGTTGAAATCACTTTTACTCTCCCTTGGCATCTCTCAATCTCGCCCCATGAAGATACACTATGATAGTCAGTCGGCATTGCATATAGTTGCCAATCCAGTTTTCCATGAGCGCACAAAACACATTGAACTCCTCAACGACAACATTTCAACTCACCATGTGTCCACAAATATTCAACTTGCTGATATATTTACTAAAGCATTGGGAAAACAACAATTTAATTACTTTCTAAATAAGTTGGACATCCACAATTTGCATGCTCCAACTTGAGGGGATCTTAGGCAACTGATATCTTGCCAAAATAATATCACGAACTGTCTTAACAACACATTATGTGAAGATAATGTCATAACATCACATTATGACATTAGCTGCACATATCTTCATTTTACTATTTTTTAGCATCAATTTATATGGAAATGATTTAATATTAGGCAACTATATTTAGATTAGATATTGTATTCAACCCTATACTTGATATATAGAATCAATGAAAAGCATTCCATTACAGACTAATATTTGTTAATCTTGAAACATTAAGGTAATATATATTTTAATTGGAGCTTTCTTTTGTGTAAAATGATTTCTTTTTAATGGTATTATTATAGTAGAATTGTTATAGTTTATATTATATGTAATCGTATTACTTTTGTGAAATAGGATGAGATTGATTCGTACGAACAACATCCATCCCTAAGAACTTTGGAGATGAATATGATATATTGTGATGTTAGAGAAATCAATTTATTTCTAACAGGCTGCTTCAACTGAATGAGATTGTACTTGGTTTAGAGAGATGACTCTGATGATAATGCGGATGGAGTTAGGCCCCAACCTACCAAACTTATAATAATGATATTAACTAGTTTCTATTTTGATTTTAAAACATATATTTTAAAATACATGTTATCTCCTCTATGTAAGGAAATAACTTGTTTCTAAAATACATATATTTTAAGATAATATTACTTAGAATGGGGTGAACCCACGTTTTAGTGGAAAAATAAGCATCTTGTCATAAATCTATAAAAATACATATGTTCATTATCTAATATTCTTTTTTAATTATTGTGATTTATAATTATTAAAATACATAGTAATAAATTTGATATTTCAATAAATCATACAAAAAGAAATTTTAATTTATTTAAAATAGTAAATTCCTTTAAATAATGATTATTTAAATTATTTTGTTTATTTTTCTTTTGATTTATTTTCTATTTTTTTAACTTCTTGAATGTAATTATAATTCATATGCACCTGTTTTTGTTTAATAAAATATTGAAATGTTAATTTTTATTCATAGATAAAGTTAATATATTAATTATGATTGCTGTGTTTTTGAATTTTAACGGTGTTAATTTTAATAAATATGGTTAAATTGATATTATTACATAATTGAATTAAAGTAATTTTGATTTTGATCAACAAAAATTATTTGGTATCAACTAAATAATACTCCATGAACTATGAATATTTTGATATGTTACTTAATATTAAAAAAAATATTAGGTATCATAAAATAGTATGTTATGTCTTGTAATTATTAAATTGTATTATATAAGAATTGAAAAGTTTTTTAAATTATCGTTTGTAACGTAACAGCCTCCACTAAATCAATAATTAATTTGAGAATAAAAATTGTCCAATTATTAATAATTAGATTTTATGTATAAATTTTTGGTTATTATTTGCATAATTACGAAAAGAATAGAAACTTTAACCTTCGTTATTATCAAAATTATATATACCTGTGTTTTTTCGTTTAATTTTAAAAATTATGAAACATACACCTTAAAATATATTAAGAAAATTACCAATCCATAGCAATATAAAATGCAAGAAATTAGTAGTCATTAATTAAATGCCTCCAACCAACTCAATAGTGTGTTTCATTTTAGACAAACTCCAAATATTGGTCTATAATTCTAGAGAATAACTATAACCAATTTAGAGAAAAATATATACTATTAATTAATACATCTCTAACCACACTTTCTTTATTAGTAGATGAAATTCATCCGGATAACACCTCTTTGAAAATGAAATTTGCATGATTTAATGATAGTAGATAAAATCTATGTTCAGTTTCTTAAATAATTTTCGAGTGATTCTTAATTTAAAATACATTTCTTATGATCATAACCAACTTTAAGAAAATTATGAATTTGAGGATATCATGAGTAGTTAAGAACTTCATGAAAAACACCAACAAGTAAAATGCATTTTAGTTTTCTTCTTAGTACATTATATTGAAAATAGTATTAGAAGTTGTTACTCTATTAAATCTGTTAGTTTTAGACGTCTAAGTTACACATTGAATAATATCTTAATCTTAATGTATATAATTTAAACCAATAAAGAGTCAGAATGAAATAAAAATAGCATTCTCTTGATAAAATATACCACTCAAAGATTTGAAATATAATAAAGAGAAGAGAGAAATTTTACTATGATGGCAGGACACTTAGCTCATAATGATCTTCTTCCGAGTTATTGATTAGATCATAATTAAGATCACTAACACTAATTTACAATTCATCTAAAGTATAACTCTATCACAACCAACACTCTTTTACCCAGTGTATTCTCTTGAGACCGATCAGTTTTTCCACAAACATTATTCATTCATGATTCAAATCACATATATTATCACTTAAACCAAACACATTTTTGAAAAGTAGAATTTACTTCAGTTTGTGTGATTTGAATCACAACACTCCATGACTCAAATAAAAATAGTTTGATTTGAATCAGAGTGCTTGACTCGAATCAAACATATTTAGATATTTTTGAATTTTGGTTTTGGGAATGTGAGTCGAATCAAATATTTTTTTAACTTGAATCATATGACACAAATCACAGAAAGCACAACTTAAATCACAGAGGTATAAGGAGTACCACTCCTGGGAAAAAACAACGCAAGACAACAAAACAACACAATAAATCAACAACGGAAAAGTAAAAGAAACTACAAACAGCACCACAGGTAACCAGAATTCAAACAACTATCAAAATGAAAACTTTGTCTGGATTGAGGTACGTATAGGAATATATATTTTATATTCATCTTGATTTAATAATATTGCATTTGCATCGACTTAAATATATATATTGTTCCGCTCGAAAACTAAAAATGGATGTTTTAACTCCACAAAGGAATTAGAAATGAAGACAGTTGAATAATTGTTGATATTGAAAGATAGTAGCGTGGGGTGGACATGCATGGTTAACACTCCAACACTCAAATCAGTTCAATACTCAATATGAGTATAATGAAAGTGAATATCAGAGATTGTACCATGCTCTTAGCATGTGAACTGTGTTTATATATTGTTCGAGTAAAGTGGATTTTATATGGATTGGGCCTTGGTTATTTGGACCTCTGGCCGGTCTAGAAAAGTTACCCCCAAGGATTTTCTAGACATTGAAGGAGCTGGGGAAAGCCTTAATTATCATTGAATGAACTTTATGTCATAGTTCAATATAGAATAGAGTTGAACCACTTAGGATCAATTTTGAAAAAAATAATGGGGAGCAGGCGCATTGTTGCAGTTCCATCATTGAAATGCTTAATTACTCATTCTTGACACGTGCAACGATGTGACCAACTAAGGTATGATGCAGTTTATAGAGTACTCGGGTGCACTTGAGTTGGCAGATAACCATGAGTGAAAATTTATTCGTTGATCTTTTGATTTATGTTCACAGTTGGTCTTGATCTTTCACCCGTCGTTACTTATAACTAAAGTGAGTTGAATATTTGTATGTCTTTGCAACCTTTTAGATTTCAAGCTTATAGTTACTTTCCAGAGAAACGTCCTCGTTCCTGCTTCCCTAAGAGTATCACTAAAAGTGATTCAGATTTTGGCTTAAAGCTTTCACCTTTTTAATTCCTCTTGATTCAGTAATCTCCTCTTACCATGTACCCTTCTGAATCAACCTTTACCTTCGGCATCCCTTGATTCTCCTCACCCTTCTCTTAGTAGTGATCATGTGGGGTTGGAAAGCATATCCATATATGACGACTATGAATCACAAAGAGTATCTGGGAACTCTTTGGAGGAAGAATCTTCTTCTTCTCGGTTGCTAGACGCCCTTATATGAAATATTGACGGAAGAACAAATTGTATTGAGGTCCCTATTCCCCCTATTTTCTTGTTTAAATAGGAGGTACGAACCAACTTTTAAAGGAGCAAACATGCTAAGTGTTTCAATCAAGCCTGTCAACAAACTGTAAGTTGTGAGCCTAACGACATGAGGTGCTATAGCACTTAAATATTTGAAACCGGCTAGATGAGTCGGTGTATGACTAGGTGGATGTAAAAGCATAGGGAAATTCCTCGACTATGGGTATTGAGACCTACCTAAGCGATGCTAATATTGTGGTCGACGATCCTTCAGAATGATTGGTCCTTTCGGTTCTAGGGGAAAGAGGATTTGTAGTTCTTTTGACAACTGCATGGTTTTGTTCTATGAAAGCTTTTTTACAAGAGTAGGACTTTGATTTCCTTTTTCTGAATTCGAGGTAGTCATCCTAAAGCATTTAAAATTTTCTCCTTCCCAACTTCATCATGGTTCATGGGCATATCTAAGGGTTTTTCAACTCTACGTCGAGCAAAAATCCTGCAAACCCTCTCTTAGCTTGTTTTTTTTCATCTTTTCCATCTGAGGCATATTTTGCAATCAGGGGCTCATTTATATAAATTCGGTTAAATATTGATTTGACCTATTCACTTTGGACTAGGAATATTTCCTAGGACGTTTTATATTGGTGAATCATGTCACCCTTGCAACCCACTTTATTTTTGGTTACCTACCTACTGGTCTTGTCACTCCTATTGTACAAGTCGGGTTATCTTTTTCCAGACGAGGTGATGGTGAAGGAGGAACTGTAATCCTGGTTCTGGCGAGGTTCTTTCTTTTTTTGTGAGGAAAAGGCGAATGATACTCACATTATCTTGATTGTAATTAATCTTTAGGATAGGAGGGATATCTTTGGTGAGAGTGAAGTCTTCATGTTTTTTTACATGCGTGGTTGTGTTTTTCAAATAGCATGGACAAAATTAGCAAGTTGAAAATGTTCCACAGCCTTGTCGATGCTCAAGGTATTCGGGCTATGGTGAATATTGGGACTTCTTCTTATACCCCCACTCCTTTGGCATCTATTGCCCATACTTCGACCTCTTCTCCTACCCCGGCTATAGAAGATTTGGCTCATGTGTTTGGTTGAATCATCTTGTAGATGATACATTTATTTTGATAGTAAATGAACCACCCGCCTCTAGTTTCGACAAAGAGGTCCTGGGAGGAGGAACAAAAATCTCCTTGACTGAGGTTTCTCCAAAATGGAATCGTTTTACTGAGAACGATGCTTTTGGGGAGGTGAATCCCTTCCTAAAGATACTAGATATTTTTTCTTCCCGACTGCAACATACACGTAAGGAGGCTGCTGCTATGTATCAACGTCGGGTTTATCCTTCATCCAAAATCTCACTGAGGGAGATAAGATGGAACTCGTTTCTCAACTTGCTCACAATATGTTCAAAGTTACGTCTATTTTTTCTCTTGTCTTTTCTATGCAGGGTGATGCATTGGCCTCAGATAGTCCCTTCAAGAAAAGTGATACCTTGAAAAGGAATGTCGAAGCTATGGAGCCGAAGTGCACTAATATTCTGAAGAGTTTGTCGCACTGCAGGAAGAAGTTAAAGTTATTAACTCTTTACAAGAGGCATTGAAAATAAATGGCTCTTCTTCGGCCCTGGTGGATCGTGTGACTGAAATGCAGGGTTCTCTTAAATTTACAGAGGAATGGTCCAAGGTTGCTTCTTATTTTTTGAGGATAAGGCTTTATGGATTGAGGAGCACCGGAAAACCTCTGTTCAGACGAATGAGGCTTTGAAATATCTCAAGGATGAAGTGGTAAGTCTAAGAAAGACACTCCATAATTCTCTTCAGCAGACTATTTGAGACGTGCTTGGAGTTTGTGCACGAGTTGTGGAACAGGCGAGGAGGTTCTTCCCTAATGATGTAATTTTTGCTGAGGTGTTGGATCCATCTAAATTTGCTCCCGGGGTGACTTAAAGAGGCATTCCCGGTACCTCAACTTCAAATTCTTTGGCTTGATTTTCTGAATGATTTTGAATATGTAATGAAACATTTTATCTTGATTTTTCAAGTACTGTACACTTTAGAGCTTTGCGCCGCCTTTTTCTTTAGGGGCAGTTGTTGCACCCCAAAACTTGCCCACCTTCGATTCGCTTTTGCTTCGCATTTCATCTGCATATCATTTAGGTCGACCATTTCTCGCATATTGGTCATGTTATCAGCCAGAGTGGATTATCAGAATTACAACCGCTTTGCTCGCGTTTTAGACGATTCAAACCAGTTCAAGTGATGAGTTACATGTCGAAATCGAGCGGAAGTTGTTCTCTTCCTGGTGGTTCAGTCAGTGCTGATAATCCTGTTGCGTTTCGGTGCTCGCCCTTTTTCCGTTTTTATTTTGCTGCATTTTTATGATTTTATCCCTATTTTTGCTCTATTTTCTTTTTATAGTTTTATAATTTAGAATTTAAGTTTTAATAGATTTTATTAATTTAGAAATAGAATTTGTTTTTAGAGATTAGAATTTTATAGTTTAGAATTTTAAATAGGATAGATTTTTAAAAATATTTTAGAAGTAATTTTAGAATTATTTGAAATAGTTTTTTTAATAGATCTTTAGAATTAGTTTTTTTAGTTTTGTAGAAATTAGAATCTAGTTTTTTATTAGAATTTTTAGAATAGAGTTATTATTATTAGGAAATGTTTATTTAGAAATAGTCTTGGAATTTAGCTTTTTAGGATTTGTTTAGAATTTAATTTTATATTAGTCTTACAATATTAGTTTTTATTAGAATTAGATTTATTAATTAGATTAGCTAATTAGTCTAAGTTGGATTAGTATTAATTAGGATTATAATCATTTAGTTTGTTAGAATTAATAAGGAGTTAGAAATTATTAGGATTAATTTAGATTAGTTTTAATTAGTTTAATTATTATTTAGTTAGATTAAGATTAGTTTAGATTTTTAGTTAGACATTAGAATTAGTGCAGAATATCAGAGTTAACATTAACAGCAGTTTTAATGAAAATCAAATTGGAAACATCAACAGCTAGTAGCCATGTGTCTCCTTTCTAGTATATAGTTTACTGTTCACTGTCCCCAACCTTGAGACGGAAACCCTAGCAGCCGAAAAGTCCTATTCATCACCTTCCTCAACAACCCAAATGCATCACCCTCACTACCATTCATCATCATCATCAATCAATCTCCTCCACCATTAACCTTCTTCCCTCAACCCATCTCAATTTTCAAAACCTTCCACCGTCGCGAATCCATTCTCAAATTCCAAACCGTAACAACTCCTTCACCTACTCAACGAAGCCCAGCCAACACCTCTTCTCAACCCGAAAAACAACCATCGAAACCTGAAACGACAAACCCACAACCTTCTCTCACCTTCAAACCTTCTTCAACTCTCTGGCATATCCTTATCCCTTACCTTCTAAACCACCGCACGTCTTCCCCTGTTCACCTTCAGAAACTCATTCGTAAATCGCCAGCAAACCCCTCTCGCCGAACAACCACAAACCCTTTCTGTAAAACTCCACACAATCAACTATTTCTTCTTCCTTAGGTTCTCCTCAGATTTCTCATTTCACCATGTTATTAACAACCCGAGATTCTTCTCTCAACAAATCACCACTGAAAATGAGGTTTTTGTCTATTCCCATTCTTCACAAAGCGAAGATGATAATGTTCATTGTTTAGAATGATGAACACGGTTTTGGGGTAGAAGAAAAGGAAACACAAGCTTTCCAGATTAATGATGAACAAAGGCGAGAGAGATGATAAGAAGAAGGGATTCATTTTGTTGTTTTTTCTTTTTTCATTTTTTTACTTATTGTGTTATTGACTTGGGCTTGCAAGCCCGTAAAACCATGCGGACCACACCCCTCTATTTCTTCGATACCCCCTCCTTTTTTTTTAAATTATTTTATTTATGTTGTAAATACTTTTTAAAATTGTTTGTTATTTTTATATATAATTTTAGAGTTTTTCTAATATAGTTTGTAAATATTTTTTATAAACAATTTAGAGTTTTTATATATATTTATCTTTTTAAGTTTCAATTTTCTTCTAGACGTTCTTTACTATTTTCTTTTAGAAGTTAAATTTTAGTATTTTCATTTTTGTTTGAGGATTTATTTTTATATCTCCTCTTTTTGGTCCATGACGAGACTTCCGTAAACCGTTACCAGTCAAACTATTGATGAATAATGTTGGATCTGAGACCACCTCCTTTCTCTCCTAATTTCTTCTTCTTTTCGGTTTTATCGTGACTTTCCTCGATCGATGAAGTCTTGTATTCGTAAGTGTCGACTTATCGGAGTTGATAACCTTCCTGATTTCAAATCTATGGAAAATGACCATTTGGGTCAGTTTCTTTACTTTGGGATCGCGATAGGCTACTTTCGATTAATTGACATCATATTTGCGATTAGGACAAAATCCAACTGTTTTTGGTCTGTGCAATACAATTCAATTGGAGAACGATCCTCAATATCATTTCTCCATCTTGTCTATAACAGGAATATCAATCATGCGACCTCCTATAGTTCGACTTCCCTCATAAGTCGAGCTACGACGGTTTAGCGTCACTTTGGTCCTGATTCATTCACTTACCCTTTTGAACCGTATTATAATCCGCAATCGCAATGAGTGTTGTGAGTTCTAAGCCTTAGATACGTAGGAAATGATGAGTGGAGAGTCTCTTCTCACATTATCTAGAGTGTTTAGCATATGCCCTTTGGGCGATATGCAATGCATTCACTCCTACGTCTTAGGATTTAGCATAGTGCGTCTCGAACCGATCCGATTTCCTCTCGTTTAGGCGTTCCAGGCCTAGGACCCTTTTCTCTCGCATCCGTGCAATTGAGACCCCCTTTCTCTCGCTTCCGTGCGATCGAGACCCGTTAACCGTAGTTTCCCGAACTACGTTTGCTCTGATTTCTCATACCCGTTGAGAATACGTAGGCACAAGACGGCAATGTCTTGGCGAGCACTCTTCTTTAGTCTCCCATCCCTTTACCCAAGAGTACATTATTCTTTTTTGTTCTACCATTGTAATACCCCAAATTTTACCCTTTAGATTAGTAGGTTCATTTTGCATTTCATCTCATTCTTCATTGCATTGTAAACTAACCGCTAACCAGTTTGCTCAGTCAGTTGGTTTTGCAGGAAAAATCACACTGTGTGCAGTTTATTTGGTGAAGGGCGAAACGGTCATTAATTTGCACCCTGCTGACAATTCATGAAACTAAGTCGTCATCAGGGGTTCCTCAAGTGATTAGGGTTTCCATCTCCGAGTCTCGTGATGTATTTGAGGATGAGCTGAATTTTACGGTCGTTTTGACGTCAGATTTCTCGTGACACGGTACATCTTATTCAAGAGCCTAGATTTAGTCGTCAGTTGGATTTCAGAAATGTTGTTTGATTCCTAAATCATATGGAGCTGAGTGTGTTGAGATATTAGTGGATTCAGGTTAAATCGGTACGAGAATGTGCTTTGAAGAATTTATTTTAACAGACGCAAGTTTTCTTGCTTTCTGCTAGTTACCAGTCCAGTTTAAAGGAACAATGGAATTTCGGTTCGCATTGAATTTATAATGAACTTCTGTGGGTTTGATAATGATTATTAGTTAGAGCTGATTCCAGTTACCGAGTTAAATCATTCGAGAGGCGGTTTGAATTTTCAATATAGAAGACAATTCGATTTGCTGTTTAACTGAATTTCTCTACTTATCTGTTCGAGACCATATTCATTGACTTTATTATCGGGATGATTAGTTGTCAAATTCAGAGTTTGGAACGCCGAAGCATAATTGGATAATTTTCGTTGGATGGATTTAATCAGTTAAATTTATGGAGATTGGACGAATTTAATCGGACGAATTCATTCAGACGAATTTATTTAGAAGAGCTTAACCGATTAAATTTAATTAAATGAATTTAGTTGTTTGGGTTTATTTGGAGGAATTTAGTCGGATAAATTTAATTAAATAAATTTATTCGTATAAGTTTAATCGAATGCATTTGTTCAGTTGAGTTAATCGGATGAATCATTTGAATTATTTGGAGATTTTAATTGGAGATTTTAATTGAAGAAATTTGATCTGAAAAATTGAATTTATTTATTTGAATTCTATTTTTTTTATTACAAAGATAATTACAAGGTACAAGGATAATTACAATTACAAAGTTAATTTCTAATTGACTCCTAAAGGCCTAATTTTTCTAAAATGTCTTCCGCGACCGATTCTTCGACCTTTATTTTTCTAAACCTGCAAAGAAAAATCAATAATAGAGAAAATAGTGTTAAAGTTAGAATTAATCGGAATTGGTTTTTCGCGGATCCGATGCCCTCAATTCGATTTCATCATTGGGTACGTCGGGAGGGCAACGACAAAGTCGAAGCCAGCTCCCGACTTATTTTCCGACCTCGGCACGAGAACGACAGATCTATGTTCAAGGCAGCTAGGAGAGAGAAAAAAGTGATTTTAAAAAGTGATTCCAAGAAAAGTGATTGTTGAAAAAGTGCTTTTGGGAAAAAACACTTATTTCTTGGAAAAATTGGGTTTTGCCAAACAAGCCACTAACAATACTTCCCCAAGAATTTCTGAAGCCAACGGATCAAACCAAAATCTAACAAACCCAGTCAAGCCGAAACGCAAAAATCCAGCAACCATAAATCCATGGATTTCGCAACTTCCAAGCAACAACCAAAGCATGACCATCAGAACAACAAGCAAATAAAATTTCCTGAAAACTTGCACAAATGAAGCACCAATAATTCCTGAAACTTAGCATAAACAAAGCATTATTTTCGCAACAAAATCAATAAATCCAGGCCCAACAAAATTGAAGATCAAGAATATAAGAACTTCATAAAGAATCATAAAAAAAAACCCATAGAACGTCATCATCAGTAAGTCACCCAAACAGCGGCCGAAAACCCTACGGAGAAGGATCAAACATCATCATCGAAGAACCCAGATCCGGAACCTTCGCGAGTTCATCCCAGAAGGACGATACCGGACTCAGAGAACACCGTTCTCATCATCGTCACTGAAACCGAGAAGTGCATGTGAACGAGTTCAAGAAGAGAGAAAAAACGCACAACAAGTTCAGCGGTGGAGAAGCTCAGAGAGACAGAGGATGTCGTCTCATCATCATAGCCACCGAGCTCTTTTCAAGCCAACTCTAATCGCTTCTAACCCCTAACAAGGTGAGCAATTTATTGTCAGTAACAAAGTTCTTTGTTTTTTCAGAGTGAACAATCGAAAAAGAAGAAAGGAGACGAAGCCATGCGGACAAGAAGAAAAGCAAAAAAAGCTTCAACAATCAACAATGGCTGCCGCGCTGCGCGAAGTAGAGGAAGAGGAAAAGGGGTTTCCAAACCCTAATCACTTCAGCACGTTCCCCCTTCCCTTGTTACTACTTACTCTTTTATTTTCTTTTTTAATTTTGTAATTAATATGGTTATTTCATTTTAATTTGGTAATTAGATTAGTTAGAATATTTTATAATCAAAACAATTATTTTCAATCAAAATCTTATCCTTTTTAATCAAAGTATTTCCTAAAACCAAAACATTTTGTCAAGACATTTTTAAAATAAAATTTTTTTTCCACTTAATTAACACTTTTTTTAATTTAAAACTTTTTTTCTTAATAATTAAATCTTTTTTAAATTAAGACATCTAAACTAAAACTTTTTTATTTTAAAAGCCATTTTGTTAATCAAAACACCTTTTATAATTAAAATTTTCATTTTCATTTTCTAAAGTAAGCAAGAAACCCTATTAATTTTTAATTAGAAACTTTCTTTAAAATTTAAAACCTTTTTTTTTTCAAAAATAAGCCTTTGTGAATAAATTTAAATTTGAATTTTAAATTTAAACTTTCAAACTAAAACGCTCTGTGTAGATTCTTCAGCTAATCTTGGAACTTTTCGTAAAATATGGATAACACCCCAATTTCAACTTGCGAATTAATTTTGGCTCGTTGATTGCCCCGTTTAATAGTCGCCTAACTTTCATTGTTTCTTATTCGTCCGTATTACCATTTCCTTATGTTTTGTATTGCATTTTTGGGTTGTAATTTACGCGAGGCCATCGTCGCTTGTATTCTGTTTTATTCTTGCATTTTTAGGTTGTAATTTACGCGAGTATATCGTCGCTTTGCACTTTTTTTACTGCTTTCGTACTTTCCCGTGTTTTCATTCTGCCACGTGATTAATTTGTCATTTGCATCATTTACCGTTAATTTCTCCTCCGAAGGATTAGGTCTAGCCGTTTGACCACCGAGTCAATAGTCCTCCCCTTTGAATATTTCCGTTTCCAAAACCCTAATTGCCTAGGCGTCCCGCCGTGGACCAAAATACCATTTACCCTATCTTTAGGTTAAGGAGTCGCCGTACTCCGTATTAGGTTTCCCGCCGTGGATTACCTATCTTACCCTTTTCAAATTCAACTTTTCAACGTAGAAATAGGAGTCGCCGCACTCCACGTAAGCACCTCCATATGAACGCTTATTCCCCATTGAAACCTTGACCACATTCAAGAAGTTTCTAACATCCCTTTCGAGGGGAACTACGATTACTCTGATTCCATCCCCAACCTCGGATACGTAGGCACAACATGCGAGTCTTGGCGAGTAAACTTAGGACTAACCCTTAGGTATTTATTTTAACTTTAACCCTTAATATATACCCTTAAGCAAATAATATAGCAAAATAGTAAACTTTAAATAAGAGGTTCCTGTAGAGTACTACAGAAGTTTAGGGCGCTAGTACCTTCCCTAAGCTTAACCAACCCCTTACCTAGATCTCTCCCCGCATTGTGTTTACGATGCAAAATTAGGTTTTTCCTTTCTTTGACCTTTCCTTCGGATAAATTAAAGACCGATTGTGAACTAAAGATGCGATGCAAATTAATTAATAATTTGATATCCTATTCTAACCGCAACAATAAATGGCGACTTCATTGGGGACAATCCTAACGTTTAAGGGTTACCCCTATCTTGTTTACTTTCCTGCTGTTTTGCTTATTTATCTGTATGTATATATTTATTGTTCCTTGCTTGGGGTATCTTTTGTTGTGAGATAAGTCCTACACCCGGACTTGAGTGACATTATTATAGAAAGGTGGTATATTCGACGAGGCTTATAGGGAGGCGAATCCCGACCAAACTAACTTGAGAATCACCGCTCAGTTGAGGCCCTTTCGAAAATGGTTCTGTTGAACGAGTATTCGTGAAAACACTTACTATTTTCAATTGGAGCCTGTGATACTGGGGACCGTAGTCACCTTTAACCCCACTTTGGCCTTATTTAGGACGTAGTGCGAGGACTATGAGGGAGTATTCCCAAAATAGTTGCTACGCGATACTACACTCAAAAGAGGTTCTCTTGAGAATATTATTAACCACCGAGTCAGTCGAGAAATTGATAATATCCGAAAGATGGACTGATGACTTTGGGCACCTCTTTAGAACCCTTGTTCTGCAGGTACAATCAACTTATAGTACATACCTTTTTGGGATGGGTAGATCTTGACTCCACTCATTGTTCCTCTAACCTAGGACTTTTGTGTGTATGTGTGCATTGCATCCATAAAGCATCATATCATTCCTAGTTTCAAGGAATTCAACTGTCCTTTGCAAATTCAAAAAGTCTTACATTTTAAAGTCTAAAACATTTTCCAGCTTTTCTTAGAAAACATTTGCAATCGACTGTTGAAGTTCTTGAAACCATTGCATTGCATTAGCATCATGTCTTACATTTCATTTTTCCCCTAGTTTCTCATTCTCGGTTCTCCCGCCTTCTAGTGTACCTTTGAGTCGTCAAGCTAATTCCTCGACACAGATATTGGACTAGAGATAACTATAGACTCCAGATATCAGAGCAAGAGGAACATAATGCAGAAATCCGAATGAATATCGATGAGTTGAAATCAAGCATGACCAAGCTTATCGAGATGCTTCAAGTACTGATTGCCATAGGAGAGCCACCTCAGAGGACCGTCATTCAGGAAGTTTCAAGTGTTGATCCACCTCCTGTTCAATTGCCACCCTCTACCTGGCCAGAGTTTGGTTTACCTCCTAACTACTCTCCACCTGTTGCATCAACTGCTATGATTGGTCACACCGTCAGACCGGTTTTTCAAGCTCCCGTCCTTGCTGAGACCCGACCTGTGGTCCACACTATTAACCAGATTGTCCAAGCTCCCTTTGAGAATCCTCTCTATGAATACAACGCTGTCGGTGCATCAAAAGTGAAGTTTCGGTCTTGACTCCAGCAGATTATCTTCCTGAATGCCAGTATTTCAAGCAGGACGCCATCCTTGTACTGATTTATTCATTAGACC
This sequence comes from Lathyrus sativus, assembly GCA_963859935.3. Taxonomy (NCBI): domain Eukaryota; kingdom Viridiplantae; phylum Streptophyta; class Magnoliopsida; order Fabales; family Fabaceae; genus Lathyrus; species Lathyrus sativus. The sequence continues at coordinate 921,042,786 of OZ012735.1, forward strand.
TTTTGTTTCTCGTTGTTTGTACTTTTCTTATTTTTACATTAGCTGTTTGCTTTCAAATTATGTTTGTACTTTTACATTAATGAACTGAGCATTGCAACTTTTGATTTAATTCATTTTGTCTATTATTTTTACTTTTATACTTTATCTTTCAAATATTTACTTCTTGTCCAAATTTTTGATATGCAAATATTTGAGGGAGGATGACGAAAATGTTATACCCATAACTGCTTTCAGTATGCTTTCAATCAAACTTTGTTGATGATGTAAGGCATTGTTTCAACTCTCAAACACTGGAGAAATAAGGAAGTTATTTCCTTCTCACCCCCTTCGAGCCTAGAAGTTGGAGTTTCTTTCTTTACAAGAAAAATCCCGCAATCTTAACCTGGGGTATGGGTAGTTCTCAGTTAACTCAGTTGTGTTTTCCTGCAATATACCTTTCATATAAAGGTCACACTCACAATTTTTCTTCGCACACAACAAGAAAGTGTCGAAGATGTTTTCCAAGCCAAAAGTCGACGAGGGTTCGCCGTAATCATTAATCCAGGCAGTCATTTTCTTTCCAAAAAAAATCAAAAGAAAAAGCTCGCTAAGTCAAAACCTATGAAGGAGACTTAGGCAAAAATGGGGCGTCCCGCTGACTGTGTGCTTTAAAGAAAACAATTCAGGCAAAAGTTAGGGATAATAAAAAGAGGAGATCTTTAAATCCTTACCCTGAAAATCCTCAATGTCAAAACAACCGAATGTCACAAGGAAGTAGTGGCTGCCATTTCATAGGTCCCTTGACTTCTGAACCATCATTGCTACCATCAGTGCAATTCCTAACTGTTGCACCCCAAATTTTGACCCCTTAGATTCTCATTATCATTTTAGGAGCATGCTCATGAACTGTCTAACCTTAATCCAGTGCAAGTCTGTCTTTTTCAAATTGCAGATAAATCAGGATTTCGTGCAGTCAAAATCAAAACTTCAGGGTTTGTGATTAGTCAATGTTTTGGGCTCATTCAAATAAAAAACAAGGTCAAGTATATTACATAATGTCAAATGAGAATCCAATTTGAAGAAATCATTTCAGAATCAAGAACAGTGCAGTCCGGAGGCCCCGATTAGGGTTTTTAACTAGTAAAAGTCAACTGTGGTTTGACTTTGATGTTGGAAGGTGTTGTAATGGTGGGATTAAGGTCCATGAAGTTAATGTAGCTTATTAAAGTCCATCCAAGAAGTTTCAAAGTCTCAGGAGGTCCAGAATGTCAACAGGCGACTCAGTAATCACCGATCGGTCGTACGGTTGACCGAAAAGTCAACTCTCCAAATTTTATGAATTGGACTTCAAGTTGTGAAACAAATTTAATCCTTATGTCATATTGGACTTGCATATCAATTTTCATGACCATTGGATCAAGGATGAAGGAGTAATCGAGAAATCGGGAAATTAGGGTTTTGAAAAGGGCTAAACCATAACTCCTTAACCACACATCCAATTGAGTTGGTTCAAAGCTCATTTAGAAGCTCTTGACAATTCCTACAAAAGTCCCTAAGTGGTCCATGATCAAAAAATGCATAGATTTTGAGTTATGGTCAAATTCATTTCAAGAAGGGAAAAAGACTTGGGAAATTTCATGTTTTAAGCTCATTTTTAGCAACTTTGGAGGGCTTTTTTGGCCAAGTTACTTTGAGAAATTGAAACTCATGAAAACATGAATGTTTTAGAGCTATGTGAGGTCTTTCTAAATTGTACTAGAACATCTCAAGAGGAGTTATGAGCAGAAAGTTACATAGGTGCAAAGTTGAGGGTTTCACACTTTAGTCCCACATTGGTCAATTTTCAAGAATGACTTATTTCACTAATTTTGCAAAATTTTCTTGATCCAATTTGTTGTATGTGATATATCAGATATGTGTAGCATGAAACAAGAGAAAATTGTGGAGGAATAGCCCAAAATCAAAGCTTGGACTTCATTGTCATACAAGTGGGCAAGTTGCACTTCCAAGCATGAGGTGTAAAGTGAAAGGCTGTACCAGCCCCTTCCCTATGATCTATAGGCTAAAAAACACATTAGAAATCATTAAGGGACTTTGAAAAAAATGGTCTTGTAGCAGAACAAGTGGAAAACCCTCCAAGGGAGGTTTGTTTCAAAAAAATCTTAAAGCTTGCTTCATGGTGAAGAAAGGTCTCTAGCAAGCACCTCAATCCATTTCTCTATAAAAAGAAGGCTCATTCACCTCATTCCACACACAATTCATCTGATAAAAACCTATAGAGAAGCTCTGTCCTTACAATTCCTTCACCTTGCTTCAAATTCTCAAAATCACCAAAGTTCACAAAAACTTCAAAAATGGTCATGAAGTGAAATCTGCCCAAATTCATTCCTATCCTTTCCAACACCTCAACCACCCTCCACATGACTTCTAAATAACATATAGAATGTGTGTAATCCATTAAACCACCAAGAAACCTCAAAAATCAAAAAGTCAAACTTCTACCTACCATACTTTGACCAAAGCCACACAAATCACCATATCTCATTCTACTCATTTCCTTGGCATCCTAAGAGCTCTAACACCTTGAATATATTGTGCCTCAACTGTTCAAATTGCTAGGAGTCATCAACAACTCACATTTCTTCCATTTGCACCAAAGTTGCATTTTACTCAAAATCACAAATTCAAGACAATAAGGGAATTTCAGCACCTCTGGTTTTCTAGGAGTAATTTGGCTTGCTTAAGATCATCACCACAGGTATGTGATGTCTATACCATTCTCATTCATTACCATGTCATAATGCATCACTTTGGTATTTTGCTTAGATGCTTATTATCATGTTGTAGCATGTGCATACCTCAAAACCAAAACTGTGGAGAATGGAAGTTTGTGGATTCTAATCTATGCTATCATGCTGTATTGTGAAACATGTGTTGTTTGTTCTATTTTAGAAATGCCCTGTTACTGTCAAAACCATTTTTGAATTTGGTATGCCTCTGTGTAACAAGTTGCAGCACAATTGTCATAGCCCACAAACACTGTGCTAGAATAGCTTAGGGACTCAAAATCATTTGATGACATACTTGTGGTTTATATGTTATATGCTCAACCTATTGTGATGTTTGATACCATCCTATTTCATGTTCTGCTACTGTTATCCTTATTTTCTCAACCTTAAAGAACTGTTTGGAATGTGAGTTAGATTGGGTATTGATTTTGAGAATGATCATGATGAGGTGTTATTTCTAACTGGAGTAGTACCATTACACTACTATGTTTGGTTTTGCAACCTTGATGAGTATGTGTCTATTTTGGTTTTAGAGTTGTAGGCTAGATAGTGTAAATGTTAAGATGATCTTTGGATGGTAAGTGATTATTGTATGAAAATCCTAGTGGCACTCCTACAAGAGGCAAGTACATAAGGGGGCCTATGAAGAGGAGCTGCCAATCTCAAGCTGTATGGAGGATGTTGGTGTTGTTGAAGTTTTAGGTTTTTTTTGTAAGTGATAGCAGCTGACTGCATATGTGGAAGTTTTAAACTTGGTTGTGCTGAAGATTTAGATAACCATCAAAACCTGATCATGACCAATTAGTATAGACTGAGTAACCTTCAAATTCATCAAACCCTGATGACAAGCCCTTGAATCGATCCACAGTATGCTATAGCATATGTAGGAAATGTAGCCTTGTTGTTTGTAATTTTTCTAACAGTTTGAGTTTGCTGTCAAACTCAAATTGGTTATGTGATTTGCCCTTGCTTTTGTGGCTTTAGAACATTTGATTTGGTTGAGGTTGATTGTCTTGTCTTGTGCTTTTGAGTCCTTGCTTGGTGTAGTTGGTGGATGGCAAGTCTGATAGGTTACAAAGTGTGTGGTTCATACCAATATGCTGTTGGATTAAACCCTAGACTAGTATGAAGAGGATGGTGTGATTGAAAGTGCCTCAGGTTTTGGTAAGGGGATTACACAGGTGGCAGCAGACCTGAGGAAGGGCTCAAAAGGTGGAAGGCTGTTATGAGAACCATTGGATAGATCTAGCTTGCTCAGTTTGAGTTTTTATTTGGAACATTGATGTGTAAGCTGACTCAAAGATTTGCAGTTGCTTTGAATCACATCAGTTTTGGAAAAATGGTCATTTGGAGAATATGCTTTGGAGGATGAATGTTTTGAATGAGAAATTGGCTCTGACTGTTGATATCATGTTTGAGAGGAAATTGCTTGAAGCCATTAGCATCATTGGATTTTGCAGACTAGTATGTAAAGGGGTGATATGATGGAAGTTACCTCAGGTTTTGATTTGGCAAGGTTGGTACATGGGTTGCAGCAGGCCTGAGGATGTAACAAAAGATGTGATAGGGGCTGTACCAGTTAGACTAGGATAATAAGCCCCATCTTGTTTGCCCTACTGGTTGGAGTTTTACTTAGAAGGCTGATGGTTGATCTAGATGATTCCCCCTACCTGAAAGTGTACCTTCCAAGCCTACTGTCATGAAATTGAACCTTGGTATTGAAATTCAATTGGATTGATTGATTGGTATTTTTCTGCTATCAAAAGGAAAGTATTGCTACTGTCAAAATGCTGCTGACAGTTTTGTTGTTACCAAACCTATTGATGCTAGAATGCTTTGTGGAGAATGAGTGTGAGGATTGCCTAGGCATTCTGATAAAGTTTTCACTTGTCTATTTATGTGCATTCTGACTTAATAAGTTTGAGAAGCATTTCATAAGACCATGGCTGGTTGTGGAATATCATGAAAGGGGCTGACTTGTTTTTTAGGTTAGATACATTAGATAAGTTTGTTTTGATTTATTTCAACTGTTTGCACATTGTTGTTGATGATGCTGTTATGTGTGAAATTCTTACATTTTTTGATGCATATGGTAAAACTGAACCAAACAACAGCAATACATACTGCATCAACTCCCATTTTGTATCTTGTAGCATCTGAACCTTAAAAGAGCACCAACAACATCATGCTATGAATATAGTAAACACCATTTGGATGTTAGTTTTGCTTTTATATTACTGTCAAAATCCAAGACAGTTGAAACACCTTTTTTGCAAAAACATTGAAGATCAGTTGTTTCACCCTTTGAACATGTTTGAGAATACATTTGAAAGTTGTGTATGTCTTCACTTTACCAAGTTTGAGCACAAAACTCATTTTCACTCTTGACATGTGCACTTAATCACACAATCCATTCACATGCCACTCTTTGCACAAACTTGATTTTCACTAAAACCACACCATGTACACATCATAATAAACATTTTTGAACTGTTAGCATCATTTTGGGACCAAGAAACCATTTGCCATGAGATTCACTTGTTTTCAAGTATGCATTTTTACTACAATTGTGTACTTAACAGGTCATTTTCAAAATCTGTTTGGGTGGAATATGTTTGAGATGTTTGAATCATTATTCATCATAATTAAAAGCTGTGAGGATGATTGGTTTGAGTGAAAAGTATTTGAAATAAACTACACACTTCAAAATGTCCTTTTCTTCATTATTTGCATTTCACATGCCATAAACATATCCTGTTGAAATTCAGAAAATTTGAGGTGTTGGTATTGTTTTATTTTATGTTTGAGTGTTGTATGTATGATTGGTTTGGTTTGAAAACATTTGAGCTTGTTTAAAAATCACAAAATGCATCACATAACACTAATACACACCAGCTATCGAATTTTATTGCACATTGAGAATTTGAGAAAACTGAGATTACCACCTTCTTCCTTATTCAATTCTACCCAATTTCCATGTAAATTTTGTGTCGATCCGATTAACGGTTAGGAAGTTACGTACCAAAACGTATTTACTTTGTTCATGTAATTTTGCCCAGCTTTTGAACCATGTTACCCTTATTAATTAATAGGGGTGGCTTCATCATTGGATGTATAGCCACCCCAGTGGTATGACCATGCGCCTTTCACCCCTTGTTCCTGAGTTCGACCCCTGAGGAGGGCAACTCTTTTATCCATTTTTGTGATTTTTCATATAAACTTCGAAAATTCGTATCTCACTCGTTTCTCATCGTTTTTCGTCCGTTCTTTTTCCGTTGTGATCGTATTAATGTGTACTTTCATGCCATGTTTTTATTTTTCATGTTTGCATATTTTATCACTAAGTTTGTTTATGTATAAGTGTGCGCGTTTTCGCGATCGTTTATGTAATTGCAGATGAATGTTTATGTGGTTCCTTTCAATATTTTTCTTGAAACTTGTTTGAATCCATGCCTATACATGTTAGTTAACATGATAGGATTTATTTCTTGGTTGTTACCATTTTTATCTGTTGATTTTCATTAAATGCGAACTGTTGTCACAGTGTCGATTATTTCATCTGTTAACTGTTACCTTCATGTTTCATTTTTACCATCTCTCATTGTTTACTTGGTTGTCGCCATGAATATGCTTTATCTTGATTTTTATCTTGTTTAGCATTTATTTTCTTTTCTCCCCAAGTGATGAGGTTCGTTAGCTTTCATCTGTTTATTTCCCCAGTCTCCCTCCAAAGGAAGGTCTATCCACTTGACCCTCAATGTCATGGATAATTTATTCACCCTCTCTTGACTTTGTTAAGTCACCTTACCCCTATCTTAGAAGCCTTTAGACTTTGCTTTGAGTCTAAGAAACCCACCTGTACTAGGAGCGTTCTTCAACTAGAACCCTAGGAAAGAGTTTGTCAACTCTGTGTAAGAATCATCGTCATGATTTCTTACTTCCCTCTTTTACTACAACTTAGATTAGGGAGTTTTGTCAAACTCCACACAAACATTGTCATGTTTGTTCCCCCTTTGAATCTTGATCGTCATCAAGTGTTCCTTTCCCTTGTGAGGTGAACTACGATTGCTCTGATTCTATCCTAGTCAGGATACGTAGGCAGAAGATGCGATGTCTTTACGAGCAAATTTAGAAAACCAATTAGGTCTTTATTTATCTTTACACTCAACTCCCAATCCTAAAACCATAGTACATATTTCACAAACCTAGCAAGCAATCAAACAAAAGGTTCCTATAGAGTACTACAGATATTTAGGGTGCTAATACCTTCCCTATATATAACTAACCCCCGATCCCCGAATCTCTTAAGCGTTGTTTACATCGCGAAAAAGGTTTTTCTTTCTTGAGACCTTTCCTTTGGATAAATTAAAGTCCGGTTGTAAAAAGAAATAAGATTAAAGTTAATTAATAGCTTGATATCCAATTTTCACCGCAACAGAAATGGCGACTATGTTGGGGATTATGTTCTTTATTTTAAGGGTTTAGCCTATCTTGTTTGAATACTTGCTTATTTGTGAATACTTGTAAATATGTGCATATATGCTCTGTTGGTTCTTGGGGACTTTGAATGGTGAGACAACACTATACCCGTGTTTAAGCGTACTTATGATAGGACGGTGGTATATTCAAGGAGACTTATAGGGAGTTGATTCCCGACCAAGTTGACTTGAGAAAACCACCACTCAGTAGAGGCCCTTTTGAGAGTTATTATTGTTGATGGAGTATTCGTGAAAACAATGCTACTTTCTACATAGGAGCCCGTGATACTGAGGACCTTTAGATTAACTTTTCCCCCACTATGCCTTTATTATGATGTAGTGTGATGACTATAAGGAAGTAATTCCAAAGTAGTTGATACGCGATACTACACTTGGACGAGACTCTCTTGAGAATATTATCGACCACCAAGTATTTGGGAAATTGATAATATCTGAAAGATGGGTCGAAGACTCCGGGAACTCTTTTAGAACCTTATTCTGCAGTTGTGGGAACCTTAGTACATACCTTTGGGGAGGGTAGACCTTGACTCCTTGCTCATATTCTCCAAACCAAAACCTTTATCTGTTTTTATCCCTGTGTATATGTGAATCTGTGCTTACCTGTGTTTGTGCATTCATGCATTCATGAACATCATATCATAAAGGTTTCATGGAACTCAGATCTCTTGTTTGTAAACAATAGGATCATCATGGATAATGGAAAAAAGAAAACCATGAAGTACACTTACAAAAGTCCTAACTTGGCTGACATAGAAAGGTTGAGCACTTTGATAACAAATATAGAAGGATTCAAGAACAGGTACGAGAACTTATTATCATTGTTAAGGGTAAAAAGAAAGATGGATCTGGGACTTCTCTCCACACTCCTCCAGTTTTACGATCCACTCTATCATTGTTTCACTTTCCCTGATTATCAGCTGGTACCTACACTTGAGGAATATTCTTGCTTGATTGGTTTACCTATTCTTGAAGACTCTCCTTTTCCAATCATGGAGAAGGACCCTAAGGAAGAAGAAATTGCTAAAGCAACGCGTTTGGGATTGGTAGATATTCAGAAAAATATGGTTACTAAAGGGGGAGTCTTTGGTTTGACTGCAGAGTTCTTGGTCGGAAAGGCACAATATTATGCTGATCACTTGAGTATGGATACATTTGAAGCTATTCTTGCCTTGCTCATTTATGGAATCTTCTTGTTTCCAAGCTTTGATAACTTTGTGGATCTCAATGCCATCAAGATATTCTTGAAGAAAAACCCTGTGCCTACTTTACTAGCTGACGCATATCATTCGGTTCACTTGAGAAATCTACATAAAGGAGGAATGATTGTCTGTTGTGTCACGTTGTTGTATAAGTGGTTTATTTCTCACTTACCTAAGGCTCATGCTTTTTGGAAAGAAGGTTGGTGGTCTCAGAAGGTTATGGCTCTTACTCACTCTGACATTGATTGGTACAGCCGTAGTTACGATGGGATAAAAATCATTGACAGTTGTGGAAGCTTTGGTAATGTACCTCTTCTTGGTACAAGTGGAGGAATTAGTTATAACCCTATTCTCGCTCGCCGTCAGCTTGGATATCCTCTGAAGGACAAACCAAACAGCGCTCATGTGGAGAATATTTTCTTTAAAGGAGAATCAGAATTGAAGGGGGAAATTCTAAAAGCTTGGGGACATGTACACAAGAAAGGAAAGGAAGACTTGGGGAAACCTAATTGCATCTCTCTCGAGCCTTATCTCCAATGGGTCCGAAAGAGAGCTATTCAGCTGAAGATGCCTTATTCTCAGCAGAAACCCATGGCTTTAGAGGAAGAGCACACAATGATCTTCATGTCTGAAGAGGAGAAGTTAAAAGTTGCTTTGAGGAAATCACAATAAACTGAAGTAGCCTGGAAATATAAGTACCAAGTAGCCGTGGAAGAAAATGAAGAACTCCGTAGACAACTACATGTGAAAGATGAAGAAATGGTTGCTTATAAAAAGAGGAAGACACAGGAAGGCTTACCTTCTTCCAGCTCTTAGCCAACTCCATGGAAACTGGTCGTGGACAAGCTCATTCTCGAGAAGACTCGGATGGAAGAAGAAATCAAGAAACTCAAAGCAAAAGAAGACTTCTATTTAGAATATTGTCAGCCTTATATTTAGGACTTTTGTAAAATGTACTAGATGTTTTGTAATGCAATCTTGAAAATCAATGAAATGAAATGATGTTTTGATTTGAGTTCCATGAAACCTTCGCACTTGCATCTTCATTAAATTAATCATTCAAGGAACTAAAAATTGTTTTGCAGATATTATAGGATGGATTCTGGAAAGAAAGAAGAGGTTGTGTTCTGAAGACCAAGATTGGAGAACTTGAAGAAATTGGTAAGTTTAGTAGAAGACCCCGAGGCATTCAGAGAAAGACATGGAAACATGTTGTCATTGCTGGAAGTTCAAGTGTATGAAGAGATGTTATCCGCACTCGTGCAATTCTATGATTCAACCTATCATTGTTTCACGTTTCCAGATTATCAGTTGCTACCAACTTTGGAGGAGTATTCCGCCCTGATGGGAGTAGGTGTTACTCCTAGCCCATTTTCTGGAAGGGAGGGGACTCCTAATGAAAGAGCAATCGCAGAGGCCGCGTATTTGGAGTTGGACGAAGTGCGATCTCATATGGGTGCTAAGGGAGGGTTGTATGGATTTTCAGCTATGTTCCTATATGAAAAAGCTCAGAGCTATGCCTTGTCAAAAAATACTGAAGCATTTGAGGCCATCCTAGTTTTACTTATTTACGGACTGTTCCTGTTCCCAACTGCTAGTGATTTTGTGGACGCAAATGCGATCAATCTTTTCTTGATCAAAAATCATGTACCTACCTTGCTGGCTGACACTTACTTTACCCTCCACCGAAGGAACCGTTATGGGGTTGGACGAATTAAATGTTGCACCGTTCTCCTGCACAAGTGGTTTATTTCGCGCTTGTCGGAAATTCCAGCCATCTAGGATAAGCAAAATGGACTCTCATGGACAGAAAAGCTGATATTGCTCAAACACTCAGATATTAAGTGGTATGATCCTATGTATGGAGGAATTGCCATGATCCAAAGCTGTGGAGATTTCCCGAATGTACCGCTCATCAGCGTCAATGGTTGCATCAGCTATAATCCTATTCTGGCTCGTCGACAGTTGGGGCACCCCATGGAAGATGAACCAGATCCAGACTTTTTGAGAAGATTTTACTTGGAGGAAGGGAAGAATCCCGCTTATAGGGCTCGAATTGCGTATGCTTGGCGTTATGTCCACACAAGGGGAGTAACTGCCCTAGGCCCCCACAACACTACTGTTTCAGAATCTTACCTATCATGGGTAAGAGAAGCGGCAATGAAGATGTTTTATACTCGCTTTGAGCCTGACTCGCCCAAGCCTACTCTCGTAGAAGAGTTGAAAGCTGCTTTGGCAAAAGCTGAGAAAGAAGGGAAAACGTGGAGAGATAAGTATTTCAAGGCTATGCAAGAAAAAGAAGAACTTCAAGAAGTGGTGTATCAAAGTGGAAGGAAGAATCAACTGGGAGGTGAAGGGTCATCCAGTCGAAGGATCTAGAATCTGTTGTTGTTGTTTTTCGTATTTTGTAGAAGCTTGTATTTCCATTTCCCGTTTGATGTTGTAAACTCTCCAGATGTTATCAATGAAGATTTGTCTGTTTTTCCTATTATTGTTATAATATTTGCAAATAAAGCTTTTATTCCCTTGAATGTTTAAAATCTGCATTTTGCATGTCTGCATTTCATAAGCATTGCATATGCATGTTCCTGAGTCGTGTCTCATCCCTCTGTCTTGTCCACAGAATCACACTGAGACCTCGCCATCGATACAACACCCGAGCCCAAGCTCGCTTAAGGATGGAAGAACAGAACTTAGATGTGGACAGAATCGACAATGAACTCGGAGAGCTCCGAGGAGGCATGGGACAGATCAGGGAAGCCTTACAAGTCATTCGTGCAATGTTGGACACTCGAGCCACCGTTGTCTCTGAAATCACTGCAGATCCAATCCCGACGGCTGTTACTATTGCAAATATGCCAACCTATGGGTTACCTCCAGGCTTTGTACCTCCACCAAGAGTCACTCAGCAGACAGTTTCCCTAGGGGGAGAAGTTCCTCAGGCAATTCCTACATATACTCCAGCTGCTGTACAGATTCAGGCACACCCTGTCTTTCACGATCCTCCACCAGTATATGAAGGTCTTGAGGGGTATGAAGAGGAGAATGAGTCACATGAGAAATTAAAAGAAAGTGTTGAAACTATAGGAAGAAAGGTCCGAGCGATGGAAGGGAACGATATCTTTGGTACTGACGCCAGAGATATGTGTCTAGTATCCGGATTGGTGATTCCACCCAAGTTTAAAGTTCCAAATTTCGATCAATATTCTGGTGCAACCTGTCCTCGCACACATCTAATCATGTATTATCGAAGAATGGCTGCATACGTTGAAGACGACAAGTTAATGATCCACTGTTTCCAAGATAGTTTAAAAGGGGCTCCGGCCAAGTGGTATTTAAGTTTGGACCAATCGAGGATTCACAATTTCCAAGACCTGGCTAACGCTTTTATGAAGCACTATAAGTATAACATGGATATGGCCCCGGATAGAAGACAATTGTTAAGCATGTCCCCAAAAAGTACAGAATCATTTAAAGAGTACGCTCAGCGGTGGAGAGAAACAGCGTCCCAGGTAGAACCACCTCTAAGTGAGAAAGAACTGACAGACTGGTTTGTTGACACAGTGAGACCAGAATTCTACGAGAAAATGATCAGCAGCGTGTCTGCAAGTTTTTCAGACATTGTGGCCGTGGGAGTGAGGGTAGAATTGGGAATGAAAAGTGGAAAGGTAGCCAGCAGTTCCAGCAGTTCTAACAACAGCAGTATCAAGAAAGTCAGCAGTGGGTTTCACAAAAAGAAAGAAGGTGAAACAAATGCCGTAATGGGAAGAAGAAATCGTACAGTGAGACCTCCATATCAGCAATACCAGCCGCCTCAACAAAGTTTCATCCAGCCAATCTAACCTAACTATGTTCAACAGTTTCATCAACAAAGACCCGTGTACCCGGTACAGTATGCCCCGCAGCAATATGTGGCAGCTGTGACCCCAGCATTCAACCATTCTGTTTCAAACTATCAGTCAGGGCGACCAACGCCCATGTATCAGCAAAACCAGCAAGGGCATCAACGAGCGCCCAATGCTCCGCCCTTTCAACAGAATCAGCCGCAGAGGATGCCACAGCCCAGACAACAATACCAGAATCGGAGGCCGACCACAAAACCTCCACTCCCACAAATACCAATGACGTATACTGAGTTATATCCATCTTTGGTCCATCAGGGTTTGATCACGACAAGACCGCTTAATCCGGATACCACATCTCCACATTATAACCCAAATGCCCATTGTACTTTCCATGAAGGTGTCGCCGGCCACGACCTAGAAGGGTGCCTTGCCTTGAAACATCTGGTGAGAGAATTGATGGAGAAGAAAATCCTGTCCTTTGATGATGTACCACCTAACGTCAAAAGTAACCCACTGCCAAACCATGGAGGGGTCAATGCCATTGAAAAGTCAGATGAAGAGATAATTAATGATGTGTCAAAAATCAGAACACCATTGAAGACATTGCATGATAAGTTGACAGAAGCAGGGTTGTTGGGAAGTGTTCATAATAATTGTGAAAAATGTACTGTTAGTTCTAGTGGATGTGATGTGATGCAGGAAGATATACAAAGATTGATAAATGAGGGGATGTTACAAGTATGTGGTAAGGTAAGGAAAGAAGAGGTTTCTATAATAGAGCCAGTTTTCGACCTGTCCAGGAAAAGAGAGAAAGTTCCAGTGTTTAATAGGGGTGCAAGGCCAGTTTTCAACAGAGCTGCTATTGGTCAATCGCGACGAATCGTAGTTCAAAAACCAAGACCGTTCCATTATGACAATACAAGAGTTGTTCCATGGAGGTACGGTGTGACCGTCGTGGACAAAGAAACGAGAAAGATTGTTCAGACAGATAATCAGAAATATGTGACCAACATTGCCGACACTAGCATGATGACCCGCAGCGGTCGGATCTATCAACCGAAAGTAGCGGTTACGGTTCCCAAAGAAGTTACTCCCGCCACAATAACCAAAGAAAGAGAAATTCCAAGCACAGAAGAAGGAAATGATGAGGAATTTTTGAGAATTATTCGAAGAAGTGATTACAAAGTGATAGATCAGCTTCATTAGACGCCATAAAAAATATCAATCTTGTCACTCTTAATAAATTCTCCAGCTCACAGGGAGGCATTACAGAAAGTATTGAGACAAGCACATGTAACCAAGGATATTTCACTCGGGCAGTTTGATTCAGTAGTGGCTAACATCACGGCGTGCAATACTTTAAGTTTCAGCGATGCTGAGTTACCGAAGGAAAAACGTGGTCACAATCGTGCACTATACATATCCATCAAATGTCAAGAGGATACTATGGCCCGAGTACTGGTCGACACAGGATCCTCATTAAATGTACTACCCGCAAGATCACTGTCCAGATTAGCCTATACTGGGGCAGAGATGAAACCAACTTCATTAATTGTAAAAGCTTTTGACGGCTCAAGAAGAACGGTCATCAGAGAAGTAGAATTGCCGATTTTGGTGGGACCCCATGAATTTAACATTGTGTTTCAGGTGATGCACATAAATCCAGCTTACAGCTGCCTACTGGGACATCCCTGGATCCATGGAGCAGGGGCAGTAACTTCTACCCTGCACCAAAGAATGAAGTTTGTGGTAAATGATAAGCTAGTAATTGTTCATGGTGAGGAGGAATTAATGGTCAGTAATCTTTCGTCGTTCCGGTACATTGAAGCAGAAGAGGACGTGCTAGAGACATCATTCCAAGCACTAGAAATAGCAAACGCAGTGATAATAGAGGAGACGATGGCAAAGAGTGGTCCAACTTTCACGTCTGCTCAAAGCGCCAAAGCTACGCTGGAAGAAGGTACTCCCGCAGGATGGGGAGAAGTCATTGAGGTAAAGCCGAAGATGAACCGCCAAGGGTTGGGTTACAAACCAACTCAAGATGAAGGACCAACGCGTGACAACAGCCGGTCAAAGGCTATTCAAGAAATATTCATCAGTGGCGGTTTTCAAATCAACGCCGTGGGAGAAGATCTTGAAAGTGAAGACATAGGACAGCTAGTGTATCATGACGAAGCTACTCTGAACAACTGGGAGGCTATCGAAGTTCCTGTAGTTTTTCCCGAGTTAAAGTAACTTGTTGTTTTCTTTCTTTGTTGTTGTTTTAAAATCTCCATAGCCATGCCCAAGGCTATAGGAATGTTTTGTAAGGGCCCCATGCTTTCAAAGATATCAATGAGAAAATGAACTATTTTGTTAATTTCTTCGTGTTATTTCCTTTACTGCTTTTGCTTTCATTTTAAAACGAAAAATGGCAATCTTAAAAAACCAAAACATTCTTTCTCTGTTATGTGCTGCATTTATCTTTGTGTGTTTTAATAAAATTAAGCCATTCCCACCTGCAGCAATGTTGAAAACCCCATTGAATCCTGTGACCATGCATTTCCTCCTGACCTTGATTCACCAATTTACCAAGCTGAAGACGAGGATGAAGACTGTGAAATTCCTGATGAACTGGTAAGATTGGCCCAAAAAGAGGATGCAGAGCTTCAACCCCATAAGGAACATGTAGAAGTTATCAACCTTGGTACCGAAGAAGATAGGAAAGAGGTCAAAATTGGGGCAAGTCTTGGGGCAGAGGTAAAACAACAGTTAGAAGAACTTCTAAGAGAATATGTGGATGTGTTTGCGTGGTCGTATCAAGATATGCCGGGACTAGACACAGATATAGTAGTTCACAAGCTACCGCTCCGACCTGAATGCCCGCCGGTTAAACAGAAACTCAGAAGAACCAGACCCGACATGGCTCTCAAAATCAGAGATGAGGTAAAAAAAGCAGATTGATGCAGGATTTCTCGCAGTCTCCAAATATCCAGAATGGGTAGCCAATATTGTTCCTGTACCAAAGAAGGATGGAAAAGTTAGGATGTGTGTAGATTATCGAGATTTAAACAAAGCCAGTCCAAAAGACGACTTCCCTTTACCACATATTGATACTTTGGTAGATAATACAGCTCGGTTTGCAGTGTTTTCCTTTATGGACGGTTTCTCTGGTTACAATCAAATCAAAATGGATCCTGGTGACATGGAAAAAACAACCTTCATCACTCCGCGGGGGATGTATTGTTATAAAGTAATGTCGTTCGGTCTAAAGAATGCAGGCGCAACTTATCAAAGAGCTATGGTGGCTTTGTTCCACGACATGATGCACAAAGAAATAGAAGTATATGTCGACGATATGATCGCCAAGTCTCAAAACGAAAAAGACCATCTAGAACATTTGTTGAAGTTATTCAAAAGACTCCGGAAATATCAGTTGAGATTGAATCCCGCAAAGTGCACTTTCGGAGTCAGATCAGGAAAATTACTCGGTTTTATTGTCAGCCACAAGGGGATTGAAGTGGATCCAGACAAAGTCCGTTCCATTCAAGACATGCCAGCTCCGCAGACCGAAAATCAGGTTAGAAGTTTTCTTGGTAGGTTAAATTACATATCCAGGTTCATTTCCAATATGACCCCTACCTGTGAACCGATCTTCAAGTTGTTACGAAAGGATCAAACAGTTGTATGGAATTCTGATTGTCAAACAGCGTTCGATAAAATCAAAGGTTATCTCCAAGAACCTCCAATTTTAATACCACCTGTTCTGGGAAAGCCTCTCTTTATGTATTTGACAGTACTTGAAAATTCAATGGGTTGGGTTCTGGGCCAGCAAGACGAATCCGGACGGAAGGAGCATGCCATTTATTATATGAGCAAGAAATTTATTGATTGTGAAAGCAGATACTCACTCCTAGAAAATACTTGTTGTGCTTTAGCATGGGCCACTTAACGTTTGAGGCAGTATATGATTTGTCACACCACTTTGTTGATCTCGAAAATGGATCCAATAAAGTACATCTTTGAGAAACCTGCACAAACCGGAAGACTCGCCCGGTGGCATATGCTACTATCAGAATATGATATTCAATATGTGGCTCAGAAATCTATCAAGGGCAGTGTGTTATCAGAATATCTCGCAGATCAACCTGTCGAAGATTATGAACCTCTGAAGTTTGATTTTCCGGATGAAGATATCATGTTAGTGAAAGATTGTGAAGAAACAAGTTTCGATGAAGGTCAACAGACAGATATTTGGTGGAAGATGATGTTTGACGGTTCCTCCAATTACAGTGGGCATGGTGTAGGTGCAGTTCTGATGAATCCCGAAGGTGGTTACACTCCGTTTACAGCCAGACTAGACTTTGATTGCACAAACAACATTGCTGAATACGAAGCGTGTATCCTTGGTCTCGAAGTAGCCATTGATCTCCAAATCAAAAATCTCGAAGTCAGTGGAGACTCAGCTTTGGTTATCTACCAAGTCACGGGTGAATGGGAGACAAGACATGAAAACTTAATCCCTTACAGAGCTTATATCGTTGAAACGATCAAGTATTTTGACGAAATCACCTTTAAACATGTTCCAAGAGCAGAGAATCACATCGCCGACGCCTTAGCCATGCTGGCCTCGATGTGGAAAACTAGAGATGTCAATGATGGCACACTTATCAAAATTGAACGCAAGACAGAGCCTGCTTACTGTCAAATGATTGAAGAAGAAACCAATGGCAAACCCTGGTATCATGATATAAAGAATTATCTGTTGAAACAAGAATATCCCGCAGATGCTACAGCACTTGACAAGAAAACACTAAGACGATTAGCATCCAAATTCTTCCTTAGAAATGGTGTACTTTACAAAAGAAATCATGATATGGTCTTACTCAGATGTGTTGACAAAAGAGAAGCGGACTTGTTAATGAAAGATGTTCATGAAGGAATGTTTGGTACTCACGCCAACGGATACGCCATGTCCAAAAAGATCTTGAGAGCTGGTTATTATTGGTTAACTTTAGAAACCGACTGCATTCAGTACGCCAGAAAATGTCACAAATGTCAGATCTACGCGGACAAAATGCATGTGCCTCCAACACTGTTGAATGTACTGTCGTCACCATGGCCTTTCTCGATGTGGGGGATTAACATGATTGGGGAAATTGAGCCAAAAGCTTCAAATGGACATCGTTTCATTCTGGTTGCCATCGACTATTTCACAAAATGGGTTGAAGATGTATCTTACACCAATGTCACACGTCAAGTGGTGGCTCGTTTCATTAAAAAGGAGATCATCTGTCGTTACGGGATCCCAGGCAGAATTATAACAGACAACGGTACCAATCTGAACAACAAAGTCATGAAAGAATTATGTGATGATTTCAAAATCGAACACCACAACTCTTCCCCTTACCGTCCAAAGATGAATGGAGCTGGTGGAAGCTGCAAATAAAAACATCAAGAAGATCTTGCAGAAAATGGTTAAAACTTACAAAGATTGGCATGAAATGCTACCATTTGCCCTGCACGGATACAGAACCTTCGTCCGCACTTCCACAGGGGCAACTCCTTTTTCTCTGGTATATGGAATGGACACAGTTCTTCCCATCGAGGTCGAGATACCATCCCTCAGAGTCATCATGGAAACCAAGTTAGAAGAGGCAGAATGGATTAAAGAAAGATTTGATCAGCTGAATCTAATCGATGAAAAGCGCATGTCTGTGATGTGTCACGGCCAGTTGTATCAAAAAAGAATCAAGAGAGCGTTTGATAAAAAGGTCTGTATCAGAGAGTTCCGCGAAGGAGAACTTGTGCTCAAGAAGATCTTACCAGTTCACAAAGACGCAAGAGGGAAGTGGATGCCTAATTACGATGGCCCCTTTATTGTGAAAACAGTATTCTCCGGAGGTTCACTGATCCTTACTACCATGGACGGAGAACAACTCACACACCCGATAAACTCTGACGCAGTTCAGAAATATTACGCCTAAAAAGTACCCGATAAACCGGAAAATCCAAAAGAACGGTTTATGCAAAAGTTAGGGTAAAAAAAAAAAAGAAAAGAAAAGAAAAAAAGAGAAAAGAAATCAAAAGCTCGCTAAGTTGAAAACCCGAAAGGGCGGCTTAGGCAAAAATGAGCGTCCCGATGGATTGAAAACCCGAAAGGGCGATCCAGGAAAAAATTAGGGACAAAGGCGTTTCGCTGCATCAGACGAAGTCATCAACACTGCAGACTCAACAAAGATTCATCTCAACAGCTCTCGTCAGAAGCAAGGATCTTGGAGAATTCTAGTCTATAAGGATAGTTAGGTCACAGGATTCAATGTAACCTTATCCACTTTTGCCATTTTACTTGTAAAATTTCCATGGAATATTGTCATTGGCAAGATTTCATCCTTTAAATAAAATCAGCCTTTTGAGCCTTTCTTTCTTGTGCAAATTATCAGTTCCTTATTTTCTTTGTTATGCAAAATACCATTCGTTAGTCAACGATTCTTTTTGAAAGCATTAAAGTCCAAATTTTTGAAAATAACTTGGAAAGATTTAACAAAATGTTTTAACTTGTGGAAAGAATCGAGGAAAATCATACTTCCCCGAAACTTCAGGGTAGCAGAAGTCTTGATACACAGTCAGAATTTACATTCCCCAATGAAATGCTAGCAAGTTGAGCGACGAAGAGTCCTTTGGCCATGTATGGTTATCAAGATTGAAGATTATCCCTCAGGATTTCTTGTGATGATATGAAGGTTCTTTCCCCAGCGAAGTATTTCTGGACATCTGTTTGAATTCACCTCAGCAAAATCTACCTACAGGCTCTATTCCCCAGTAGGTCTTCGGGTTTATTTCCCAAGTCTACGTACACCCCTCATCATGGGATCAGTGTGATTCGTTTGTTCCCCAAGTCGGTGACATCTATCAATCCCCGTGAAGTATAAGTTATTACTTGCTTCATTTCCAAGTATAAGTCCAGTCGTAACTGGTATTTTGTTCAAACCAATTGTCGTTGGCATTCATTTGGTCGTCACCATCTATTTCCTTTTAAGCCCAGTCATCACTGGCATTGTCTAAATCCAATTGTCATTGGTATCTCGTTAGTCGTCACTAACAAATCCACGTATAAGTCCAGTCGTCACTGGCACTGTTTAAAAGTCCAAATTGTCATTGGTGCCTCTTGGTTTGGTCGTTACCAACCTTTCCCTGGGGAATCCAGTCGTCACTGGTATTGTTCCAATTGTTATTGGTATCTTGTTAGTTGTTACTAACTCTCCCCATGAAGTCCAGTCGTCACTGGCACTGCCTAAATCCAATCGTCATTGGTATCTTGTTGGTTGTCACCAATTTTTCCCTTTGAAACCCAGCCGTAACTGGTATCATCATCTAGAGTCCAATCGTTATTGGAATCTGTTTCGTTTTGGTCGTTACCAACACCCTAGCTAAGATCTAGTAATCACTAGCATCCTCGTAACCAATTGTCATTGGTATTCCCCAACATGGTCGTCGCCATCTTCATTAAAAATCCAGTCGTAACTGGCATTGTTTCATAACCAATTGTCATTAATACCCTGATTTGGTCGTCACCAATCACCATTAAAAGACCAGTCGTCACTGGCATTACTTGGAATTCTGGTCGTTACCAATTTCCCCAGGACGTTTCTTGATTACCAGCACTGTGTGAGCTATTTGCAGAAGCTAAGGATGTATCCCTAGTGATCCATGTTCCCAGTCAAGTCCCGGAGATCTAGTCGTCACTAGTATCCCCAGTGTGCTTAGTCTTGTTTCTAGTCCATTCCTGAAGATCCCGTTTGAACTCTTCGCTATAGGAAGTTCCTCATCTGATCATCCCCAGTGAGGTTGTATCCCGTCTTTTGCTTCCCCGGTGAAGTCTGCTTTTCTCCTTCCCCCCAGTGGAATTAAGTCTCCATCTCCCCAGTAAGAATATCTCCTTTTTCCCAGTGAAAGTCTATTCTTCTCCCCGGTGAAGTACTTCTTTTCCAAAAAGATTGTCATCTTTATTGGATTTGCCTATTCCCCATGTGAAGTTTTCCTTCTTACATTATCAGTCATGTCTGAACTGTTAATTTAGTTTTCCCCAGTACGAGTCCCCAGTGTCGAGTCCTCGCATTTGTCATTGGTTGTTTTACTGTTTCTTTTATTATTATCTTTGCGTCTGTGTTGTTTGCATTCAAGCATCATAAAGCATCATTTAGAGTCCAGGGGATGTCATAACTTGTCCTTTAGCATATCATCGAATCTAAGGAACAAAATTTTCGGTTTTTCTATATTTAAATACCTTTCACTGCGATTCTACGAGGATTGTCATCTCTCAATTCCATCTAGTGAAGATATTTAAATAGGGGCAACTGTTGCACCCCAAATTTTGACCCCTTAGATTCTCATTATCATTTTAGGAGCATACTCATGAACTGTCTAACCTTAATCCAGTGCAAGTCTGTCTTTGTCAAATTGCAGATGAATCAGGGTTTCGTGCAGTCAAAATCAAAACTTCAGGGTTTGTGATTAGTCAATTTTTTGGGCTCATTCAAATAAGAAACAAGGTCAAGGATATTACATAATGTCAAATGAGAATCCAATTTGAAGAAATCATTTCAGAATCAAGAACAGTGCAGTCCGGAGGCCCCGATTAGGGTTTTTAACTAGTAAAAGTCAACTGTGGTTTGACTTTGATGTTGGAAGGTGTTGTAATGGTGGGATTGAGGTCCATGAAGTTCATGTAGCTTATTAAAGTTCATCCAAGAAGTTTCAAAGTCTCAGGAGGTCCAGAATGTCAACAGGCGACTCGATAATCACCGATCGGTCGTACGGTTGACCGAAAAGTCAACTCTCCAAATTTTATGAATTGGACTTCAAGTTGTGAAACAAAGTTGTTCCTTATGTCATATTGGACTTTCATATCAATTTTCATGACCATTGGATCAAGGATGAAGGAGTAATCGAGAAATCGGGAAATTAGGGTTTTGAAAAGGGCTAAACCATAACTTCTTAACCACACATCCAATTGAGTTGGTTCAAAGCTCATTTGGAAGCTCTTGACAATTACTACAAAAGTCCCTAAGTGGTCCATGATCAGAAAATGCATAGATTTTGAGTTATGGTCAAATTCATTTCAAGAAGGGAAAAAGACTTAGGAAATTTCATGTTTTAAGCTCATTTTTAGCAACTTTGGAGGGCTTTTTTGGCCAAGTTACTTTGAGAAATTGAAACTCATGAAAACATGAATGTTTTAGAGCTATTTGAGGGCTTTCTAAATTGTACTAGAACATCTCAAGAGGAGTTATGAGCAGAAAGTTACATAGGTGCAAAGTTAAGGGTTTCACACTTTAGTCCCACATTGGCCAATTTTCAAGAATGACTTATTTCACTAATTTTGCCAAATTTTCTTGATCCAATTTGTTGTATGTGATATATCAGATATGTGTAGCATGAAACCAGATAAAATTGTGGAGGAATAGCCCAAAATCAAAGCTTGGACTTCATTGCCATACAAGTGGGCAAGTTGCACTTCCAAGCATGAGGTGTAAAGTGAAAGGCTGTACCAGCCCCTTCCCTATGATCTATAGGCTGCAAAACACATCAGAAATCATTAAGGGACTTTGAAAAAAATGGTCTTGTAGCAGAACAAGTGGAAAACCCTCCAAGGGAGGTTTGTTTCAAAAAAATCTTAAAGCTTGCTTCATGGTGAAGAAAGGTCTCTAGCAAGCACCTCAATCCATTTCTCTATAAAAAGAAGGCTCATTCACCTCATTCCACACACAATTCATCTGATAAAACCTATAGAGAAGCTCTGTCATTACAATTCCTTCACCTTGCTTCAAATTCTCAAAATCACCAAAGTTCACAAAAACTTCAAAAATGGTCATGAAGTGAAATCTGCCCAAATTCATTCCTATCCTTTCCAACACCTCAACCACCCTCCACACAACTTCTAAATAACATATAGAAGGTGTGTAATCTATTAAACCACCAAGAAACCTCAAAAATCAAAAAGTTAAACTTCTACCTACCATACTTTGACCAAAGCCACAAAAATCACCATATCTCATTCTACTCATTTCCTTGGCATCCTAAGAGCTCTAACACCTTGAATATATTGTGCCTCAACTGTTCAAATTGCTAGGAGTCATCAACAACTCACATTTCTTCCATTTGCACCAAAGTTGCATTTTACTCAAAATCACAAATTCAAGACAATAAGGGAATTTCAGCACCTCTGGTTTTCTAGGAGTAATTTGGCTTGCTTAAGATCATCACCACAGGTATGTGATGTCTATACCATTCTCATTCATTACCATGTCATAATGCATCACTTTGGTATTTTGCTTAGATGCTTATTATCATGTTGTAGCATGTGCATACCTCAAAACCAAAACTGTGGAGAATGGAAGTTTGTGGATTCTAATCTATGCTATCATGCTGTATTGTGAAACATGTGTTGTTTGTTCTATTTTAGAAATGCCCTGTTACTGTCAAAACCATTTTTGAATTTGGTATGCCTCTGTGTAACAAGTTGCAGCACAATTGTCATAGCCCACAAACATTGTGCTAGAATAGCTTAGGGACTCAAAATCATTTGATGACATACTTGTGGTTTATATGTTATATGCTCAACATGTTGTGATGTTTGATACCATCCTATTTCATATTCTGCTACTATTATCCTTATTTTCTCAACCTTAAAGAACTGTTTGGAATGTGAGTTAGATTGGGTATTGATTTTGAGAATGATCATGATGAGGTGTTATTTCTAACTGGAGTAGTACCATTACACTACTATGTTTGGTTTTGCACCCTTGATGAGTATGTGTCTATTTTGGTTTTAGAGCTGTAGGCTAGATAGTGTAAATGTTAAGATGATCTTTGGATGGTAAGTGATTATTGTATGAAAATCCTAGTGGTACTCCTACAAGAGGCAAGTACATAAGGGGGCCTATGAAGAGGAGCTGCCAATCTCAAGTTGTATGGAGGATGTTGGTGTTGTTGAAGTTTTAGGTTTTTTTGTAAGTGATAGCAGCTGACTGCACATGTGGAAGTTTTAAACTTGGCTGTGCTGAGGATTTAGATAACCATCAAAACCTGATCATGACCAATTAGTATAGACTGAGTAACCTTCAAATTCATCAAACCCTGATGACAAGCCCTTGAATCGATCCACAGTCTGCTATAGCATATGTAGGAAATGTAGCCTTGCTGTTTGTAATTTTTCTAACAGTTTGAGTTTGCTGTCAAACTCAAATTGGTTATGTGATTTGTCCTTGCCTTTGTGGCTTTAGAACATTTGATTTGGTTGAGGTTGATTGTCTTGTCTTGTGCTTTTGAGTCCTTGCTTGGTGTAGTTGGTGGATGGCAAGTCTGATAGGTTACAAAGTGTGTGGTTCATACCAAGATGTTGTTGGATTAAACCCTAGACTAGTATGAAGAGGATGGTGTGATTGAAAGTGCCTCAGGTTTTGGTAAGGGGATTACACAGGTGGCAGCAGACCTGAGGAAGGGCTCAAAAGGTGGAAGGCTGTTATGAGAACCATTGGATAGATCTAGCTTGCTTAGTTTGAGTTTTTTTTGGAACATTGATGTGTAAGCTGACTCAAAGATCTGCAGTTGCTTTGAATCACATCAGTTTTGGAAAAATGGTCATTTGGAGAATATGCTTTCGAGGATGAATGTTTTGAATGAGAAATTGGCTCTGACTGTTGATATCATGTTTGAGAGGAAATTGCTTGAAGCCATTATCATCATTGGATTTTGCAGACTACTATGTAAAGGGGTGATATGATGGAAGTTACCTCAGGTTTTGATTTGGCAAGGTTGGTACATAGGTTGCAACATGCCTGAGGATGTAACAAAAGATGTGATAGGGGATGTGTCGCTACTGCGAAAATCGGCGCCGGCTGAACAGAAGAGTCGCCACCGTGCGTTATTTATCCCAACGGAGGGAAAGGAAACGCTCGAAGTAAACCTACCGCAAAGACGGGAAAGGAATGGTCATCGCAACCAAATCCTGGATTCGGGAGTCAGTTACGCAAGGGGAAGGTATTAGCACCCCTCACGTCCGTCGTACTCGACGGGATCCACGCTTGTTTTCTAGTACGGATTGTTATTCTATCTACAGGTTTGGGGTTAAAAGAAAATAAAATGACTCGGCAAAGTATCGCATTTTATGCCTACGTATTCCCGTCTGGAACGAGAAATCAGAGTCAACGTAGTTCGCCTACCTACAGGAAAGGAGGGGAAGGTTGCTCGCTAGGATATCGCATCCTATGCCTACGTACTTTCATACAGCATGAAAGATCAGAGCAAACGTAGTTCGGACTACGGAAGACACATATTTTTTTGATTGTTTTTTATCCTTCTGAAAAGGTTTTCTCCTGATTACGGGTCCAAACGGACAAAAAAATGACTCTCTTGATTGGTCTACAGTCTTTTACGCAAGAACTGTCTTTTATTGTGTTTGAAATCTTATTACTGTGTTTTTGATTGTTTTGAGATGAAAAGAGAAAGAACTCTAAAAACCTAGGGTTAAAATGGGAATCAAAATCTACCCTAATGTTGTCATGCATGGATGAGAGCCTAATGTCTATCATATTTCTCTCTTGCGCAGAGAGAAGCAGAGATCCTACGGGATAAACGGAAAAGAAACAGCATATATACAGTAAAGCAGTAAAATGCATGAATGCAACAGTACAAGCGAGGCAAGGGAGTCTCACTCAACCTCGAACCTAGAAAACAATAGGCAAAGTGAAATAGCTTCACCTCAAACCTAAGGGGAAAATTAATAAACAATACAGCAAAGAAAATAAAACCCCAAAAACCCCAACTTTGACAGCTCAACAGCTCCTACAGCAGCAGCTCTGAAAAACACCCAACTCTGACAGTTGATAAACAACAATCTTCCAATGAACCCCAAAAATACAACTCCAATGATACCCAAGCTACAATAAGCTTCCATCTTCAAGAAATCCCCAGGCTCAAGCAAGCACAGAATCTTAACCAGTTGACAGCATCAGACAGCAGATAGCTCCAGACAAAAGTAAACCCTAGCTTTAACAGCTGCACAGCTCTGACATGAATAACCTTCATCTTCGTCAATCTTTGATCCTCATCTCTATCTTCAACGGCTTCTTTCTTCAAGGCAAGCTCTCCAGCAAAGAATTGATTTATCAGGATAAATTGAATGTCAAACAGTTCATTGACAACCAAAGGAAGCCTACAAACAGTTGACATTGTAACAGACTGTTTCCCTCAAAGTTCTACCTCCTAGATAAAACCACTTATCCCTCCAAAGGAGGGAGGTGAATATCATATAGGTACTTTGTGTCATAGAGAGGAATGGAAGCACAGGAAGCTTTCCATGTTTGTACAAAGAATTTGTCTATTCTAAGCTCTTCCTATTTTCTCCTATTTCTCCTAAGTCTTCAATCAGCATCTTCAATCCAAGCAATCTTCATGCATCAACCTTGATCTTTGTATTCAATCTTCTCCATTGATTCTTCATGCTTCCACAAGCCCAAACCAAGCCCACACCCCAAATAAAAAACCCAAAAGCCCAAGCAAGCAACATAAACCCCAAATGGGAACACCAAACAATCACACAATTTGCAAAACATACTAAAAATAGTAAAATAGTATTTAAAATTCTAAGATTAATTCTAAGGGGATTCCTACATCTACCCTACATACCCTATATGTCCCATAACCTAATTCATGCTAAAAACCCAAAATAAAATGTTAGAATGCACCTATGTTGAGTTTAAACCCTAAAACTATCACCCTAATGTTCTCTAATTAAAACTAATCAAAATTTAATCACAAAAATGTGAAATAAATCCAGGGGATACCTAATGTTCTAATCTAATTACCATAAAAAGAATGGAATCAAAATATGAATTTATATGACCAAACAAAATTCACCAAATGATATGTACAAACAAAATGAAAATAAAAGCAATTAAAATGTGAAAATTCACCATAAATGGAAAAATGCCTAAAATAATATTTTTATTTTTTCACAATTTTCTTCAGACAATTATTAAAATGAGGGAAAAAAATACCATGTCAAAATGATTATTTTTGGATTTTATATGAATTTTCAAAGAACCAAAAATAATATGAAGAAAATGATGAAAATATGAGAAAAAAGAGAAACATGTGTGTCAAATAGTAATTAAAAGCAGTTCAAAACACTAGTTGGGCCCAGGAGGGGGTGCGGGTAGGAAGGCGTGCACTAAGCCCAATATTATCAGAAAATGAAATGAAAAAAAAATCAAGAAAAATGGAAAACTCATGTGGTAAATAGCAACTGAATTACGTTACAAATCACTCATGGGCCAGGATGAGGGTGTGGTTAGCAATGGTGATGTTAAGCCCAAACCAAGCGTTTAATGAAACGCTGCGCTCCATGTGTATTCAGCCTTCACAAACTGAAATGAAATCCTGGCCATCCAATTCAATTCCGGTCAACGGTCCAAGCCACATCTGATGGCTCATGTTCATCTTCCTCAAATAACTCAGGCATCCCTCAATGTTACAGACGGTGGTTCATGGTGGAGACCACCGTCTTCTCCGGTGAGCACCTCCACACAGGTCATCAAACATAATAAAACCCTACATCATCTTGCTCGATTTTTCACGTAGATCATGATTCTAACCTCAGAATTCCTTGAATCTCATTCTATCTTAAAATACGAAGGGAATTTCAGAACATGTCCAATTCTTGATCGTCTCAATTCTTGAAACAAAAAGCACTGATCTAATCTACATATTACACCGATCACTTCTAACTATCTAATCATGATTAAAGCTTCAAGAATCACCATAACTAACTCTCAACAGAAATGGTACCTCATGATCAAACTTCACCAAATGCTACCAAAACTATCCAGAATCGTTCTCTAATCACTATGGATCCTAACCACATGATCAATGCTAGCTAATTCAACCTAGAATGGTGCATATTGTGAAAATTACATACCTGCAAAGGAGTGATCCACAGAAGGTATTTGAGGCACGAAATCCACTCCAAATTGATGCAAACACTTTCAATGAAGCACAAGGAATCTTCTCCAACCTTCAATTTGCCTTGATCAAGCCTTCAACCTCAAAACCGATTCTGAGTTTCCTCTTGAAAAGTTCAGTTATGACTTCTTTGCTCAGCACGAAAATGACTCCAACTTTGATCCAATCTCACTCTAACCCTTAAATAGAAGTTGTTCATGGGCTTTTGATCCAAGCTAGAGGCCCAAAACAGTGGATCCGAATTTCTGTCATGGCCCTTGAAGTGAGGATGCTACAGTTGTGTTCCCTTGGTTTCAGCTAGCTCAAACTCATCCCTTTCAATCATACAAGCCATGGTAAATGTGTTTGGGAGAGTAGAATGGCATGAATCAGCTTGTATTGAGTTTTGGTTATGTAACTTGAATTTCAAGTAAGAGGTTTACAAAACATGTCCATGATTCTGACCTCTAATCAAAAATGTGTTAATACCATCCTTTCTAAAACATCTTTTCCAATTGAAATGAGTATATACATGAGGTATTTTGGACCTATAACTTGGATTTTGCATTTTCCCTCCATAAGCTCATTTGAAATCCTTCCATATTTAAACCAATTTTGGGCATTTTGGACTACAATCCATTCTAGCTCACCATGACCTTTTTTCTAGCCTAAAAATGCCATTTGGAACACATTTCATGTTGAACATTTTTTCATTTGAGGAGTGGAAGATGGAGATTTGGATCCATGTTGAATAATGACTTATAATTCAACTTTCCCAAAATACCCCTGAGTTGCCAAGACCATAACTTGAGTTCTACAACTCCTCTTGAGGACTTATAGTACTCAAATTAAAGCTAAGATCAAGATCTACAACTTTCATGTTGGCCAAGAATCCATTTGAAAACTATTTCATGGGCAAAAGTTGCT
Source organism: Lathyrus sativus (assembly GCA_963859935.3). Classification (NCBI taxonomy): domain Eukaryota; kingdom Viridiplantae; phylum Streptophyta; class Magnoliopsida; order Fabales; family Fabaceae; genus Lathyrus; species Lathyrus sativus. The sequence continues at coordinate 921,071,006 of OZ012735.1, forward strand.
TGGAAGTCAAGTGACTTTCACAGATAAATTTCAAAGTCCTCTGATGACCCATAACTTGCAAGAACCATAACTTGAATTCTATAAATCTACTTGAAGACTTCTAGTACTAAAATTAAAGGCATTGAGAAGATCTACAAATTTCATGTTGGCCAAGAATCCATTTGAAACTTGCATCTTGACTTATCTGGCTTGGAAGTTAAGCCTAAATTAGGGTTTTTTACACTGAAACCCTAATCTAATAACCCCTCCTCTTCTTGATCCCTCTTGATTTCCCCTTGGCACAACACCACACATATATCCCCATATCAATTCATGACTTCCACAACCTCCAAGCTGACCTTGATACTCTTCAATCACCCAGTTGACCTAAGGTTGACCTAGGGTTGACCCAGATGAAACCCTAGTTGACTGCACCTCAGCTGTAGCTCTTGTAACCAAACCTATGACTTGCTTCATATTCAAAATGACCATCTAAGCCCTCCATGATGATAGCACACATTCCATACCCTCAGCTCATAACTCATGTCTCATTGATGATCCTCAAACACACCCCCAGATAGGAGAGGAATCCACTGCTTAACCTTCTAACTTCTCAAAGCTTCAATTCCTTTCCTGGTGACCTAAATAGACTTAGGCTTGAATAAAACCCCTTTTGAAGTGCCTCTGTAGAGAATAATGGCACTTGATCCCTTGTTGGATGACTTGCCTATGCCATGCTATGCAAATGATTGAACTATGGACATTATCTACTATGCAAATGACAATGCTCTTGAAACATAAATCCAGTAAAATAAGTTGGTCAAATTTTAGGGTGCAACAACTGCCCCTATTCAAGCGGCTTGGACCCGACTGGGTGAAGAGCGAACGGCCTTCAAACATTCGAGGTACGAGACAGTTGAATACCAAAGAACCCTGAAATTTGCCAACCGCAGAAGTAAACTACACCACTGCTTGGGGAACGACGCTCGTCAAGTGAACATGATTGTTACGGTAGCAACCGATCAGTCGTCGGAGAATAACTCTGATTTTGACTATCACCACCCATGTACCACCACGGGTACTGAACTATCTTTGCAAAAACACCTCTGTCCACAATTGGACTAAACTTGTCAACATCGAGAGAGAACCAAATTCGTCAACACGAGTAAAGGTCCCATCATCACAGGAAAAATCTTATCCACAGTTGTCCTCAAATTTCGCCAACACGAAAAGCCATAAATTCGTCATCACGAAGAAATCCTATCATCATAGGAATACATCTTGCCCTCATCAGGACTCCTCATTGCCGTCAACACGGAGAAATCCCGACGACTTCGTTGGGGATGAGTTCCCCGCATCTTGTCAACACAAGGAGATCCTATCAGCATAGGCAATACAGTCTTATTTACGTCTTATCAACACGAGGAACTCCTATCAACATAGAAGTAACTTGTCCACGTCAGGACTCACATCTCGTCAACACAAGGGAAATAGATTCATCATCATGAATAAACCCTATCATCATAGGAATACCATTCTTGTACATCTCTGAACTCACATTTCGTCAACACGAAGAAATCCTATCCACATAAGCATAAGTTGTCCTCATCAGGACGCACATTGCGTCAACACAGAGAGAGTAGTTCGTCAACACGAATAAAACCTATCAACATAGGCGTAAATTATCCTCATTAGGACTCCATATTCTGTCATCACAGAGAAATCAAACTTCGTCCTCAACAGGACTCCATATTCCATCATCATGGAGAAGTCAAACTTCGTCCTCAACAGGACTCCATATTCCATCATCATGGAGAAGTCGAACTTCGTCCTCAACAGGACTCCATATTCCATCATCATGGAGAAGTCGAACTTCGTCCTCAACAGGACTCCATATTCCATCATCATGGAGGAAAGATTCGTCAACACGAAGAAATTCTATCAACATAGCTGGGGATATTCTGAAAACCCATGACCGACACCCGTTCTGACAACAAGCGACCACTTCTGAAATTTTGATACATGGAACCCTGAGATGCTACTGCGGCAACAAACTTGACCAAGCAGTCCACTGATTGGATACGAGAAAACCTCAATCGGGAACTCTGCGGGGATGGTAATAAACTGAATCACATCATCATATGTCTCACGGCGAGACTTTGGTTGTCTGAAAAGACATCTGAGCTTTAGAACTCCACACTCCTGTTGAGAAACACACCTGAAAGAAAAAGGTTAACCAACCTGGCTTATGTTTCAAAATGCGCATGTTTGACAATGGCGTAATGCTCCATACAGCATGGAAATGCTACACGTTTGCTGGGTAGATGCAAACATGATTATATGCATGCAAATGCAGGTTCCGGCTGCTAGAAACATCTCTAATAAGCTTGCTTCAACACGAATGCTGAGGGCAAACACCACCCTGCTGAGGAATGAACGGGCATCACCAAGTATTCCGGCAAAATAAATGCCAGGACATACAACAAACTCTGTCGGGGAGAGCTTTAAACCTTCAATTTCCACTGGGAGGAAAAAACACATGCTGGGGAGAGGAAACTCCGCTGGGGAAGAAATAACTCTCTCGGGGAATCTTAACCGACTCCGCTGGAAACAGGGAGTGACTCCGATGGGGAGAATAAACAACCCTACTGGGAATGATAACTGTCTGAGCACAGTTTACAACTCTGGAATTATCAATCCACTGAAAACTAAACAACTCCGCTGAGGACAAAGGATCCTTTTGGAGAAACACCATTGTTTGAATACAACTTACGAGTTTTGGAGTTATCAAATTCTACTGAGGGTAAACGACCCTGCTGGGAAAAGTAAACCATCTGGCTACAGTTTACATACTCGGGACTGAGGATAGACATCCTGCGGCGAGCATTAATCTTGACCTTCTGGAGAACATCCTTTGGGATAGGCTGCGACTAGCTGGGGGAAATTGACCTTTCTTCAGTAAAGAACATTGTCATCTCAGCTTCGGGAAATGAAGTGCGACCTGCGTGGGGATTCATCTCACATAAGGATCAAGTCTTTTCGTCACGAGCCTCTGGTTAGGACTGCAATCTTCTGTTCGTCCACTTCATATAGGCAAGAACCCTGCAACACCACAAACGATACAAGACAGGTCTATACAACCAAATCTATTCAAGTTAGCGTTAGTGACATCATTTTCAGTCAATTCGAAGTTTTAGCAATTATTGGCAAGGGCCAGCAATGTTATGCAACTGCTAGTTTTATCAAAACATTGGCGTTTTTCACATACAAAACAGTAAAGAACAAGCATCAAATACTGAATAACATGTTTTATTGATTGGGCCCCTGAATGGGCAGAGTTTTGTACACTGGGTGTAACTCCTGAAAAGAGGAAGTTACGCACAACAAATATACAAGTATGCATAGGAAGCATAAATACAATGACAAATCAAATTTGCGCATATGTCGGCAACGTGATGCAGACAAACATCATGAGCTGATCCTCCTATGACTCGCCTGACTCTGGCGCTTTCCCGGTATCCAAACTTCTGAAGAGATTGTATCTGATAAACGAATCCCTAAAGTATTCTCGCAACCACCAGGCAATGTAGCATCAAATTCGAACCGCAGTCATTTGCTTTTTTAAATCCCTAACTTTTGCGTGAACCGCCCTTTGCGTGTTTTCAGTTCACTGGGATACCCTTTTTTGCCGAAGCCGCCCAGTGTAGGTTTTCGACTTCGCGGGTGTACATCTTTTCAATTTTATCCCTAATTTTTTCCCGAACCTTTTATTCTGTTTTTGGTTCACCAGGATGCCCCATTTTTGCCTGGACTCTCTTTTTTTGTCCAGCGGGTCAATTTCAAGCAAAGTATTTTTTAACTGCGTCCGAATTCACAGGCGACGTAAAGTCTTCACCGTCCGTGGTGGACAACAACAATGCTCCTCCTGAAAAGACTTTTCTGACAACGTATGGCCCTTCATAGTTGGGGGTCCACTTGCCCCTGTGATCTGCCTGTGGCGGGAGAATCCTTTTCAGCACAAGGTCGCCCGTCTGAAAGCTCTGAGGATGTATCTTCTTATCATACGCTTTCTTCATCCGGCTCGGGTACAACTGACCATATGCTAGAGAAGCTAGCCTCTTCTCATCCATTAAACTCAGCTGATTCAACCTGTCTTTCACCCATTCTGCCTCGTCAAGTTGGACATCTCGTAATACCCTCAGGGAAGGAATCTCAACTTCCAGTGGTAACACTGCTTCCATTCCGTATACCAACGAGAACGGGGTTGCCCTGGTTGATGTGTGTACCGTCGTACGATAACCGTGCAAAGCGAAAGGTAGCATCTCATGCCAGTCTTTATAGGTCACCACCATCTTCTGAACAATCTTCTTTATGTTCTTATTGGCCGCTTCGACAGCGTCATTCATCTTGGGTCGGTAAGGAGAAGAGTTGTGATGTTCGATCTTAAAACTCTGACACAGCTCCTTCATCATTTTGTTATTTAAGTTCGAACCGTTATCGGTAATAATCCGCTCAGGGATTCCATATCTGCAAATGATATCTCGTTTGATAAACCTGGCTACCACCTGCTTGGTCACATTTGCGTATGATGCCGCTTCCACCCATTTGGTAAAATAATCGATTGCTACCAAAATGAACCGATGTCCGTTAGATGTCGTCGGCTCAATCTTTCCAATCATATCAATGCCCCACATCGAGAATGGCCACGGTGACGACATCACGTTCAGAGGACTCGGAGGCACATGGATCTTACCCGCATAGATCTGGCACTTATGACACCTTTTCGCAAACTTGCAACAGTCAGTTTCTATAGTTAGCCAGTAATAACCTGCCCGCAGCAGCTTTCTCGTCATAGCATGCCCAATGGCATGTGTACCAAATGTACCCTCATGTATTTCCTCCATAAGCAACTTCGCCTCCTTCTCGTCTACACAACGTAGCAACACCAAGTCATGATTCCTTTTGTATAGGACACCGTCCGGATTTAGATAGAAATTACCAGCCAATCTCCTGAGAGTCTTCTGATCGCGACTGGATGCCCCAGTCGGATATTCCTTGTTCTTCAGGAAATTCTGGATGTCAAAATACCAGGGTTTATCATCAGATGCTTCGTCAATGGCAAATACGAATGCGGGCTTGTCAAGCCGAGAGATAACAATCCTGGGAGCCTCGTTCCAGAAGTTAACTTTATACATGGAAGACAATGTAGCCAGGGCGTCAGCCATCTGATTTTCTGCTCGCGGCACATGATGCAATTCAACCTTGTCAAAGAAAGGCAACAATCTCCTTGCATAATTCATGTACGGTATCAAATTGGGCTGACGTGTCTCCCATTCTCCTTTTATTTGATTCACTACCAGAGTTGAGTCTCCGTATACATCCAGATTTTTGATTCGCAAATCAATAGCTTCTTCAAGCCCCATGATGCAAGCTTCGTATTCGGCTTCATTATTGGTAACCGGAAAGGTCAATCGAGCAGTAAATGGGATGTGCGACCCATGTGGAGTAGTGATGATTGCCCCTATTCCGCTACCATAGGAATTCACAGCTCCGTCGAATATCAACTGCCACTTGGAATCTGTCTTTGGCCCTTCATCCGGCAACGGTTCTTCCCAATCTTTCATCTTCAGGTACATGATATCCTCGTCGGGAAAATCAAACCTCATCGATTGGTAGTCCTCAACAGGCTGCTTAGCAAGATACTCTGACAACACGCTCCCCTTTATAGCCTTCTGTGAAACATACTGGATGTCATATTCGGTCAAGACCATCTGCCAACGGGCAATTCTCCCCGATAGTGCCTGATTTTCAAATATGTATTTGATAGGATCCATATTCGAGATGAGCATGGTTGTATGATTCAGCATGTACTGCCTCAAACGCTTGGCGGCCCAGGCTAGCGCACAACAAGTTTTTTCGAGCATTGAGTATCGAGATTCACAGTCAGTGAACTTCTTACTCAGGTAGTATATCGCATGCTCTTTACGCCCTGTCTCGTCATGTTGACCGAGAACACAACCCATACTCCCCTCAAGAACCGTCAAATACATAATCAAGGGTCTCCCTGCCACTAGAGGTATCAAAATAGGAGGCTCCTGCAAATACTGTTTTATTTTATCGAACGCCTTTTGACAATTTTCATTCCATGTTACAGCCTGGTCTTTTTTCAACAGCTTGAATAACGGCTCACACGTAGCTGTTAGGTGAGATATGAACCGAGCGATGTAGTTCAACCTCCCTAAAAACCCGCGTACTTCTTTTTCTGTTTTAGGCGTCGGTATTTCCTGTATTGCTTTTATTTTCGCAGGATCAACCTCTATTCCCTTTCCACTCACGATAAACCCCAGCAGTTTACCCGATCTCACCCCGAAGGTGCATTTGTTAGGGTTCAGTCTCAGCCTGAACTTCCTAAGCCTCTTGAATAACTTCAGCAGATTCACCAAATGTTCTTCCTCCGTCTGGGATTTAGCAATCATATCATCAACATAAACCTTGATCTCTTTATGCATCATGTCATGAAAGAGAGTCGTCATTGCACGCTGATACGTTGCCCCAGCATTCTTCAATCCGAAGGGCATCACTTTGTAAAAAATGTTCCCCAGGGAGTAATGAAGGTAGTCTTCTCCATGTCTTCTGGCGCCATTTTTATCTGATTATAGCCCGAGAATCCATCCATGAAGGAGAATACGGAGAATTGAGCGGTGTTATCGACCAGCACATCAATGTGAGGAAGTGGAAAGTCATCTTTCGGGCTCGCTTTGATCAAATCACGGTAATCTACGCACATTCTCACTTTCCCGTCTTTCTTTGGCACTGGCACAATATTAGCGACCCAGGAGGGATATTTTGTAACAGCTAGAAAACCAGCGTCCTACTGCTTTTGAACCTCCTCCTTAATCTTCACAGCCATGTCCGGTCTAGTTGTTCGGAGCTTCTGCTTAACCGGCGGGCATTCTTCTTTTAGCGGCAGACGGTGCACAACCATATCCGTATCCAGCCCAGGCATATCCTCATACGACCAAGCAAAAATATCACTGTACTCTTTGAGCATTTCAACCAATCTTGGCTTGACGTCGCTCTGCAGCGCGGCCCCTATATGGGTGTTCCTTTCAACCCCTTCCGACCCCAGATTGACGATCTCAATGACTTCCTCATGAGGCAGAATGATTCGTTCTTCTTGTTTTACCAACCAGGACAACTCTTCTGGAACGTCGCCATCTTCAACAATCTCTTCTTCGGCCTGAAATACCGGGTTCTCAAAGTCGAAGTGAGTCATAGGCGGTTCATAGATGTCATCTGAAATAGTAACCCTGCAAGGAAATGGTTAAATGCATCAAAACACATACAAAGCAAATAACCACGTTTCCATTTATTGTAAAAAATAAGAACAGGAAAAAAAGAGATCACAATATTTGTACATGAAAAACGCCTTTTATTTAACGATCAAACATTGCAATGTACATAACAGAATGGCCCTAAGCAAAATCACGATGCCCCGGGTAGGACACCGGATTGTTCAACAATTAAGAAAACAAAGCATTACTGTTTAGTTGTCACAGGAACAGTCTCCTGAATAGACCAATTGCACAGCCCTTGTCCTGGCACGCTCGGCTGAATCCAGGCGTCCATGTCGCAGTCGCTGTCTCCTTCTTCAGAATCTGAAACAGCGTTGATGGTCTCGTGATATACCCCACCGGCCGTAATTGTTATTGGTCCTTTGAAACGGGGTGCCCCTGCAGTAGGCGTTGATGATGAAGGTTGATATCCCAGCCCAAATCTGTCCATTTTCACGGGAATATCCAGAACCTTTCCCCAGCCCTTGGTCTCGCCAGTCTTCACTAGAGCCTGAGCCTCTTTGTATGACGACACTGCCACCTCTAATGCTTTACTCGGCCCTGGAACTTTGTCCTTAATGCGCAACCCCTCAAAGGCTTGACAGGGTGTTTCATGAATCTCGCTGTCGACTTCCACGTACTTGAATGACGACAAATGGCTGACCAGTATATCCTCCTCTCCACAAACTGTGACCACACTGTCCCCCACCATGTACTTCAGCTTTTGGTGTAAGGTAGATGTGACTGCCCCAGCACCATGGATCCATGGTCGTCCAAGAAGACAGCTATATGCTGGCTGGATGTCCATAATGTAGAATTCCGTTTCAAAAATCTCCGGCCCCACCTGCAGAGGCAAAGTTATAGATCCAAAGACTGACCTCCGTGTACCATCAAATACCCTGACCACCAAGTCACTAGGCGTACAAATGATCCCCCTGATGTCTAACTTCATCATTGCTTTCTTTGGAAGCACATTCAAGGAAGACCCGGTATCTACCAGCACGTGGGACATGACTGTGCCCCTGCATTCAACTGAGACGTGCAACGCCATATTATGCTCTCTTCCCCTCGGGGTCAAATCAAAATCCGTAAATCCCAAACTATGGCCTGCATTCACGTGCGCCATCACCCCTTCCAACTGATTTACAGAAACATCTTGGGGTACAAACGACGTGTCCAGAATTTTCAATAACGCATTCCTATGGGCTTCGGAACACAATAACAGCGACAATATGGATATCTTCGACGGCGTCTGTTGAAGGTGCTCAACAATTTTATAGTCACTCTTACGGATGAGACGCATAAACTCTTCTACATCTTTCAGGGACGTTTCTTTTCCATTCCTCTGCACAGGAACATCCTCATTCACTTTACCTTTACCTTTTGCCAATCGTTCAGCCTCTACCTCAGGCGATATAAAAATTCTCCCGCTCCTCGTCATCCCTCCAGTTCCGACGACATTGTCCACAACCCCAGCTGGCTGTTTACTGATATCAATTTTCTCCCCATCACAATATGCTTCCAGCACATAAGTCCACGGTACTGCCTTGGTGCTTTCATAAGGGATTGGCCCTGCCTTCGTGATAGTGATCGTCGGTCGCCTGGCTGGCGCTGTTATAGTTATCGTTTTCCGTGGAATTGTCACCGTAGCAACATCGCTTTGCTCATCAGCTACCACCTCTGCAGGTTTCTCAACGGCCGTTCTGTCGAATTGCAACGTGCCTTCATCTATCAAGGTCTGAATACCCTTCTTCAATCAGCATAACCCCCAGCCTGGGTCCAACATTCTAGACAAAACTCATCGCAGCCTGGATACACACCTCCTTTCAATAACCTGCTCTTTACTTCGCGCAACGGTGTTTTCAGTTTGTCAACATTCATAATCAGATTCAAACCCTCCTCAGTCAAAATAGCATTTGCCCCATGGTTGGGCATAGGCTGTTGTACTATATTCGGACCCGCTTGTCCAAAATTTATGGCCTTGTGATAACACGAAATCGTATATATATTTTGATGCATAATTTAACTGAAGTTTAACTGTTTTCGATCCGATTTTGGGTTATTTCCGTGTTATTTGTCTGATGTTTTGCAGGTATTTAATGATCACGTCTAAACAAGGCAATATGAAGAAAAGAAGCAATCTCAGATGAAATATGGACGAAAAAAGGATGAAAACATAATGAAAAACGCAGAATGCTGATTTTGCTGCTGTGACGACCGTCACACGGGTGACGACCGTCACACCTTGTGACGACCGTCATGCAGGCAAAAACGCCCCACTTCAATTGCACGTTAAAGAAGAAGTTCCAAGTCCCAAATAGTGGACCACTACTCCCTGATTATTCTGCCTCAAAGTCCACCCTCTTCAAGTTATAACCGTTAGAATTCCATTTCTATAAAAGGGGAAGAAGGGGACCTCAGAAAGAGAGCCGCATTCATACAACGAAGTGTTGCCCAATTTATTTCCAGAGCAAACCTTTCCAGTTTTAATATTCGTATTTGTTTCTCCTTTCTTTTCTGCATTCCTTTTATTCTTTCTGTAATTCCTATTTCCGTTGTACGATTAAATTGGGACAAAGACCAGAATCCTGCCAACATCTATGGAGGATCTGCCCAAAGGCCAATTGGAATATTTACAGGTTTCTCATTTCAATCGTAATTCCAGTTTTATTATAATGCATACTATTATTTATTGTTTTTATTTATGTTTTATCTTTCCCAAATCCATGTCTAGCTAAATTTAAGTAATCGATATGTAGTAATAATTCGAAAAGGGATTTGATAATAACTGGTTGAAAATTGTCTTTTCAAAAGTAATTTATGGTCTGAGTGTTTAAAATTAATTTACTGAATAAACTTCGTCGCGAAAGCGAGAACTTATTTAAAAGTAGTTTTGCCACGAAAGTGGGAAATTAATTAAGATACGAACCAACAAGCGAAAGCTGCGACAAGATCAGATAGTAAACACTAGTCATTCATTTTAATAACAGCGAAAGCACTTTAAAATGAATTAGAACTTAGAGATTTCCAAAAAATAATTTTAACCCCGAATGGGATACGAAAGTGTACGTTTGGCCCTTAGAATTATGATTAGCGTCAATAACCATCGTGAGGCGAGAATCTTCAAATCACCATTTTCTGCTTAAATAAACTCTGAAAACTATTCCATGCACCGGTAACTTGTCAAATCCCCGAAGAACACAATTACTGCATATCGATTCAATCAATTATAATCTAAGTAACATTCTTAGTTTCCCTTTAGTGACAATCTTATTCCCTCAAACATATTCTACCTAGCTAAACATAGTAACTCCCGAGAACACTAGTTTGATTACGAGTCCCTGTGGGATCGATATCTATTATTACTACGCGATAGACTGTGCACTTGCAGTTAGGTTGTATTAGACATAGAAAGTCGCGATCAAGTTTTTGGCGCCGTTGCCGGGGACCCGTTTAGTCAATAGTGTAACCTTCTGTTACGCCGTATAGACTAGGTTAATTATTTTCATTTTTCCTTTACTAGTTCTGTCGATTGTATGCCAAGTAATCGCCCACAAGGCGATATCGTAAAACCTTCAGTCGCAGAACTAGAGCGCTTCTTACATTTAAGAAGTTGAATCATTGAGTACCAAATAAAACATAACATTCCCGAACCTCTCACTCCCATTCCCAAATCCGAAGAAGAACCAACGATGGCTAAAGGACCTCCAAACAAACCGCTGAAGGCATACGCTACGCCCTCTCAGATGGAGCCTAGAAGTAGCATTGCTGCCCCAGCTATTACTCGAAATGATTTTGAGCTGAAACCATCATTGCTGTCAGCTATACAACAAAACCAATTCTCAGGAAACGCAACTGAGGATCCAAACGAACATCTAACGAAGTTTATACAATACGCAGACACGGTGAAAGCAAATGGAGTAACTCCAGACGCGATAAGACTTCGTCTTTTCCCATTCTCTCTTAGAGACAGAGCGTGGACATGGTTGCAATCGTTACCATCCAACTCCGTTACGACGTGGGAACAATTGAAGAACGTCATCTTCGCGAGATATTTTTCGCCAAGCAAAACTGCTATGCTTAGAGCTCAAATCAATGGATTTCGACAAAAAGATATTGAATCACTTTACGAAGCATGGGAACGATTTAAATATATGATGAGAACATGTCCTCACCACGGTCTAGAAGACTGGGTGACAATCCATACTTTTTATAATGGGCTTTTATACAATACTAGATTGACAATAGACGCTGCCGCGGGCGGTGCACTTATGGATAAGCCATACGACGAAGCCTATCAATTAATCGAAAACATGTCTCAAAACCATTGCCAATGGGGAGGTGAACGCACTCCGAAAGAGATAACCACAGCGAAAGGTGGGATGTACGAGATCAGCAGTCTTGAAAAGTTCAACGCTAAAGTAGATGCTCTAGCACAGAAGATTGACAGTCTGACCGTCAACCCCACTGCAACCGTCGCTGCCGTAACTCCAAATTGCGAGCTATGCGGAAGCACCACTCATAATGCACCCGAATGCCCATTGCTAGCCGGAATCCCACCAGACCAAGTAAATTATGCTCAAGGAAATCCCTACGCAAATACTTACAACCCAGGTTGGCGAAATCATCCAAACTTTTCTTACAAAAGCGAAAACGCATTGCAAATGCCTACTGCTCCACCAGGATATCAGAAACCAGCTGCTGCTCAGACTGCACCTAGGAAATCAAACCTCGAGTTGATGATGGAAAAATTCATAGCTACTCAAGCTCAAACAAACAAAGAATTCCTGAATCAAAACATACACACTAGCGAGCAAATTAAACAGTTGACCGGAAAAGTAGACGCTTTAGCCACCCACAACAAAATGTTAGAAACACAGATATCACAAGTAGCTCAACAACAAGCCTCTGCTGCCGCACCTGCTGGCACATTTCCTGGACAACCCGAACAGAATCCAAAAGGCCAAGCAAATGTTGTAATACTAAGAAGTGGAAAATAATTGAACGAACCGATCGATCCGAGGACCGAAAACTCATCCATGCAACAAAAACCAACTGAACAAGCAGAAAAGGAATCCGAGTTAGAGAAGAAGGAAGACAACGAGAAGGAGGATACCGCAAGTGAAAAAACTCAAGCACCTCCAGCGCCATATAAACCACCTATCCCTTATCCTCAAAGATTAATAAACTCCAAAACTTCAGGACAGATTAAGAAATTTGTAGAGCTCCTTAAACAGCTGAATATTACTATTCCTTTTACAGAAGCGATAACTCAAATGCCGTCATACGCTAAATTTCTCAAAGAAATCCTGTCGAATAAGAGAAAGATCGAGGATAACGAAACAGTTACACTTACTGCAGAGTGTAGCGCTATTATTCAAAACCGCATGCCTCCTAAATTAAAAGACCCAGGTAGTTTCTCCATACCCTGCGTCATTGGAAAGTTCGTGATAGACAAAGCTCTATGCGATTTTGGAGCCAGTATCAGTGTTATGCCTTTATCTATATGCAAAAAGCTGAATATGGGAGACCTCAGACCAACCAAAATGTCCGTACAATTAGCTGACCGATCAGTAAAATACCCCGTCGGAATACTGGAAAACGTTCCAGTATGCATAGGACAATTCTACATCCCAACCGACTTCATAATCATGGACATCAAGGAAGACACTGTCACCCCAATTATTCTAGGAAGACCGTTCCTAGCTACAGCCGAAGCTATTATAGACGTGAAGAAAGGAAGGCTAACATTCGAAGTAGGAGAAGAAAAGATATAGTTCATTCTCACCAAGTTCTTACAAGCACCAGCCATAGACGATACCTGTTATTTAGTAGACGAAATTGACGAATGCATAAGAGAACTTGAAAATGAAGAGACCACGTATTCAGAAATAATAAAGATTCAAATACCCGATATTTCTGAAGACGATGATTGGCGTAAACCGTATAAAGACGACAGCCTAAGCGAAAGCTTAGCACTAACCCCAAACCATATGCCAGGTCCGAAGAACCCATCTTTAGAACTTAAAACACTACCCAAAAACCTTAGATATGAATTCCTAGACGATGAACTAAAAAGACCAGTGATAGTCAACGCCGACTTAGGACAACCAGAAACCGAAAAGCTATTAGAAGTCCTAAAGAAGTACCTCACCGCGTTAGGCTATAACATAAGCGATCTAAAAGGTATAAGCCCTTCGATCTGTATGTATCGAATTACAATAGAGGAAGACTCTAAAACCTCTAGAGAGCATCAGAGAAGACTGAACCCCATCCTGAGCACTGTAGTCAGAGATGAAGTAAAGAAATTGCTAGATGCAGGAATCATCTATCCGATCTCCGACAGTGAATGGGTCAGCCCAGTTTATGTTGTACCGAAGAAAGGAGGAGTAACAGTAGTTAAAAACGAAAAAGGCGAATCAATAACAAAAAGAGTTATGACTGGAAGCAGGATGTGCATTGATTATAGGAAGCTTAACAAGGCCACACAAAAAGATCACTTCCCGTTACCCTTCATAGACCAAATGTTGGAAAGATTAGCCAAACATTCATATTTCTGCTATCTAGATGGTTACTCAGGATTTTTCCAAATTCCCATCCATCCTGATGACCAAGAAAAAACTACATTCACCTGTCCTTATGGTACTTTTGCTTACCGCCGAATGCCGTTCGGACTCTGTAATGCTCCAGCAACCTTCCAAAGATGCATGATGGCGATCTTTGCAGATTTCATAGATAACATCATGGAAGTATTTATGGACGATTTCTCGGTATGTGGACAAAGTTTCGAAGGATGCCTACAAAACTTAGAAATGGTATTAGAACGTTGTGTAAAAGTGAACCTCGTCCTAAATTGGGAAAAATGCCATTTTATGGTCCGATAAGGAATAGTTCTAGGACATGTCATATCAGATAAAGGAATTGAGGTCGACAAAGCTAAAATAGAGATTATAAAAGATCTCCAACCTCCAAAATCCGTACGAGAAATACGGAGTTTTCTAGGACATGCCGGTTTCTACAGAAGATTTATAAAAGATTTTTCAAAAATCACAAAACCTTTGACCGGCCTGTTGATGAAAGATGCTGAGTTCATCTTTGACGACGACTGTTTAAAAGCATTCGAAACATTAAAATCAGCCCTTATCACCGCATCGATTATGCAACCACCCGATTGGCGACTACCGTTCGAAATCATGTGCGATGCGAGTGATTATGCCGTAGGCGCAGTTCTAGGACAAAGGAAGGACAAGAAACTCCATGCCATCTACTATGCCAGTAGAACCTTAGATCCTGCCCAAATGAACTACGCTACCACAGAAAAGGAACTTTTAGCAGTTATATTTGCGCTTGACAAATTCCGTTCTTACTTAGTAGGTGCAAAAATTATCATATACACAGACCACGCTGCCATAAGGTACCTAATAAGCAAAAAGGATGCCAAACCAAGACTATTGAGATGGATCCTGTTATTACAAGAGTTTGACTTAGAAATCAAAGATAAGAAAGGAACCAAGAACGTTGTTGCAGATCACTTATCCCGAATAGAAGGCATCAAACATGAACCAGTACCGATAAACGACGATTTCTCGTACGAACGTCTGATAGCCAAATTAGAAAGTGACATACCCAACTCAATCTCGGAAGATCCAGAATTCGAAAAAGCCGTAGAAGCCGTCTATGCCCAAGCCACATTACCTTGGTATGCTGACATCGTTAATTACCTCGCTGCAGGCGTGCTTCCACCGGATCTCACTTATCAGCAAAAGAAGAAATTCTTCCACGATCTGAAACACTATTATTGGGACGAACCTCTACTCTTCAAGAGAGGGGCCGACAACATATACCGTCGCTGTGTCCCAGAGGAAGAAATAGAAAATATCATTTCCCAATGCCATTCAGCACCATATGGTGGTCATGCTAGTACATCCAAGACATGCGCTAAGATTCTCCAAGCCGGCTTATTCTGGCCTAACCTCTGGAAAGACGTTCACATCGCTGTGCAAAAATGTGATAGATGCCAACGAACTGGCAACATCTCACGACGCGATGAAATGCCTCAGAAGGGAATCTTAGAGGTAGAAATCTTCGATGTATGGGGAATAGATTTCATGGGACCATTCCCACCTTCTTTTGGTAATAACTACATACTCGTCGTTGTCGATTATGTGTCTAAATAGATAGAAGCCATAGCTGCTCCAACAAACGACGCACGAGTAGTAATCAAACTCTTCAAAAACACAATCTTTCCTAGATTCGGTGTACCCAGACTCGTCATTAGTGACGGCGGATCTCACTTCATATCGCGAATATTCGATAAACTTCTTTCTAAATATGGAGTCCGACACCGAGTAGCTACACCTTATCATCCGCAAACTAGCGGACAAGTAGAGGTCTCGAACAGAGAAATAAAACAGATATTAGAAAATATTGTCGCTACCTCAAGGAAAGATTGGTCATCAAAGCTACAAGAAGCTTTATGGGCTTATAGGACCGCTTTTAAGACACCAATAGGTACTACACCCTACAAATTAGTTTACGGTAAATCCTGCCATCTCCCTGTAGAATTAGAGCATAAGGCCTTCTGGGCCATTAAGACATTCAATTTCAACTACACCGAGGCGGGAGAAAAGTGAATCTTGAACTTACACGAATTGGAAGAACTTCGATTAGACGCTTACGAAAATGCCCGTATCTACAAAGAACGAACTAAAAAGTGGCATGATAAACGTTCAGTCAGGAAACAATTCAGTGTGGGAGACATCATATTGCTATTTAATTCAAGATTAAAACTCTTCCCAGGTAAACTAAAATCTAGGTGGTCTGGACCTTATGAAGTGACTAGAGTACTTCAGAGTGGAGCTGTAGAAATTACCGATAAGACGAATGCACCGTTTATCGTAAATGGGCAACGTCTAAAACATTATAATAAGAACGAAAATAGCCCTCAAGTCAGCAGTATAGCACTGCTTGAGCTTCCAGCTCAAACACCCGAATAGCTTGTCACCAAGCTATCGTCAGGCTTTAGACGTTAAAAACAGCGCTTACTGGGAGGCAACCCAACTTTTCCCACATTCTTCCTCGTTACTGTATTTCATTTTTCTTTAAAATTTTACTTTGAAAACCAACAAAAATTCTAAACTTATAATTACTACTATTTTCTACTTTCGTTTGTTTTCATATTTTTATTTTTATTTCATTTTTCTCTTTTGTCTTTTGTTTTTACCGCTTTTTGTTTTTAAAAATCCTGACTTCAAACTTCTGTTTTAAACTTTTCAGGATTTTAAAAGTCTTCAAAACATTCCTCCTGTTTTCTCCGAATTACCTGCGAGTATGGCCGAGTACGACTTTACAAAGGTTCATTTTCGAGGACTAGCTCAAAAGGCAAGATTTGCAGCACTAACTGAAAGAGAAATCGCCTTAACGCTGTATTATGATAAGTCTACCATGGATAAACTAGGAATCACGGATAGCATTCAATACCTATTCAATCAACTGGGTTGGGAGAACACTGCTTTGAAAACACGTTTTGCTACCTATAAGGATCTTACCTATGAATTCCTTAGTTCTTTCAGATACCTACCCAACTATGGTTTTGGATCCAACACAGAGCTGATTACCTTTCGAATGTTTGGAATGGACCAAACCCAAAATCGGATGTCACTAGCTAACCTCTTAGGATTTCCTAACGGACCGCATGTGTTCATCAGTGCAGAAGATGACGATATTGATTTTGAACTCGATCAATTCTGGGGTAGAATCACAGGCGACTATCACCCTGAACCGGACAGAATGTATAATGATGATATTCATAACCCAGCTTTCAGATACTTCCATAAGATACTAGCTCACACCCTGTTTGGGAAAGTAGAAAATATTACTACAGTATCTAAAGAGGACTTATTCATCATGTTCTGTGCTTCTCAGGGACGTACAGTAAATGCAGTGCCTTTCATGATGAGATCTTTCAGACGCCTCACTCAGGAACCACAAACACCTATTCTTATAGGAGGCCTCGTGACAATGATTGCCCACGAGCTCGACCTTAGATTCCACTTAAATGCAAGCATTCGTTTTGGCACCATCCGACCCATGAACATACAATTCTGCTTTAACAGGCGCATTTTAGGAACTATGGGACTTGGACCTTATGAGTACCTCATAAACGAAAAACCTGTCCAGCTATTCACACTGCCTGATCATCTGATGACAAGTATCCACAACAAGAACAACTGGCTTTATGAATTGGATGAGCCTATGGGACCTCTTTCACCTCAGCCAACACCACAGAAATATATGTACGACAGTGACCACATCTCTGAGGCACACGACTATATGTACTATGAGGATGCTGTATCAGAAGCTGAAGTAGACCCTACGACTCCTCCGCATTACAACACCTATCCCGAGCCTATCCCTGATGAGACCACCGACAAAATGGATACCGTTCTACTCCGATTGGACAACGTTGATGCAACTCTGACTACTGTAAAAGATGACATCGCAGGCATACACAGTGAACTGGTAGTCTTCATGGATTTAGTCTGTGACCAACTCGACTACTACGCACGGAAGTTCGATGAGTTGAAGGCACGAAAAGACTAGATACTAGTTTTAGCATCAGATTTAGTTTAGTTTGGTTTAGTTTAGTTTAGTTTAATCATTTGAATTTTCGCATTGTTAATTTCTTTATGTACTACATACAATCATTTCAATTTCATGTTATTTCAATTATAGTCTTTATTCAATTATTTTGTTTTTTTACATTATTCTTTGTTTGTTGGCTGCTATAATACATTGACATATCAATACTAGGCCTAAAAGTCACTGCAAGAACACCCTCAGAGCAAAATTCTGCGTTCTGCAGATTTTGCTGTTGTGACGACCGTCACAGGATCCTGACGAGCGTCACGCGGGTGACGACCGTCACGAACCCAAAACTGCTATCTGATATAACAGGGGTTGCGTTTTCTCTCCCACTACCCTCATTTCAACTTCCAATCATCAGAACTTCCTCCCCACTCCAATCTTTCGTTTTCCCCATATTGCACCATATATTTCAACTCCAATCTCAACTTCCTACTACACTTCTGTCAATTTTTCCCACTTCGCAGAACAACCCCAATCCTCAGAACCCTCTCAATCTTCCAACAATGGAGAGAAATACCGAAACCCCGGACATCAGTAACATTGCCTTCAGCGAAGGTGACTTAGGCGAAAGACAGCGGGCCAACTACATCGCATTCCATCAAAGTTCGCTCCAGCCGACTCATTATCCACACATTCCGTCGCTTACGGAGCTCGGACTCCTTGAAGGCGTCACTTGGATGCTTCAAAGAGCAGGCATCTGGAACCTCTGCACCAATCCACTGCCAACATACGAACAACTCACTCTCGAGTTCTTGAGTTCGTTTACCTACGTCACATCCAGCGGCGACCTCAGCCAACAATCCGGTGCCGCATGTTTCCGGATGTTCGGCACAAACTACCCGGTGAACCAGAACCAGATCGTCGCCCTCTTACAACTTCCTCGAGGCGAAAATGCTCACCGCCGCCTCACCGATCAGTTCCAGCACGAAGCCTTCGCGCTGTGGTACCGGTTGACCGACATCAATGCCGATGGTTGGGACTCTCTGCACGCAACGCATATCCATAACCCGACCATCCGGTACTTTCACAGAGCATTGAGCAACACAATCTTCGCCAGGGACAGCAACCATAAGGTGAACTCGACAGAGCTCTTCTTCCTCCATTGCATCTTCAACAACGAACCTATCAACGTCGCTCCGTTCCTGCTGGCTCACATTCAGGCCAACTGCAATCGTGGCTCGAAGCCATTTTACTTTGGCGGGATTGTCACTGCCATTGCACTTGGGCTGAACCTTGGCGACCGCCTCCAGCACCTCCATTCCATCCCCTCGGTGTTCCTTGACACCGACCACTGCAGAGCCTCTCACCTCATCCGCTCCAGAGCCGATGGGAAGTATCATCCGGTAGTGCGTGGCAAGACCGTCCGAAGCATCATCCTTCCATCACGCACCCGGACACACCCATAGGATCGTACCAACTGGTTATTTGACCTCACTGCCCCTCCTGCTGCCGCTGTTCCTACTCAGGACCACACCCAAGGTTCTGACGATGAAAACCAAGCTGAGTTGGACAGGTCCGAGCAACCGGGAGCATCGCAGCCTCCTCCTTCCGAAGGTACATCCTCTCGCCGCCGCCGCCATCATCCAGTGCCCGACTACACAGAAGAGGACCTCCGTCGCTCTCTTGACCAGCAGGCCCAGATACTCGCTATGCTGCAGCAGCAGAATCAGCGAGCAGAGCAGTTCGAAGCTTGGCATCGGACTCAAATGCAACAACTTCAAACCGGCCAAGCCACCATTACTGAGAACTTGGCGAATCTGACTTTGCAGGTCGAAGGACTCCGGGACACTGTCTACCACACCGGAGCTATGAGTTATGAGGACCGAGCCGCCCTGGCCAGAGCCAGAGGACGCCAGCGCGGACGTGACCGAGGCAGCGGACGTGATTAGTTATCATTTTCCTTATTTGTTTACTATATTTCCAGTTTATTTGTACTTTCATTTCCGCTGTATCTCCCTCTCGCATGCTTCCAAATCAGTGGGGACACTGATTGAGATAGTGTGGGAGCGGAGCGTTTATTTCCATTCCATTGTACTTTGACTTTCGTAATTTCTATTTAAACATTTTCTATTTTTAGCAAATAAAGCTCGTTTATATATCCTTTTTCCGTTACGCAAACACACGTTATTCAACGTAAACAAAAATTTTTCGTTCGTTCCTCAAAAGTAAAAGCATTACGAGAATGCGCCCGATTTCAAACCAAGTTTCGAAACTCCGAGGAGACGACAGTTCTAACAAAACCAGTACCGTCTTGACACCTTAGATCTCCGGTTTATGCGAGTCGGTTTCACTACCTACGTGTACCAAAGTCTCAAGTGTCTACGCAAACTCAACCCCAAGTAGTTTATACTAGCAGTCAGCACCATCTTAAAGCACTTCTAAGCGAGCAACCGATGCAAATAAGTGTATGATCTCCAAAAAGATGAAAAATCATGAAAAGAAAGCTAGATAGCCCAAAAACATAAGACACGTTTCCTTCTAAGTTAGGTGCTCCTCACCCGAGCATTTAGCCCAACGGCACGAAAACTCATTGAAAAATCAATGATATAAGCTTATGATCAATGAAGAAGATCAAAACAGAAATGAGATCATATTCACTAACAGGTCGACTTGCCATGAAAGTGTATGGACAACGGGCTTAATGTGATTGCGCTAGAACAAACAGGGTGAACTTGCCGCGAGAACCTTGACACCAAGCTACAGTAGCATGACTGGGACCGATTTGCATAAAAAAGAGACCTCCAAAGACTTGTAGTCACGTGTCGTCATGGTACTCGTTTTGTTCTTACCAAGAATCCCGGTTTTTCCCAACTTTGCGAACGAAGAAGCTGCCTCGTGCTTGCCGACCTTTTCCTGTTTTACTTGAGGACAAGCAAAGATTCAAGCTTAGGGGAGTTTCATAACACGAAATCGTATATATATTTTGATGCATAATTTAACTGAAGTTTAACTGTTTTCGATCCGATTTCGGGTTATTTCCGTGTTATTTGTCTGATGTTTTGCAGGTATTTAATGATCACGTCTAAACAAGGCAATATGAAGAAAAGAAGCAATCTCAGATGAAATATGGACGAAAAAAGGATGAAAACATCATGAAAAGCGCAGAATGCTGATTTTGCTGCTGTGACGACCGTCACAGCTCCATGACGACCGTCACACGGGTGACGACCGTCACACCTTGTGACGACCGTCATGCAGGCAAAAACGCCCCACTTCAATTGCACGTTAAAGAAGCAGTTCCAAGTCCCAAATAGTGGACCACTACTCCCTGATTATTCTGCCTCAAAGTCCACCCTCTTCAAGTTATAACCGTTAGAATTCCATTTCTATAAAAGGGGAAGAAGGGGACCTCATAAAGAGAGCCGCATTCATACAACGAAGTGCTTCCCAATTTATTTCCAGAGCAAACCTTTCCAGTTTTAATATTCGTATTTGTTTCTCCTTTCTTTTCTGCATTCCTTTTATTCTTTCTGTAATTCCTATTTCCGCTGTACGATTAAATTGGCACAAAGACCAGAATCCTGCCAACATCTGTGGAGGATCTTCCCAAAGGCCAATTGGAATATTTACAGGTTTCTCATTTCAATCGTAATTCCAGTTTTATTATAATGCATACTATTATTTATTGTTTTTATTTATGTTTTATCTTTCCCAAATCCATGTCTAGCTAAATTTAAGTAATCGATATGTAGTAATAATTCGAAAAGGGATTTGATAATAACTGGTTGAAAATTGTCTTTTCAAAATTAATTTATGGTCTGAGTGTTTAAAATTAATTTACTGAATAAACTTCGTCGCGAAAGCGAGAACTTATTTAAAAGTAGTTTTGCCACGAAAGTGGGAAATTAATTAAGATACGAACCAACAAGCGAAAGCTGCGGCAAGATCAGATAGTAAACACTAGTCATTCATTTTAATAACAGCGAAAGCACTTTAAAATGAATTAGAACTTAGAGATTTCCAAAAAATAATTTTAACCCCGAATGGGATACGAAAGTGTACGTTTGGCCCTTAGAATTATGATTAGCGTCAATAACCATCGTGAGGCGAGAATCTTCAAATCACCATTTTCTGCTTAAATAAACTCTGAAAACTATTTCATGCACCGGTAACTTGTCAAATCCCCGAAGAACACAATTACTGCATATCGATTCAATCAATTATAATCTAAGTAACATTCTTAGTTTCCCTTTAGTGACAATCTTATTCCCTCAAACATATTCTACCTAGCTAAACATAGTAACTCCCGAGAACACTAGTTTGATTACGAGTCCCTGTGGGATCGTTATCTATTATTACTACGCGATAGACTGTGCACTTGAAGTTAGGTTGTATTAGACATAGAAAGTCGCGATCACCTTGCTATCCAGTAGATCCTGAACTTTATTTTTAAACGCATGACATGCCTCTATGTCATGCCCGGGTGCCCCGGAGTGGAAGTCACAATGTTTGTTAACATCATACCCATAAGGAAGGGTTGGTCCCGTAGGCGGGGCCAAGGTCCTCTTTTCAACTAAATTCAGCCCCAACAGTGTCTGAAAGAGTTTCGCGTACGTGGAAGGAGGCGCTTCAAACACTCGTTTCAGCTTCGCATTCGGAAATCTTCTTTGGCCAGCGTTCTGCCCCTGCTGCTGCTATGGCTGCTGCTGTTGTTGTTGTTGTCTCTGTTGAGGAATCGGAATCGTGACACTTGCTATCTGCTACGGCTGATTATACTAGTGTCTTCCTCTGCCTCTGCCCCGGCCACCAAACACTGCACTAGAATCACCTTGACGACGACCTCCCAATGCTTTTCTATTACTTCCAACTGACGTAGATTCCTCAGCTGGGAATCTCCCCATTTTAATATTACTTTAAATCTTCTCGCCCATCAAGATTAGATCCGAGAAACTGCCCAAGGAAGCAGGAAACAGCTTATCATAAAATATACTGGTGAACGTTCCTATGAACATATCATTCATCTCCTTCTCAACCAAAGGAGGATGAACCCTTACAGCCATGTCTTGCCATCTCTGCGCATATTCTTTGAAACTCTCATCTTTCTTCTGTGACAACCCCTGTAACTGGACCCGGTTTGGTGCCAAGTCACTATTGTACTTATAGTGCGCCACAAACGCATCGGCCAGTTGCTTCCAAGTCTTTATCTGAGTAGGCTCCAACCCCATGTACCATTCAAGGGAAGGACCAGACAAGCTGTCTTAAAAGAAATGCATCAGCATTCTTTCATCGTTCGAATAAGCCGACATCCTTCTATAGTATGATCGCACATGTACCTTGGGACAGGTATCTCCCTTATATTTATCAAAGGTGGGATCCTTAAATTTCAACGGTACCCTCAGACCAGGCACCAGTCCCATCGTGGTCATATCCAAACCGGAAGCACTCTGATTCACAACACCTTTCATCTGCTCCTCGAGCATCTTGATTCGCTGAGTGTTGTCTACAGGACCTTCAAAGCCTCTACCAGAGAAAGCATCTTCTTGTTGGTCTTCCATCCAATTAGCATTCTCATTTACGTATCTATCATACCCATTGTTACGACCAAATCTAGTCTGATTCATCACAGGGCCCCGTCCTCTGTTACCATACCCTTGAGCGACCCCGGCAGGTCCGAAAGACATCATTCCAGCACCATTTCCGTTACTGAATCCACCATAGCCCTGATTGGCATTACCAAATCCATCATGTCCGAAACCCTGAGCGTTGAAGTCAAACTTCCCATCCTGGTTAGCATAATCAAACCCCTGGTCGTTATAGCCAAATCCGTTGTTACCAAAGTCATTACCTCTATTATTATCACCGCCTAGATTGGCGTCTCCGAATCCAACGTTGTTAATGACAGTCTCATTACCGATTCCTGCATTACCATTCCCAGCGCCAGCGCCATTGTTCACATTCACAGCAGGTATATTCACCACAGGTGGAGCTACAGGTGTAGGAGTACCATCCCCATGAAGGATGTCAACACGTACAAAATTGTGGTCTTCGTTTTCGTTCCCGGGATTTCTCGCCAGCAATGGCTGCACCAAAGTTTGCAAGTTTTCCCGTCCCTTCATAATTGTCTCCATCGTATGCATGAACAGCGCCAGCTTCTCACGCATTTCCTGCATATCGCTCTGCATCTGGTCCATAACTCTTTTGCAGTTGGTACGAGTAGAGTATCGGTGCGGGCGTTGACTTTCAATCCTGGAAAAACCTGGAGAGATGCAGGAAATGAGATACAGTTCAATAATCACCTGTAATGCAATATGAATGTGTATGCAAATGCAACACATGTCTGTGCATTAGGGAATATCACTCCCCAATTCTAGTGCCAATGTGCCAGTGCGGTGACAGTGACAGCAATAAGAAGCTCAAAACTCAATCATAGAAAAAACATCTCATACATTGCAGAAAATCCCATCAAGTCAGGAATACAATATTCGTGAGCGTACAATAAGAAGGCATGACCTCAACCAACAATCCTGGTGATGGCCAGCACAATGCAAATAAAGCATACACATCAATACATGAGATAGTCAAGTGCAACCATACGCCTGGTACTCCTCTAATAATCTCTTAGTCTCGGGATGATTTGGTTGAGTAAGCAAACCCTCGACAAGTAAATCTCTTCGCTTGAGAACACATCGTACATCACCAATAGATTCCTCCCACGCCCCTTCTCCAAAGCGATCCTCTAACTTCCGTTTCTGAGACACAGCCTCCTTCTTGCACTCGATGGCTTTGTTCAATGAGTTCTGAAGACTATATCTTGTCATAACCTCCTCTTCATACTTTCTCTTGCTAGCCTTCAACTGATCTTCGAGTTCAGAAATTTGTTGTTTCAATTTGTCTTCCCTCTTTTTATTGTTGGTTAGCATAGCATTCCACGTTCTGTTACACGAAGCGATTTCCCGGTAGGCGGCATCAAGGGACTTCTTCTTGGACTCTAACATATCATGAGAGCTTCTGAATTCTTTTCCCAGGTGTTCCCGTTTCTTTGTCTCTTCTATCAGTTCGGCACCTAGCCTGTTTACCAACTCAGTCTACTGTTGGAAGGAATACACAGCTTTGTTCTTCTCACTCCGGATCTGAGCCAATTCCTTCTCTAACTCTTCATTGATCTTTATCAAGTCTTCTTTTTCTTTCACAACTCGCTCATAGACCTCGATAGCCACGGTAGTGGGTTCCTCAACCGGAATGGGAACAGGACGTGGTACTGCTGGAAAAGGCATCTGCACCTACCTTACCCTCTCTTGAATCCACACTTTG
The DNA here is from genome assembly GCA_963859935.3 of Lathyrus sativus. Classification (NCBI taxonomy): domain Eukaryota; kingdom Viridiplantae; phylum Streptophyta; class Magnoliopsida; order Fabales; family Fabaceae; genus Lathyrus; species Lathyrus sativus. Next base: position 921,096,217 of record OZ012735.1, read on the forward strand.
TAAGGCATATAAGCTTGACAATCATTCTTGCCTAGTAATGGCTTCCCTCTTCTGCAGATATGATTCCAAGCGTGCTGAAGCTTAGCCAATAATTCCCCATTCAAGTCACCAGTGAAATACAGAGATTCTTGTATTTCTTCCTCCTTTGGTGGGCTCTTCAAAGCATATCCAAACTGTCGAACCAACAAAGATGGGTTGTAGTTGATACATCCCTTCCTTCCAATCAAAGAAAGGTTGGGAAACTCGGTGCAACTGAAGATAATCTCTGACCCCAATAAATCTCTATCGAACCAGACAATGTCTTCTGAAGAAAGTCCCATTAGACGCTCAGACCATTCAGCTGTACGTGCAGATTCAACAAAAGGACCCTTCTTGGGCAGATGGCTCTCAAACCACATATTCAACAACGACACACAACAATGGACATTTTTCCCCCTTATGTTTTCGTTCTTATAATGCAAGGAATGATAGAAGTCTCCAATCAAGGTAGGCACCGGGTTGCCTGCAACAAACAAGTGGAATGCATCCAAATCAATGAACTCAGGCAGATTAGGGAACAATATGATCCCATAGATGCACAAGGCAAGAACAGCGTTAAACACAATCCAGCAGCCACTTTTGGCATATTCTTGAGCTTTGCCAACCAAGAATTTGAGAGAAAATCCAGAAACTCCATGCCAGGAGGTCAACAACAACTCTGCAGGATCCATATGCAAGGGAACAGCTAAGTCTTCCAGCTTAGGCTTAGCATCAAAGTGAATGAAAGGCACTTTGTTCTGAACCGGCAACTCTAGAAACTCAACGTACTCCTCCATGGTCGGAGCCAAAATGAAGTCCTGGAACATAAAACACCTCAAGGAGGGATCATATAACTGCATCAATGTGTATAACCCATTCAGCTCATGTGTGGTTGGTCTGCAAACCAAACTCAGTAGCTTCCCATAGCTCTTCCTAAAGCTTCTCTTCACATCATCATCAGCTAGGGAAATCAGACCCAACAGAGAAGTCACATCAGGGGTAGGCAACTTATACGCAACAGTCTTCCTCAAAGTACTCATAATAACAGATAGAAGTCCGGAGCACTAGAATCGGGAAGTATGCAGATGCACCTGCAGCACAGACACACGTTAATGATATGCACATGATGATGCAAACAATGCAACAAGGGATCACGTGCCCCTGGCTGAGAAATCCAATCCACAACACTGGCCTCAAATAGACCCACAAACTGCTCAAGATCATCCACAATGCTCCAACCTGGTCTCTGACAGACCCAACAACACTGTCGTCAAAAATCACACCACTGAATCTCAATCAAGAAAATCGGTAATCTGAAGGTCAAGTTACCTGCATGCCCAACCCCTCTCACAGGTAGGTGTCCTAATAACTGACACAAGGTACGACATCCTATGCGGTCGTTGGCGTCACAGATTTTCAAGACGGATGATACGATACCCAGAAGGTGTGGCATCATCATATCCTGAAGAGGCCTCACTTAGCCAACTTCCAAATGATCGGTCCCCGGAGTCGACAATCCCACTAACCAACAACCCCCTCAACCCAAAGGGTTGAAAAAGAAGTCAACCAGAAGAACCTCGTCCGAGCATGGATTTCATGAGACACTAGTACATGCAAAGCATGCACGCGCCCACTAATTTCCACTCTAATTCTAGGTGCACTCAAGCCCAGGTCCGACTTATCTCTCAATCATAGAACCCCCTCATACCCACAGCAATAATAACAATAATATAATGCTGAATGTAAAATACAGAAAACGTAAATCCATACAAAATCCACGACGGGAAAACAAGTGCTAGGATTGACTCGCGTAGGGAATCGTTGGAGTCCCCAGCAGAGTCGCCAGCTGTCGCTACTGCAAAAATCGGCGTCGGCTGAACAGAAGAGTCGCCACCGTGCGTTATTTATCCCAACAGAGGGAAAGGAAACACTCAAAGTAAACCTACCACAAAGACGGGAAAGGAATGGTCATCGCAACCAAATCCTGGATTCGGGAGTCGGTTACGCAAGGGGAAGGTATTAGCACCCCTCACGTCCGTCGTACTCGACGGGATCCATGCTTGTTTTCTAGTACGGATTGTTATTCTATCTATTCTACAAGTCTGGGGTTAAAAGAAAATAAAATGACTTGGCAAAGTATCGCACTTTATGCCTACGTATTCCCGTTTAGAACGAGAAATCAGAGTCAACGTAGTTCGCCTACCTACAGGAAAGGAGGGGAAGGTTGCTCGCTAGGATATCGCATCCTATGCCTACGTACTTTCATACAGCATGAAAGATCAGAGCAAACGTAGTTCGGGCTACGGAAGACACAGATTTGTTTGATTGTTTTTTATCCTTCTGAAAAGGTTTTCTCCTGATTACGGGTCCAAACGGATAAAAAAACGACTCTCTTGATTGGTCTACAGTCTTTTATGCAAGAACTGTCTTTTATTGTGTTTGAAATCTTATTACTGTGTTTTTGATTGTTTTGAGATGAAAAGAGAAAGAACTCTAAAAACCTAGGGTTAAAATGGGAATCAAAATCTACCCTAATGTTGTCATGCATGGATGAGAGCCTAATGTCTGTCATATTTCTCTCTTACGTAGAGAGAAGCAGAGATCCTATGGGATAAACGGAAAAGAAACAACATATATACAGTAAAGCAGTAAAATGCATGAACGCAACAGTACAAGCGAGGCAAGGGAGTCCCACTCAACCTCGAACCTAGAAAACAATAGGCAAAGTGAAATAGCTTCACCTCAAACCTAAGGGGAAAATTAACAAACAATACAGCAAAGAAAATAAAACCCCAAAAACCCCAACTTTGACAGCTCAACAGCTCCTACAGCAGCAGCTCTGAAAAACACCCAACTCTGACAGTTGATAAACAGCAATCTTCCAATGAACCCCAAAAATCCAACTCCAATGATACCCAAGCTACAATAAGCTTCCATCTTCAAGAAATCCCCAGGCTCAAGCAAGCACAGAATCTTAACCAGTTGACAGCATCAGACAGCAGATAGCTCCAGACAACAGTAAACCCTAGCTTTAACAGCTGCACAGCTCTGACATGAAAAACCTTCATCTTCGTCAATCTTTGATCCTCATCTCTATCTTCAATGGCTTCTTTCTTCAAGGCAAGCTCTCCAGCAAAGAATTGATTTATCAGGATAAATTGAATGTCAAACTGTTCATTGACAACCAAAGGAAGCCTACAACAGTTGACATTGTAACAGACTGTTTCCCTCAAAGTTCTACCTCCTAGATAAAACCACTTATCCCTCCAAAGGAGGGAGGTGAATATCATAGAGGGACTTTGTGTCATAGAGAGGAATGGAAGCACAGGAAGCTTTCCATGTTTGTACAAAGAATTTGTCTATTCTAAGCTCTTCCTATTTTCTCCTATTTCTCCTAAGTCTTCAATCAGCATCTTCGATCCAAGCAATCTTCATGCATCAACCTTGATCTTTGTATTCAATCTTCTCCATTGATTCTTCATGCTTCCACAAGCCCAAACCAAGACCACACCCCAAATAAAAAACCCAAAAGCCCAAGCAAGCAACATAAACCCCAAATGGGAACACCAAACAATCACACAATTTGCAAAACATACTAAAAATAGTAAAATAGTATTTAAAATTCTAAGATTAATTCTAAGGGGATTCCTACATCTACCCTACATACCCTATATGTCCTATAACCTAATTCATGCTAAAAACCCAAAATAAAATGTTAGAATGCACCTATGTTGAGTTTAAACCCTAAAACTATCACCCTAATGTTCTCTAATTAAAACTAATCAAAATTTAATCACAAAAATGTGAAATAAATCTAGGGGATACCTAATGTTCTAATATAATTACCACAAAAAGAATGGAATCAAAATATGAATTTAAATGACCAAACAAAATTCACCAAATGATATGAACAAACAAAATGAAAATAAAAGCAATTAAAATGTGAAAATTCACCATAAATGGAAAAATCCCTAAAATAATATTTTTTATTTTTTCACAATTTTCTTCAGACAATTATTAAAATGAGGGAAAAAATCCCATGTCAAAATGATTATTTTTGGATTTTATATGAATTTTCAAAGAACCAAAAATAATATGAAGAAAATGATGAAAATATGAGAAAAAAGAGAAACATGCGTGTCAAATAGTAATTAAAAGCAGTTCAAAACACTAGTTGGGCCCAGGAGGGGGTGTGGGTAGGAAGGCGTGCACTAAGCCCAATATCATCAGAAAATGAAATGAAAAAAAAATCAAGAAAAATGGAAAACTCATGTGGTAAATAGCAACTGAATTACGTTACAAATCACTCATGGGCCAGGATGAGGGTGTGGTTAGCAATGGTGATGTTAAGCCTAAACCAAGCGTTTAATGAAACGCTGCGCTCCATGTGTATTCAGCCTTCACAAACTGAAATGAAATCCTGGCCATCCAATTCAATTCCAGTCAACGGTCCAAGCCACATCTGATGGCTTATGTTCATCTTCCTCAAATAACTCAGGCAGCCCTCAATGTTACAGACGGTGGTTCACGGTGGAGACCACCGTCTTCTCCGGTGAGCACCTCCACACAGGTCATCAAACATAACAAAACCCTACATCATCTTGCTCGATTTTTCACGTAGATCATGATTCTAACCTCAGAATTCCTTGAATCTCATTCTATCTTAAAACACGAAGGGAATTTCAGAACATGTCCAATTCTTAATCGTCTCAATTCTTGAAACAAAAAGCACTGATCTAATCTACATGTTACACCGATCACTTCTAACTATCTAATCATGATTAAAGCTTCAAGAATCACCATAACTAACTCTCAACAGAAATGGTACCTCATGATCAAACTTCACCAAATGTTACCAAAACTATCCAGAATCGTTCTCTAATCACTATGGATCCTAACCACATGATCAATGCTAGCTAATTCAACCTAGAATGGTGCATATTGTGAAAATTACATACCTGCAAAGGAGTGATCCACAGAAGGTCTTTAGGCACGAAATCCACTCCAAATTGATGCAAACACTTTCAATGAAGCACAAGGAATCTTCTCCAACCTTCAATTTGCCTTGATCATGCCTTCAACCTCAAAACCGATTCTGAGTTTCCTCTTGAAAAATTCAGTTATGACTTCTTTGCTCAGCACGAAAATGACTCCAACTTTGATCCAATCTCACTCTAACCCTTAAATAGAAGTTGTTCATGGGCTTTTGATCCAAGCTTGAGGCCCAAAATAGTGGATCCGAATTTCTGTCATGCCCTTGAAGTGAGGATGCTACAGTTGTGTTCCCTTGGTTTCAGCTAGCTCAAACTCATCCCTTTCAATCATACAAGCCATGGTAAATGTGTTTGGGAGAGTAGAATGGCATGAATCAGCTTGTATTGAGTTTTGGTTATGTAACTTGAATTTCAAGTAAGAGGTTTACAAGACATGTCCATGATTCTGACCTCTAATCAAAAATGTGTTAATACCATCCTTTCTAAAACATCTTTTCCAATTGAAATGAGTATATACATGAGGTATTTTGGACCTATAACTTGGATTTTGCATTTTCCCTCCATAAGCTCATTTGAAATCCTTCCATATTTAAACCAATTTTGGGCATTTTGGACTACAAGCCATTCTAGCTCACCATGAACTCTTGTCTAGCCTAGAAATGACATTTGGAACACATTTCATGTTGAACATTTTTTCATTTGAGGAGTGGAAGATGGAGATTTGGATCCATGTTGAAAAATGACTTATAATTCAACTTTCCCAAAATACCCCTGAGTTGTCAAGACCATAACTTGAGTTCTACAACTCCTCTTGAGGACTTATAGTACTCAAATTAAATCTAAGATCAAGATCTACAACTTTCATGTTGGCAAGAATCCATTTGAAAACTCTTTCATGGGCAAAAGTTGCTTGGAAGTCAAGTGACTTTCACAGATAAATTTCAAAGTCCTCTGATGACCCATAACTTGCAAGAACCATAACTTGAATTCTATAAATATCCTTGAATACTTCTAGTACTCAAATTAAAGGTATTTAGAAGATCTACAAATTTCATGTTGGCCAAGAATCCATTTGAAACTTGCATTTTGACTTATCTAGCTTGGAAGTTAAGCCTAAATTAGGGTTTTTTACACTGAAACCCTAATCTAATAACCCCTCCTCTTCTTGATCCCTCTTGATTTCCCCTTGGCACAACACCACGCATATATCCCCATATCAATTCATGACTTCCACAACCTCCAAGCTGACCTTGATACTCTTCAATCACCCAGTTGACCTAAGGTTGACCTAGGGTTGACCCAGATGAAACCCTAGTTGACTGCACCTCAGCTGTAGCTCTTGTAACCAAACCTATGACTTGATTCATATTCAAAATGACCCTCTAAGCCCTCCATGATGCTATCACACATTCCATACCCTCAGCTCATAGCTCATGTCTCATTGATGATCCTCAAACACACCCCCAGATAGGAGAGGAATCCACTGCTTGACCTTCTAACTTCTCAAAGCTTCAATTCCTTTCCTGGTGACCTGAATAGACTTAGGCTTGAATAAAACCCCTTTTGAAGTGCCTCTTTAGAGAATAATGGCACTTGATCCCTTGTTGGATGACTTGCCTATGCCATGCTATGCAAATGATTGAACTATGGACATTATCTACTATGCAAATGACAATGCTCTTGAAACATAAATCCAGTAAAATAAGTTGGTCAAATTTTAGGGTGCAACAGGATGTACCAGTTAGACTAGGATAATAAGCCCCAGCTTGTTTGCCCTATTGGTTGGAGTTTTACTTAGAAGGCTGATGGTTGATCTAGATGATTCCCCCTACCTGAAAGTGTACCTTCCAAGCCTACTGTCATGAAATTGAACCTTGGTATTGAAATTCAATTGGATTGATTGATTGGTATTTTGCTGCTATCAAAAGGAAAGTATTGCTACTGTCAAAATGCTGCTGACGGTTTTGTTGTTACCAAACCTATTGATGCTAGAATTCTTTGTGGAGAATGAGTGTGAGGATTGCCTAGGCATTTTGATAAAGTTTTCACTTGTCTATTTATGTGCATTCTGACTTAATAAGTTTGAGAAGCATTTCATAAGACCATGGCTGGTAGTGGAATATCATGAAAGGGGCTGACTTGTTTTTTAGGTTAGATACATTAGATAAGTTTGTTTTGATTTATTTCAACTGTTTGCACATTGTTGTTGATGATGCTGTTATGTGTGAAATTCTTACATTTTTTGATGCATATGGTAAAACTGAACCAAACAGCAGCAATACATACTGCATCAACTCCCATTTTGTATCTTGTAGCATCTGAACCTTAAAAGAGCACCAACAACATCATGCTATGAATATAGTAAACACCATTTGGATGTTAGTTTTGCTTTTATATTACTGTCAAAATCCAAGACAGTTGAAACACCTTTTTTGCATAAACATTGAAGATCAGTTGTTTCACCCTTTGAACATGTTTGAGAATACATTTGAAAGTTGTGTATGTCTTCACTTTACCAAGTTTGAGCACAGAACTCATTTTCACTCTTGACATGTGCACTTAATCACACAAGCCATTCACATGCCACTCTTTGCACAAACTTGATTTTCACTAAAACCACACCATGTACACATCATAATAAACATTTTTGAACTGTTAGCATCATTTTGGGACCAAGAAACCATTTGCCATGAGATTCACTTGTTTTCAAGTATGCATTTTTACTACAATTGTGTACTTAACAAGTCATTTTCAAAATCTGTTTGGGTGGAATATGTTTGAGATGTTTGAATCATTATTCATCATAATTAAAAGCTGTGAGGATGATTGGTTTGAGTGAAAAGTATTTGAAATAAACTACACACTTCAAAATGCCCTTTTCTTCATTATTTGCATTTCACATGCCATAAACATATCCTGTTGAAATTCAGAAAATTTGAGGTGTTGGCATTGTTTTATTTTATGTTTGAGTGTTGTATGTATGATTGGTTTGGTTTGAAAACATTTGAGCTTGTTTAAAAATCACAAAATGCATCACATAACACTAATACACACCAGCTATCGAATTTTCTTGCACATTGAGAATTTGAGAAAATTGAGATTACCATCTTCTTCCTTATTCAATTCTACCCAATTTCTATGTAAATTTTGTGTCGATCCGATTAACGGTTAGGAAGTTACGTACCAAAACGTATTTACTTTGTTTATGTAATTTTGCCCAGCTTTTGAACCATGTTACCCTTATTAATTATTAGGGGTGGCTTCATCATTGGATGTATAGCCACCCCAGTGGTATGACCATGCGCCTTTCACCCCTTGTTCCTGAGTTCAACCCCTGAGGAGGGCAACTCTTTTATCCATTTTTGTGATTTTTCATATAAACTTCGAAAATTCGTATCTCACTCGTTTCTCATTGTTTTTTGTCCGTTCTTTTTCCGTTGTGCTCGTATTAATGTGTACTTTCATGCCATGTTTTTATTTTTCATGTTTTAATATTTTATCACTAATTTTGTTTATGTATAAGTGTGCGCGTTTTCGCGATCGTTTATGTAATTGCAGATGAATGTTTATGTGGTTCCTTTCAATATTTTTCTTGACACTTGTTTGAATCCATGCCTATACATGTTAGTTAACATGCTAGGATTTATTTATTGGTTGTTACCATTTTTATCTGTTGATTTTCATTTAATGCGAACTGTTGTCACAGTGTCGATTATTTCATCTGTTAACTGTTACCTTCATGTTTCATTTTTACCATCTCTCATTGTTTACTTGGTTGTCACCATGAATATGCTTTATCTTGATTTTTATCTTGGTTAGCATTTATTTTCTTTTCTCCCCAAGTGATGAGGTTCGTTAGCTTTCATCTGTTTATTTCCCCAGTCTCCCTCCAAAGGAAGGTCTATCCACTTGACCCTCAATGTCATGGATAATTTATTCACCCTCTCTTGACTTTGTTAAGTCACCTTACCCCTATCTTAGAAGCCTTTAGACTTTGCTTTGAGTCTAAGAAACCCACCTGTACTAGGAGCGTTCTTCAACTAGAACCCTAGGAAAGAGTTTGTCAACTCTGTGTAAGAATCATCGTCATGATTTCTTACTTCCCTCTTTTACTACAACTTAGATTAGGGAGTTTTGTCAAACTCCACACAAACATTGTCATGTTTGTTCCCCCTTTGAATCTTGATCGTCATCAAGTGTTCCTTTCCCTTGTGAGGTGAACTACGATTGCTCTGATTCTATCCTAGTCAGGATACGTAGGCATAAGATGCGATGTCTTTGCGAGCAAATTTAGAAAACCAATTAGGTCTTTATTTATCTTTGCACTCAACTCCCAATCCTAAAACCATAGTACATATTTCACAAACCTAGCAAGCAATCAAACAAAAGGTTCCTGTAGAGTACTACAAATATTTAGGGTGCTAATACCTTCCCTATATATAACTAACCCCCGATCCCCGAATCTCTTAAGCGTTGTTTACATCGCGAAAAAGGTTTTTCTTTCTTGAGACCTTTCCTTTGGATAAATTAAAGTCCGGTTGTAAAAAGAAATAAGATTCAAGTTAATTAATAGCTTGATATCCAATTTTCACCGCAACATTAACCTATAGGAACCTGAATGCATAATATGAGTTAACTGAGCGTAGGACTGAAGATTATCACGTAGATTGGGTGGGTACAAATAAATTTTGAGCCTTTATCCTTTGTTTCATAAACCGTGAACCAGACCACGTTACAACCCTCAAAAGACCTAACTGAAGCAAGGTTATTTTGAAAGCGTACTACAACAAGGTTGCATAAGCTGACTCCAAAAGATCTTTGCGAATAATTTATTTTGGCAGTACACCTTTATTTTAAACTTTGAGCGTCTTGAACCACCATGTTCTGACCAACGACTCATTTATTTTTCATCTTTCAAAAATGATTTTGGTTTCAAAAGTTGCATGAACTTTGCATTACCATGTTTGTATGAATGTTTTTGTTTGCAAACTGGCTTTCTTCAAGGAAATTTCAAATAATCGAGAAACTTGGTCAAGTGATCCTATTAGGGGCAAGTTCCTTTTACATCCTGTCTAAGAATCAGTTTAAGATTTGCTCAAGGTAGGGTCTTCTCATATTTGGTTTATCTAGAAGATCTTTCAAGACACAAACTGGGGCAAGCCTCCGAGGGCACAATAAAGCAGTCATTTTCACGAATCAGACAAGTTAAAGCAATTATCAGTTCATCTATAACGAACGGTTTAATCTGGGGTAGTTTACTTGAAGAATTCCCGAGCAACTCTTCATCCTTCCTACAAGGATCCTCAACTTGTTACAGTTTATAAGTGTGGCAGAGATGTGTTCAACAGTAACATCTTTAGTCCCCAAGTAGAATGAAAGTGATCTCTATATTGAGGAATCAGTCTTCCAGTTTTGTCATCTTACCAAAAGAGTCGAGCCTTGTCGTCGGCGTCTGCATTTGCATTTGATCATATATCATCTCTATAATCCATATACATATGCATATCATGAGTGTTTCATCCTCATTTGCATTTCTCCCGAGGTCGTGTTGTTATCCACGTCTTACCTTGTGGCCGAAGTCCAACTTACTTGGCACCTACCAAACAATTTTGTGTCGTTTCTATCTGATGATCTTCCAGATATGACATTTTTCTTATCTGATTGTTCTTTCAGATATGTCTGGTCCTTTTACGTCCAATACCACTCTCAGATATTGTGATTATACCTATTCATCCAAAGCTATTATTGGGTGTCTGGTACCTTTTTATCCAACTCCAGTCTTGGATGTCATTTGTGTCTCTTTCTGATGTTTCTCTAGATCGAGTCTTTGTTCCTATGTTCTTCCATAACTTATCTGATGGTTTTCTAGATATTCCTTTTGATTCTGATGTTTTTCCAGAATCTATCCGATGTTTTGCCGGATTTATTCCTCTTTCTGATGGTTTTCTAGATGGAGTCTTTGTTTTGATGTTCTAATGTTCTTCCAGAACTTATCTGATGGTTTTCCAGATATTCCTTTTGATTCTGATGTTTTTCCAGAATCTATCCGATGTTTTTTCGAATCTGTTTCTCTCTCTGATGTTTTTCCAGACCGAGTATTTGTTCTGATGTTCTTCCAGAACTTATCTGATGGTTTCTAGATATTCTTTTGTGATTATGATGGTTTTCCAAAATCTATCCGATGTTTTTCCGGATTTGTTCCTCCAGGACCCCTTCGTTGTTTATCTGATGTTCTTCCAGATATGTATTCAAACTTGTCCCGTACATTTATGCTTTCTTAAATGTTTCAGATGTACCTTCAGAGACCTTGTCGTTATTTCATGCTCTTATAGATGTTCTCATGTTGTTTTTTGTCCCAGAGTTTATTCGAGGTTTTTCCGAGTATCTCTGGTGTGTTTTAGAGTTTATTCGATGTTCTTCTGGATATCCCTGAAATTTGTTTCTTTGTCCCAGATTTCATTCGATGTTTTTCCGAGTGTCTCTGGTGTTTTTCAAAGTTCATTTGATGTTCTTCCGGATGTTTCTGATGTTTGTTTCTCCCTGTATATTTTCCGATGATTCTTGAAGATCCCACTCGATCTCTTCGTTTAAAGGAATGTCCGGAAACTCCAGCACTTGTCGTTTACCTGATCCTACCTGTCGCTACCGCGAAAATAAGGTGTCGGCAAAACAGAAGAGTCGCCACCTTTCGTTATTTATCCCACAGAAAGGGAAAGGAAACGATCCGAAAAACCTGACGAAAAGGTATAAGACAAGGTCATCGCAACCATGTTTGGGTTCGGGAGTCGGTTACACAAGGGGAAGGTATTAGCACCCCTCACGTCCATCGTACTTGATGGGATCCATGCTTGTTGTGTTTATCTGACGGGTTGGTGTAACTATCTACCTATCAAGGCTGGTTTAAAAAGAAAAGAAAACTGACTCGGCAAAGCATCGCGCTTCGTGCCTACATATTCTCGTCAGAGAACGAGAAATCAGAGTCAACGTAGTTCGGCTAACTACGACTAAAAGGATGGGGGAAGGTGGCTCGCCAATACGTCAGTATTGTGCCTACGTAATCTCAACAGCTATGAGAGATCAGAGCTTAAGTAGTTCGGGATACTACAGAATACGGGTTTAGATTCATCTGTTTTTCGAGTAGGGTTAACAAACAGTTCCAGCAGTTTGGTGTATGCAGCTTGCTCGTTGGAGTCTCGTGCGTTACCGTTTGCGGTAGAACTGAGAGTTAACGACACTCTTTTTATCAGAAAATTTTTCCTTGAATTATGGGCCCACGGGGCAAAAACAAGGTTTGAAGTTTGTTTTCTGTCTTTTACGGAAGAAGTGTGTTTTATGGACGTTTGTAGTTCGTACAGCTTTAGAGACAATGACTTGAGAACGAATGCGTCGCATATCGTCTAAAGGACGTATACGAAACACTCTAGACGATTGAGAGGAGACCACTCAATTATCATTTCCCAAGTGGCTTAAGGCTCGTAACGCGCTTGTACCAACTTGCCTTTATTACGTTATGTACTGTTGTTTTGGAGAGAGAAGATAACGAACTCTACAGGGAAACTGTCAAGCCCTAATGTTGTCATGCCAAGGATTCATCCTATGGTTGAGGTTTGAAACATGGAACTCCTGTAACACCCCCTTCTATACCCCCAAATAAATGCATATACAATATATCAGAGAGAAAATTTTAGAATAAGGTATAAAGGAAGAATGTCACAATTTCACCAATGAAACACTTTAACATTTGCACCATAAAATATGTAACATTTTCATGGTTTTAGAAATCACATTTCAACATTTAAATTTAAGCGGAAGATAAAATCATTTAATCATTTCCAAAATATTAATTCACATACACATAAGATATCCAGATTAATACATCATGTCAGGTAATTACAAAACCACATCAGCTGATACATCACAATGTATCACAAAAGAATAACTATACTAGTCTAACTACCCGGTGTTACATATCAGAGCAGCCGACTCAAAAGAATGAAGATAACTTCACAAAAAAAGACTCCAGCATCCTAATCTGCAATGCCTCGTAGAGCATTATAAAATAGCAGAAGGGTGAGAAATATAACCATAATAATCAAAGCATAAGATTATATATATATATATAGGTAATCTTATAATTCAACTCCATATTTCTCACCACAATTCACCCTCTTAGTCATATATATTTACCACACATATATAGACAACATGAATATTCACAAAGCATTCCCACATCATGCATACACTCACATTTCCACAATCTTATCATTCACACATAAGCATCTCTTCATGCATATGTCATATATCAATGTGACTCAACAACTCAATGCAACTCATGCAATGCGGTACCGACTCTCGTTATCATTTTTCGGTTTTTTACATTAAACCGGGTCCACTCTTCTAGACCGATAACCCGTTATCATTATTCGGTTTTTACATTAAACCGGGTCCACTCTTCTAGACCGATAATAACAAAGGCCCGTCCTCTAAGCCTTCAAACACACTCTTCTAGGTTTGGGACAAGCCATTAGTTTCCACGAAACTAACAGACATTGCCTCTTGACTAAATGATGCATATGCAATCAACCACAACAATGCACTTAAGACCGTTCTCGCATCTTAATCTCATGCATTTAATAATTCATCTCTTCAAGAATTACACAATGATTGCACATACAACATATATCACAACAATCAAGGTATTCACATCACAATACCAATCATACAATTACAAGTTATGCACACATATTCACAATGTTCTCATGCATACTCATCACATAATTGTATACACATTAAGCATTCACAAGTTCATTAAATAATACACACATAATCACCTATTATGTTCACATGTATTTATACTTGATGCAATTAACATTCAAATCACAATTCTAGGATTCACGCCCGTAGGCTACCCACAGCACATATCATCACAATAGATCACATACATACTCACAATGTAGAGGTATTAGTCTATGTGAAACAACTAAATCATCAACACATAGAAACCACAACAAAGAAAAGATGTTGTCAAATTCACCCATATTCGCTTGGCGAGGCCCCGCAGCGAACCTTCGCTAACCAACCTTCGCCTGGCGAACTCTCTCAGCGAACACTCGCTAGGCCTTCGCCTGGAGAGACTCCCCAGCGAGCCAAAGTCAGTCGCTACTGACTTTGTTCGCCACCATTCGCCAGCACCTTCGCTGGGCGAACCTTCGCTAACCAACCTTCGCCTGGCAAACTCGCCAGCGAAGTCCACTGGGACTTAATCATAATTATTCGCCAGCGTTCGCTAGGCTTCGCTCGCCTGGCGAGAGCCAGCGAACCTGCGCAGAACAGAATTTTGTTCTGTCTTCTCCTTCTCAAACCACCACCAACCAACTCCCAAACATCAAAACCAGCTCAAACAACATCACTACATGTTACCCGACTATTCTACGGCATTATTACTCAATTCCAACCGATTAAATCACAGTTCTACCGATTATTCCAACTTTTGCCCTAAATGGAAAAGGATGGAAACTACACCAAAACCCCAACCCAACATATATAACATTATGCAATGATCAAATAGAAACATTTCTCACCCTTACCTCGATTAATCGGAGCTTTGATGTTGGTTCTTGATGATTTTCCACTTTCCTCTTCTTCTCCTCTCTTTCTCTTCTTCTTTCTTTCCAAATGTTTCTCTCTAACTTTCTTTTCTTTTCCTTCTCTATTATATATTTCCTTTATTTTCCTTCCTTCCAATTTCCTTCTCAATTCTCTATTAATTCCAATTAATAAAAATTAATTTCCAACATTAATAAAAATCCCACTAAATCAATTAATTACTATAATTAATCATTTAATGAAATTCAGGCTGTTATAACCCTCCCCCACTTTAGGAATTTTCGTCCTCGAAAATGTTACCTGGTTCAAACAGTTCCGGATAAGACTCTTTCATCTGGCTCTCAAGCTCCCAAGTAACATTTCCACCAGCCAGTCCTCCCCAAGCGACCTTCACTAAAGCAATCTCTTTACCTCTAAGCTGCTTCAATTTCTGATCCTCTATCCGCATAGGTGATGTCTCAACAGTCAGGTTATCTCTCACCTACACATCATCTAATTGGACTACATGAGACGGATCTGCAATGTATTTCCTCAAATGAGATAAATGGAATACGCCATGAAGATTAGCAAGCGACGGTGGCAAAGCCACACGATAGGCCACTTCTCCTATCCTCTGCAAAATCTGATAAGGACCAATGAAACGCGGCGACAACTTGCGCGACTTCAATGCCCTACCAACACCTATCATCTGAGTGACTCGAAGAAACACATGATCTCCCTCTTGAAATTCAAGTGCCTTCCTCCTCTTGTCATAATAACTCTTCTGACGACTCTGACCAACTCTCATCTTCTCTTGAATCATCTTGATCTTATCAGTAGTCTGTTGAACTAACTCGGGTCCAACAACAGAACTCTCTCCGGACTCAAACCAACACAATGGTGTCCTACACCGCCTACCATACAACGCCTCAAATGGTGCCATACTGATACTCGAATGAAAACTGTTGTTGTAGGTAAACTCAATCAAAGGCAAGTAGCTATCCCAAGCTCCTCCTTTTTCCAATACACAAGCTCTCAAAAGATCTTCAAGCGACTGAATCGTCCTCTTCGTCTGACCATCTGTCTGAGGATGATACGTTGAACTCAAACGCAACTTAGTACCCAAAGCACTCTGCAAGCTCTCCCAAAATCTCGAAGTGAACCTTGGATCTCTATCCGAAACAATACTCGACGGAATACCATGCAAACACACAATTCTCTCAATATACAATTTAGCCAACTTCTCCAACGGGTAATCCACACTCATAGGGATAAAGTGAGCAGATTTAGTCAATCTATCCACGATAACCCAAATAGCCTCAAAATTACTCGGCGTCCTCGGCAAACCCGATACAAAATCCATGGAGATACTATCCCATTTCCACTCAGGAATAAACAACGGCTTCATCAAACCCGATGGCTTCTGATGCTTAATCTTTGACTTCTGGCAAGTCAAACAAGAATACACAAATTCCGCAATATCCTTCTTCATACTAGGCCACCAAAACACTTTCCTCAAATCCTGATACATCTTAGTAGCACCCAGATGAATACTCAATCCGCTACGATGTCCTTCCTCAAGGATACTCTTTTTAAGCTCAACAACATTCGGAACACAAACTCGATCCCGACATCTCATAATCCCATTCTCATCAATCTGAAAATCACCACCTTGGCCTTGGTTGATTAAAGTCAACCGATCAACTAAACTCAAATCCGATTTCTGTCCTTCTCGAATTTCATCCAAAATACCACTTGTAAGCTTTAACATACCCAACTTAAATCCAAAAGAAGTTCTCTCACATACTAAACTCAAATCCCGAAATTGCTCGACCAACTCCAACTCTTTCACCATCAACACCGACATATGCAATGATTTCCGACTCAATGCATCCGCTACTACATTCGCTTTACCCGGATGGTAATTCAAACCAAAATCATAATACTTCAAAAGTTCAAGCCATCTTCTTTGTCTTGCATTCAATTCCTTTTTATCAAAAAGATATTTCAAACTCTTGTGGTCACTAAACACTTCAAATCTTGCACCAAACAGATAATGCCTCCAAAGTTTCAACACGAACACAACGACGGCCAACTCTAAGTCATGCGTCGGATAATTCTTCTCATGCACTTTGAGTTGCCTCGAAGCATAAGCCACAACTTGGTTATTCTGCATCAACACACCTCCTAAACCCATTAAAGAAGCATCACAATACACAACGAACGGTTCTTCCGGATTTGGCAAAATCAAAACAGGGGCTGTCGTCAACCTTCGCTTAAGTTCTTGGAAACTCGCTTCACACTTGGCATCCCAAACAAAAGCTTGACCCTTCCTAGTCAATTGCGTCAACGACAACGATAAATTAGCGAATCCTTCAATAAACTTCCGATAATAACTGGCTAAACCAAGGAAACTTCTAATCTCAAAAACTGACTTCGGAGTCTCCCATTGCGATATCGCTTCAACCTTCGACGGATCAACCGCAATACCATTACTCGAAATCACATGACCAAGGAAACTAACTTCCTTCAACCAAAACTCACACTTAGAAAGCTTTGCAAACAACTGCTTCTCTCTCAACACAAATAACACAATCTTCAGATGCTCGGCATGCTCTTCTTCGCTCTTCGAATAAACCAAGATGTCGTCGATAAACACAACCACAAACTTATCCAAATAAGGATGGAAAATCCTATTCATGTACTCCATAAATACACCTGGTGCATTAGTCACACCAAATGGAATCACAGAATACTCATAGTGTCCATACCTCGTCCTAAAGGTCGTCTTCTGAATATCCTCAGCTTTCACGCGAATCTGATGATACCCAGATCTCAAATCAATCTTGCTGAACACACTTGCACCAACCAACTGATCCATCAGATCATCAATCCTCGGAAGTGGATACTTATTCTTAATAGTCACCTTGTTCAACTGTCTGTAATCCACACAGAGCCTCATAGAACCCTCTTTCTTCTTAACCAACAACACCGGTGCACCCCACAGCGACACACTCGGACGAATAAACCTCTTCTCAAGCAAATCTTCAAGTTGACTCTTCAACTCTTTCAATTCCGATGTGGACATACGATATGGAGCCATCGATATCGGACTAGTTCCAGGAATCAAATCTATTGAAAACTCCACTTCTCGCTCCGGTGGTAAATCCTTTATCTCTTCAGGGAAAACTTCAGGAAAATCTCTAACAATTGGTAAAGCACCAATCTCTTCACTTCCACCAATTCTCAAAGTTGCCATAAGCATAAATACCTTAGCTCCATCTTGCACTGATTCTTTCACTTGTCTCGCTGTCATAAACAAATCTCTTGCAACGTCCGATTCCGGAAAAATAACCGTCTTGTCAAAACAGTTAATATATACCCGGTTAAATTCCAACCAATTCATCCCAAGGATAACATCGAGTTGGTCTAGGTGAAGACACACTAAATCAATTCCAAAATCTTTACCGAAGATACTCAACGGACAATTCAAACAAACATACGGTGTAGTTACCGAACCCATAGCAGGAGTATCAATAACCATACCGCCACCAATCACAGACAACTCAAGATTCAACCTTCTAACACAATCCAAAGAAATAAAAGAATGCGTAGCTCCGGTATCAATTATAGCGATCAAAGGTGTACCATTAATGAAGCATGTACCTCAGATCAATCGATCGTCGCTAGCAGTCTCAGATCCAGATAGAGCGAACACTTTTCCGCTCCCTTGATTCTTCTTAGGCTTATCAAACTTGGTACTAATGTGCCCTCGCTCACCCCAGTGGTAGCAAGTCACACCGGTACCGCTTCTACACTCAAGAGCCTTGTGGCCTGGCTTGCCACACTTGAAACACTTCTGTTTAACACTTTTGCATTCGGGAGCATGATGTCCCACTTCACCACAGTTATAGCATCTAATCGGAGTAGAAACTCCCCCACTTGGCCTCTTGCCATAACTCATTCTCTGCTTCCCTTTGTCTGCAGGAGTCACATAAGGTTTTCCTCGGAATTGACCTTTTCCTTTCTTATCACTTAAACTCTTGTAGTGGCTAGACCGAGCCCTACTGTCTTCATCATAGATTTTGCTCTTGTTCACTAACTCAGAAAACCGCCTGGTTTCCTGATATCCAATAGCTTGCCTAATCTCGGGTCTCAAACCGTTCACAAACTTGAGGCACTTAGACCTCTCGGCATTAGCAGTATTGTAATGAGGACAAAATTTGATCAACTCTTCAAATCTTGCCGCATACTCCGCTACCGTCGAATTACCTTGTTTTAACTCAAGAAATTCAATCTCTTTCTTCCCTCGCACATCCTCTGGAAAATACTTCTCCAGAAAAGTCTCTCTGAACAGATCCCAAGTGATCACAATATCATCTTCCTCAAATCTTTGGCGAGTATTACCCCACCAATCTTCAGCTTCTTCTTCGAGCATGTGAGTCCCAAACTGCACCTTTTGTGCATCTGAGCAATTCATAACCCGAAAAATCTTCTCCACAGCTTTCAACCAAATCTGTGCTTTGTCAGGCTCATGGGTTCCCTTGAAAATCGGAGGATTGTTCCTTTGAAACCTCCCCAAAGCACGGAATTCATCTTCAACAACATTCCCCGCATTCACATTGGCCAGAGGATTCTGCCCAATCACTCCCGCCAACCTTGTCAAAGCTTCTGCGATCGCTTCATCGTTCCTCCCTGCAACCATCTTACTAATTCCAACAACATAACCACGTAAGAACAACCAATATTGATAATGCAACACACGCATATCAATAACACACAGGGAAAAACACTCTAACAACTTGGATGGGGGACCGACCTGCTCTGATACCACTATTGTAACACCCCCTTCTATACCCCCAAATAAATGCATATACAATTTATCAGAGTGAAAATTTTAGAATAAGGTATAAAGGAAGAATGTCACAATTTCACCAATGAAACACTTTAACATTTGCTCCATAAAATATGTAACGTTTTCATGGTTTTAGAAGTCACATTTCAACATTTAAATTTAAGCGGAAGATAAAATCATTTAATCATTTCCAAAATATTAATTCACATACACATAAGATATCCAGATTAATACATCATGTCAGGTAATTACAAAATCACATCAGCTGATACATCGCAATGTATCACAAAAGAATAACTATACTAGTCTAACTACCCGGTGTTACATATCAGAGCAGCCGACTCAAAAGAATGAAGATAACTTCACAAAAAAGACTTCAGCATCCTAATCTGCAATGCCTCGTAGAGCATTATAAAACAGTAGAAGGGTGAGAAATATAACCATAATAATCAAAGCATAAGATTATATATATATATATATATATAGGTAATCATATAATTCAACTCCATATTTCTCACCACAATTCACCCTCTTAGTCATATATATTTACCACACATATATAGACAACATGAATATTCACAAAGCATTCCCACATCATGCATACGCTCACATTTCCACAATCTTATCATTCACACATAAGCATCTCTTCATGCATATGTCATATATCAATGTGACTCAACAACTCAATGCAACTCATGCAATGCGGTACCGACTCTTGTTATCATTTTTCGGTTTTTTACATTAAACCGGGTCCACTCTTCTAGACCGATAACCCGTTATCATTTTTCGGTTTTTACATTAAACCGGGTCCACTCTTCTAGACCGATAATAACAAAGGCCCGTCCTCTAAGCCTTCAAACCCACTCTTCTAGGTTTGGGACAAGCCATTAGTTTCCACGAAACTAACAGACATTGCCTCTTGACTAAATGATGCATATGCAATCAACCACAACAATGCACTTAAGACCGTTCTCGCATCTTAATCTCATGCATTTAATAATTCATCTCTTCAAGAATTACATAAAGATTTCACATACAACATATATCACAACAATCAAGGTATTCACATCACAATACCAATCATACAATTACAAGTTATGCACACATATTCACAATGTTCTCATGCATACTCATCACATAATTGTATACACATTAAGCATTCACAAGTTCATTAAATAATACACACATAATCACCTATTATGTTCACATGTATTTATACTTGATGCAATTAACATTCAAATCACAATTCTAGGATTCACGCCCGTAGGCTACCCACAGCACATATCATCATAATAGATCACATACATACTCACAATGTAGAGGTATTAGTCTATGTGAAACAACTAAATCATCAACACATAGAAACCACAGCAAAGAAAAGATGCTGTCAAATTCACCCATATTCGCCTGGCGAGGCCCCACAGCGAACCTTCGCTAACCAACCTTCGCTTGGCGAACTCTCTCAGTGAACACTCGCTAGGCCTTCGCCTGGCGAGACTCCCCAGCGAGCCAAAGTCAGTCGCTACTAACTTTGTTCGCCACCATTCGCCAGCACCTTCGCTGGGCGAACCTTCGCTAACCAACCTTCGCCTGGAGAACTCGCCAGCGAAGTCCACTGGGACTTAATCATAATTATTCGCCAGCGTTCGCTAGGCTTCGCCTGGCAAGAGCCAGCGAACCTGCGCAGAACAGAATTTTGTTCTGTCTTCTCCTTCTCAAACCACCACCAACCAACTCTCAAACATCAAAACCAGCTCAAACAACATCACTACATGTTACCCGACTATTCTACGACATTATTACTTAATTCCAACCGATTAAATCACAGTTCTACCGATTATTCCAACTTTTGCCCTAAATGGAAAAGGATGGAAACTACACCAAAATCCCAACCCAACATATATAACATCATGCAATGATCAAATAGAAATATTTCTCACCCTTACCTCGATTAATCGGAGCTTTGATGTTGGTTCTTGATGATTTTCCACTTTCCTCTTCTTCTCCTCTCTTTATCTTCTTCTTTCTTTCCAAATGTTTCTCTCTAACTTTCTTTTCTTTTCCTTCTCTATTATAAATTTCCTTTATTTTCCTTCCTTCCAATTTCCTTCTCAATTCTCTATTAATTCCAATTAATAAAAATTAATTTCCAACATTAATAAAAATCCCACTAAATCAATTAATTACTATAATTAATTATTTAATGAAATTCAGGCTGTTACAACTCCTATATGTTATCATGCAAAGGTTTCAACCTAAAGTTCTATCATCACTTCCTTGTCAAAGGAAGTGAGAGTCCTAGGGGATCATGTCAATGGGAAACAGAAAATAACTGCAAAAATACAGATAAAACAGAAAAGCCAAACAATAAAGATGCAAATGCAATGCAGCAATACAAGCAGAGGGAGACTCACTCAACCTCTAAGCAGTCAAGCAAAGAAAACAATCAAAACAAACAAGCAAAGGGAGATCATATCAACCTTTCAATGCAGACATATCAGATAGAAAGAAAAATAACACACAAGCAAGGGGATGATCACCTCAACCCTTAATTCAAGCAAGCAGAGGGAGACCCACTCAACCTCTCAATGCAGTCATGCACCTAGCCTAAAATATTCTATATATGAACCTATTCTAATGCATCAAGAAATGTCAAACAAGGAAGAGAAATGAAACCAAAAAGAGCAACAGGGAAGTCATCCCAGGCTACATTATGTTGGAGGTGTATCAACACAAGTGTCCATCATGGGCTCAACCTCTTGAGGAATGCACAAAATCCAACCAAGGGAAGGATTAGGCTCTCCCAAGAGGGATCCTATGTCAATAGGACAGAAAACTGGGGTATTAGTCCTAGATATCAATCTAAGGTGTCTGGTTAAAGTGTATCAATACAGAATGTCCATCTCAGGCTCAACCTGTTGAGGAATGCACAAAATCCAACCGAGGGAAGGATTAGGCTCTCCCAAGAGGGATCATAAGAAAGGGACTTGGAGATGGATGACAGCATATAAACCAAGGGAATATACCATGCCAGGAATGTCAATCCAAGGCTCAACCCCTTGAGGAATGCACAGAATCCAACCAAAGGAAGGATTAGGCTCTCCCAAGAGGGCTCCTCATCAAGACTTGAAAGAGAAAGATAGTGCAGACCAAAGGAATGTACTATACTGATGAATGTCAATTCAAGGCTCAACCTCCTGAGGAATGCACAGAATCCAACCAAAGGAAGGATTAGGCTCTCCCAGGAGGGCTCCTCTTCAATACTTGGGGAAAGAGGATAGGGCAAAGCCCAGGGAATAAATCACATAGGGGAAAGAAGGCATCACAACAACTTCTAAGAAACCCTAAAGGTTATCTACAAGGATCACCTAAACTAAGGGGATTCAAAAGCTCTATCAAGGCCTAATCAAGGTTCTAAAGAGGAATCTACCTAAATTCTATTCTATCAAGAAGGGATATGAAGCTTAGAGTTATCTAATGTTCACTTAAAAGACTAATCTATGAAGTAAGCCTAGTTAGGGTCACCTAAACCATAATCAACTTGTAAAATGGGGGAATAATAAGAAATCAATTCTAAAAATCCTAAGAAAAATCCTAAATGATCCTAAGTGTGTTAGGGAACCATAGTAGAAAATTCAGGATCAGAACCTAAATCTAAAGGTCCTAAACAATTTCTTCATTTCAAAGTATGCTAAAAGGAAATCATAAGGGGGAATTCCTAAAAACCTATCTAAAAACCATACCTAAAATCATCTAAAAAATGAAAGAAAAATAATACAATATCCTACAATGTATCAACATTCACCATGCAAAAAATCAGAGATTAAATCCAAGCATTGATATGGAAACAAAAATCTAGAAGCTAACATGGCATTATTCCTATTCATGGAAAAGCACATAAAAGAAAAATACAAAATTAATTTAAAAAAGAATTAAAATTGAAATTAAAAATTATGGAAAAATTCTAGACATGTCAAACTATCTACAATATTTTTCTCATGATTTATGGACATCATTTTATATTTTTTCTGAATCAAAACAAACCATGTATCAAAAGAAAATAAGGAAAAATGAATTAAAAGGGAAAACGGGCCAGGGGTGCACTTAGCAAATCTCGCGCGTGTATATTCATTATTGGGCTGCGAAGGGGGGTGCTGGTAGCGGACTGTACCAAGGGCCCAGCTGAGTCTAAACTCGGCGTTTTTCTTACTATGCAGAGAAAAGCCAATTCGCTGAAATTAAATTCCAGCCATGTGATGGGATTACCGAGTCCGCCTATGCGCGCGATCGGATGGCTAAAAACGCGTCTGGAAATTTGAACACCAAACGAAGGGAAATTACAGATGCGGTGGGGGACGGTGGTGACGGTGGTCGGACTTCGTTCCAGTCATCTTCTTCATCATGTCAACAATGGCATTTTCTCATTTCTTAACCAAAACGTGATTTTCTTTAACCAAACTTGTGTGATTTTTCGTGTAGAATTCAAATATCAAATTTGTTTTCACTTTCCTCCATTAAAACTCAGAAATCATGAACATCCAAGAATCACTCAAGAAAATCCAACTTTCACAAAACTTAAAATTGAAGCCACTAATCTCTTCCTCTCACTTCCTACATCAACAATCTATGTTTCTTTTCCATTTTCATCCAATAATTAGAGAGAAATTCGAACTACAACCTAAGGTGCTCTGTCAAGAATTGTCATGCAACTTAACCGTTCTAATCCTAAAACGTTATACACACTCTAAGGATCACAATCATGTGAAAATAACATAGCAGTTCATCAAGAACAGAGCTTATGGATGAAAGTTAGAAACCATGTTTTGAGCTTCAATGGAGGCTTGAATTGTTGATGAAGCTTCAAGCAAATCGTCCAGAATCCATCAATGAACCTCACTGAAGCTTTTTGCAATGATAATTTGGGCTGAAACTGGCTCTATCTTCAAAATCAATTTTCCAAGTTTCTTCACTTTTTCTTCACTCCATTTTCTGTTATCTTCCACCAAATTCAGTTATGGCAGTTAGGAATCATCCAAAATGTTATATGCAATGGACTTGGAGTGATTAGAAGCCCATTGGAAGCCCACAAATGTCCAATTCAAAAATCCAAAATTCCAAGTTTGAAGCTTTTATGTCATGGTAGGAACAAAGCTAAACAGCCTGCAAATTGATCCAATCTGGTTTCTTATGATGTGAGGAAGGTGTGTGGATAGGATTGAGACCTTGGAAATGAGTGGATGGTGGATTTCCATTATGTTGCTTAAAGATGAAGAAACCATGAAATTGGCATAGCAAATGGCTTCAAACTTGATTTGTAATTTTTCCAATGTTCTTAAAACATCAATTGGACTCAAAAAAAGCACAAACATGGCCTAATTTGGTTCCAAAATGAATTGGTTTGAATTAGCCATTTTCAAGCTTCCTTTAATGATTCATTCATGAATTTTCTTCAAGCATTTCTCATTCTAACCCATATCAATAGATTCTTAGGTCATGGTTGGACAAATAACATCATTTTGAACAACTTTCAAGTTGGACAAAATTTCATCTGAGGTGTGTAAGTTGGTGGAATTGACCCATAATCAAAATGACCTATAATCACAAATTCCCAAAATACCCTTGTCTTGCAAAGCTCATATCTTGAGTTCTACAAATCCAATCATGGACTTATAGTACTTTCTAGAAAGCTAAGAAGATAAGGAACAACATTCATGTTGGCCAAAAGTTCATGAGAATCATATTTCTAGGGCAAAAGTGTCATGCAAGTTGGTTGACTTTCAAGCTCCAAATTCACATTCTTCTGATGACCTGTAACTTGTCTGGCTCATAACTTGAGTTCTATAAACCCTATCAAGGACTTATAGTACTCAAATTAAAGCTATGATCATGCTCTACAACAATAATGTTGGGGTCAAGGTGAGATGAAAATCACATCTTGAGTTATGTGGTTTTGAATTTAGGCACTAAGCCAGGGGATTTTACACTGTCAATCATAGCAACCCTAGCCTAGGAACTCCTCACACTCTTGATTCATGATGAATTGACCTTGAAATCATCCCTTGGGAATCTTAATACATCAATCCATGATCACATGGCCTTGGAATTAGGTCTCAACCTTCTTCAAATCATCAGTTGACCCAGGGTTGACCAGATGAAAACCCTAGTTGCATAAATCTTGGTTGTAGCTTCATATCCTTTGCATAATGACCTGTCTAGGCTTCAAAATGACTTTCAATACCTCTCATGAGCTCTCTCAAGGCTTCAAGTCCAACTTCATGGATTTATAATCATCAGATGACTTCCCACAACTCTCAAGTTAGGAGATATACACACTTGGCTTCAATCACTTTCTCTGAGAATATTTAACTTCTTTGATGAGGATATCAACCCTTGAATACTTGAATAAACCTCTTAGCTAGCTTCATGGCCTTGGTAGCCTTTTGTTGGTAGTCATACCTCTTGATCTTCTGCACACATGTCAATGCAATGCAGATGATAATGCTAGAATGAATGCAATGAAACACAAGCTAGGTGAAGCAAAGGTTAGGAAAATTTTGGGGTGCAACAGCTGCCCCCTATTCAAACGGCTTGGACCTGACTGGGTGAGAAGCGAACGACTCTCAAATAATCAAGGAAAAAGACAGTTGAATACTATCGCTACTGCAAAAATCGGCGCCGGCTATGACAGAAGAGTCGCCACCGTGCGTTATTTATCCCACAAAAGGGAAAGGAAACGCTCAGAGAAAACCTAACGCAAAGAGGGAAAGGAATGGTCATCGAAACCAAATCCTGGATTCGGGAGTTAGTTACGCAAGGGGAAGGTATTAGCACCCCTCACGTCCGTCGTACTCGACGGGATCCACGCTTGTTTTCTATCTAAGGGTGTGTTTATCTATCTACTCTAAAATGTCTGGTCTAAAAAGAAAAGAAAATGACTCGGCAAAGTATCGCACTTTATGCCTACTTATTCCCGTCTGGAACTAGAAATCAGAGTCAATGTAGTTCGCCTAACTACGGGTTATGGGGGGAGGTTGCTCGCCGAGATATCGCATCTCGTGCCTACGTACTTTCATACGGCATGAAAGATCAGAGCAAACGTAGTTCGGGCTACGGAAGACACAAGTTTGTCTGACAGTTTTTTATCTCCTTAAGAAAGGGTTTTCCATATTAAGGGTCCAAGAGGACAAAAACAGAGTTTGAATGTTTGTTTGAGTCTTTTACGAAAGAACTATTTTTTAGGATGTTCGCAATCTCCGTCGCACTAGAGACTATTGTCGCTACTGCGAAAATTGGCGCCGGCTAAACAGAAGAGTCGCCACCGTGCGTTATTTATCCCAAAGGAGGGAAAGGAAACGCTCGAAGTAAACCTAACGCAAAGACAGGAAAGGAATGGTCATCGCAACCAAATCCTGGATTCGGGAGTCGGTTACGCAAGGGGAAGGTATTAGCACCCCTCACGTCCGTCGTACTCGACGGGATCCACGCTTGTTTTCTAGTACGGATTATTATTCTATCTACTCTAAAGGTCAAGGGTTAAAAGAAAAGAAAATGACTCGGCAAAGTATCGCACTTTATGCCTACGTATTCCCGTCTGGAACGAGAAATCAGAGTCAACGCAGTTCGCCTACCTACGGAAAAGGAAGGGAAGGTTGCTCGCTAGGATATCGCATCCTATGCCTACATACTTTCATACAGCATGAAAGATCAGAGCAAACGTAGTTCGGGCTACGGAAGACACAAGCTTGTCTGACTGCTTTTTATCTCCTAATGAAAGGGTTTTTCCTAATTAAGAGTCTAAGCGGACAAAAATGACACTTTGATGTTTGTTTTCAGTCTTTTACGCAAGAACTGTCTTTCATGAGGTTTGCAATCTCTGGCGCACTAGAGACTATGATTTGAGGGTGACTACATCGTATGTCACCCTAAGGGTAACACACTAAGCAATCCGGTTACTGAAGAGTGACCCTCCAGCGACCTTTCTCAAATAGCTTAAGGCTCGTAGCGTACGACATCGATTATCCTTATTACGGTGTTTTGAATTCTTCTAAGATAGAAGAGAAAGAAGTTCTAAAAGACCTAGGGTTTGAAAGGGAATAAAACTGACCTAATGTTGTCATGCATGGATTTCAACCTAATGTCTGTCATAATTCCCTCCTGCACAGAGGAAATCAGAGATCCTAGGGGATAAACGGAAAAGAAACAACAAAAATACAATAAACAGTAAGATGCATGAGATGCAGCAATACACAATAGGCAAAGTGAAACAACTTCACCTCAAACCTAAGGGAAAATCAACAAACAATACAGCAAAGAAAACCACACCCAACACCAGCTCATACAGCCACACTAGCTCTTACAGCAAGCAGTTCAAACAGCACCAGCTCTGTCAGCTACAGTTGATTAACAGCACAAGGTTGACAGTAACAACTTCAAGCAAGATCCCATCTTCTCTCTCCAAGGATATTCAAGCTTCAGATAAGCTCTTATCTCCAATAATCTCCAGCTTTAGCAAGCACTGAATCCCAACAAGTAGACAGCTTCAACCAGCAGCAAAACCCTAATATCCAACAGATGCCCAGCTTTGACGAGCACAAGCTTCATCTTCTCTAGTCTTCAATGAACTTCTTATCTTCAATAGGTATTCAACTTCAATGCAACCACTCACAGGAGAGAATCAAGTGATAGAGGAAGTTGGGATGTCGAGATGCTTAATGATAACCAAGGGAAATCACTAAGATCTTAACACAGCAAGGGAGAGGTATCCTCAAGGTTCCACCCAATCAAAGCATGCTCTACATCCCTCCTAAGGAGAGATGGAACTCTTTTAGGGGACCTTGTGTCATAGGATGGAATAGAGGCACAAGAAGCTCTCTATGTTTGGCAGAAGAAATCAGTCTACTCTAGAGCTCTCCCTATATCTCCTATCTCCTAAGTCTTCATCAGGCAATCTTCAAACACAAGCAACTTAAGATCCAAGCATCATTATTTGTCTTCAATCATCCGCAAAGTCTTCACATACTCCTCAAGCCAAGCACAAACCCCAACACCCAAAGAAAAGGCCCAAATCCCAACAAACAAAGCAACTTCCCCAGAGGGAAACACACCAATATCAATCAACTTTGCAAAAATCAAATAAAATGGACATATTCATCATAAAATCCTAGGTTAATTTCTAAGGGATCCTAACTAGGTACCCTATACCCCACATAAACCCCAAGGCCTAAATCAAACTAATAACCCCAAAACTATGTGTTGAAATGCACCTATGTCAAGTTGAAACCCTAATTCTAGCACCCTAAAGTTCCTTAATCAAAACTAACTAAAATTAAATCACAAAAATGTGAAATAATTCCAAGGGGAACCTAATGCTATAATCTAACTATAGAAAAAAGAATGGCATTAAGAATCAAAGTGAAATGGTCATACTAAATTCAGCAAGTAACATGTATCAAATGAAAATGAAATAAAAGCTATTAAAAGTAAAAATAAACCAAAAAATAGAAAAATGCATGAAATGACATTTTTTATTCTTTTATAATTTTCTTGATATCTTGATGAAAATGGGGGAAAATTCCCAATCAAAAATATTATGTTTTCAATTTATTATGAATTTCCAAAGAAATTAAGATAAAGTGTGAAAATATAAGAAAATATGAGAAAATGGAAAACATGTGTGTCAAATAGCAATCAGAATCAATGCATTTAGCCAACTGGGCCCAAAAGGGGGTGTGGATATCATATAGTTCACTTAAGCCCAAACTGCAACTTTAATGAAACTGTATGTTTTGCTAACTCTGAATTCCTTCACAAATTGAAAACAAATTGTGGCCGTGGGATCTCGTTTTGGGTCAAAGTCTTGCTCTAATCCAAGGGTGCTCAGATCGTCTTCTTCCTTTGAACTCTCATGGAGGGAAAAGCCACGGATGAACAGCTATGAACTTCATCTTCCTCCCAATCGTGCTCCCTCAAATTTCTATCAAATGCAAAAATTCAAAACCATAATCCACTCAGAATTTCACCAGGAATCTAACTATGGCATCCACAATCATTGAAACATAACCTAACTCAAAACACGAATCAAACCTCAGAATTTGGTCCATGATCAAAACTCACCAATCTTGAAATTGAGTGGCTCAATCTCTTCCCCACTTCACACTGAACATTTCTATCCATCAAATTATGATTATAACACCAAGAACAACAAGATACAAGCATGAACAGAAATTGAGTCACTCACTTAATTGCCTCTAAATCAATCTTAAAGCTACCAGAAAGCTCCACATGATCATCTACAATGAATCTAACTAATCAAAACCAATTGAAACTACCTAAATCAAGTTGTGGATTGAAGTTTACCTACCTGCAAATTTGAGATGAACAGAGGTATGAAATCTTCAAATCAAGCTTTGAGAACTTCAATACACCTTCAATGAGTCACAATCTTGCTTCTGTATGCAAAAGAAATGGTTGAAACCTCTTGAATCTTGGAACCCGATAGTGAGTTGCAGGTGAGAACTTTCAATGGCAAGAACACGATTCCTCCACCAATTTGCTTGGAACTTGATCTGGAAACACTCACTAGCACAAATGGAAGCAAATGGGATCAAGAAATTGGATGGAAAGGGATGAAATGCTTGTAACCGAATCTGAGTTGCAAAAGAAAAATTTCAATCTCAATCTCTCTTCTCTCCTTCAATTCTCACCAACTCTTGCTTGGGATCACTTCATATGCATATATAGAGTGTGAATGAAGACTCTAGAAAGTTCTAGGTTGATCCAATGAGAAACTCACCATCTCATGTCATGAGATATCATGTCATGCTATGCACTCACACCAGCTCATGTTTTGCCTTGCAATTGCACTTGTTCTGAGTTGAGAATCTCTCCAAATGAGATATTGGAGGTGTATGGATGGAAAGGAGCCTTACATTTGCCTTGCCAAGTGGTTTTGCAATGGTGCCATATGATTCAAGTAAGCCATTTACAAAGCAAGTCCTAAAAATAATCCTCAATTCAAAATTGTGGCAATTTCAATGCTCTCAAAATGAATTTTAAAATCAAATTGGTATGTCATATGCCTTAGTTTGGTTGTGTAGATCAAAAACCCTAATTTCCAACTTTGGTTCATTTAAAATATACCTTCATTTTAGGCCATTTTTATGATTTTGTGAAGCAAGCCATTTCAAACTCTCATGACCTCTTATCTAGCCTAAAAACATCATTTTGAACACATATCATTTTGAACATTTTTTCATTTGAAGAGTGGAATATGGAGATTTGGACCTATGTTGAAAAATGACCTGTAATTCAACTTTCCCAAAATACCCCTGGATTGCCAAGACTATAACTTGAGTTCCATAAATCCCCTTGAGGACTTCTAGTACTCAAATTAAATCTAAGATCAAGATCTACAACTCTTATGTTGGCCACAAATCCATTTGAAAACTCCTTGATGAGCAAAAGTTGCTTGGAAGTCAAGTGACTTTCACAGATAAATTTCAGTGTCCTCTGAGGACCCATAACTTGCAAGAACCATAACTTGAGTTCTACAAATCTTCTTGAAGACTTCTAATACTCAAATTAAAGCTATTGAGAAGCCCTACAAGTTTCATGTTGACCAAGAATTCATTTGAAACTTTCATTTTGACTTATCTGGCTTGGAAGTTAGGTCTAAACTAGGGTTTTTTTACACTAAAACCCTAATTTAGTAACTCCTCTTCTTCTTGATTCTTTTTGATTTCTCCTTGGCACAACACCATACATGTATACACATACCAAATCCTGAATTCCACATCCTCCAAGTAGGCCTTGATGACCTCCAATCAACCATTTGACCTAGGGTTGACCCAGATGAAACCCTAGTTGACTGCATTCAACTGTAGATCAGGTACTTGTATCAATGACTTGCCTCATCTTCAAAATGACCCTCTAGGTCTTCCATGATATTTGTGCATATTCCCTACCTACAATTCCATGCTCATACTCCATTGATGAATCTCAATACTCCTCAATCTAGGAGAGAAATCCACTGGTTAACCTTCAAACTTGTCAAAGCTTCAACTCATTTCTTGATTACTTGGATGGTCTTGAGCTTGAATAAAACCCCTTGATGGGCCTCTTTCTGATAAGAATGGCACTTGATCCCCTGTTAGATGACTTGTTATGTTATTCTATGCAAATGATTAGACTATGTACATGACTTATTATGCAAATGACAATGCAATTGAAACATAAACCAGGTGAAATAGGTTGAGGAAATTTTAGGGTGCGACAGCTGCCCCTATTCAAGCGGCTTGGACCCGATTGGGTGAAGAGCGAATGACCTTCAAACATTCGAGGTACGAGACGGTTGAATACCAAGAACCCGGAAATTTGCCAACCGTAGAGATAAACTGCACCACTGCTTGGGGAACAACATTCGTCAATTGAACTTGATTGTTACGGTAACAACTGATCAACCACCTGATACAGATATGACTTCAACACTAACTTCCTGTGCGGCACTAAACTTGTCAATATAGGAATAATCTGGACGACTTCACCGGGGAAGCACTTCTGTCTATAAACATAACTCTGCCAACGATACAGGAAAATAACTCTGTCACCTCTACGGGAAATAACACCGCCATCACTACGGGAAATAACCTGGGAAACACCGCCATCGCTACGGGAAATACTCCACCATCACTACGGGAAATAACACCGCCATCGCTACGGGAAATTACACCGCCATTGCTACGGGTAATACTCTCTGTCACCCACTGCAGGAAAATAACACCGCCATCGCTACGGGTAATACTCTCTGTCACCCACTGCAGGAAAATAACACCACCATCGCTACGGGTAATACTCTCTGTCACCACTACAGGAAAATAACACCGCCATCGCTATGGGTAATACTCTCTGTCACCACTACAGGAAAATAACACCGCCATCGCTACGGGTAATACTCTCTGTCACCACTACAGGAAAATAACACCGCCATCGCTACGGGTAATACTCTTTGTCACCACTA
Organism: Lathyrus sativus; assembly: GCA_963859935.3. Taxonomy (NCBI): domain Eukaryota; kingdom Viridiplantae; phylum Streptophyta; class Magnoliopsida; order Fabales; family Fabaceae; genus Lathyrus; species Lathyrus sativus. The sequence goes on from OZ012735.1 coordinate 921,128,684, forward strand.
CAGGAAAATAACACCGCCATCGCTACGGGTAATACTCTCTGTCACCACTACAGGAAAATAACACTGCCATCGCTACGGGTAATACTCTCTGTCACCACTACAGGAAAATAACACCGCCATCGCTACGGGTAATACTCTCTCGGATACAGCTCCTCTGCCTATCTTTGCAGTAGCTAACTCCATCAGTCAAATGGGTAACACACTATGAGTCTAATCTTTCAATCTTTAATGCTGACACGGCAATAAATCTGAAAAGGACTCTACTGGGAATTTTCTGAAATCACACTGCCAGACACCTACTTCGACATAGGCGGCAATTTCCAAAAACTGATTCACGAAATCTTTTTGATACTGACATAACAACAATCTTGAAGAAATACTCCGCTGGATGGGTAAAAGAAACTTAAGCAAGCAACTCTGTGGGGAATAATGACCAGGCAAACATTATCGCCACATGTCTCATGCTGAGACATTTAATATTTGGTAATTGATCTGAGCAAGAGCTCTCTCCACCTGTAAGGGAAACAACACTTGAAAACCAAAGGTTAACCAACCTGGCTTATGTTTCAAAATGCGCATGTTTGAGAATGGCGTAATGCTCCGTACAACACGGATATGCTACGCGTTTTTGGATAGATGCAAATATGACACTATATGCAAATGCAAATGCAGGCTCAAGCTGTTGGGGAAACTCTAACAAGCTGGCTTCAACACGGCTGTTGAGCAAATACCACCATGCTGGGGGATGAACGGGTATCATAAAGACCTCCGGTCAAAATAAATTCCAGGCAATATTACCAACTCTGCCGATGAGATTAAACTTTGATTTCCACTGGGAGGAAAGAACACCTGCTGGGGAGAGTAACTCCACTGGGGAAGAATTGACACTCTTGGGGAAAGTAAACTGACTGAGCAAGAACGACTCAGCTGGGGAACAAGGAAATCCTTTTGGAGAGACGATGTTGTCTGGGCACAGCTTACAACCTCGGAGTTACCACTCCGCTGTGGATAATCATCCTGACGAAGGCATGACGTCCTGCGGGAAGAAAAAAACCATCTTCTGTGGGAATAATCCTCCTGACCCGACTATGACTTGGCTAAACTCTGCGGGAATCCTTCAAGCTGGGGATTGATCGCTCACATACTCGACTCTCTAGGGAGTGCAACCTCTGCGGAGGATACTGATCTTGACCGGCTGGGGATGAGCTGCGACTAACTGGGGAAATTGACCTCTTCGGTAAGGGATAACATCATCTCAACCTTTGAAGATGATATGCGACCTGCATGGGGATTGGCGTCACACCAAGTCAAGTCTTTCATCACGAGCCTCCGGTTGGGCCACAATTTCTGATCGTTCGCTTCAAAGGTGAGAACCCTGCAAAACACAAACGAGACAAAACAAACCTATACAACCAAATCTATTCGGGTTAGTGTCCGTGACATTACTTCAGTCAATTCGAAGTTTTATCAATTATTGGCAAGGGCCAGCAAAGTTATGCAAGTGCAAGTTTATCAAAACATCGGCATTTTCCATATACAAAACAGTAAAGAACAAGTATCAAATACTGAATAACATGTTTTATTGATTGGGCCTCTAAATAGGCAAAGTTTTGTACATCGGATGCAACTCCTGAAAAGAGGAAGTTACGTACACACACATACACATATGCACAAGAAGCATAAAAATACAACTACAACTCGAATTTGTACACATGTCGGCAACATGGTGCAGGCAAACATCGTGAGTTGATCCTCCTATGACTCGTCTGACTCTGGCGCTTTCCCGGTATTCAATTTTTGGAAGAGATTGTGTTGGATAAACGAACCCTCAGGTATTCCCAAACCACACGGGCAATGCAGGTATCAGATTCGGACCGCAGTCATTTGCTTTTCAAATCCCTAACTTTTGCGTGAATCTCCCTTTGCGGGTTTTCAATTCACCGGGATACCCTTTTTTGCCGAAGTCGCCCAATGCAGGTTTCCAACTTCGCGAGTGTACATCTTTTCAATTTTATCCCTAACTTTTGCCCGAACCTTTTATTCTGTTTTTGGTTCGCCAGGATGCCCCATTTTTGCCTGGACTCTCTTTTTACTGTCCAGCGGGTCTCTTTCAAGCAAAGTATTTGTTAACTACGTCCGAATTCACAGGAGACGAAAAGTCTTCACCATCCATGGTAGATAGTAGCAAAGCTCCTCCTGAGAAGACTTTCCTGACAACGTAAGGCCCTTCGTAATTAGGGGTCCATTTGCCCCTGTGATCTGTTTGTGGCGGGAGGATCCTCTTTAGCACAAGGTCGCCCGTCTGAAAGCTTCGAGGGTATATCTTCTTATCGTATGCTTTCTTCATCCGGCTCTGATACAACCGACCGTATGCGAGATAAGCTACCCTCTTCTCATCCATTAAGCTTAGCTAATTCAACCTGTCTTTAACCCATTATGCCTCGTCAAGTTGGACATCTCGTAAAACCCTCAAGGAAGGAATCTCTACGTCCAATGGTAACACTGCCTCCATTTCGTATACCAATGAAAAAGGGGTTGCCCCGGTTGATGTGTGTACCATCGTACGATAACCGTGCAAAGCGAAAGGTAGCATCTCGTGCCAATCCTTATACGTCACAACCATCTTCTGAACAATATTCTTTATGTTCTTATTGGCCGCTTCAACAACGCCATTCATCTTGGGTCGGTACGGAGAAGAGTTGTGATGTTCGATCTTAAAATTCTGGCACAGCTCTTTCATCATCTTGTTATTCAAATTTGAACCGTTGTCGGTGATAATCCGCTCGGGGATTCCATATCTGCAGATAATATCTCGCTTGATAAATCTGGCGACCACTTGTTTGGTGACATTGAAATATGATGTTGCTTCCACCCACTTGGTGAAGTAGTCGATCGCCACCAAGATGAACCGGTGTCCGTTTGATGTCGTAGGCTCGATCTTTCCAATCATATCAATTCCCCACATCGAGAATGGCCACGGTGATGACATCACATTCAGAGGACTTGGGGGTACATGGACCTTGTTCGCATAAATTTGGCATTTATGACATCTTTTTGCAAACTTGAAACAGTTTGTTTCCATAGTTAGCCAGTAATAACCTGCCCGCAGTAGTTTTCTCGTCATAGCATACCCGCCAGCATGTGTACCAAATGTACCCTCATGTATTTCTTCCATGAGCAACTTCGCCTCTTTCTCGTCTACACAGCGTAGCAACACCAAGTCGTGGTTTCTCTTGTACAGGACACCGTCTGGGTTCAAATAGAAATTGCTAGCCAATCTCCTGAGAGTCTTCTGATCGCGACTGGATGCCCCAGTCGGGTACTCCTTGCTCTTCAGGAAATTCTGGATGTCATAGTACCAGGGTTTATCATCAGATGCTTCGTCAATAGCAAATATGAACGCAGGCCTATCAAGCCGAGATATAACAATCCAAGGAGCCTCGTTCCAGAAGTTAACTTTATACATGGAAGACAAAGTCGCCAGGGCGTCAGCCATTTGATTTTCCGCTCGCGGCACATGATGCAATTCCACCTTGTCAAAGAAAGCAATAATCTCCTTGCATAATTCATATATGGTATCAAATTGGGTTGACGTGTCTCCCATTCTCCTTTTATCTGGTTCACCACTAGAGCTGAGTCTCCGTATACATCCAGATGCTTGATTCGCAAATCAATAGCTTCTTCAAGCCTCATATTCAGCTTCATTATTGGTAACAGGAAAGGTCAATCGAGCAGTAAATAGGATGTGCGACCCATGAGGAGTAGTAATGATTGCCCTTATTCCGCTACCATAGGAATTCACCGCTCCATCAAATATTAACTGCCATTTGGAACCCAATTCTGGTCCTTCGTCCGGAAACGGTTCTTCACAATCTTTCATCTTTAGGTACATGATATCCTCGTCAGGAAAATCAAACCTCATCGATTGGTAGTTGTAATACCCCAAATTTTGCCCTAAGATTTGTCGTCGCATTTCATTGCATTTTTATTGCATTTAATCAATTACTAACAAATTTGTGTAGTCGCTTGACTTTTTGCAGGTAAATATCATATGGCATGCATTTTTTTTCTAAAAAGTAAAAATGGCATAATTGGCAAGAGGACATGTGTAAGGAGTTGAGAGTGTGAGAGGTTGAGAGTTCGAATCTCACCTTTGTCACTTTTTTGTTTTTTATTATTTTTACTCTAAATTTTTCTATCTTTCATTAAAAAATAACAAAAATAGTTTTTTATTATTATTTAATTATTATTTTCGTATTTTAATTAAATCATTTTTTAAAATATTATTTTTTTTCACTTTTTTCTAAATTATTCATAAAAATATCCAAAAAATCATAAAATAAAAAATATTGGGAAAAATTTTGTTCTTTTTATAATATTTTTGATTTTAGGAATCAATAGGATTATTAGTTTTTATTTTAAGTTTATTTTAATTATTTTAAATTATATTTTTTCTTAACTAATTATTTAGTTTGGGCTTTAAAATGGGCTTTAGGGACATTATTGACAATTTGGTGTTAACCCTAATTTGTTTCCTATATATACATGTGTTGCCTTGTTGAAAAAAGGGTCAGAAGGTTTTCTTCAGAAAAGAGGAGAGAGAAAGGGAGAAACAAAGGAGATCCCCAGAGAAGAAAGACGGTCGTTCCCACAACTCGTCAGAAGGATTGGAGCTCTCCAGTGTTCCCTTATTCAAACCTTTTTCACATTTACCGAAGCAAACCTCCGCTTCGTAGGTTAAATTACTAAACCTTTTGCCTTTTCATGTTTATGTGCATATTTTGTCATGTTAATGTGTTTAGGTCCGTTAAATTACTAAACCTTTTGCTTTTTCATGTTTATGTGTATATTTTGCCATGTTAATCTCCATGTGTGTTTAGGTCCCTAGATTTTAATATCAAAACCCTTTTTTATCAAAACTTTTTTTAAAATCAAAACCCTTTTTTTTATTTATTTATTAAAACCTTTTTTTTAGTAAGACCTTTTTTAAAAACTGAAAAGCCTTTTTGTTCCGAAGAAAAAAAAACTTTTTTGTTCCCAAAAAACCTTTTCCCAAAAAAAAAAAACTGAAAAGCCTTTTCCCAAAAAAAAAAAACTGAAAAGCCTTTTTTTGGGATGAAAAGCCTTTTTTGTTCTAAAAAAAAACTGAAAAGACTTTTCCCCAAAAACTTTTTTTATAATTTAAACTTAATTTTTTTTATAATTTTAACTTAAATATTTTTTATTAAAAAATTAAAACCTTTTTTTTATAATTAAAATATTAAAAAATTAAAACCTTTTCGTAAGGAACTCCTGATGTTTGATGTTTGTCGTGTCATTTTATGTACCCTTTTATTACTTTTCTTTCTTTTGACATTTCATGAGCATGCTCGAGGTTGAGATGTGCTTGTGGTGGCCACAGCCCCACACTATTTTCCTCCCTCACTTCATTCTAAGTGTCATTACATATTTTCATATTCTTCATGTTTTCAGAAATGTTTCTTTGTTTCTTTATACCCTCTGCCTTTATTATTTTTCTTATTTTTGTACCTTAATTATTCCTCCATATAATGATTTGTCATATTCTCACATTTTTTACAGTTTTATCCTTCCGAAGGATTAGGTCCAGCCTTTTGGCCGCCGAGTCAATAGCCTTACCCCTTTAATGGATCAAACCATGTTTAGCCTAGGTGTCCCGCCGTGGGCAAAATTGCTTTTATCCTAGTGTTAGGCCAAAAGAGTCGCCGTACTCTGTTTTAAGGTTTTCCGCCGTGGAATCCCTAACCTAACCCTAATTCACTTAACAATTTACAACGTAGATATTGGAGTTTCTACACTCCACTAAGCATATCCTTAAGATGTGCTTACTTCCCCATTGAAACCTTGGCCACAGTCAAGACGTTTCTAACCTCCCTTTTGAGGGGAACTACAGTTACTCTGATTCCATTCCCGTAAGGATATGTAGGCACAAGATGCGATGTCTTGCCGAGTAAACTTAGAATTAACCCCTAGGTCTTTTTTAATTTTCAATCCTTTGTATATACCCTAAAGCAAAATAATTAATGAAATAAAAAAAATAAACAAAAGGTTCCCGTAGAGTACTACGGAAGTTTAGGGTGCTAATACCTTCCCTAAATTTAACCAACTCCCGAACCTTAGATCTCTCCCCTTTAGGTTTTTCCTTTCTTTAACCTTTCCTTCGGATAAATCAAAGACCGGTTGTAAATGAATTAAGATTCAAGTTAATCAATAGCTTGACATCCAAATTTCACCGCAACAGTAGTCCTCAACAGGCTGCTCCGCAAGGTACTCTGACAAGACGCTACCTTTAATAGCCTTCTGAGAAACATATTGGATGTCATATTCGGTTAACACCATCTGCCATCGGGAAATTCTTCCGGAGAGTGCTTGCTTCTCAAACACGTATTTGATTGAATCCATCTTTGAAATTAGCAGGGTTGTATGATTTAGCATGTATTGCCTCAAACGTTTGGCGGCCCAGGCTAGCGCACAACACGTTTTCTCGAGCATTGAGTATCTGGACTCACAGTCTGTGAACTTTTTAATCAAGTAGTAGATCGCATGCTCTTTACGTCCTGTCTCATCGTGTTGACCGAGAACACAACCCATACTTTCCTCCAGAACCGTCAAATACATAATCAACGGTCTCCCGACCACTGGGGGTATCAAAACAGGAGGTTCCTGCAAGTATTATTTTATTTTATCGAACGCCTTTTGACAATTTTTATTCCAGGTCACAACCTGGTCCTTTTTCAACAATTTGAATAACGACTCGCATGTCGCGGTTAGGTGAGATATGAACCGAGCGATGTAGTTCAACCTCCCTAAAAATCCACGCACTTCTTTTCTGTTTTAGGCGTCGGCATTTCATGTATTGCTTTTATTTTCGCAGGATCAACCTCTATTCCTTTTTCGCTCACAATAAACCCCAACAGTTTACCCGATCTCACCCCGAAGGTGCACTTGTTAGGGTTCAGTCTCAGTCTGAACTTCCTAAACGTCTTGAACAATTTCAGCAGATTAACCAAATGTTCCTCCTCCGTCTGGGATTTGGCAATCATATCATCAACATAAACCTCGATCACTTTATGCATCATGTCATGAAAGAGAGTCGTCATAGCACGTTGATATGTTTCCCCAGCGTTCTTCAATCCGAAGGGCGTCACTTTGTAACAAAATGTTCCCCAAGGCGTAATGAAAGTAGTCTTCTCCATGTCTTCTGGCGCCATTTTGATCTGATTATAGCCCGAGAAGCCATCCATGAAGGAGAATACGGAGAACTGAGCAGTGTTGTCAACCAACACATCAATGTGAGGAAGTGGAAAGTCATCTTTCGGGCTCGCTTTGTTCAAGTCACGGTAGTCTACACACATTCTCACTTTACCGTCTTTCTTTGGTACTGGCACAATATTAGCGACCCATGAGGGATATTTTGTAACAGCTAGGAAACCAGCATCCCACTGTTTTTGAACTTCCTCCTTAATCTTCACAGCCATGTCCGGTCTAGTTCTTCGGAGCTTCTGCTTAACCGGCGGGCATTCTTCTTTTAGCGGCAAACGGTGCACAACCATATCCGTATCCAGCCCAGGCATATCCTCGTACGACCAAGCGAATATATCACTGTACTTTTTGAGCATGTCAATCATTCTTCGCTTGACGTCGCTCTGCAGCGCAGCCCCTATACGGATGTTCCTCTCAACCCCTTCCGACCCCAAATTGACGATCTCAATGACTTCCTCATGAGGCAGAATGATTCTTTCTTCTTGTTTCAACAACCAAGTCAAATCTTTTGGCACGTCGCCATCTTCGACAATCTTTTCCTCAGCCTGAAATACCGGGTGCTTGAAGTCGAAGCGAGTCATAGGCGGTTCATAGATGTCATCTGAAATAGTAATCCTGCAAAGGAAATGGTTAAATGCTTCAAAATGCAGACAAAGCAAATAACCACGTTGCCATTTTATTGCAAAAGATAAAAACAGGAAAAACAGGGATCACAACATTTGTATATGAAAAAACGCCTTTATTCATGATTAAACAATGTAATGTACATAACAGAATAGCCCTAAGCAAAATCACTGTGCCCCGGGTAGGGCACAGAATTATTCAACAATTAAGAAAACAAATCATTACTGTTTAGTTGTCACAGGAACAGTCTCCTGAATAGACCAATTGCAAAGCCCTTGTCCTGGCACGCCTGGCTTGATCCACGCGTTCATATCACAGTCGCTATCTCCTTCCTCAGAATCAGAAACAGCATTAATGGTCTCGAAGCTCACTCCACTTGGCGTAATGGTTATTGGCCCTCTGAACTTGGGGGCTCCTGAAGAGGATGCTGATGACGAAGGATGATATCCAAGCCCGAACCTGTCGTTCTTCACGGGAATCTCCAACACCTGACCCCAGCCCTTGGTCTCGCCGGCCTGCACTAGAGCCTGAGCCTCTTTGTACGATGACACTGCCACATCTGATATCTTGGGTACTGGAGCTTTGTCTTTAATCTTTAGCCCTTCAAATGCCTGACAGGGCATTTCATGAATCTCTCCGTCGACTTCCACGTATCTGAATGAAGACAGATGGCTAACCAGAATATCTTCTTCTCCACAAACAGTGACGACACTATCCCCCACCATATATTTCAACTTTTGGTGCAACATGGATGTGACTGCCCCGGCAGCATGGATCCATGGGCGTCCCAGGAGACAACTATACGCTGGCTGGATGTCCATTATATAGAATTCAGTTTCAAAAATTTCCGGCCCCACCTGCAATGGTAATGTTATTGATCCGAAGACTGACCTCCTCGTTCCATCGAACGCTCTTACCACTAAGTCACTGGGTGTGCAGAGAATCCCCCTGACATCCAACTTCATCATTTCTTTCTTCGGAAGCACATTCAAGGAAGACCCCGTATCCACTAAAACATGGGACATGACCGTGCCCCTGCATTCAACTGAGACGTGCAGCACCATATTATGCTCTCTCCCCCTCGGGGTCAAATCAAAATCCGTAAAGCCCAAACTATGCCCTGCGTTAACATGCGCCATCACCCCTTCTAACTGATTAACCGAAACATCTTGGGGTACAAACGACGTGTCTAGAATCTTCAGCAACGCGTTCCGATGGGCCTCAGAACATAATAGCAGTGACAAGATCGAGATCTTTGATGGCGTTTGCTGGAGGTGCTCTACAATTTTGTAATCACTTTTACGGATGAGCCTCATAAACTCTTCCACATCCTTAAGTGATGTTTCCTTTTCCTTTATTTGCGAGGGGCCACTCTCGTCTACCTTGGATTTCCCCTTTGCCAATCTTTCTGCCTCTACCTCAGGCGATGTGAAGATTCTCCCACTTCTGGTCATACCTCCTGTTCCGACAACATTATCTACAACCCCAGCTGGTTGTTTATTGACTTCAATTTTCTCACCGTCGCAATATACCTCCAACCCGTAAGTCCATGGCACTGCTTTGGTACTTTCAAAAGGAACAGGTCCTGCTTTAGTAATAGTGATCGTCGGCCACCTGGCGGGCGCCGTTATCGTTATTGTTTTCCTCGGAATTGTCACTGTGGCAACATCGTTCAGCTCATCACACAATGCCTCTACCGGCTTTTCAACCGCGGTTCTATCAAACTGCAATTTTCCTTCATTCATCAGAGCCTGGATACCCTGCTTTAACTCATTACAACCCTCTAGTTGTATCCAACAATCCAAGCAAAATTCGTCACACCCCGGGAATACACCCCTTTTAACAACCTGCTTTTGATCTCACCTAACGGTGTCTTCAGCTCATTGACATCCGTTACTAGATTCAAATTTTCCTCTGTCAGGATAGCATTTGCCCCACGATTGGGCATAGGCTGTTGTACTATATTTGGACCCGCCTGCCCGAAGTTAATAGCTTTGTTGTCCAACAAGTCTTGGACTTTATGTTTAAACGCATGACAGCCTTCAATATCATGTCCGGGCGCCCCGGAGTGAAACTCACAGTGTTTACCAGCATCATAGCCAAACGGAGGATTGCCCGTTAACGGCGCCATGGTCCTCTTCTCAACCAACTTCAATCCTAGCAATGTTTGGAGCAGTTCAGCGTATGTTGAAGGAGGCGTCTCAAATACTCGCCTGGGCTTGCCTTCTAGGATTCTGCATTGGGCGGGGTGTTGCCTTTGTTGTTGCTGCTGCTGCGGCTGCTGTTGTTGTTGTTGTTGTTGCTGTGGAAAAGGGATAGTAACACTAGCGACCTGTTGATGCTGAGCATATTGACTTCGTGCTCTGCCCCGGCCCCTGCCGCCAAACACAGCACTAGAATCACCTTGACGCCTACCGCCGAATGCTTTTCTTGTGCCTCCTGCGGGGGCAGACTCACCTGCTTGGAATCTTCCAACCTTAATACTGTCTTCGACCATCTCACCCATAAGAATCAAATCTGAAAAATTGCTCAACGAAACATTAAACAATTTTTCGTAATATATCCCCGTGAATGTTCCAATGAACATGCTATTCATTTCTCTTTCAGCTAACGGAGGATGTACTCTTGCTGCCATATCGCGCCATCTCTACGCATACTCTTTAAAGCTTTCCTCTTTCTTCTGCGACAAACCTTGCAATTGAACTCGGTTCGGCGCTAGATCACTGTTATACTTATAATGCAGGACGAAAGCATCCGCCAATTGCTTCCAGGTTTTGATTTAAGCGGGCTCCAACCCCATGTACCACTCGAGTGACGGTCCTGATAGGCTGTCTTGAAAGAAGTGCATAAGCATCCTTTCGTCATCCGAATACGCGGACATCCTTCTGTAATAAGAGCGGACATGCACTTTAGGACAAGTGTCCCCCTTATACTTGTCGAAAGTAGGGGCTTTGAATTTCAGCGGTACCTTCAGCCCAGGCACTAAGCCTATAGTAGTCATGTCTAGTCCGGTAGAATTCTGATTAGCCATACCCTTCATCTGCTCTTCAAGCATCTTAATCCTCTGAGTATTGTCGACGGGCCCTTCAAATCCCATGCCTCTTCCAGAAAAGGCGTCCTCTTGACAGTCTTCGCCCCGGTTCACATTTTCATTTTCGTACCCGTTATAACCAGTGTTGCAACCAAACCCTTGTTGATTAGTCATGGGACCTCGTCCCCCGTTACCATAACCCTGCCCGAAACCAGTGTTGACAGGAATCAATCCAGCACCATTTCCATCGTAACCCTGGTTAGTGTTACCAAAACCGTCGTAGCCGAAACCATGGGTGTTGAAGCCGAACTTTCCACCCTGATTGACGTACTTAAACCCCTGGTCATTATAGCCGAACCCATTGTTACCAAAACCATTACCACCATTGAAGTTACCACCTCCCAGATTGGAATCTCCAATTCCAACATTGTTAACAACAGTCTTGTTTCCATTCCCTGCGTTACCGTTGCCAGCGCCAGCATCATTGTTTACAACCACAACAGGTGGGGTCACCACAGGAGGAACCACAGGCGTAGGGGGCCCATCCTCATGAAGAGTTTCGACGTGCACCGAGTTGTGGTCATTGTTGTCGTTCCCATTAGCCCGCGTCAGCAGCGGATGTACCAAAGTCTAGAGATTCTCCTGGCCTTTAGCAATACTTTCCATTGCCTGCATGAACAGGTTCAACTTCTCGCGAATCTCCTGCATCTCCACCTGGACTTGATCCATGATTCTTTTGCAGTTGTTTCGGGTTGAATAGCGGTGAACTCTTGGTTCGTCAATCCTGGAAGCCTGCAGATGTAGGAAATAAGATACAGATTCGAGAATACCGGGTCATGCAATTATGAATGCAAATGCAATTATGCAAATAGGCTACAGGTTATATTCCCCCCCCCCTGATTCTAGTTTCGGAGAGAATGTCATCATGACAACGGAGTGTCGCTACTGCGAAAATCGGCGCCGGCTGAACAGAAGAGTCACCACCGTGCGTTATTTATCCCACAGGAGGGAAAGGAAACGCTCAGAGTAAACCTACCGCAAAGACGGGAAAGGTATGGTCATCGCAACCAAAACCTGGATTCGGGAGTCGGTTACGCAAGGGGAAGGTATTAGCACCCCTCACGTCTGTCGTACTCGACGGGATCCACGCTTGCTTGGGTTGTCTAAAGGATGGAAAACAATCTATCTACAGCTGCTAAATCTAAACGGAAAGGGGATTGACTCGATAGAGCGTCGCACTCTATGCCTACGTATTCTCAAGAGAGAAAGTCAGAGTCAACGTAGTTCGGGACTACAGGGAAATTAGCTCGCCAAGACTTCACGTCTTGTGCCTACGTACTTCCACACTGCACGGAAGATCAGAGCTTTACGTAGTTCAGGCTAACTATGGCTAAACAAGGTATTCTCACACAGCAGTGAGAAATCAAACTTGTTTCAAAGGTCGGGAACCTATGGGAAAAACTACGGTTTGGTCTCAAATGCACTTGGGCAAGAGAGAAAAAGGGTAATCAATTAGTCGTCAGCGGGAAAGTTTCGATCGCACAGCAGCGAGAGAACAAGAAAGTCAGTTGTTAGTGTGCTCGCTAGGATATCGCATCCTATGCCTACATATTCTCGTCTGGTACGAGAAATCAGAGTAGCTGTAGTTCGGCTACTTCGGGACCACAGCTCAAATCTCGTTTTATTAACATTCTGAAAAATGATTACAATGAGTGAATACTGGAAATAAATCTCCTAGGAAATTCTATCCTATTCTATCCATCTATAATGGAAAAAATCAAATGGAAAATAGTCCCCTAACAAATGGACTTCTAGCACTACCTCTAAAAAGGTAAAATAAACTCTATGAAACTCAAAAAAATATTACATCTAATATTTTTTCTCTTTCTCTTTTTTTCCAAAATATATTCTTTTTTCTCAAAATATTTTTTCCACATTTTTCTATGTATTTTTCATACTTCTTTCACTATTTTTTCCTATTTTTTCTCACTATTTTTCCATGTCCTTTTTCAATATATTTTCTCTTCTTTTTTCATAATATTCTTTTCACATTTTCTTTTATTTCTTTTCTCTCTTCTTTTTTTTCACAATATTATTTTCTATATATTTTTCTTAAACCAAACAAAATGAAATAAAACAAAAATAAAAAAATAAAAAAAAGAGAACAGAGGGGAGACATAGCCCAGCTGGGGGTGCAGCAGTAGAATCTGCAGAAAATGAATGGGCCTAACCCAAAGCAATTCACACAAAAACAAACAGAAACCCAGGGGGTGCGGATGTGAATCAAGGTATGTTGCCAAAAACACACGTTGGGCTTAGGCCCAGAATACGCGAAACGGGGTGGGGAGACGGAATGGGGGTGTACGAATTGGAAAGGAATTGGGCCCAAGGCCCATGTTCACTGAGTCCAAGCTCTCCCTCACTCTCATTTCCCTCTCTGAAACCCTAGGTTTCTTTCTCCCTCACACTCACCGCCGCCGCCGTCTTTCTCTCCGAGCTCCCTCCGTTCAACAAACACCTCTTCTTTCCCCCCACTCAAACATACCTCTACATCAACAAATCAAGATTCAAAGCACACAGAAATCTTGCTTGATGATCCCGAAGGAACTCCTCTTTAGAAAGGTTGAAGATCTCTGAAGAGCAAGGTTCTTGACGAAGATCCAAGCATGATACTTGCAAAACTGGAGAAGGTGGATGAACGAACTTGATGTTTGAAGACGTTCTTGAATGATGTTGATGATCTGAAGGTTTCTGGAGAAAAGCAAGGATCGCGATGGGGATTCGGTGAACATGCTTGAAGAGCGTGGAAGAAGATTCTCGAAGTTTCTGGGGAACCGATGATGAATGTTGTCAGAAATTCGCGTGAAGTTCTCTGATGGACGAGATGAAGGCAGATCGTGGATGAACACAGTACGTTGATGAAGCTTGCTCGCTGATGAAGATTATGATGCTGATGATTATCTGGAAAATGAAGTACTCTTGCGTGTTCTTGTTGAAACGTCTTACCACCGAAGATCTGGAGAGAAATTGTGGAGACTCGTTGAGGTTGAAGAATTGAGATGAACTCGTTCTTGCAGTTTCGTTGACGATCCTTGATGAATATTGAAGGAGATTCGGTGAACCTGTTTGAAGATCGGAGAATGTGTGATGTACTTCGTGCAACCGAGTCAAGAGTCTTGCTGAAGAAAATGAATGAACACTTGAAGGTTTTCTGGATTTCTGGCTTTTGTATTATTCTTCTGGATGATCGTTGAGAGTGGTTGAAGATTCTTGATGAATTGAATTTCTGGGAATGTCTTGGAGATGATGAATGTGGATGATGATCGGAGTTGAATCGGAGGTTTCTGGGGATTTCTGGGTTTTGAGACGATGAAGATTAGAGGAGGAAGATGAAGTTCTGGGTAGAAATTGGGTTTCCGGCGAGTTAGGCGGTGGCCGGGAGGAGTTACAGTCGTCGCCGGCGGGTTGTTGTGGCGGTTGCATGGCCGCCGGCCATGCAACCGGTGGTGGTTCAGGTGAGGCCAGGAGGAGGACGCGTGGAGGGTGAGTGGGAGAGATTATTGCATGGCTTCCACGTGGTATCTTGGCGTGGCAGTGAGAGAGAAGTGGGGAAGTGATGCGTGGCAGTGCATGGTGATGAAATGTGGGTCCCCTCGAGCTTAACACGTGGCTGCTGGACTTTATAAGCTGGGATGATTCCGCATTGTTCTGGATTCTTCTAGAAGCTTGGACGAAAATGGACAATTCTGGACTTGCACTGCATGAATTGGGCTTTGGCTGATGAATGGGCCCAACGAAAAATGGCATGAAAAAAGACCAAAAACTGAAATATAATGATGATTAAAAAAGATTAATACTAACTAATGGACCAATTAAATCCTAATCGAAAAATTAAACTAATAAACCAATAAAACCTATATTATTCAAAAATGATTTAAAGTCTATTTAATATCTACTATATCTAAAAACTATTAAAAATATAATATCTATTAAAAATTATTAAAAGAAAAATCTATCCATTTCTATATTAAAAAATGCTATTAAATTCTATACTATTTAAAAGTACATTTATTATATTCTATAAATCCAAAACAAAAATCTATAATATTTCTATATCTAAAAAACTATATGCTTCCATCAAAACTATTTAATATCTAATATGTTCTAAAAACTATTAAAAATATTAAAACCTATTAATATTCTATATCTAAAAATATATTCAAAAATTCAATTGATATTCTAAAAGAAAAATCTATTAATATTCTATAAAATTCTATATTATTCTAGAATGATTAAAAATCTATTTAAACCCTAAAAATGGCCAATAAAATCCAGAAAAATCACAATAATTCCCAGAGGAACAAAATAAGCACCGAACGACACATAACACCGCGAGAGCGCACCAAAATAGCCGGCAAAAATAAACGGGCACCGAAATATCCCAAAAATACGATTCTACCTATCTGAACTGATTAAAAGCACCTGAGACGCAAGACGAGAGCTGTGATCCCGATAAAATCAAAACAAATGAAAAATCCACTGTATGCGATATGCAGATGCGAATGCGGTCATGCGTCGAAACATCGAGCCAGATACGAGACCCGGTTGGTCAAATTTTAGGGTGCAACAGCTGCCCCTATTCAAGCAGCTTGGACCTGAATGGTTGAAGAGCGCCCAACCTTTGATCATTCAAAGGTAGAAGATGGTTGAATACAAATGGAACCCTGAAATTTGCCAACTGCAGAAATAAACTGCACCACTGCTTGGGGAACGACATTCACCAACTGAATCTGGCTGTTACGACAACCCACTGATCCTTTAGCGACGTGCTGCGGATTATTTTCATCTGCCTGAAAAAGATTCCATCATCGCAAACTTGTCCTTTGCTTGTCCATGTCAGGACTCTATCTGCTGTCAACTCGGAAAAACTTCAACAACTTTGTTGGGGATGGCTCGTCTGCCTTCTCGTCAGAAATAAATCGTCCATGTTAGGAATAAGCTCTTCCACGTTAGGAATAACACCGTCCGCGTAAGGAATAACACCGTCCACGTTAGGACTAAGACTTCGTCTGGATCTGTCCACGTCAGGACTAAACTCCCTGGGTTATGAATACTTCGTCCACGTTAGGAATACATGTCCACGTCAGGACCCACCTTTCCATGTAAGGAATATATCGCTTTTCCCCGTAAGGAAACCATCTATCGTCTTGATTTGTCCACGTAAGGACTCAACTTTTCCACGTAAGGAATAAACTCCTTTCCACGTAAGGAACGCTATCTTTCCACGTGAGGAATCACATTTTCTTTCCACGTAAGGAATACCTTCTCAATCTGTCCACGTAAGGACTCCAATCTTTCCACGTAAGGAATACAATTTGATATGTCCACGTAAGGACTCCAATCTTTCCACGTAAGGAATAAACTTGCTCTTCCACGTAAGGAATCACCTCTTTCCACGTAAGGAATCACATCTTTCCACGTAAGGAAACCACAATCTGATTTGTCCACGTAAGGACTCCCACTTGATATGTCCACGTAAGGACTCAATCTTTCCACGTAAGGAATCATCATCTTTCCACGTAAGGAAACCACTTCTTTTTTCCACGTAAGGAATCAATCTTTCCACATAAGGAAACCATTTTTTTTCCACGTAAGGAATCAACTTCTTTGATCTGTCCACGTCAGGACTAAACTTTTCCACGTAAGGAATACAAACTCCGTCCACGTAAGGACCCACCTTTCCACGTCAGGAACACAATCTCTTTTCCACGTAAGGAATCATTTTTCTTCAACGTAAGGAATACATCTTCATCTGTCCACGTAAGGACTCCAGTCCGATATGTCCGCGTAAGGACTCAACTTTCACCTTGCTTTGTCCATGTAAGGACTCCCTTCCTTCCACGTAAGGAATATCATTTTTCCGATTTTTCCACGTAAGGACTCGAAGCTTTCCACGTAAGGAATAGCCTTGTTTTTCGATCTGTCCACGTAAGGACTCCAATCTTTCCACGTGAGGAAACGCTTTTCGTCTTGATTCGTCCACGTAAGGACTCACCTCTTGACTTGCTGAGGAAATAAAACCTTGTCCACGTCAGGACTCGTGCACCTTCGACCCATTGGGGAAGTGAGACTTGTCCCCGTCAGGACTCACATCTCACCCTGCTGAAGAAATAAAACTTGTCCACGTCAGGACTTGCGCGTCTTCGACTTGCTGGGGAAATAAAACTTGTCCGCGTCAGGACACACCCTTTGCCGACAACACGAAGAAGGATAAATTTGTCCACGTCAGGACTCTCGTATCTTGTCATCGCGAAAAACTATAACTTTGCCCACGTCAGGACACATAGTTCACCATTAAGAAGAAAGACACTTGCTGGAAATAAATGGTCCACGTCAGGACACCAACACGAAGAGTAACCAACTTTGTCCACGTCAGGACTTCACCTTCGATCAATACCAAGAAATCAAATCCGTCCATGTTAGGACTAACACATATCGTCAAACTGGAAGAAATGTCCACGTCAGGACTCCACGTAACAACAATTCTGAAAAATCGAACCTGTCCACGTTAGGACTAGCACATATCGTCAACTGAGGAAATCGATCCGTCCACGTTAGGACCCCCACCTTTTATCAATTCTGAGAAATTGAACCTGTCCACGTTAGGACTAGCACCCTCTATCAACTCGGGGAAATAAAACTATCCACGTTAGGACTCCCACTTTTCTAGCACGAAGAAAACCCGTCAACAAATTTGTCCTCGTCAGGACTCATCCTTTCATTGGTCCGCAAACTTCTTATCACTGACGTTACAGCAACTTTGAGGCTGACTCTACTGGGGATATTAGAAACCGAACTACCGGACGCCTGTTCTGATAACCGGCGGTGGCCTCTGAAATTCTGATTCCTGAAACCCTTTGATGACCAACAACTCTGCTTGAGAATGAGGAGAAATTTTGCCTACTCACTCTAGCGGGGAAAACACGAGAAATTCACAAATAACTCTGTTCGGAGACAAAGAGAACTTCATCATGATAATTCTGTGGGGTATAATGCCGAAGCTGACACTTCGTTGAATGTCTCACGCCGAGACCTCGAATGTTTATTGATTCACCTGAGCAAGGGCTCTCTCTACCTGCAAGAGAAACAATACCTGAAACAAAAGGTTAGCCAACCTGGTTTATGTTTCAAAATGCATGCGTTTGACAATGATGCAATGCTCCATTCGACATGGAAATGCTACACTTTTTTTCATTTGGTGGATACAAGTATGACACTATATGCCGATGCCAATGCAGACTCGAACTGCCGAGATGCAAGAACTGCTTCAGCAAAATAAATGCTGAAGATAATGCCAACTCCGCTGGGGATAGCCAGGTGCTACAGAATTATTCCAGCAAAATAAATGCTGGAAGAGTGAAGCCGACTCAGCTAGGAAATTGGGGAACTTGAACCAAGCACCTCATTAAAGTAACACCCTGCTGGGGAATATATCTCTGCTGGAGAATAGCAGATGCGCCTGGTATGATCGAACTTCTGCTGGAGAGTGAACTGATGTCACACGGTATTCCGGCAAAATAAATGCCAGGACACACAACCAACTATGCCGGGGAGAGTCTTAATCTTCGATTTCCACTGGGAGGAGTGAAAGTACTTGCCGAGAAGAGAACTCTGCTAGGGATGGGACGATTCTCTTGGGGAAAATCAACTGACTCCACTGGGGGAGATTACCTGACCCTGCGGGAAAAGGTGAACTTGTCTGAATACAGCTCACAAATATTAATCTTTTGTGGCTAAACCACTCTGCTTGAGATGCACTGTCTGAATACAGCCTTATAATCTTGGAATCTCCAATTCTGCTAAGGATAAACGACTTTGCTGGAGCATGTCCTTTGGATAAGCTACGACTAGCTGGGGAATTTGATCCTTCTTTAGTAAGGGACATTGTTATCTCAAAAGCGTGACCTGCATGGGGATTCACTTTACGTAACGATCAAGTCTTTCACCAAAAAGCCTCTGGTCAGGGCGACATGAACTCTATTCCTTCTCAGAAATTTGCCCCACAAATACCAACATGCCCCAGTCCGAGCATTTCGTCTGGAAAAGAAAGACTAGCCATAATGCTACTCACAATGCCTTGCCCCTGAATCAGCACCAACCTTCTGATGAGGACTCTTCGATCTCTGAACCCTGACGGTTAGATCTGAACTGCTTCTGCACGTCAAACCCCAAAAGAATGTCCCAACAACATCTTTTGTTTTTAGGGTGTTCTGCCCCGGTCTTGCAATAATCTTTTGCCCCTGATCGACTGATTCGTGGAGTAATGCCCATAGCCGCGAGAGATTTTCCAGATCTCGACCTGATTGCCCCAGATTAACTGCTTCTCGAATGTATGACTTTACTGGGGATAACCGAACGCGCCAAGTAGGCTGGGGCTTTTGTACATTCGTGATAGGTCATACACTCCTGATGCTGGACAATACCCTGTCCGAATTCACGACTTCTAGTAGAAGGGTTACAATTTCCCCATATTTGTCTCAAACTTGAAGATCGGCTGGATCTGCTCAAGTAGCTCTGAATACTCTGATGACACTGAGAAGAACAACTCTTTCGCCTTTGCTATGCCCCGGCCTGCAGGAATCTCCGTGGGATAGTCTGAAAATCTGTACCCTGACGGTTTAATATGAACTGCCCCAGCATTTTGAACTTCCTCGAGATACTTCGAATCGAACGTCCCTCGAATAAAGAATAATCTCTGCACTCTTGGGATGGCATGCCCCTGTCTGTAATGACTTTGCCTCAATCTGATTCTCGGAAAAACTCACTCTGAACCGAAAGCACCTTGCTACAATACGACCTTGCGGTGGCTTACCCCGGTGTTTCCCTTAATTCAACAACTATCAACATCGTGACTTGCCCCTGAACGAGCATTGAGCGACTTAACCTGCCCTGATATAGCATTCCGGATAACTGCCCCTGATTGGCTCTCGAGAAGATTCGCTCTTGATCAATTGCTCAGTGATCCACTGATGCTTCGGGACTTCTCCTCAGACTAATTGATTCCGAACTCTCGGTAAGTCAATGCCCCAGATTCACAGGGTTTTACACCATACGCCATTCTGATCCAAACTGCTGAATTATTCAATCCTGTTCGATTATCCCCTGTTGGAATTTCTTTCCTGTCAACTACTAACCTGCAAGTAAAAATCGTCTGTTCACGAATGGTAATCTTAATGCAATGTTCATGCAAATTTTGAAAAAAATGTGCTGTCACTCATTTATGTGTCATGATTGTGAGTGACGAATGAACCAAAGTTCAAACGTAGTGCTTATGTGATCAGTGAAAAATACAACAAGGATATGACTAGCAAATCAAGAGGGAGTCAGGTTACTCAACCTTATCGTAATGCACCTTCAGAATAAACCTTGCCTCAATTAGGTCTTTTAAGGGTTGTATCGTGGTCGGGTTCACGGTTCGTGAAACAAAGGATATTTGGCTCAAATTTTATTTGTACCCACCCCTTCTACGTGATGATCTCCGATCCTAGAGGTTCAGTTAACCTGGCACAAGCGCTCGCCTCTTCGAGAGGTATGTTGAATGGTAAGGACCATGGCTAAGGAAAACTCACAAGGTTTTCGGAGTGACAGTTACCCCTTTTTCGTTTTCGGTGTCTGTATCCACACGACCTTGTCCTTGTTCGAGGATTCTTCCTTTGATATCCTTTCTTTTCGTTCTTTTGATTCCCTAATTTTTGCCTGGACTGACTCCTTTTGAGTTCTTTTCGATTTCTTTTGAAGTCCAGCGGGACGCCCTAATTTTTGCCTAAGTATTAGCCTTCCAGCTTTTTCTTTTTCTTTTTACTTAGCGGGCTTTCTTTTTTCTTTCTTTTGGAACAAAGTCGTGTGACACTGGTTGTCTTGATTGCTCCGAAGGGATTGTAACTGCCTTACTCCTGATTGGTGAGGTTTAACCACTGTGGTTGACGAATTACGACCTCCTGAGAGGCGTAAACTGATTGGTCCTCAAAAGACAACACGCCTCTGTAAGACTTGAATGCTCGGTCAAGCTAACTGACAACTACCCTGCCACGGGTTAAGATGTGAGGGTTTAAAAATCCGAAAGAAACTCCTACTTCTCGGCTCGAAGTGGTTAACAAGGGATTCTCTTCCTTATCTCTCCGGTGTTTAGGGGATTTGAAACAATGCCTTGTACGTCATCGGTACGGTCTTATCTGAAAGCATACGATCATTGGCTACGAGTTTCAGTTTCGTCATCCTCCCTCCAATCTTTGCTAGTCACAGTGACAAAATGGAGTGAATAAAATGCAAGTGTCAGCGCAATGCAGTAAATGAGCGACAGCGACATGATTAATTCAGAAAAATGCATAGTCACTTTATTATTATCACCATTTGAAACATACAATGTTTAAAAGCAAGTAGTAACTAACAGAAAAAGAAACTACAAATGCAAATGATAAAAAGTCTGAGGACTGCCAATGCTGAGGGCGCCTGCCGGTCTGGACCACTGGCTTTTTGAAAAGGATCTGCGAGCTCAGACAGCTGAGAGGTTGGCATGAACAAACAAAACTCCTTCTGGAAAGGAAATGCACCCTTGGTCGATCAACTGCTGTACCTTCGCCCGAAACGCTTTACAATCTTCAGTTACATGCCCTGGAGAGCCACCAGGGTAACCACATTGAACTTGGGGATTGTACCCAGGAGGGTAAGGTTCTGGCACGGGCTTGAGAGCTTTCGGTTCCACCAAATAACTCTGGACCAACTGTGGCAAAAGCTGACTGTACGGCACAGGAACTGGATGAGAAGGAGCTTTCCTTCGTTCCAAGTTGTTGCGAGGTCGATTCTGATTCTGACGCTGATTCTGATAACCTCGACCACAAGTTCACTGATTTGCAATGGAAGCGACATAAGATTCCTGATGGAGTGCCCCAGGCACGGCTGTCTGTTCAGTATAACAAGCCACAGGAGGTACTGATCTCTGATAAGATGAAGAACCAACAAAATTCACTGATTCGCTTCGAGGATATTCAACCTTTTGCATGACTGCGTTGATCTCAACTCCTTCTTCACTCTGATAGTCATAAAGGGATCCAACCTCACTAGCCTGACTGTTTGACGTAACTCCAAGCATTCTTTCAAGGTACGGGCTCTCCAGGGAGTGTACAAACATGCTCATTAACTCTCGGTCTAGGAACGACGGCTTTACTCTGGCAGCAAATTCTCTCCATCTCTGAACATACTTCCTGAAAGGTTCATCGTCCTCTAGATTATAATCGTACTGCTTCAGAAAAGCTCTGGCTAAATCCATCCATGACTGAATCTAATTTCTCTCTGACAGCACATACCACCTCAAAGATGCCCCAGTCAGACTATCTTGAAAGCAATGGATCATCAATTTGTCATCTCGCACAAACGAAGTCATTTTTCGACAGAACATCATCAAATGCAGCTTCGGACAGCTATCTCCCGTGTACTTCTCAAATTTCGGCACTTTGAACTTATAAGGCAACACCAGGTCAGGAACCAAACACATGTCTGCAGCAATCAGGTTAACAGCATCTTGATTGTTAACCGGAGGAGGACGCTCATTTCGGGCAACAAACTGCTCATGTCGATCTTGGTTCTCCACTGTAGGCTGTGCAACTTGGTCTGCAGCAACGTTGTTCACTTGCGGGAAGTCTTCCATAGAATCATACAGAGGGTCGGACGCCATAGTGAACCCTGTCAAGGTGTTGGGAGACTGGAAATTGCCTTCAGACATGGCTACCAATAGTCTTCAGCTGACTTCAATGCTCGATTCTGCTCAAATCTACTCAACCCCTAGGCCGGTCTTCTGACAATCAACAGTTGCTCAATCCAAACTCCGGGTAATCACCCTCAGGAAACAAAGGCTGGATCAGAACTCTGGCTAACTGGAGGATGGTATGCAATATGATGCGAAGATGCCTATGCAAATGCAATGCAATGCAACAAACACGGGATCACAACCCCCACACAATCTCTGAATACTGCTGCGCTGCTGACGGAGACGTTCACTCTGAAGAGAAGACCGGAATAACGGGTAGGTTGGAAGTCAAGTTTCCTGCAAAAAAAAACCCCACTCACAGGTATGGACCTATATCTGACAAGGTACGGCATCCTATGCGGTCGTCAGCGTCACAGACTTTCAAAACTGACGATACGATTCCCAGAAGGAGTGGCATCATCAAGTCCTGAAGAGGCCTCACTTAGCTAACTTCCAAATGATCGGTTCCCAGAGTCGACAATCCAACTAACCAGCAACCCGAACCACCCAAAGGGTGGGACAAGAGGCCAACCAGAAGAACCTCGTCTGAGTGTAGATTTTGCGGGACACTAGAACATGCAAAGCATGTACGCGCCCACTAATCTCTACTCTAAGTCTAAGGTGCACTCAAGCCCAGGTCCGGCTTCTCTCTCAATCATAGAACACCCGTAACACCCCAGCAGCAACAGATAATATCAATAAATAAGCCCCAATAGACAAGCAAACAAGCGCTAGGATTGACTCTCTCTTTGGGGGACGTTGGATCCCAAATGCATAAGGACTATCGCAGTCCTTAGCAGCCAGGGGACGTTGGATCCCCAGCAGAGTCGCCAGCTGTCGCTACTGCGAAAATCGGCGCCGACTGAACAGAAGAGTCGCCACCGTGCGTTATTTATCCCACAGGAGGGAAAGGAAACGCTCAGAGTAAACCTACCGCAAAGACGGGAAAGGTATGGTCATCGCAACCAAAACCTGGATTCGGGAGTCGGTTACGCAAGGGGAAGGTATTAGCACCCCTCACGTCCGTCGTACTCGACGGGATCCACGCTTGCTTGGGTTGTCTAAAGGATGCAAAACAATCTATCTACGGCTGCTAAATCTAAACGGAAAGGGGATTGACTCGATAGAGCGTCGCACTCTATGCCTACGTATTCTCAAGAGAGAAAGTCAGAGTCAACGTAGTTCGGGACTACAGGGAAATTAGCTCGCCAAGACTTCGCGTCTTGTGCCTACGTACTTCCACACTGCACGGAAGATCAGAGCTTTACGTAGTTCAGGCTAACTACGGCTAAACAAGGTATTCTCACACACCAGTGAGAAATCAAACTGGTTTCAAAGGTCGGGAACCTATGGGAAAAACTACGGTTTGGTCTCAAATGCACTTGGGCAAGAGAGAAAAAGGGTAATCAATTAGTCGTCAGCGGGAAAGTCTCGATCGCACAGCAGCGAGAGAACAAGAAAGTCAGTTGTTAGTGTGCTCGCTAGGATATCGCATCATATGCCTACATATTCTCGTCTGGTACGAGAAATCAGAGCAGCT
This sequence comes from Lathyrus sativus, assembly GCA_963859935.3. Classification (NCBI taxonomy): domain Eukaryota; kingdom Viridiplantae; phylum Streptophyta; class Magnoliopsida; order Fabales; family Fabaceae; genus Lathyrus; species Lathyrus sativus. The sequence continues at coordinate 921,152,963 of OZ012735.1, forward strand.
GTAGTTCGGCTACTTCGGGACCACAGCTCAAATCTCGTTTTATTAACATTCTGAAAAATGATTACAATGAGTGAATACTGGAAATAAATCTCCTAGGAAATTCTATCCTATTCTATCCATCTATAATGGAAAAAAATCAAATGGAAAATAGTCCCCTAACAAATGGACTTCTAGCACTACCTCTAAAAAGGTAAAATAAACTCTATGAAACTCTAAAAAATATTACATCTAATATTTTTTCTCTTTCTCTTTTTTTCCAAAATATATTCTTTTTTCTCAAAATATTTTTTCCACATTTTTCTATGTATTTTTCATACTTCTTTCACTATTTTTTCCTATTTTTTCTGACTATTTTTCCATGTCCTTTTTCAATATATTTTCTCTTCTTTTTTCATAATATTCTTTTCACATTTTCTTTTATTTCTTTTCTCTCTTTTTTTTTCACAATATTATTTTCTATATATTTTTCTTAAACCAAACAAAATGAAATAAAACAAAAATAAAAAAATAAAAAAAAAAGAGAATAGGGGGGGACATAGCCCAGCTGGGGGTGCAGCAGTAGAATCTGCAGAAAATGAATGGGCCCAGCCCAAAGCAATTCACACAAAAACAAACAGAAACCCAGGGGGTGCGGATGTGAATCAGGGTATGTTGCCAAAAACACACGTTGGGCTTAGGCCCAGAATACGCGAAACGGGGTGGGGAGACGGAATGGGGGTGTACGAATTGGAAAGGAATTGGGCCCAAGGCCCATGTTCACTGAGTCCAAGCTCTCCCTCACTCTCATTTCCCTCTCTGAAACCCTAGGTTTCTTTCTCCCTCACACTCACCGTCGCCGCCGTCTTTCTCTCCGAGCTCCCTCCATTCAACAAACACCTCTTCTTTCCCCCCACTCAAACATACCTCTACATCAACAAATCAAGATTCAAAGCACACAGAAATCTTGCTTGATGATCCTGGAGGAACTCCTCTTTAGAAAGGTTGAAGATCTCTGAAGAGCAAGGTTCTTGACGAAGATCCAAGCATGATACTTGCAAAACTGGAGAAGGTGGATGAACGAACTTGATGTTTGAAGACGTTCTTGAATGATGTTGATGATCTGAAGGTTTCTGGAGAAAAGCAAGGATCGCGATGGGGATTCGGTGAACATGCTTGAAGAGCGTGGAAGAAGATTCTCGAAGTTTCTGGGGAACCGATGAAGAATGTTGTCAGAAATTCGCGTGAAGTTCTCTGATGGACGAGATGAAGGCAGATCGTGGATGAACACAGTACGTTGATGAAGCTTGCTCGCTGATGAAGATTATGATGCTGATGATTATCTGGAAAATGAAGTACTCTTGCGTGTTCTTGTTGAAACGTCTTACCACCGAAGATCTGGAGAGAAATTGTGGAGACTCGTTGAGGTTGAAGAATTGAGATGAACTCGTTCTTGCAGTTTCGTTGACGATCCTTGATGAATATTGAAGGAGATTCGGTGAACCTGTTTGAAGATCGGAGAATGTGTGATGTACTTCGCGCAACCGAGTCAAGAGTCTTGCTAAAGAAAATGAATGAACACTTGAAGGTTTTCTGGATTTCTGGCTTTTGTATTATTCTTCTGGATGATCGTTGAGAGTGGTTGAAGATTCTTGATGAATTGAATTTCTGGGAACGTCTTGGAGATGATGAATGTGGATGATGATCGGAGTTGAATCGGAGGTTTCTGGGGATTTCTGGGTTTTGAGACGATGAAGATTAGAGGAGGAAGATGAAGTTCTGGGTAGAAATTGGGTTTCCGGCGAGTTAGGCGGTGGCCGGGAGGAGTTACAGTCGTCGCCGGCGGGTTGTTGCGGCGGTTGCATGGCCGCCGGCCATGCAACCGGTGGTGGTTCAGGTGAGGCCAGGAGGAGGACGCGTGGAGGGTGAGTGGGAGAGATTATTGCATGGCTTCCACGTGGTATCTTGGTGTGGCAGTGAGAGAGAAGTGGGGAAGTGATGCGTGGCAGTGCATGGTGATGAAATGTGGGTCCCCTCGAGCTTAACACGTGGCTGCTGGACTTTATAAGCTGGGATGATTCCGCATTGTTCTGGATTCTTCTAGAAGCTTGGACGAAAATGGACAATTCTGGACTTGCACTGCATGAATTGGGCTTTGGCTGATGAATGGGCCCAACGAAAAATGGCATGAAAAAAGACCAAAAACTGAAATATAATGATGATTAAAAAAGATTAATACTAACTAATGGACCAATTAAATCCTAATCGAAAAATTAAACTAATAAACCAATAAAACCTATATTATTCAAAAATGATTTAAAGTCTATTTAATATCTACTATATCTAAAAACTATTAAAAATATAATATCTATTAAAAATTATTAAAAGAAAAATCTATCCATTTCTATATTAAAAAATGCTATTAAATTCTATACTATTTAAAAGTACATTTATTATATTCTATAAATCCAAAACAAAATTCTATAATATTTCTATATCTAAAAAACTATATGCTTCCATCAAAACCATTTAATATCTAATATGTTCTAAAAACTATTAAAAATATTAAAACCTATTAATATTCTATATCTAAAAATATATTCAAAAATTCAATTGATATTCTAAAAGAAAAATCTATTAATATTCTATAAAATTCTATATTATTCTAGAATGATTAAAAATCTATTTAAACCCTAAAAATGGCCAATAAAATCCAGAAAAATCACAATAATTCCCAGAGGAACAAAATAAGCACCGAACGACACATAACACCGCGAGAGCGCACCAAAATAGCCGGCAAAAATAAACGGGCACCGAAATATCCCAAAAATACGATTCTACCTATCTGAACTGATTAAACGCACCTGAGACGCGAGACGAGAGCTGTGATCCCGATAAAATCAAAACAAATGAAAAATGCACTGTATGCGATATGCAGATGCGAATGCGGTCATGCGTCGAAACATCGAGCCAGATACGAGACCCGGTTGGTCAAATTTTAGGGTGCAACATGGAGTCCTTATCAAGCAAGCCCGGAATCAGAAAACCCTCATATATAAACATATGCCAAGAGGCTGAGTACAACTGAATACAATTGAAGAGACCTCGGCCAACAAGTCTGGTGATGGTCTAAATACAAGTACAAATAATAAAGGCAAGACAAAGATAAATCAGGCCAAATGGCGTGCCCTGACGTCCTCCAATATCCTCATCGTCTCCGAGTGCCCTAGTCGGGAGATCAGCTCCTGAATCAGTAAAGCATGCCACTCGGTAGTGGATCTCAGCTTCTGGGCGTCATCCTGGTAGGTTCCTTTGCCAGAACTCTCGTCAAATCTGTACCTCTTGGAACCGGCCTTCTCTTCATAACCTCTCGGTTTCTCGGCAATGTCACTTACTCTGAGCTCAGCAGCGCTCCTAAGTGATGTCGCTTCAGCAATCTTTGCGTCTTGGGCTCTAATCTGTGCCTCTAGCGTGGCTATCTGCAGCTTCAATTCTTCTTCCCGCTCCTTCCGCTTGGTAAGCGTGGTACTCCACAAAGCTTCCCACTTGCTGATACGAGCATAAGCTTTGCTTAGAAGTTCCTTCTTGGAAGTAAGCACCTTGCTAACACCGTTCAAGGCTATCCCCACTTTTTCTTTCTTGTTGGTTGCTTCTGTCAGCTCTGATCCCAACCTGTTAATCAATTCAGTCTGTTCCTTCACAGTGAAGGTGGCTTCCTTCTTCTCATGACGTAACTGGAAGATCTCCTTCTCTAACTCCTCGATGGCTTTCTTCAGTTCCTCATTTTCAGCCAACAATTTGTTATATTTCTAACTTTCTTCTGCAGGAGGTACCTCAATCAATGGAAGATACAGGGGTTCCACAGTAGGATAAGGCATCAAAGAAGTACTAGCTCTCTCGCGAATCCACGCCAAATAAGGATCATAAGCTCTGCTGTTGCTCTTACCGAGCAAAGCCTTCCCCCTCCTATGGATGTTAGCCCATGCATGTCTCAATCTGATCAAAACAGCCGTGTCTAGTGACCCTGTGAGATACAGAGATTCCTGTATCTCCTTCTCAATGGGAGCGTCTCTCAGAGCGTAACCGAACTGTCGTACCAGCAATGAAGGATTATAGTTAATACAGCCTTTCCATCCAATCAGGGGGACATTCGGAAAGCCACTGCAACTATATATAATATCAGTACCAAGCATACCCCGATCAAACCAAATGATATTCTCAGCCGACAGCCCCATCAACCGAGAAGCTCAATCTAAAGTATCAACGGTATCAACAAAAGGCCCTGTCTTCGGAAGGTGCTCCTGGAACCACCTGTACAAGAGAGGAAGACAGCAGGGAACATTCTTGCCACGACGTTTCTCATTCTTGTAGTGAACGGAATGATAAACATCGCCCAAGAGAGTAGGGACTGGATTCTTCGAGGCAAGAATCAAGAAGGCGTAAGAGTCGACAAAATCTGGCACATTAGGAAACAGGACAATCCCATAGATGCAGACAGCTAGAATAGCACTGAAAGCAACCCAACATCCACTTTTTGCGCATTGCGTAGCCTTCTCAACTAGGACAGATAGGTGAAAACCATAAGCTCCATTCAGCTTAACCAAGCCTCCCGGAAACTCAGAAGGGTCCAAGCTGACAATCTCAGTGAGTGCAGATAACTCAGGCTCAGCATCAACATGTACAAAGGGCATCTGGTCCAACACAGGAACTCCTAACATCGCAGAATACTCCTCCAAAGTGGGTGCCAGCATATAGTCAGAAAATAAGAAACATCTCAGCTGCGGCTCATAAAACTGCAACAAAGTATATACCCCAGTCGTCTCAAATGCAGAAGGTCTGTACAACAAGCTAAGCAATCTCCCATAAGATACTCTGAACTCGGCCCTCACACTCTCATCTGCCAGAGCAACTAAACCTAGCAATGAACTGATGTCTGGTGAATGCAACCGGTAAGCAACTGTCTTCTTCAGGGACTCCATGTCTGGCTAGAAGATATACTAGAATCAGAGGGGAATGATCACCTGCAACATAAATACATGTTAATGAAATGCAATCATTAAAATGCACATGCATATGCAAACAAGGGACCAAGTGCAATGCTGATAGACTGAGTTGCTCTGTACTGAAGCTTGAGAACCATCCACTCTTTATCTCAAACCAAATCAACCACTCAAATGAACCTTGTAATCACATCTCACTGTCAGAGATAAACCAGGTATTCTGAGGTCAAAGGTTTCCTGCAAACAGACCCTACCTACCCCTCATAGGTATGTACTTAACTCGCAGACGAGGTACGACATCCTATGCGGGTTCAACGTCACAGACTTTCAAGAGCGATGATACGATACCCCAGAAGGTGTGGCATCATCATCCTTTGAAGCGGCCTCACTTAGTTGAATCCCAATTGATAGGTCCCCAGAGTCGACAATCCTCGGGTCAGACAACTTGTCGAGCCCTAAGGGCCAGGCAAGAAGCATCAAAGAGAATCTCGTCCGAGCATAAATTTCGTGGCTAGCTGGTGCGAGCTAAGCAAGCAGGCTAACCACTACTCTCTACTTCTACGTCTATGTGTAACCTCAAGCCCAGGTCCGGCTTATCTCTCAACAGATTACCCCCTTCCCACAGCAGCAATAACAGTATAAAGCTGATAATAAAATGCGGAAAGTAAAGACAGAAAAGTAAATCTATACAACACCCCGACGGGAAAACAAGCACTAGGATTGACTCGCATAGGGGATATTCCAGTCCCCAGCAGAGTCGCCAACTGTCGCTACTGCGAAAATCGGCGCCGGCTAAACAGAAGAGTCGCCACCGTGCGTTATTTATCCCAAAGGAGGGAAAGGAAACACTCGATGTAAACCTAACGCAAAGACGAGAAAGGAATGGTCATCGCAACCAAATCCTGGATTCGGGAGTCGGTTACGCAAGGGGAAGGTATTAGCATCCCTCACGTCCATCGTACTCGACGGGATCCACACTTGTTTTCTAGTACGGATTATTATTCTATCTACTCTAAAGGTCAAGGGTTAAAAGAAAATAAAATGACTCGGCAAAGTATCGCACTTTATGCCTACGTATTCCCGTCTGGAACGAGAAATCAGAGTCAACGTAGTTCGCCTACCTACGGGAAAGGAGGGGAAGGTTGCTCGCTAGGATATCGCATCCTATGCCTACGTACTTTCATACAGCATGAAAGATCAGAGCAAACGTAGTTCGGGCTACGGAAGACACAAGCTTGTCTGACTGTTTTTTATCTCCTAATGAAAGGGTTTTTCCTGATTAAGAGTCCAAGCGGACAAAAATGACACTTTGATGTTTGTTTTCAGTCTTTTACGCAAGAACTGTCTTTCATGAGGTTTGCAATCTCTGACGCACTAGAGACTATGATTTGAGGGTGACTACGTCGTATGTCACCCTAAGGGTAACACACTAAGCAATCAAGTTACTGAAGAGTGACCCTCCAGCGACCTTTCTCAAATAGCTTAAGGCTCGTAGCGTACGACATCGATTATCCTTATTACTGTGTTTTAAATTGTTCTGAGATAGAAGAGAAAGAAGTTCTAAAAGACCTAGGGTTTGAAAGGGAATAAAACTGACCTAATGTTGTCATGCATGGATTTCAACCTAATGTCTGTCATAATTCCCTCCTGCACAGAGGAAATCAGAGATCCTAGGGGATAAACGGAAAAGAAACAACAAAAATACAATAAACAGTAAGATGCATGAGATGCAGCAATACACAATAGGAAAATTGAAACAACTTCACCTCAAACCTAAGGTAAAATCAACAAACAATACAGCAAAGAAAACCACACCCAACACCAGCTCATACAGCCACACTAGCTCTTACAGCAAGCAGTTCAAACAGCACCAGCTCTGTCAGCTACAGTTGATTAACAGCACAAGGTTGACAGTAACAACTTCAAGCAAGATCCCATCTTCTCTCTCCAAGGATATTCAAGCTTCAGATAAGCTCTTATCTCCAATAATCTCCAGCTTTAGCAAGCACTGAATCCCAACAAGTAGACAGCTTCAACCAGCAGCAAAACCCTAATATCCAACAGATGCCCAGCTTTGACGAGCACAAGCTTCATCTTCTCTAGTCTTCAATGAACTTCTTTTCTTCAATAGGTCTTCAACTTCAATGCAACCACTCACAGGAGAGAATCAAGTGATAGAGGAAGTTGGGATGTCGAGATGCTTAATGATAACCAAGGGAAATCACTAAGATCTTAACACAGCAAGGGAGAGGTATCCTCAAGGTTCCACCCAATCAAAGCATGCTCTACATCCCTCCTAAGGAGAGATGGAACTCTTTTAGGGGACCTTGTGTCATAGGATGGAATAGAGGCACAAGAAGCTCTCTATGTTTGGCAGAAGAAATCAGTCTACTCTAGAGCTCTCCCTATATCTCCTATCTCCTAAGTCTTCATCAGGCAATCTTCAAACACAAGAAACTTAAGATCCAAGCATCATTATTTGTCTTCAATCATCCTTAAAGTCTTCATATACTCCTCAAGCCAAGCACAAACCCCAACACCCAAAGAAAAGGCCCAAATCCCAACAAACAAAGCAACTTCCCCAGAGGGAAACACACCAATATCAATCAACTTTGCAAAAATCAAATAAAATGGACATATTCATCATAAAATCCTAGGTTAATTTCTAAGGTATCTTAACTAGGTACCCTATACCCCACATAAACCCCAAGGCCTAAATCAAACTAATAACCCCAAAACTATGTGTTGAAATGCACCTATGTCAAGTTGAAACCCTAATTCTAGCACCCTAAAGTTCCTTAATCAAAAATAACTAAAATTAAATCACAAAAATGTGAAATAATTCCAAGGGGAACCTAATGCTATAATCTAACTATAGAAAAAAGAATGGCATTAAGAATCAAAGTGAAATGGTCATACTAAATTCAGCAAGTAACATGTATCAAATGAAAATGAAATAAAAGCTATTAAAAGTAAAAATAAACCAAAAAATAGAAAAATGCATGAAATGACATTTTTTATTCTTTTATAATTTTCTTGATATCTTGATGAAAATGGGGAAAAATTCCCAATCAAAAATATTATGTTTTCAATTTATTATGAATTTCCAAAGAAATTAAGATAAAGTGTGAAAATATAAGAAAATATGAGAAAATGGAAAACATGTGTGTCAAATAGCAATCAGAATCAATGCATTTAGCCAATTGGGCCCAAAAGGGGGTGTGGATATCATATAGTTCACTTAAGCCCAAACTGCAACTTTAATGAAACGGTGTGTTTTGGTAACTCTGAATTCCTTCACAAATTGAAAACAAATTGTGGTTGTGGGATCTCGTTTTGGGTCAAAGTCTTGCTCTAATCCAAGGGTGCTCAGATCGTCTTCTTCCTTTGAACTCTCATGGAGGGAAAAGCCATGGATGAACAGCTATGAACTTCATCTTCCTCCCAATCGTGCTCCCTCAAATTTCCATCAAATGCAAAAATTCAAAACCATAATCCACTCAGAATTTCACCAGGAATCTAACTATGGCATCCACAATCATTGAAACATAACCTAACTCAAAACACGAATCAAGCTTCAGAATTTGGTCCATGATCAAAACTCACCAATCTTGAAATTGAGTGGCTCAATCTCTTCCCCACTTCACACTGAACATTTCTATCCATCAAATTATGATTATAACACCAAGAACAACAAGATACAAGCATGAACAGAAATTGAGTCACTCACTTAATTGCCTCTAAATCAATCTTAAAGCTACCAGAAAGCTCCACATGATCATCTACAATGAATCTAACCAATCAAAACCAATTGAAACTACCTAAATTAAGCTGTGGATTGAAGTTTACCTACCTGCAAATTTGAGATGAACAGAGGTATGAAATCTTCAAATCAAGCTTTGAGAACTTCAATACACCTTCAATGAGTCACAATCTTGCTTCTGTATGTAAAAGAAATGGTTGAAACCTCTTGAATCTTGGAACCCGATAGTGAGTTGCAGGTGAGAACTTTCAATGGCAAGAACATGATTCCTCCACCAATTTGCTTGGAACTTGATCTGGAAACACTCACTAGCACAAATGGAAGCAAATGGGATCAAGAAATTGGATGGAAAGGGATGAAATGCTTGTAACTGAATCTGAGTTGCAACAGAAAAATTTCAATCTCAATCTCTCTTATCTCCTTCAATTCTCACCAACTCTTGCTTGTGATCACTTCATATGCATATATAGAGTGTGAATGAAGACTCTAGAAAGTTCTAGGCTAATCCAGTGAGAAACTCACCATCTCATGTCATGGGATATCATGTCATGCTATGCACTCACACCAGCTCATGTTTTTCCTTGCAATTGCACTTGTTCTGAGTTGAGAATCTCTCCAAATGAGATATTGGAGGTGTATGGATGGAAAGGAGCCTTACATTTGCCTTGCCAAGTGGTTTTGCAATGGTGCCTTATGATTCAAGTAAGCCATTTACAAAGCAAGTCCTAAAAATAATCCTCAATTCAAAATTGTGGCAATGTCAATGCTCTCAAAATGCATTTTACAATCAAATTGGTATGTCATATGCCTTGGTTTGGTTGTGTAGATCAAAAACCCTAATTTCCAACTTTGGTTCATTTAAAATATACCTTCATTTTAGGCCATTTTTATGATTTTGTGAAGCAAGCCATTTCAAACTCTCATGACCACTTATCTAGCCTAAAAACATCATTTTGAACACATCTCATGTTGAACATTTTTTTCATTTGAAGAGTGGAATATGGAGATTTGGACCTATGTTGAAAAATGACCTGTAATTCAACTTTCCCAAAATACCCCTGGATTGCCAAGACCATAACTTGAGTTCCATAAATCCCCTTGAGGACTTATAGTACTCAAATTAAAGCTAAGATCAAGATCTACAACTCTTATGTTGGCCAAGAATCCATTTGAAAACTCCTTGATGAGCAAAAGTTGCTTGGAAGTCAAGTGACTTTCATAGATAAATTTCATTGTCCTCTGAGGACCCATAACTTGCAAGAACCATAATATGAGTTCTAAAAATCTTCTTGAAGACTTCTAATACTCAAATTAAATCTATTGAGAAGCCCTACAAGTTTCATGTTGACCAAGAATTCATTTGAAACTTGAATTTTGACTTATCTGGCTTGGAAGTTAGGCCTAAACTAGGGTTTTTTACACTGAAACCCTAATTTAGTAACTCCTCTTCTTCTTGATTCTTTTTGATTTCTCCTTGGCACAACACCACACATGTATACATATATCAAATCCTGAATTCCACATCCTCCAAGTAGGCCTTGATGCACTCCAATCAACCATTTGACCTAGGGTTGACCTAGGGTTGACCCAGATGAAACCCTAGTTGACTGCATTCAACTGTAGCTCTGGTACTTGTATCAATGACTTGTCTCATCTTCAAAATGACCCTCTAGGTCTTCCATGATCTTTGTGAACATTCCCTACCCACAATTCCATGCTCATACTCCATTGATGAATCTCAATACTCCTCAATCTAGGAGAGAAATCCACTTGTTAACCTTCAAACTTCTCAAAGCTTCAACTCATTTCTTGATTACTTGGATGGTCTTGAGCTTGAATAAAACCCCTTGATGGGCCTCTTTCTGATAAGAATGGCACTTGATCCCCTGTTAGATGACTTGTTATGCTATTCTATGCAAATGATTAGACTATGTACATGACTTATTATGCAAATGATAATGCAATTGAAACATAAACCAGGTGAAATAGGTTGAGCAAATTTTAGGGTGCAACAACTATGACCCAGGAGTGAACGTGTCGTATGTCACCCAAAGGGTACCACACTAAACATCCAGATTACTGGAGAGATACCCTCCACCAACCTTTTCCCAGATAGCTTAAGGCTCGTAACGTACGACTTCAATTAACCTTATTACTGTATTTTTGAACTGTTTTGAGATGAGAAGAGAAAGACGCCCTAAAACTATGGTTGAAAGGGAATCTACCTACAGTTATCATGCATGGTTTAGAAACCTAATGTCTGTCATAATTCCCTCTTGCACAGAGGAAATCAGAAATCCTAGGGGGAAACAACAAAAGAAAGTAAGCAGTAAACAGTAAACAGTAAAAGGTATGTTATGCAACAGTACAAGCGAGGCAAGGGAGTCCGGCTCAACCTCAAACCTAAGAAAACAACAGGCAAGGGGAGAAAAGCTCCACCTCAAACCTAAAGGTAGGCAACACAAGCAAACAGAGAATACAACAAAAGAAAAACAGATGAAGCAGCCCAAGCAGCAACAGACAGCAACTTCAACCTTCAACAGCAGCTCTAGTCAGCAAAGGAATTGACAGCAAAGTTGACAGCAAAGAATCTTCATCTTCAAGCTAGCTCCTATCTTCAAGCTTCTTCAATTCTTCATATTCAAGCTCTAGCAAGCACACTCCAAGAAGATAATCATCATTGAGATCAAGTTACAATGCTAAGAAACCTGATGAAAACCAAAGGAATTCATCAGGAACCAACATGAAAGAAAGTGCATCCTCAAAAGTTCTACTCATTAAGGCATGCCACTCATCCCTCCAAAGGAGGGATGGAGCTTCCTTAAGAGGACTTTGCATCATGGGATGAGGATAGAAGCAAACAATGCATTCTATGTTTGATGAAAGAAGAAAGACTAGTTCTAATGGCTCTTCCTAAGCCCTAATCTTATAAGCTCCTAAAAGCTCCTAAAAGAGGAAGAAAACTTCAACTCCAAGATCCACAAGCCAAGACACAGCAGCTACAAGATGTACAAAAGCTCCTCCAAAAAGGAATCCAAGCACTTCAAGCTCCAAAGCCACAAACAAGACCAAACAAAGCAAGGTACCAAAGATGGAACACCACAAGCAACACCAACTTGCAAATTCTACCTAAAATAGAAAACTAAGTTGTAAAAATCTAAGAATTTTCCTAAGGGAACATGCATGTTTTAACATCCTAGGGTTCAAATATTAAAGCCTAAATCAACTTCTAGGTCTACTAAACAATTCCTAAATTGAGATATGTCAAGGTAAACCACAATTTTGGGAAGGCTCTAAACATCTCACCTAAAACAGAACCTATAATTGTTTTAAAAATCTAATAAAATTCCTAAGGGAGCATGCACATCTAACCTACAACATATTCAAAAATCAAAGCCAGATTCAATACCAAAAAATCACACCAAAATCAACAAAACAGATGAACAATTATGCAAAAATTAAAGAAATAAACAAAATGAGAAAAATCAAATAAAATTGAAAAATGCATGAAAATGCATTTTATTAATTCCAGAAAATCACAAATTTAATCAGGAGCATGAAGATATTTTTAAAATATTTTTTGGATCAAAAATGGATTTATTGTGATTTTTGGAATCAATATGCATTAAAAATAATATCAAAAATGAATTAAAATAATCAAAAGCCAAGAAAAAACGTGGACTGCTAGATTTGGAGACTAGTCAACTGGATCCAATGCTTGAGGGCGTGCCACCACATTACTGAAACGATGCGTTTTGGTAAGTCAAAACCTTCAGAAAAATGAACATATCACAGCCGTGGGATGAGAAGAACAAGTCAAGGTTTCAACAAGATCTGATGGTCATCAGTCATCGTCCCCAATTCAAATGTCAAACGGAGGGAAAGCCAGTGTGGTGGCCGGAGAAGACCTCCGGTCGTCTTCTCCGGTGAGCAGGTGTTCACAGGTAGCCAAAAACTACAAACCTTATATCAATTCCACTCGAATTTCCACGTAGATCATGAATCTCCTATCCAAATCACCTAACTCTCAACAGGTTTCAAAATTCGCATCAAAGTTCAGAAATCATATCTAAATTGATCATCACCAATTCCAAATCTAAAACCATAGGATTGATCCTCATGCTTCATACATCACTCTGATTTATCCAAATCATGTTCTAGCCTTAAGATCAGGTCAAACCGTGCTCAAATACAAATCACATGTCGCCTAAGTTTATCTCTAATTGTCCAAAATTCTGTCCAGAAACGATCTACTCCTTAACTAGATCCTAACCACATATGCAAATTTATCTACATCTTCCTATAATTATGAGAAACTTGAAGTTTACATACCTGGTGTAGATCTACGAACAGAGGTATCTAGAGCACAAATCAAGCTTCAAAACTCTCCAGAATCACTCAAGGATGCAAGAGAAAGCTAAGGAGACCTTCAATTGTTCTTGATTTTGCCTTGAACTCAAATCACGATTTGCTCTTGCTTGCTTGAAACTGAATTTGCTATCTCTGCTTCAGCCACGAAAACTGCACCAAACTGAGTCTAGAATCATCACCAAACTTATATAGAGTGTGTCTATGGGCTTTTTGAGTCCAATTGGAGCCCAATCCAGCCATTTCAATTTTCTGTTTTTCTCTTCAAAGTGCACATGTGACAGTCGTGAATTGGCCATCCCAGCTTGCTCTAGAAGCTTCTAATCACTTGCACAATGCCTTGTGAATGAAATCAGATCAAAAGGAAACCCTGAAATGCCTTGGTGAATGTTTTGGATATGTAACTTGCACATGAAGCAACACCATTGTAACTTGTGAAAATTGGCCTAAACTCAAAAATCTGATAATGCCATTGTGTTTGAAATGAAATTTCCAATCAAAATGAATACGTATTTGACATGTTTTGGTCACTTAACCAATTATTTGAATTTTCCCCTTTTTAATCCTTTTAAAACTTTCTTTTTCAAGCCATTTCAAACCAAATCATGATATGAGTCCAATAAATTCATCATGACTTCTTGGTTAGCCTAAAGAACACATTTTGAACAATTTCCATGTTGAATAAAAATCCATTTGACAAGTGCAAGTTGGAGATTTTGACCAATGATTGAAAATGGCCTATAATCTCACTTTCCCAAAATACCCCTGACTTGTAAACCTCATAACTTGAGTTCTACAAATAAGATGGAAGACTTATAGTACAATTTAGAAAGATAAGATCACGAGGAACAACTTTCATGTTGGCCAAAAGTTCATGTGAGGAACAACTTTGAAGTCAGATGATTTTCACAGACAAATTTCAGAGGCATCTGAGGGCTTGTAACTTGTCTGGACCATAACTTGAGTTCTATAGATCCAATGGATGACTTCTAGTACTCAAATTAAAGGTATTGAGATGCTCTACAAGTTTCATATTGGCCAAAGATCCATTTAAAACTTGTATCTTGACTTATGTGGTCCTGAAGTTAGGCACTAAACAGGGAATTTTATACTGAAACCCTAATTTAGCAACTTCCCACACTATTGACTCTTCTTGACTTGATCTTGGCACAACACCACAAATGTCTTAACATATCATTTCATGAACTCCATGACCTAGAATTGACTCAGATGAAACCCTAATTGCTCCACACTATTGACTCTTCTTGACTCTTCTTGACTTGAGTTCATATTGTAGGCTTTGATACCCTTCAATTGCACAGTTGACCTAGAATTGACTCAGATGAAACCCTAATTGCTTGCACCTCAACTGTGACTCTTGCTTTTGACACAATGACCTGATTGAGCTCTCCCATGGCCCTCTAGGTATTCTATGAGCTCCATACACATCCCTTTATCATATTCAAGACCTCACATCCCTCTGATGGTCTTCAATTGATCCTCAAGTTAGGAGAAAATCTTCATGCAAGCATCTAAACTCTTAGGCACTCAAATCACCTCCTGATGACTTTGATAACTTCTCAATCTTGAATAAGACCTCTTGCTAGGCTTCTCCTGATAAGAATCACACTTGATCCCCTTCTATATGAATGATATCATGATATGCAAATGATATAACTATGCAAATGTTAATGCAATGAAGCATAAACCAAGTAAGAAAAGAGGTTGGGCAAATTTTGGGGTGCAACAGCTGCCCCTATTCAAACGACTTGGACCCGACTGGGTGAAGAGCGAACGGACTTCAAACAATCGAGGTAGAAGACGGTTGAATACCAAGACATCCGGAAATTTGTCGACCATAGAAATAAGCTACAAAAACTGCTTGGAGGAACAACATCCGTTACACTGAACCCAATTGTTACAGCAACAACTGATCAATCATCTGATAACACTTTGGATTTCAACACCAACCCCCTGTGTGACGCCATAGGAATCGAATTAACTTTGTAAGAAACAACTTCGTTCACAACTAGACCAAATTCGTCAACACAAAGAGAGACTCCATCATCATGGGTGCAACTCTGTCCATAACTGGACTAAATTCGTCAACACGAATCACAATCTCTGTCAATCACAGGTAACAATTCCCATCAACACGGGTAACAACTCCGTCAACACGGGTAACGACTCCGTCGATCACGGATAACGATCACTGTCAATACAGGTAAAATTCCGTCAACACGGATAACAATCTCTGTCAATCACAAGTAACCTCTCCGTCAATCACGGGTAACAATAAGTAAAATCTCCGTCAACACGGGTAACAACTCCGTCAACACGGGTAACAATCTCTGTCAACACAGGTAAAAATCTCCGTCAACACGGGTAACGACCACTGTCAACACAGGTAACCTCTCCGTCCATCACGGGTAACAATAGGTAAAATCTTCGTCAACACAGATAACAACTCCGTCAACACGGGTAACAATCTCTGTCAATACAGGTAAAATTCCGTCAACACGGATAACAATCTCTGTCAACACAGGTAACCTCTCCGTCCATCACGGGTAACAATAAGTAAAATCTCCATCAACACGGGTAACAACTCCGTCAACACGGGTAACGACTCCATTGACACGGGTCAAGATAAGTAAAATCTCCGTCAACACGGGTAAGGATAGGTAAAGTCTTCGTCAACACGGGTAACAACTCCGTCAACACGGGTAACGGCTCCGGCAACACGGGTAAGGATCTCCGTCAACACGGGTCACAATCTCTGTCAACACATGTAACTTCTCCGTCCATCACGGGTAAACTCTCTGTCAACACGGGTAACAATCTCCGTCAATCACGGGTAACTTCTCCGTCCATCACGGGTAAACTCTCCGTCAACACGGGTAACAATCTCCGTCAATCACGGGTAACGACTCCGCCAATCACGGGTAACAATTTCTCAAGATTTTCAAAACTGTTGTACGACAGTTTGAAGAATACTTCGTTGGGGAATACGAGAAATCCAATCAAACCACTCTGTGGGGAAAAACTCTACTGGGGAAATCACTGGTGATAACTCCAAAAGTTTAAACCATGAAATCTTTTAACGCTGACGTAACAGCAACCTGAGAAAAATTCCACTGGGAAAGAAGAGAAACTTAACCAGGCAACTCTGCTAGGGGAGCATACGACAGGGCGAACACTATCATCGCATATCCCACGCCACAAATCTGAATATCTGGAAATCCTTCCGAGCAAGAATCCCACTCCTCTGCAGGGAATAACACCTGAAAACAAAGAGGTAACCAACCTGGCTTATGTTTCAAAATGCGTATGTTTGACAATGGTGTAATGCTCCATACGGCATGGAAATGCTACGCGTTTGGGTAGATGCAAATATGATGATATATGCAAAATGCAAAGATGCCAAGAGGCGCTTCAACGAGATAAATGCTGAAAACAAGGCCCAATCAGCTGGGGATAACCAGGTATCACAGACATATTCCAGCAAAATAAATGTTGGACAGGTGAAACCAACTCCGCTGGGGATAACCATCCTGTTGGGGAATGGCTCACAAGCTTGAAATTACGAACTCTGCTGAGGATGTTCGTCCTGTCGAAGGAAAAACAAACTGCTGGGGAGAAGGAAACACAGTCCTGCGCGGGGATAATCCTTCTTCTATTGGGGACATCAAGATCCACTGAGGATACTCTCTTGGCAGCTTTCCTGGGGATACTCTTCTGGGGAGGACAACCCCCACATCCAGTAGGGATAAGTACCATCTCAACTCTCTCTGGGATAAGACGTGACTTCCATCGGCTGAGGAGCGATACAACCACTATGTCACGGGACTCTGGCTGGGGAAACACAAATTCCTTGACTGTTTGCTTCAAATGTGAGAACCCTGCAAAACACAAACGAGACAGAACAAATCTACACAACAAGATCTATCCCGGTTAGTATCCGTGACATTCGTTCAGTCAATTCGAAGTTTTAGAAATTATTGGCAAGGGCCAGCAAGTTTATGTACATGCAAGTTTATCAAAAACATCGACATTTTTCACAAACAAAACAGTAAAGAACAAGCATCAAAACAGTAAAGAACAGGAATCAAGTACTGAATAACATGCTTTATTGACAACGGGCCTGTAAATAGGCAAAATTTTGTACACTGGATGCAACTCCTGAAAAGAGGAAGTTACGCACAAGCAAAAAATACAAATATCACAGAAGTACAACAAAAATTTGTATACATGTCGGCAACGTGGTACAGACGAACACCATGAGCTGATCCTCCTATGACTCGCCTGACTCTGACGCTCTCCCGATACCCGATCTTCGGAAGAGATTGTTTTGGATATACGACCCTCAGGTACTCCCAACCCACTAAGCAACGCAGTATCAAACTCGGACCGCAGTCATTTGCTTTTTCAAATCCCTAACTTTTGCGTGAACCGCCCTGTGCGGGTTTTCAATTCACCGGGATACCCTTTTTTGCCGAAGTTGCCCTTTTCAGGTTTTCAACTTCACGGGTGTACATTTTTTCAATTTTATCCCTAACTTTTGCCCGAACCTTTTATTCCCTTTTTTATGGTTCGCCGGGATGCCCCATTTTTGCCTGGACTTTCTTTTTCTGTCCAGCGGGTCTATTTAAATAAAGTATTTTTTAACTGCGTCCGAGTTCACAGGGGATGTAAAATCCTCACCATCCATGGTGGATAACAATAAGGCTCCTCTAGAGAAAACCTTTCTAACGACATATGGACCTTCATAGTTGGGAGTCCATTTGCCCCTGTGATCTGATTGTGGGGGAGAATCTTTTTCAGCACAAGATCGCCCGTCTGAAAGCTTCGAGGACACACCTTTTTATCATAAGCTTTCTTCATCCGGCTTTGATACAGCCAACCATATGCTAGAGAAGCCAATCTCTTCTCATCCATTAAGCTGAGCTGATTCAGTCTATCTTTTACCCATTCCGCCTCATCAAGTTAGACATCACGTAAAACCCTCAAAGAAGGAATCTCAACCTCCAATGGTAGGACAGCCTCCATACCATATACCAATGAAAAAGGAGTTGCCCCGGTTGATGTGCGTATCGTTGTACGATAACCGTGCAAAGCAAAAGGCAACATCTCATGCCAGTCTTTGTAGGTCACAACCATCTTCTGAACGATCTTCTTTATGTTTTTATTGGCTGCTTCAACAACACCATTCATCTTGGGCCGATAAGGAGAAGAGTTGTGATGTTCAATCTTGAAATTCTGGCACAATTCCTTCATCATCTTGTTATTCAAATTCGAACCGTTGTCAGTGATAATCCGCTCCGGGATTCCATACCTGCAGATAATATCCTTTTTGATAAATCTGGCTACCACCTGCTTGGTAACATTAGCATACGATGCCGCTTCAACCCATTTGGTGAAGTAATCAATAGCTACCAAGATAAAACGATGTTCGTTGGATGTCGTGGGCTCAATTTTCCCAATCACATCAATTCCCCACATGGAAAAAGGCCAAGGTGATGACATAACATTTAGAGGGCTCGGAGGCACATGAATCTTGTCCGCATAAATTTGGCATTTATGACACTTCTTTGCAAACTTGAAACAATTTGTTTCCATTGCCAGCCAGTAATACCCTGCTCGTAATAACTTTCTCGTCATTGCCTGTCCGCCGGCATGCGTGCCAAATGTACCCTCGTGGATTTCTTCCATGAGCAACTTAGCCTCTTTCTCATCCACGCACCGCAACAACACCAAGTCATGGTTTCTCTTATAAAAAACACCATCTGGATTCAAATAGAAATTGCCAGCCAATCTCCTAAGAGTCTTCTGATCACGACTGGATGCCCCAGCCGGATACTCTTGGTTCTTCAGGAAATTCTGGATATCATAATACCACGGTTTACCATCGGAAGCTTCCTCAATGGCGAATATGAAAGCGGGCCTATCAAGGCGAGAGATAACTATCCTGGGAGCCTCATTCCAGAAGTTAACTTTATACATTGAAGACAACGTCGCGAGAGCGTCTGCCATCTGATTTTCTGCTTGTGGTACACGGTGCAATTCCACCTTGTCGAAGAAAGGTAACAACCTCCTTGCATAATTCATATAGGGTATCAGATTGGGTTGACGAGTCTCCCACTCTCCCTTGATCTGGTTCACAACTAGAGCAGAGTCCCCGTACACATCAAGATTTTTAATTCTCAGATCAATAGCTTCTTCGAGCCCCATAATACACGCTTCATATTCGGCCTCATTGTTGGTAACTGGAAAGGTCAATCTGGCAGTGAATGGGATGTGCGACCCATGGGGAGTAGTAATGATTGCCCATATTCCACTTCCGTATGAATTAACGGCACCGTCAAATATCAATTTCCATTTGGAACCCAACTCTGGACCTTCATCCGGCAACGGCTCCTCACAGTCCTTCATTTTTAAGTACATGATATCCTCGTTAGGAAAATCAAACCTCATCGGCTGGTAATCATCAATTGGCTGCTCAGCTAGGTACTCTGACAGAACGCTACCTTTAATAGCCTTTTGAGAAACATACTGAATATCATATTCTGTCAATACCATCTGCCATCGGGCAATCCTTCCGGAAAGTGCTTGCTTTTCAAACACGTATTTGATTGGATCCATCTTCGAAATCAGCATGGTTGTATGATTTAGCATGTATTGCCTCAAACGTTTGGCATCCCAGGCTAGTGCATAACATGTCTTTTCGAGCATTGAGTAACGGGACTCACAAACTGTGAACTTTTTACTCAAGTAATAAATCGCTTTACGTCCAGTCTCGTCATGTTGACCAAGAACACAACCCATATTGTTCTCAAGAACCGTCAAATGCATAATCAATGGTCTCCCGGCTACTGGGGGTATCAATATTGGAGGTTACTGCAAATATTCTTTTATTTTTTCAAACGCCTTTTGACAATCTTCATTCTAGGTCACAGCCTGATCTTTTTTCAACAACTTGAATAATGGCTCGCACGTGGCCGTTAGATGAGATATGAACCGAGCAATGTAATTCAACCTCCCTAAAAAACCACGAACCTCTTTTTCTGTTTTCGGCGTTGGCATTTCTTGTATTTCATTTCGGCATTGGCATCTTGGGATAACATATTTCCTATTGTCAGTTAAGATGCAGAAACGAGAAATGAGCATGGAGTAGTAGAGAGAGCGAAAAGAGATCGTATGGGCAAAAACCTTCCTTTTATAAGGAAGTCAATAACTAATCAACGATCTAGATTGAAATCAGAAAAAAGATTTAAAGGTATCACGTTAATCGTATCATTAGAAGCATTGAAGGGCCAAAGTACTCAAGCACTCTAGGTAGGGAAACATGCCCTAACATGCGCCCCTAGGGACACGTGCCTGTTTACTGTGAAAATTAGTGAACAACTGCTGGTCTTTCTAAATCGAAAAAGAATTGGATTACGTACAGGATAGACCATACAAATCCTAAGACATGTGCTAGTAAATCTTAAATTAAAGTTTGGAAAATGGTGAATATTTCGACAATACGCATGATCTAACAACTATTAACTTCGAAATTTAAAGGAAGTAAATTTCAGAAACTTAATCAAAAGCAATTAAATGCATTGAAAAATAACTTAAGCAATACAAAGATAAACTTTTTGGTAAAAAAAAATGAAATTTGTATTAAAGTGTAAAAAGCATGGTGTTTATCAAACGTACATTTTCTTGACACACTCTTTTCTCCGCACATAGATACTTTGAGTAATTTTAGGAATTTTGTATAATTTTGAACACACCCTAATCCTAACGCTAGGACCTTCTATTTATAATGATAAAAGATAACCGACCCTAACAGTCTTGCTACAAACAAATGACAAGTGGCGCTCGACGTGTCTCCTTTCCTTAAAAAAGATCCACGTGTCTCCTTCACAAATCTGGATAAGAACAAAAGTTTCCTCATTTATTTGAATTCAAATCACATGTCAAAACAACATCACCATCTTCTGTCGAACCAACTTCTAAAACTTTAAAATATTTTTTCTTCAAATCTTAATCAGCATATCCTTCTTACACAAAAAGGTAGCTTCGACCAAAACAAGCAAATTTCACTACTTTGTCTAAACCTCCCACCACTTCATGTAACTCTCTTTATTGTTTCCATTAATTAAAACTAGGAGTCGAATTTGAAAGCTAACAAATTTCCCCAAAAAAATATCATTTTCGATAGCACTGAAGAAAAAGACATTTTTTGATAGCTTCATTCAACGTCTCAATTGATCCATGTGTGATTCAACATCTCTTATGAGTCACTGCTATAAACGGTTTACCTTCTATAGCACGCCTATCATGTCATGGTCATTATTATCTTTTCTGAAACGTCCCATCAGCCCCACATGAGAATCTTTGTCATCATCACATATCCTAGACCCTAGAAGATCATGGGGTTAGGCATTAACTGCCACCATTTCATCAAGAATATTATGGGTAAAAGACGTGTCCCACTCAAATTTTAACCATTAATGCTGCTTCAGAACTGTTTCCTCTTCCATCCTTATAAATACCCCCTTTCTCATTTCTTTCTTCTTTTTACACTTTCTGAACCCCTAACTTCACAATTTTCTTATCCTACCAAGAACTCAGTTTAACTCTATTTCAACAATGGCTTCCTCAAACCGTTCCACCAAATACGTCACCAAAGCCACCAAGTAATCTTCTAAACCTATGAAGGTTCCTAAGAAGATTTCTCAACTTCCTCCATTTGACACAATCAATGGTCAAACTATGGTGGGAAATCAATATCTACCTGAACCGCTTGCTGAAGATAAAAGAAGAATTTATGATTCCCATATACTTATTCCTCTTATTGTTACTGGTAAGCCATTGGCTTTATTTGGTCCTTTATCTTATGTAAATGTTGATCCTAATAAACTTAAAGATTTCTTCCCAACTTACCATAAGTACAAACTCATATGTCATTCTAAAAAACCTATGGCTAGCAATGAGGACCCCAATCCCACCAACCAGGGCAATCCTCCAACTGAAGAGGATATTGACCTTAGGTATATGAACAAATTTAGGGTATTTTGGACAATCCCCTATTTAAGGATCCTTCTGATTATTTAGGATGGCTAGAAAAATTAGAGAAAACAAAATCCCAAACCTGGAAAGGCACGGGTATTTTTTATTTAATCATGTTGTCGAAAGTAGGTCCAGACTATTGCTCGAACATGCTTCTCTTTTCTTTGTATTTTTGGGATAGCACCCACTACACTATCCATCTTCCTTGTGGAATGATGCCCCCCACCCTGTTCGACGTAGCTGCTATCACAGGGCTCAAACCAACAGGCAACACATACGACCTTGACTGTAAGTTTGAGGATAGCGTCAACTTCGCCACTTCTAGAGCATCACATTCTAATCACATTGCACATTATCATGACAATGATGTCGAAGATGTATCTGATGTAAAACATATAGCTTTTCTAGCGTTATGGTTATCCTGCTGTGTCTTTTGCTCGAAATCATTTCAAGTAGCCAGGAAGTTTTTAACGATGGCGAACCAACTCACTCTAGCCACAATTTATGTTTAAGCGAAATGATCTTAGCCAACCTTTACGAGTCCATGAGCAGAGGTGTCACCCAACTGAAAAACCTAGGGGGCAAAGGAAACCTTCTCCTCTCTGTGCCTTTCTGGCTTCTGCAATTATGGCTGAACACTTCATTCGAAGCTTGCCTTCCATACAAAAACCTACTCTCCAAGCGCTACGACTTCTCTCCCAATATGGCCTCTTTTGCTGTAAAAAGATGTGGTCCTGAATGGTTCACCAGGCCATTCCTAGCTCCGACGAAAGCCCAAGAAGCAGAGTCTAGTTCAATCTGGAAAGCTTTCCTAACTCCTAGGATTTTAAACCTCAGGTTTAATCTTTCGAAGATTATGGTAACCCTGGCCGCTTATCAGCCCAATCTTGTGCCTCGACAATTTGGATTAGTTCAAGTTCTTCCTAAAACCCTATATAAGAAGAAAAACCTCTCCTCCTTTATAATGCATCCCATACTGAAGCTACAATTATCAAACAAGTCGCTCGATATGCTGGTCGAACACAACTTTTACCTGTTGCTTTCGAAGCGAGCTTCCTCTATACCCAGCAATTCGATGAGTGGTGGAAAACCTATTATGCTGAAGAATATTTTGACATGGCTGCTTTTACCCAACATATTAACAAGGTTTTCCTATTTGTGTTGGAAAAGGTCAAGAAAGGTACTTCGACGCACATCGAGGAAATCCAAGCATTCCAGATATACTTTAAAACTGCTTATAGACCTGATGATATTGGTCAAACTGTCTGCAAAGTAGTTGTTACTTTAAAAGAATTTTTTTTAAAGAAAATGGAGAATTTAAAGATCCCTTCGTATGTTCCTCCCAAGAAACGTTACGAAACGACTTTTAACAGGTATCCTCCTAAATTCCCTTGACTACCCTGTGTTGACTTTGTGGTGGCTTTTAGCCCTCCATTCCCAAACTGGTTCGTTTATGGTGATTTTATAAAAATACTTCGACAAGAATCACAAAAGCGTGCTCAGCGGGTGGTTGCAGCTAAACATACATTAGACAGTTTTAAAGGTCGTCTTCATATTAAGATCGAAGATGTTCACATTGAGTCTGAAATATATGAAGGTTTGAAATTGGGAAAATTTCGACTAAACATTCTCCATTATCCATTCTCTTTTACTTATAATAATTGTTCCTGTTTTGCTTTAGCCGTGAAAATTCCACCAAAGAGGCCAACGACCAAGAAGCTAATCGAAGTGAAGGAAGAAGGAAAAAGTAAGACAACAACAACAACAAAGGTATTTTATCTCCCTTATTGATTTTATCGCTTTTTATATGCTCCATTATATTTCTAACACTTCTTTTTCAGGGTGCTCGAAAACCACCCCAAACTCCCCAAAAAAGGAAATCCAAAGAAATTGAAATCCTGGCAATTGACTCGAACGACGAAGATCTGTCCCCAACTGCTGAGAAACCCCTCATAAAGAGAAGAAGGCAACTCAAAATGGCTAAAGCTCTATACAAGACCTCAGACAAAAAGTATGAAGGTCTCGACCACAAGACATACTGCCTTTACAATACTGGAGCCAACTCCTGAGGCCTTGTCGAAGAAAGCTGCAGATCAACCTGAAAGCGACAATTCCAGCCTTAGGGCTGATGTTCCCAAAGTAACACACCTTATCTCTTAAAATTTTGTTTTATTTTCTTTTATATATATATATATATATATATATATATATATATATATATATATATATATATATATATATATATATATATATATATATATATATATATATATATATATATATATATATATATATATATATATATATATATATATATATATATATATATATATATATATATATATATATATATATATATATATATATATATATTCATCAACTGCTCATTTTCAGGATGATGCAGATATGTCTACCCAACCAGCCACTAGGTCGACCAATACTACAATCCTCAATAGTGAGGGCGAACCCACATATCATCCTACCTTTGCCAGATATTATGAAAAAAGCTCTATGAGTGAGATCAATCAGACGGTTGAGGAACAGCACGAAACTTCGTCGCCTAAAACCACAACTCAAAATTTCCATACTAGTGGATCTGAACGCGAAGTTAACCTGGAGAAATAAGCGTAAGCTGAAACAACCAAGGATGATATGGAGGTGGAGCACACTGATATCTGTGTCGAAGACGAAACTGAGGATGGCTCTCTAAGAGTCGAAAAACCATATGCCATCCTGCAAGATCAAGATGACAATATGGAAGAGGTGGAGGATCACTCCTTATTCCAAAACTATTTCATGCCCTCTATTGTAGAATTTGAAGATGAAAAAGGCAGTGCTAAGGAAGATGAAAGTGGAGATGAAGAAGAGAATGAGGAAACTCGAGATGCCGCAACCAATCAACCAACCGCTGACCTTAATCCGATGAATATAAAATATTCGACTAGAACTACTGCAGCCTTTTCTACAGAAGAAATGGTTGCTTTAAAGAAGAATGATATTCGCGAATATTTGAAGATCCTGATTAGTTATAGAGGGAGTTCATCTGAGAGGAGCTTTAGTTCTTCCTCGGTGTCAGGCGGCTATTCCTCGAATAATCCTGTAAATGAGATACTCACAAAAATCAAGGATAGGGTTTTTAAAGGTGACCTATTTCGGATTCTGAAATATGACTCTACTTTTCAGGTTGTTGTAAAAGGTCTCCTTAAAAAGATTGATATTCTATTTGCTTCTCCCAAAGTTGTGAACATCATCTTAGAATTGGGTGCTCCGATCAAGCAGGCTAGTGCTAATCTTTAACAACTATCGCAAGTTTCAAAAGAGATTGAGAGTAAGGTTGGTTCTGAAGCAGCTGCATGGGACTTCACCTCTGATTCAACTAACCGACTGGCGGATTTAGAGAAAGCTCATGAACATAATAAGGCTGAGATTAGAGGTAATAATCGAGATATCGCCTCTTGGGAGGAACAGATAAAAGCACTACAAATCAAAATCTCAAAAGCCAAGAAACAAAATATTGAGCTTCTAAAATTTGACAATTCAAAGGTCACTGAAGAACTCGATGTTGGTTTGAAATATGTTTACGAAGCCTAAAAATTGGAAAGAGAGTTAGAGACACTGAGGTCGACTAAATCTGTTTGTGACAAGCAGTTAGAGCTTTTGAGGAAGAAGTATCTCAAGATGAAGGCTAGTCTTCCCTTTTAGTCATGGTCCCTTTTATTTATTTATCATGATTATGGATTTATTATGTAATAATTTTGAGCCTCTTGTGGTTCGTTTGATGTAACAGATTTATCCATTTTGGCAAGATTTTATTTACCATGTTCGCTTCGACTATTTCATGTGATTATTCTTTTGCTATTCTTATCTCTTGGAGTGCATGTTTGTATTTCTTCAAATACTCTCCATTCACTCTCAAGATCCTCTTATTTTTGCTTACCTATTTGATCTTACATGTGCCATTAGAGAATACTTGAATTATTTGAAAAGGACCTTCCCACTTAGGAGACCATTTCTTAGGGTCCTATCTTTTCGATCCATAGGAAGCGTTACTTTCCAAGTCAAGTCTTCAGGAAAGAAAGTTTTAACTTTAACTTTCTTATTATAAGACTTTTCTACTCTCTTTTTCTGTCTTTTTAATAATTTCAAATCATTGAGTCTCTCTTCGTCTTAATCAACTAATTCGTCCAACATCATATTCCAATATGTTACTGATGGAATTTTATGATGTCTTTGAATTCTTGTCCATTGTAAATAGATTTCCACCAGTAAGAATGCATCATAACCAAATGTCAATCGAAATGGAGTCGTATTAGTGGCCTCTTTAGGGGATGTTCGACATGGCCAAAGGACTTGGTCTAAAGTCTTGTGTCAGTTCCTCGACTTCTTCCCCACATGTTTCTTAATCAAACCAATGACCATCTTATTTGCTGCCTCGACTTGGCCATTAGCTTGGGCATAATAGGGTGTAGATGTTAATAGTTTGAAACCCATTTCCTTAGCAAATTCTTGTATCTTTCGACCAGTGAACACCAATCCTTGATTTGTTGTAATAGTTTCTAGAATTCCAAACTTGTAAATTATGTACTTCTTGATGAATTCGATCACATCCTCTTGGTCAACATTCACCAGTGGTACAACTTCAATCCATTTTGTAAAATAATCAATACCAACCAAGATGTACCTTTGGCTTTTAGATGATGCTGGTCAAATTTCTCCAACAAGATCTAAAGCCCAACCTCTGAATGGCCATGGTTTGACTATATAATACAATTTGCTCGTAGGAACATGTTGTATGTCTGCATGCACTTGGCATTCTTGACACCCTTTGGAAAACTCAATACAATCTTTCAACATGGTGGGCCAATACATTCCTTTTCGAAATAACAACCACTTCATCTTATGGCCTACCTGATGTTCCCCACATGCCCCACTATGGAAACTAGACAGGGCTAAATATGCCTCTGATTCACTAAGACATTTAAGCAAAACTTCCTCGAGATTCTTTTTAAATAATTAATTTCCCAAAAGAACGTAACTTAAATCTCGATACCTGCTTTTTCTTTTAGTAGACGTTGTTGGGTTTTGCAAATATTCTACTATTGGTTTTCTCCAATCTTCAATTGTCAAGTTGTCTATTGCTAGTATCTCGAAGTTTTCTTTATCAAGATACCATGGCTTTGTTGTTTCTAAATCTAATGAGGATAGTCTGGCCGACACCACTCTCCCTCTAACTTCAATTGCTTCTTGCAACTTTTCTTTCGAAGTTTTATATCCAGAGGCAATCGGAGCCAAATCATTAGCTACTTGATTCTCCATTCAAGGAATGTGTCGAATGATGACCAACTTAAATCTTTTTAAGAGTTGATTATCTATCACGAAGTACATGATGAGGTTTTCCTTCACACATTTGTACTCCTTTGAGATCTGTTTTATGACCAACTCTGAGTCACCCATTATTTCGACTCTAGTTGCCCCTAATTTCAACAATATTTCATGTCCAGATATAAGAGCCTCATATTCAGCTTCATTATTTGAACAGATACCTTCGACTTTGTACTTGAGTTTTGTTGGGAGAAATAGTCAAGACTCCCACGTCTGTGCCGTCGTTATGACTCGAACCGTCGAATTATAACTTCCAAGGTTATAGTTCAAGGTAATTTGTAGATTCCTCATTTATAAAGTAGTCGACTATAAAGTCTGCTACTACTTGTCCCTTAACAGCTTTTAAAGGCATATAAGTTAAAGAATATTCAGTTAAAGCTAATGCCCATTTGCCAATTCAACTATGCAGAATTGGTTTCGATAACAGATGCTTTATAACATCAAAATGTGAGGAAACAAAAACGTCAACAGACTTTATATAATGCTTAAGTTTTACACATGAGAAATACAAACATAGACATAGTTTTTCGACTATACTATACCTAGTTTCTGCATCGTTTAAGACCCTACTAAGATAGTAAATGGATCTTTCGACACCATCTTCATCTTCTTGAGCTAGCATGCTCCCTAAAGTCTTATCTGACGTAGATATATACAACCTCATACTCCTATTTCTACAAGGTGGAATTAGAATTAGAGGGTGGCTCAAGTACTCCTTAATTGTGTCGAAAGCCTCTTGTTGAGCTTGCCCCTATTCGAATCCTTCTTTCTTGAGTCGAAGTAGAGGTGAGAAGGCTTGAGTTTTGCCGCTAAGTTTCAAGATAAACCTTCTCAATAAGTTAATATTGCCCAGCAATGACTGCAACTCCTTCTTTACTGATGGTGCTTTCGCCTCTATTATGGCCTTGGTCTTGTTCTGGTTTTTTTATATTCCCTTTTTGTGGACCACAAAGCCTAAGAAATCCCCTACGTGCACACATGAATCACATTTGAGAGGATTCATTTTCAAACCATGTCTCCTCATCCCTTCAAAGGATTGTCGAATATGGTTTATATGACCTTTCCTAAATATTGATTTTACTACAATATCATCAATATAAATCTGCATAAAAGTCTTAATGAAATCATGAAAAATCAAATTCATTTCCCTTTGGTATATTGCCCCAATATATTTCAAGCCTAAAGGCATTACCACCCATTCATAAGTGCCTAATGCTCTAGGACATCAAAACGTTGTTTTTGAAACATCCTTTTTAGCAATGAATATCTAATTATGTCTTGAATACCCATCAAGCATATTAAGGTATTCATGTCCCGCGACAAAATTGATTAGCATTTCTGCCACAGGCACCGAATACTCATCATTTGGGGTTGCATTGTTTAAATCTCTAAAATCTATGCAAACCCCCAAAGTACCATTTTTCTTAATAACAGACACAATATTTGAAAGCCATTCGACATACTTGGCCGTACAGATGAATTTGCAACGCATAAGTCTTTCGACCTCCTCTTTAATTTTTTAGAGAATCTCAGGTGCAAACCATCTTGGATTCTGCTTGGTGGGCTTATTCCCAGGCTTGATTGGCAATTTTAATTCGACTAACTCTCTGTCCAAACCAGGCATCTCCTTGTAATCACATGCAAAACAGTCTTTGAACTCTTTTAGCAATTGGATCACTTCGACTTTGAGTTGAAGGTTGATATTGGCACTGATATACACTGGCCTTTTCGTTCCCCCGCCTCCTAAGTCGATCTCTTCGAGTGGATCTTGCGCTAGCATTTTGATGTTGGTTGCCAGCGGATCTTTCTCCAACCCCAAAGGTTTATCATCGTAAATGACGTCGAGCCTCTGACCTTGCACTTCATCCCGAACCTTATCAGGTGGTTCTAGGTCGAAGTCCTTACCAGGACTTTCTTGATATGAATCCTTATTGGCTTCTATAACCATGACTTTTACTTCGGCCTCCAAAGCCGCTTTTAATTTATTTTCGGCTATATAAGTCGAAATTCTTTCAAGCGCTGACAACTCAGTCATTGTTGCCAAACTCGCTCTCCCAACCTGTTGGGTCAATTCTAGATGTCCCTATGTATGCAAGGTCGTCTTTTCCCGCAATCTCTCGATGCCATTAAAAACCATTAGTGAGGTGTAAATACAAAGAGCAATACGCGTTGTCATCTGGGGTAAACACGAAACTGGTTGGATTGCAAAGAGCAATATTAACCAAATGTTTGTCAAAATTGCATCTATCAACATGATTAACTGAAGCCATAAAATAGCTCTGATCGACTTGAATATTTTCCACAATACCATTTGTTCGCCAGATGGTAATTCTCTGATGCGTTGATGATGGTATGGCCCCTAAGGCGTGAATCCATTCGCGTCCTAACAATAAATTGTAGTTAGCTTTAGTCTCCACGACCATAAGCATGGTTGATCTGGTTATGGTCCCTCCTGTGAAATCGACTTGAATCACCCCTAGTGTAGTGCCTATTTTTCCTTCATAGTTGGATAACACCATATTGTGAGGCTTCGTGTCGGTGTCGAACTTACCTATTTTCTTTAGCATTGAATGTGGCATCAGGTTTACTGTTGCGCCGCAATCCACCAAAATCTTGTTGACTGGTACACCTTTGATTTTTCCCGTGATAAAGAGAGGCTTTAAGTGACTTTTCATAGCCTCATCTAGTCTCTTGAAGAACGCATTTCGCTCTTCCATGCAACTGTTGTTCATAACACAATAACAAACTGGCCTGTGAATGGCCATCTCTATTTCAGTATTATCCTTCAGTTCTTCGACGTCAATAACTTGGTCGAACTCCCTTAGCAACACAGGTACCATATTAACCATGATGTCCAAAGACGCTTATGATTTTATATCGAAGTCATCAGTGAGCATCTCATCTTCAGCGACCAAACGATCCTGCTCCTTTTTAGCTTTGTCTTCTTGAGTAGAAAATACCTTTTCCTCTGCATGCTTCTTTTCGATGGAGTTTAATTCCTTTTTCTCACCCTTTTCAGCAGGTACATTGGTGCTTGATTCAGCTTTCTGATTCTCTCTAGCCTTCATTTCTTCCTTCCTTCTCCTTTGTTCCCTTCTCCATTAAAATTTGTTTATTGGATTCTTGCCTTTGTAGTTCTCAGAGATATAGGCTGACTTCCTGGAAGTCTGGAATTCCTTACGGTACCCAATTGATGAACCCCTATTAACCTCGAAGTTCTACCATCTTTGTTGACCTTGCTATCTGTTTTCGACTGGATTTGCCCATTTTCCTCTGGAAGCCTCTGCAGTTGGTTTGAACATGGTAGGTTTGTCACCCAAGAATCTTTGCTTCGCTTGATCTTGCCCCTATATGGCCCTTTCTTGCCGAAAACTTAGTCTTTCCAATTTCTTCTGGCCTTCACCAGTCGAACTCCTTCCATGTTTTGGGTCGCTGTCGAACACAGCGCTACACCTTGGGTAGAGCATGACCTCCGACTTTTTCTTCTAACACCTATATAGGAAGTTAATTAGACTCTCTTCTTCCTTTGGAAAAGCTATTTTGTTATATTCCTCTTGACGTCGCTCTTTGTTAGTTTCCATCAAAGTTTCTTGCGAAATTTTGACCATGTTAATATCCATAGCGACATCCTTAGTAATGTCTAGATTTTGAAATTCCATTGTAAGGCCATCATCAACCTTATATATCCGCATGAAACCATCAGCGGTATCTTTCGTCACCATTACCAGATTAGAATCCTCAATGATTCATGTTGTATCGAAACCATTAGCAGTTTTGTTATTAACGCCTTCGATGACTCCTTTGGTGAGGCCATCAGTAACCTCACATACGCAATCTTTTATAACTTTCTCGTCAAGATCCTCAATGATCTTAACCATGATAGCATCATTGACGAAGTCACTAGTGAATTTGACCATGTTAACATTATGAGCGAAGTCATCAATAACTTTGATCATATTGACAACAGTAGGTTCAGTGAAATGGGCATCGGCCACTTGTAAAGGGTCAACATCGATTTTCATCAGAGTCTTCATTTTCTCACCAAACCTTAATATCTCATCCTTAATGGCATTTTGAACTAGATCCCTGAAAGAAAACATTGAGATGTTTTATGACCCAAAAAGTTATGATACTTATAAAACCCTATTTTCTTCCTTTGCTCTAAAGTTATGATACTTATAAAACCATCTTTAACTAACAAGTCAAAAACATTTGGTGACGTCGAAGGTGTAAGTTTTCTTAGGGAACCTATCGTTCCTGTCTGGTTCGAGTGGGTTTTTCCCGTTTGAGGGGGTTAAGACCTTACAAGTATAAGGAGGCCCTTGCTTTAACTCAGCAAGATCAATCTCACTCTCGTCAAAGTTTGAAGGCTCATTATATTTTCCCTCATCATCTTTATTAAATTATACATAGGTCACCCTCTTGTTTTTATTTGCTCTAGCTTTTTCCTCATTTAAGCGTTCTAATTGTCGAACCCTGTTAGCCAGTTGGGCCATATCTCTTAAGTACTAGGTATCTAGTTTCATCCTAATAGAATAGTCTAGACCTCCAGCGTCCATTTCGACCAATTCGTGCTCTGGTACTTGTGTAAAACACCTGGCCTTAAGTAAATGAAATCTATTCAAATAATCATCTATTGGCTCAGTAAACTTTCATTCGATACTGACCAATTCCTTCAAGCTAATCTTGGTTTGTCCCATATAAAACTGTTCATGGAACAACCTTTCTAACTGAGTCCAGTTATGGATCGAATTTGGTGGCAAGGTTGTGAACCACGTAAAAGCATTTTTTGTAAGAGAACTTGGGAAATATTTTATCCTAAGATTTTCATTATTAGAAATCTCTTCAGCCTCTATCAAATATCTAGTCACATGTTCCAGAGTGGATTCAGCGGTATCCCCCGAAAACTTAGTGAACTTAGGAACTTTCCATCTAGGGGATATGTCTGATTGTAAAATATACTCTGAAAAATGGCGAAGTATAGTTTGGTCTCTGTAGACCAAAATTTACCCGATTTCACGTCATTATCCTTTCAATCATGGCCGCTAAATTTTTATTTGCGGCCATATCATCATGTTGAATTTGTTGTACAACATTATCAACATTTTGATCCCTATTCACCATTACTACCATAGGTCTCTCCTCAATGGGAATTTGCGGTTGGGCTCTAGGAGGTTCGATTTTAGGTTGTTGATCGCTACTTTTGCATTGGCTAGATTTGCCTGGGGAAGGTCTCTTTGGTTTTGTTGAACCTGATTAACAGTAGGATCTTCTTCGAGGACTAATCTCTGATTTGCCAATACGTATTCTCTCTACAGATGTCAATGAGGCTGTGGCACTCCAGAAAAATTCGCAAGACGTATCATCTGCACTGTCATTTGTTGGTTGGATTGAGTGGTGCTTTGTATTATGGGATTAAGAATCGTCTCCATTGTTTGGGCCAACATTTGGACCATTTCGCGGTTACGCTCATCCATTTGTTGCCTAATGACTACTGCAGGATTACTGGTCAAGTTTGGCATTTAGGTGGAATAACTAATTCCTAAAGGTTGGCTATTTTGACCTATGTTTATCCTAGATCCCGATCCTTGTAATGGCGAAGTAACATTCATTATAGGTTCTGAGAATGTTGAGACGGTTTATGCAAATTCGCCATCATGGATGTTGGCATTCCATAAGGTTGATCTCGATTGTCTAAGGGCATAGAGAAACCTGAGGGCATGAAGGGCCTATTTGAAGCATTTCCCATTGGTGGAGGGGTTACTAGAGGGCCCTTTGGCCCAATATAATTTAGAATGGATTCACTATGGGTAATCGACTGCGTGGGTATCAAACTTGCCATAGATGGCATTGGTTCTGACACAGTCGCTGGAACCGTTGTTCCTCCAATCAAAGATAATTGAGGCGGTTCTTGATTGTTACTCGATGAACTTTGAGGAGTTGAAACATTTGGCTGATTTGAATTTGTCATTCTCCTAGTATATCTTCTCCTCGGTCTATCCTCATTACTGATGACTACTTTGCCACTTCTTAATAACATACAACGAAGTCTTCAAAGAGAAAAAACAACAAAACAAACTTGCAAAAAGAACACTACTAGCATTGTCCCACAGGGCATGCCAATTTGTTTGCTGTAAAAATTAGTAAACAACCGCTGGTCTTTCCAAATCGAAAAAAAATTAGATTATGTACAGGATCGACCATACAAATCCTAAGACATGTAATAGTAAATCTTAAATTAAAGTTTGGAAAATGGTGAATATTTCGACAATACGCATGACCTAACAACTATCAACTTCGAAATTTAAAGGAAGTAAATTTCAGAAACTTAATCAAAAGCAATTGAATGCATTGAAAAATAACTTAAGCAATGAAAAGATAAACTTTGTGGTAAAAATATGAAATTTGCATTAAAGTGTAAAAAGTATGTTGTTTGTCAAACGTACGTTTTCTCGACACACTCTTTTCTCTGCACACAGATACTTTGAGTAATTTTAGAAATTTCGTACAATTTTGAACACACCCTGATCCTAACGCTAGGACCTTCTATTTATAATGATAAAAAATAACTGACCCTAACAATCTTCCTATGAACAAATGACAAGTGGCGTTCAACATATCTCTCTTAAAAATGCTCCACGTGTCTCATTCACAAATCTGGATAATAACAAAAGTTTCCTCCTTTATTTGAATTCAAATCACATGTCGAAACAACATCACCATCTTCTGTCGAACCAACTTCTAAGACTTTAAAATATTTTCTCTTCAAACCTTAATCAGCATATCCTCCTCACACAAAAAGGTAGCTTCGACCAAAACAAGCAAATTTCACAACTTTGTCAAAACCTCACAACACTTCATGTAACTCTATTTATTGTTTTCATTAATTGAAACTAAGAGTCGAATTTGGGAGTTAACAGTGCCTAAAGGAGGAGTAAAACATTTCAGTAATGGGAAGACATTTAATGTCTTCTCCCCTGCTACTTTTCCATCTAACTCCAAGCGATTCTACTTTTGATTTAAAGTGAACGGCATCCTCAGAGGCTGACCGCAACTGCTAATGACTTTCCCGACTTAGTAACGTCCGACAAGCCTTATGGGCAATTATTACGGGTCGCCTAAAGGCCCAAGAAGCTAAGGCCCAAACTGATGTCAATTCACTCCAAGTGACTTAAGGTATAAAAGCCATATCACAAGATATTCAAGGTACATTTTTCTGATCTCCACTTTTTACTACGCTTGTATTGAGTTTCAAGGTATAAAAGACATATCACAAGATATTCAAAGTAATTTTTTTTATCTACATTTTTTACTACACTTGTATCGAATTTCAAGATATAAAAGCCATCACAATATATTCAAGATATAAATAGTAGTTAAACATATGCATTTTTTATAAATAAATTCTTTAATATCCATAAATTTAAATTAAATATCAATACATTTAATGTAAATTGTTATATTTTTTGTTTGTCAAACATAACTAATAAAAAAAATATTAATAATTGATTGATATTATGACATTATTATAATTATATATAATTTCTTTTTGAAATAGCATATACTGTACTAAAAAAGAAAGGAGGAAGTCGATATCCTTTTAAACGACCATACACATATATTGATTATTTTGAAATAAAATTTTAACTAGTATCATTAAATTTATCGGAACATAAACAACTACTTATATACGTTCACAAAATATATTAAATAATTAATTTAAAATAAAACGAAAACTGAGTTATTAAATTTATTGGATAATTATAGTGGGAGAAATGATAGTATTATCCAGTTAGAAGCCAACTGGCAGAAAACAGAAAGCGATGTTGGCACTTGATCCGAGTGAGGGGTCTACTTTCTTCACGTGCCATTACGCCCTTCCTCGCCTTTCTCACGAAACCTCCTCCTCACACACATGTCATCATCTTGAACCTCTAAATCTAAACATCAGGACCACTTTTCTCCACCCAACCTCCAATCTCCTCGTAACAAATACCCATATTCCCCTCTTTCCAACTTTACCCTCCCTCATCTATATATTATTTCCATCTTTTGTGCTTTGAAACAAGTGAATCGACAAAATAATTTAATATTGTTTTACTATTTTATTATAAAAATTCTATAAACTTGCATATAAATATTTAAGTATTTATACTTTAAGTTCAATGGATGTAATAACTTAAAGTGAAAATATATTAATTTATTATTCTATTCAACCATAATAACTAAATTGATTGAACCTTGACTAAAAAGTTTAACTGATTCAATCCAAACTCTTTTTTGATAACTTCAAATGCGGGGCTATATCCGGAATTTACACCACTTTCGCTCTTATCCACTCCAAAATGCACAGCTCTCTAAATGCAAAAGAATACAAAACCCAACCATTTTATTTTTTCAAAAAGCACATAAACTAAAGTAAGTATTAACCTTTATAAAAAGCACATGAAATGAAAATTGTTGCTACAAAAACCAAACCCAACCAAAACAACAAAATCACATAGCAGAAACACCAAAATTGTCATGGCAACAAAAACTAAGAGCCACAGTAACATTAGAAGACCAAACTACAACCACTTCCTTCCTTCCACAGACACGAACTCTGTCAACGAGTCATCACTCTTCGAGTTCGACGAGTCAGAACTCTACAACTCAGCTCGCTCCAATTCTATCTCTAACTCACCTGAATTTCGCAAATCCTTTATTGCTTCTCGTTTTCACGGCACTTCGTCTTCCACCGCTGGTCGTGTCGGAGATCCGATGTCGCTGCCGGTTAATGTCCCGGATTGGTCGAAGATCCTTGGAGAAGAGAACAGACAGAATCGGAGGAGGAACTACGATGACAGCGACGATGACGGTGATGATGAGAGAGTTCCGCCGCACGAGTTTCTTGCTCGAACGAGAATCGCTTCGTTTTCGGTTCATGAAGGAGTTGGTAGAACTCTCAAAGGTCGCGATCTTAGTAGGGTTCGAAACGCGATTTGGGCCAAAACCGGTTTTCAAGATTGAATTAAAACCCGGTCGGATAGAAAATTGAAACATTATACAGTTATATTGGATTCCATGAAATCATCGAAACTTGTTTTTTTGGTGGGGTCCTTAATTTTGGTTTTATTTTTATTATTACTTTCATGGTTGGAAAATATCTGAGGATTTTGTTATTTGTGGTGTTATTAATATCATTATGATTATGATTCTTCATTGACGTTGTTGTCAACTCGGTTTGTTTTGGGTAACTTGGTTCAGATTCCGCGATTGGATCGTGTGGGGTGAACCCGTTGTTGTAGAAGTAGAAGTAGTTCAATGATTGGTGAGATTTTGGTTTTATTTTTACTTGCACATTCTTTGGATGAGGATAAAGAATGGTGATTATTGTGCTTATTTGTTTATTTTGGAAAGAGTTTTACATTGACATTGGAATCAAACGGAATCAGATTACATAACATATATGAATTTTTATTTATTTTTAGATTTATTAAAGTAATTTATGGATTTACTCTAAGATTATATACATTATTTATTTAATAAATTAAAAAAATAATGTATATTTAAGAGTGAAGAAAGTATAAAAGTTCTTTCGATAAAAATATCTATTGATTGGTTGATAAATTAATTGATAACATATAGTTTATAGTTGATGATTGATTATTTATAATTGATAAGTTTATTAAAATGTTTGGAAAAATTAGCGATTCAATTAATTGATAAATTAAAATGACATAAAATATATTTAGTCTTTATTTGGTAAAAATAGTTATTGGTTGACAAATTAACATAATTTATAGTTTATAATTGATCTTTGATGTTAGATCATTTATAATTTATAGTTGATGATATATAATTTATAAATTAATTAAAATATTTGGTAAAATTAATCGTTCAATTAGTTGATATGTTCATATTTAATATACAATAGTTTTATTTAAATTAAAATAAATTATGAATATTTAGTCTTTATTTGATAAAAATAGTGGTTGGTTGATAAGTTAACATAATTTATAGTTTATAATTGATTTTTGATGTTAGATAGTTTATAGTTGATGATTTACAATTTATAAATTAATTGAAATGTATGATAAAATTAACCGTTCAATTAATTGATATATTCAAATGACATAAAAGATATTTAGGTTCGATTTAGTAAAAATAACGGTTAGTTGATAAGTTAGATAATAGTTTATAGTTAATAATTGATGTCCGATGATTGATATATTATAGTTTATAGTTGATGACGCATGACTTACTACAGATAAACTAATCGAAATGTGTGATAAAATTAATGGTTCAATTAATTGATAAATTAAAATGATACAAATAATATTTAATATATAATTATTTTATTTAAATTAAAATAGATTATAAAGCGTATTATTTTATTTAAATTAAAATAAATTATAAAAGATAGTAGTAAATTTTAGTTAAAATAATAAGGACAAAAAAAACTATAAATTATAAAATAAAACTATTTAAAATAGCGTCGAAAAAATGAGTTATAAGTATAGACGGTTATTAAATATTTTTTATTATCATATGAATTTATAAATAATAAACTATAAACTGAAAAAATATCTTGTCAAACAAAAATTTAATATAATAATTATTTTATTTTAAATTAAAAGAAATATAAAGGACGGTAATAAATTTGAATTTGAATTAGAATAATAAAAGAAAAAGTGGAAGAAGTAATTATAAACTATAAACTAAATTGTTATTTAAAATAGCATTTGAAAAATAACTAATAAGTTAATAAAATTAACTATAACCTTATTATGAAAAAACCATTAGTAAACAGGTTTTTTATTATAATATGGGTTTATAAGT
Source organism: Lathyrus sativus (assembly GCA_963859935.3). NCBI lineage: Eukaryota > Viridiplantae > Streptophyta > Magnoliopsida > Fabales > Fabaceae > Lathyrus > Lathyrus sativus. The sequence continues at coordinate 921,191,330 of OZ012735.1, forward strand.
TATAAATTATAATATAAACTATAAATTAAAAAAAAATGTTTTGTCAACTTTTTTACTAATATAAAATATTATATTAATGCATTATTTATTTAAAATATATTATATTAATCAAGTATTTATTAATTTGTTTCATTAATATGACTTCTAGTTCTTTTTTATCATGACCCAGACTAGGTGGGATTGAATCATCCATGATTAGTAAATTCATCTTTGATTGGGGTACGATGAAGTAAAAGTAATTGAAGATTTTAAATTTGAGAATCTGGAGGAGAGAAATGAATGAATTTGAAAAGAAAAGAAAATGAAGTATAAATAATTCAAGATTTTAAATTTTAGAGTTTGAAGGAAGAGAAATGGATGACGTTGAAAAAGGGGAAGTGGTCAAGAAGAAATAACGAAGGTTTTAGAAAGGAAGTATTTTGTAGAGTTTTCTTTTTCTTCATAATAGAAAATCTATTTAATTTGTGAAACTCAAATTGAATTGAATGATGGTTTTGAGGTGTTATTAAGAACTTATATAAAATCTCTAAATTCTAAATTCAATCTATGTAGTCATAATACTGTTTTTTTTTAATATAACAAGAATATTTAAAAAATATATCAAATAAAAAAAATAAAATAAAAATTATAAAAGTGGTCAACTTTCTACCTTCTGTCGTCAAATGAAATGGTGACTTGGGCTATTTACTTTTTTTTTTCTTTTTCGCCAAATGAAATGGCGACTTGGGACATTCTTTTCTTCTTCTTCGCCAAATGAATGGCGACTTGGGCCATTTTTTTTTTAGGGTTTGCGAAGACATTTAAGTTTTATTTTATTTTTTAATAATTAATTTCAATTATGTTTTTTATAAAAAATATTAAATTATGTTTTAATAATTAATTTTTATTAAAAAAAATGAAATAAATATTAAATTATGTTTTTTGATTTTCATAATTAATTAGTATGTAAATATTAAAAAAAAATATTAAATTATGTTTTGTATGTTTTATAATTAATTTTTATTAAAAAAAATGAAATAAATATTAAATTATGTTTTTTGATTTTCATAATTAATTAGTATGTAAATATAAAAAAAAATAATAATAAATATTAAATTATGTTTTGTATGTTTTATAATTAATTAAATTTTAAATAATGTAAAAAAATAAGAAATGAAATAAATATTAAATTATGTTTTCTGTTTTTCAAAATTAATTAAAATTAAAATTATGTTTTATGTTTTTCATAATTAATTAAAATTTAAATAACCTTAAAAAAATATAGAAATGTAATAAATATTAAAATATATTAATTTACAACAGAATAAAAATTACAATTGATAAAAAAAAACTAATGGTCGGTGTCACTACTGCGAAAATCGGCGCCGGCTGACAGAAGAGTCGCCACCGTGCGTCATTTATCCCAACGGAGGGAAAGGAAACGCTCGAAGTAAACCTCGCAAAAAACGGGAAAAGGTATGGTCATCGCAACCAAAACCTGGGTTCGGGAGTTGGTTACGCAAGGGGAAGGTATTAGCACCCCTCACGTCCATCGTACTCGATGGGATCCACGCTTGCTTGGGTTGTCTAAAGGATGCAAAAACAATCTATCTACGGCTGCTAAATCTAAACGGAAGGGAATTGACTCGATAGAGCGTCGCACTCTACGCCTACGTATTCTCAAGAGAGAAAGTCAGAGTCAACGTAGTTCGGGACTACAGGGAAATTGGCTCGCCAAGACTTCGCGTCTTGTGCCTACGTACTTCCATACTGCATGGAAGATCAGAGCTTTACGTAGTTCATGCTAACTACGGCTAAACAGGGTATTCTCACACAGCAGTGAGAAATTAAACTGGTTTCAAAGGTACGGGAACCTATGGGAAAAACTACGGTCTGGTCTCAAATGCACTCGGGCAAGAGAGAAAAAAGGGTAACATCAGTCGTCAGCGGGAAAGTCTCGATCGCACAGCAGTGAGAGAACAAAAGGTTAGTCGTTAGTGTGCTCGCTAGGATATCGCATCTTATGCCTACATATCCTCGTCTGGTACGAGGAATCAGAGCAGCTGTAGTTCGGCTACTTCGGGACCACAACTCAAATCTCGTTTTATTAACATTCTGAAAAATGGTTACAATGAGTGAATGCTGGAAAATAAACTCCTAGGAAATACTATCCTATTCATCTGAAAAAAATCGAATGGAAAATAGTCCCCTAACAAGTGGACTTCTAATTCTACCTCTAAAAAGTGTAAAAGAATTTCTATGAAAAAATGTACTCTAAAAAATATTAAATCTACACTAATATTTTTTCTCTTTTTTTTTCTATTCTTTTTCCACTATTCTCTTCCTCTTTTTTATTTCTTTCTTTTTCTATTTTTTCAAATATTTCTTTTCATGTTTTCCAATATTCTTTTTCATTTTTCTTTTTCTATTTTTTCAAATATTATTTTCATATATAATCTTTTCTTTTTTCTCTTTTTAAAATCTTTAAACAAAAGAAAAAATGAAAAATACAAAAAGAAGGGGGAGGGGTACAGCTATTACAAGGGGTATGCTAACTGCAGAAAAATAAACAAACTGGGGAACTGGGCTAAGCCCAATATACAACAAAAACGGGGGGTGCTGTGAGTGAACTGGGTGTGCATAGCAAGAAAAAACAAAGTAATTGGGCCCAGCCCAGCAGTTGTTGCTGCAAAAAACTGAGGGGGGGGGGGAATACTAAAACTGGGGTGTGTTCAGAAGCTTGCTGGGCCTAGCCCAATCCACCTGCACACACTCATACGCATGGGGGTGGAAATGGAAAAAACGGAGTGCTAACAGAAAAAAAAAAAACCCAATGGGCTTCGAAGCCCAAAATCCACTCTGAGTCCAATGAGGGGTTCTCCTCTCCCTCACTCAGCCTCCACTACTGAGAAACCCTAACTCTCCTTTCTCTCATACTCACCGCCGTCACAACCATCCTTTCTCCGTCTCCGTTCAAAGTCTTCGCCATAACAAAGAACACAGTATCACCACCACCACACAAATTAGTATGTTAATCCAAATCCCGCTTCCTCCACATTTTCAATTCCAATCCCTTCAAACTTCTAAGAATAACTCAAGTAGATATGGAGATCTGAGGATTTGAAGTTGACGGGGGGTTTGCATGTAGATCTTGAATGGATCGCTGAGGAATCTTGAAGCTCTATGACGACTGTTGCGACTTGCTGGATCTTGAAGATTCTGGCGTTTGATGAATGAAGGTTCAAGGAGCTTGATGGCGATCTGGAAGATTCTGGGGATTCTGAACGAACTCCATGAAGATTAAGACGAACGCGTTTGATAAATTGAATTCTTTCGATGATGAACATATGGAATCCTGATGATTGTTGAATGGAGTTCTGGCAAACGACGATTGAAGATCTGGAAGATCTTGTGAAGAACATGATGATGTTCTTGAAGATCTGGGAAAAAGGACGAAGCACCGATGAAGTTCTTGATGAACATTCATCCTTTTTGATGAAGTTCTGGAGATTTGCATGTTCTTGTTGTTGAACGATGAAGAACAGTGACGAACGGGATGATGATTCTGGGAAAATGGACGAATACGATGATGAATCGCTGGGAAACTGGATGAACACGATGATGGCGATTGAAGCTGATGATTGATGATTTTCTGGAATTTGGATGATGAAGGTTGAATCTTCCGATGAATCTGGTGAAGAACTCATAGGCGTTCTGGAAAATGATCAGATGAAGAATCATGAAGGTTGTTGAAGTTTGATCGAAGGAGATGAAGATTGATCGGATTCTGGAAGTTTTTGGGTGTTTGTGGGTTTCCGGCGGGTTGTTGCAGCGGTCGGCGGCCATTGCATGCCGGCCGGTGGGAGGTTACCGGCGAGATTGCATGCATGAGGGGGAGGAGGAAGTGGTGACAAGTGTCACCGGTAGTGGAGGGGGACGGTGCATGCGCGCCACGTGGCGTAGGCGTGGCAGAGAGAGGGGAGTGGGGACGGGTGAGGTGTCGCGTGGTGATGAAAAAAACGTGGATCCTCCTTTTTTTAACACGTGGATGCTCTGAACTTATAGGACTTGGCTTTTGGAAATTTCTGGACCTTTATGGAATGAATGGATAATGGGCTTTGCTGAATTGATCTGGATAAAGGCCCAAACGAAAATAGCAATAAAAACCCAAATGAAATCTGAATTAAGATGATTAAAAATGGATTAATACTAACTAATGGACCAGTTAAATCCTAATCGAAAAATTAAACTAATAAACTAATTATTGATTAAGCTAGTCCTAATTAAAACTAACCTAAAACTCTATTAACTCCAATTAAGCTCTAATTAAAAAACTCTAATAAACCCACTAATCTAAAATTTAAGCTAAAAAACTCTAATAATCCCCTACTCTAATAATTCCACTAATCAAACTCTATTAAATTTTTATTAAATCCCTAATAACCCTATATGAAATTCTATAAAAGAAAATCTATTATGAATAAAAGAAAAATCTATTTATTCTATTAAGAAAATGGTAAAAATCTATTTAAATTCTATAGTATTCTAAAATGATTAAAAAAATGATTTAAAGCTATTAAAACCATTAAAAAACAAACTATTAATGTTCTATATTATCCTAAAATGATTAAAATCTATTAAAACCCTAATAATGGCCAATAAAATCCAGAAAAATCACAATAATTCCCGAAGGAACAAAAATAGCTCCGAACGACAAAAAAACACCGCGAGAGCGCAACAAAATAGCCGGTAAAAATAAACGGACACCGAAATATCCCTAAAAACAACAGCGCGAACTGCCAACACCGGGAATAGCACGAATGCCCAAAAAATACGATTCTACTTATCTAAACTGATTAAAAACACCTGAGACGCGAAACGAGAGCTGTGATCCCGATAAAATCAAAACAAATGAAAGATGCACTGTATGCGATATGCAGATGCGAATGCGGTCATGTGTCGAAACATCGAGCCAGATACGGGACCCGGTTGGTCAAATTTTGGGGTGCAACAGCTGCCCCTATTCAAGCGACTTGGACCTGAAGGGTTGAAGAGCGCTCAGCCTTCAAACATTCGGAGGTACGAGACGGTTGAATACCAATAAAACCCTGAAATTTGCCAACCGCGGGAATATACTGCAAAACTGCTTGGGGAATAAAATCCAGGACCGAACCCAGTCATCACGGCAACAAACTGATCAATCATCTGGTAAAGAACTCCTGATTTTACTGCCAATTACCTGTGATACCCCATATAACAAACCCGAGGGTTGCAACAAAACACCTGATCCTCTCACATCGTCTACTGATAGACAGGAAGAGAAATATACTCACATCGTCTAAATATAGACGGAAAAACGTCCATAATCCCGAAGGAAAAAAAATTCAATACTCACATCGTCTAAGGATAGACGGAAAGACACCCTTAATCCATACTCACATCGTCTAAGGATAGACGGGAAGACACCCATAATCCAATACTCATATCGTCTAAGGATAGACGGGAAGACACCCATAATCCCGAAGGAAAAATATTCAATACTCACATCGTCTAAGGGTAGACGGAAAGACACCCATAATCCACGAAGGAAAAAAATTCAATACTCACATCGTCTAAGGGTAGACGGGAAGACACCCATACGCACTTCAATACCATCCATCAAATTTCAGAATCCTTTCGTCTACGGGACTTGATGGAAAGAAGAATATCCTTAAAGGGGCCACATCATCAGTAAGAACCGACGGGAAGAAAACCACCTTCAAATAGCCCTGTCGTCAATAAGAATCAACAATCAGGAAAACCCTCTTGAAATGCCATCTCATCCAATATACAGAAAGAAAACCACTATCCGAAAGATCACTTTGAAACCCTGAACATCTAATGATAGCTGGAGAAGACTCGCTGGGGAAATTGGGAACTTAACCACACACCTCGTTGAAGTAACACCCTGCTGGGGAATATAACTCTGCTGGGGAATAGCAGGTGTGCCAAGTATGATTGGACTTCCCTGGGGATAGCTTACCCGTGCCAATGAAAAATTGGACTTTGCTGGATAAAATAGACAGAGTCTTCCTGCGTACTGACGAAGCTCGGACTTGGAAGCTGATGCGCCAACACGGATGGGCCTCACAGTGATCGTCAACCTGGACTTGAACTTTTAGGCTATCTGCGATGGGTCAGGTACAACTGACGCTGGAAAACATTCTGCCTGAATACACAGTCTCCTGGTGGAAGAGTCAAGGGATAGTAACACGACTTCCTGACATTCGCCTCGCATTCGAAAATTGGCTGAATCTGCTTGACTAGCTCTGAATAATCCTGACGATACGGAGAAGAACAATCCCTTCGCTCCTGATATGCCCCAGCTTGCGGGACCTCTGTGGGGATGATCCTCGAAAGGAAATCTGCAAATCTGTTCCCTGATGGTCTGATATGAAATGCCCTAGCATTCTGAACCTCAGAGAGATACTTCACATCGAATGCTCCTCAAATAACTTCTGCGCTCTTAAGATGGTCTGCCTCTGACTGCAATGACTTTGCCCCTGATTATCCGATTCAGAGTAGTCCCCCTGACCACGACATATTTACCGAATCTCAACCTGATTGCCCCAGGATAACTGACTTCGAAAAGCTGACCTGACTGGGGATCACTGGATGATAGCTTGCCCCTGCTATCGGAACATTCGGGCGTTCTGTATTCTATCCTGACCATACCTTCCATTGTAAGAAACTCTCCTGCTGTCAAGCGCTTACTTGCGAGTAAAACAAGTTGCTCTGTGTGAAAGATGTATTAATGCAACACATATGACAGCTTTGACATCCCATCTGTTCACTGGGAAAAGGAAAAAACAGTTTATGGCATATAATGCACAAAACATTTATCAAGAATATCAACATCAGTACCAACATGGTAAGAAGAACCCTTTTATGCGTCAGAATCGACGCGACCTTTACCGAAGTATGCTTTCGAAATAACCTGCTTCAATTAGGACTTTTGAAGGTTATAACGTGGTCAGGTTCACGGTTTTAAAGGAAAGGATAAAGGCTCAAAGTTTATTTTAACCCACCCACTCTCCTTGATGTTCTCCCATCCTACATTCAGCTAATTCGACCTTAGCGCTCACCTCTCAGAGGCCGAAAGATAGGAGTGATAGTTCGAGAAATTATGATTGTTGGGAGTGACAGCCACTCACCTTTCGTCTTTGACGCTTGAGGTCACACTACTCGTATTTGTCCGAGGATTTTTCCTTCGCCATCCTTTCATCTTTTTCTTATCCCTAACTTTTGCCTGGACTGACTCCTTTTGAGTTTCTTTTGATTTTTTAAGTCCAGCGGGATGCCCTTATTTTTGCCTAAGTCATTTGTCTTGAAGTTTTGACTTAGCGGGCTTTTGATTCTCTTTGCTTTCTCTTTTCCCGAACAAGTCGTGTGACACTGGTTGCCTGACTCATTGGAGAATAATGTGACTGTCTCACTCTTGATTTAACCATTGTGGTTTTTTAGGCACGACCTCTAAAGGTGTGATTGATCCTCGAACGGACACTCCCTTTTGCAATTTGGACGCTCGGTCAAATTAGCTAACACCTACCCTGCCCCCAGGTTAAAGATGAGGGGTTTTCGTTCACAGAAAGAAACTCCTACTACTAGGCTCGAAGGGGTTAACAAGGGATTATTTTCCTTATATCTCCGGTGTTTAGGGATTTGAAACAATGCCTGTACATCATCAGCAGGTTTTATCTCAAAAGCATACGATATCGGAAGTTGCACGTCGTTCATTTTCGTCATCCTCCCTAGATTCCTCTTAACTAGGCGTCGGACATTTGTAAAAACAATTAGTGAACACGAATGGATTTAATCAAAACATGCATATTTATTCCATTATCATCAATTGAATGAAAACAACCAGTTTTACAAACACGATTGCAATTTAAATAGGAAATAAACTACAAATGCAAAGAAACGACACGATAAAACGAAGAAAAATGCTAGCTTCCGAGAACCGGGCTTTCACATCTGCCCTGCTGCTGAACCAGCTATCTTCACAATCAGTTATTAGAGACACCTCGATGCTGACCTGATCCGCTTTCAGCGACCCGAACAAATTGTAGAGTCTCTCTTCCTCGTTCAGATGATTTTGGGCCCTTCCTGCCCGAAGTTGATTGTTGCACTGTCAAGGAGGTCCTGTACTTTATGCTTGAAGGCCAGACAATCTTCAATGTTGTGCCCCTGTGCTCCTGAATGGAAATCACAGCGCTCCTTGATATCATAACCTGCTGGAGGCATACCTGTCAGTGGGGCTAACTTCCTCTTCTCAACCAACTGCAATCGTAGCAACACCTGAAGAAGTCCGGCATACGGCATCGGAGGCACACTAAATACCCTCAACGGCCTCTGATTTTGAGCTCCTCGCTGATTGGGATGTTGTTGCCTCTTCCACTGTTGAGATCGTTGCTGTTGTCGCTGGTATCGGGCTGACTGTTGAACAACCTTCATAGCGAATACAACATCGGTTTCTTGACTTTCACCGCACTGATTAAGGCGCTCCTTATGCTTAGCCATTTTCTTTCTCAGATCTGCCCCAGGAATAGGCAACAGTTGCGGGCATGGAGATTCTGACACCATGGAATCTAGGATACGTTTCTGACCTACTGCAGCTTTAGAAACATCTGTCGTCTTAACATCAACTGGGATAGGAGCAATACGCACAACTACACCGCTCGGCGAGAATTCAATATCTTGTGAGTCAATCAAGTCTTGAACCTTGTGCTTAAAAGCATGACAACTCTCGATGTCGTGTCCGAGTGCCCCAGAATGAAATTCACATTGCTTACTGGCCTCGTACCCATAAGGAAGCGCTCCTGTGGGTGGTTCCATTGTCCTCTTTTCAACCATTTTGAACCTCAATAAAGTCTGCAAGAGCTCAACATACGTCGTAGGCGGCGCCTCAAATATTCTCTTTGGTTTCCCCTCCTGAATCCTCCGTTGAGCCGGATGTATCTTTTGTTGCTGCTCAGGTTCTACAGGCACAGGCGGCACGAGCTTCTTCACTGCGGCTTCAAATAGCTGATCACCCCCCTTCCTAAGCACATTCTTGACTACTTCCATGATCAAGCTCATTTGGGTCTTCAGCTGACTATTTTCCTCTTTGAGAATCTTCTGCTCCAGACGCATCTCTTGCATGTCTCTCATCATCTGCCCCAGCTGGCTTTGGACTTCAATCAATTCAACCTGATTCTGTTCCATATCTCTGAAGGAATTCCTGCAACAAACTGTAACTGACTACACTGCTTGATTCCTAAATCTGCTTAAGTCTGCTCCAACCCCTTGGTCGTCTTCTGACAATCAACAGTTGCTCAATCCAAACTCCGAGTGCTCACCTTCAGGAAACAAAGGATGGATCAGAACTCTGGCTAGCTGGAGAAATGCTATGCAATATGATGCGAATATGCCTATGCAAATGCAATGCAATGCAACAAACACGGGATCACAACCCCCACACAATCTGAATACTGCTGCACTGCTGACGGAGTACGCTCGCTCTGAAGAGAAGACCAAAATAACGGGTAGGTTGGAAGTCAAGTTTCCTGCAAAAAAAAACCCCCACTCACAGGTGTGGACCTATATCTGACAAGGTATGGCATCCTATGCGGTCGTTAGCGTCACAGACTTTCAGGGTTGATGATACGATTCCCAGAAGGAGTGGCATCATCAAATCCTGAAGAGGCCTCACTTAGCCAACTTCCAAATGATCGGTTCCCAGAGTCGACAATTCAACTAACCAGCAACCCACGCCAACCAAAGGAAGGGGCAGGAGGCCAACTAGAGGAACCTCGTCCGAGTGTGAATTTTGCGGGACACCAAGGCAAGCAAAGCAAGCGGGCGCCCACTACTTTCCACTCTAATTCTAAGTGCACTCAAGCCCAGGTCCGGCTTATCTCTCAATCATAGAACACCCGTCACACCCCAACAGCAACAGATAATATCAATAAATAAACCCCAATAGACAAGCAAACAAGCGCTAGGATTAACTCTCTTAGGGGACGTTGGATCCCACATGCATAAGGAACTATCGCAGTCCTTAGCAGCCAGGGGATGTTGGGTCCCCAGCAGAGTCGCCAGCTGTCGCTACTGCGAAAATCGGCGCCGGCTGACAGAAGAGTCGCCACCGTGCGTTATTTATCCCAACGGAGGGAAAGGAAACGCTCGAAGTAAACCTCGCAAAAAACGGGAAAAGGTATGGTCATCGCAACCAAAACCTGGGTTCGGGAGTCGGTTACGCAAGGGGAAGGTATTAGCACCCCTCACGTCCATCGTACTCGATAGGATCCACGCTTGCTTGGGTTGTCTAAAGGATGCAAAAACAATCTATCTACGGCTGCTAAATCTAAACGGAAGGGAATTGACTCGATAGAGCGTCGCACTCTACGCCTACGTATTCTCAAGAGAGAAAGTCAGAGTCAACGTAGTTCGGGACTACAGGGAAATTGGCTCGCCAAGACTTCGCGTCTTGTGCCTACGTACTTCCATACTGCATGGTAGATCAGAGCTTTACGTAGTTCAGGCTAACTACGGCTAAACAGGGTATTCTCACACAGCAGTGAGAAATTAAACTGGTTTCAAAGGTACGGGAACCTATGGGAAAAACTACGGTCTGGTCTCAAATGCACTCGGGCAAGAGAGAAAAAAGGGTAACATCAGTCGTCAGCGGGAAAGTCTCGATCGCACAGCAGCGAGAGAACAAAAGGTTAGTCGTTAGTGTGCTCGCTAGGATATCGCATCCTATGCCTACATATCCTCGTCTGGTACGAGGAATCAGAGCAGCTGTAGTTCGGCTACTTCGGGACCACAACTCAAATCTCGTTTTATTAACATTATGAAAAATGGTTACAATGAGTGAATGCTGGAAAATAAACTCCTAGGAAATACTATCCTATTCAGCTGAAAAAAATCAAATGGAAAATAGTCCCCTAACAAGTGGACTTCTAATTCTACCTCTAAAAAGTGTAAAAGAATTTCTATGAAAAAATGTACTCTAAAAAATATTAAATCTACACTAATATTTTTTCTCTTTTTTTTTCCTATTCTTTTTCCACTATTCTCTTCCTCTTTTTTATTTCTTTCTTTTTCTATTTTTTCAAATATTTCTTTTCATGTTTTCCAATATTCTTTTTCATTTTTCTTTTTCTATTTTTTCAAATATTATTTTCATATATAATCTTTTCTTTTTTCTCTTTTTAAAATCTTTAAACAAAAGAAAAAATGAAAAATACAAAAAGAAGGGGGAGGGGTACAGCTATTACAAGGGGTATGCTAACTGCAGAAAAATAAACAAACTGGGGAACTGGGCTAAGCCCAATATACAACAAAAACGGGGGGTGCTGTGAGTGAACTGGGTGCGCATAGCAAGAAAAAACAAAGTAATTGGGCCCAGCCCAGCAGCTGTTGCTGCAAAAAACGGAGGGGGGGGGGGGGGGAATACTGAAACTGGGGTGTGTTCAGAAGCTTGCTGGGCCTTGCCCAATCCACCTGCACACACTCATACGCATGGGGGTGGAAATGGAAAAAACGGAGTGCTAACAGAAAAAAAAAACCCAATGGGCTTCGAAGCCCAAAATCCACTCTGAGTCCAATGAGGGGTTCTCCTCTCCCTCACTCAGCCTCCACTACTGAGAAACCCTAACTCTCCTTTCTCTCATACTCACCGCCGTCACAACCATCCTTTCTCCGTCTCCGTTCAAAGTCTTCGCCATAACAAAGAACACAGTATCACCACCACCACACAAATTAGTATGTTAATCCAAATCCCGCTTCCTCCACATTTTCAATTCCAATCCCTTCAAACTTCTAAGAATAACTCAAGTAGATATGGAGATCTGAGGATTTGAAGTTGACGGGGGGTTTGCATGTAGATCTTGAATGGATCGCTGAGGAATCTTGAAGCTCTATGACGACTGTTGCGACTTGCTGGATCTTGAAGATTCTGGCGTTTGATGAATGAAAGTTCAAGGAGCTTGATGGCGATCTGGAAGATTCTGGGGATTCTGAACGAACTCCATGAAGATTAAGACGAACGCGTTTGATGACTTGAATTCTTTCGATGATGAACATATGGAATCCTGATGATTGTTGAATGGAGTTCTGGCAAACGACGATTGAAGATCTGGAAGATCTTGTGAAGAACATGATGATGTTCTTGAAGATCTGGGAAAAAGGACGAAGCACCGATGAAGTTCTTGATGAACATTCATCCTTTCTGATGAAGTTCTGGAGATTTGCATGTTCTTGTTGTTGAACGATGAAGAACAGTGAAGAACGGGATGATGATTCTGGGAAAATGGACGAATACGATGATGAATCGCTGGGAAACTGGATGAACACGATGATGGCGATTGAAGCTGATGATTGATGATTTTCTGGAATTTGGATGATGAAGGTTGAATCTTCCGATGAATCTGGTGAAGAACTCATAGGCATTCTGGAAAATGATCAGATGAAGAATCATGAAGGTTGTTGAAGTTTGATCGAAGGAGATGAAGATTGATCGGATTCTGGAAGTTTTTGGGTGTTTGTGGGTTTCCGGCGGGTTGTTGCGACGGTCGGCGGCCATTGCATGCCGGCCGGTGGGAGGTTACCGGCGAGATTGCATGCATGAGGGGGAGGAGGAAGTGGTGACAAGTGTCACCGGTAGTGGAGGGGGACGGTGCATGCGCGCCACGTGGCGTAGGCGTGGCAGAGAGAGGGGAGTGGGGACGGGTGAGGTGTCGCGTGGTGATGAAAAAAACGTGGATCCTCCTTTTTTTAACACGTGGATGCTCTGAACTTATAGGACTTGGCTTTTGGAAATTTCTGGACCTTTCTGGAATGAATGGATAATGGGCTTTGCTGAATTGATCTGGATAAAGGCCCAAACGAAAATAGCAATAAAAACCCAAATGAAATCTGAATTAAGATGATTAAAAATGGATTAATACTAACTAATGGACCAGTTAAATCCTAATCGAAAAATTAAACTAATAAACTAATTATTGATTAAGCTAGTCCTAATTAAAACTAACCTAAAACTCTATTAACTCCAATTAAACTCTAATTAAAAAACTCTAATAAACCCACTAATCTAAAATTTAAGCTAAAAAACTCTAATAATCTCCTACTCTAATAATTCCACTAATCAAACTCTATTAAATTTTTATTAAATCCCTAATAACCCTATATGAAATTCTATAAAAGAAAATCTATTATGAATAAAAGAAAAATCTATTTATTCTATTAAGAAAATGGTAAAAATCTATTTAAATTCTATAGTATTCTAAAATGATTAAAAAAATGATTTAAAGCTATTAAAACCATTAAAAAACAAACTATTAATGTTCTATATTATCCTAAAATGATTAAAATCTATTAAAACCCTAATAATGGCCAATAAAATCCAGAAAAATCACAATAATTCCCGAAGGAACAAAAATAGCTCCGAACGACAAAAAAAAACCGCGAGAGCGCAACAAAATAGCCGGTAAAAATAAACGGACACCGAAATATCCCTAAAAACAACAGCGCGAACTGCCAACACCGGGAATAGCACGAATGCCCAAAAAATACGATTCTACTTATCTAAACTGATTAAAAACACCTGAGACGCGAAACGAGAGCTGTGATCCCGATAAAATCAAAACAAATGAAAGATGCACTGTATGCGATATGCAGATGCGAATGCGGTCATGTGTCGAAACATCGAGCCAGATACGGGACCCGGTTGGTCAAATTTTGGGGTGCAACACTGGGGGTTGGAGTTTTTTCCTAAAAAATCTCTGCATATACGTTTCTCCACAACCTAACTTATGTTTGATCTCTGATAGACACCCATCTATCAAGAGTGCATACAATAACCTTGATAACGGTTGGCAGGATCCTCCCTCGACCCATGTGTATTGCATAAGACATATCGCCCAAAATTTCATGCGGGAAATCAAAGACAAAACACTGCGGAAGAAGGTTGTCAATGCAGGATATGCACTAACAGAGCCCACATTCAACCACTACCGTGACGAGATCAGACTAACAAACGCATATGCATTAAGATGGATTGATAACATTGATAAAGAGAAATGGACACAGGCATACAACAATGGGGTGCGATGGGGCCATATGACAACTAACCTCGTTGAATCAATAAATTATGTTTTCAAGGGAATACGAAACCTACCGATAACTGCCTTGGTAAAGGCAACATATTTTAGGCTAGGCGCACTCTTTGATACCAAGCGTATGAAGTAAAGTTCAATATTACAATCTGGTCAGCTATACAATGATAGTTCAACAACACTCATGAAAGACGAAGCTGCCAAAGCTAACACACATGTGGTCACAATCTTTGATTGTAATAAAGGTTGGTTCAGTGTTTCCGAGTCGATTGATCATAACAAAGGAATGCCTAGGGGATGTTACTGTGTTGAACTGGATAGGAGCTGGTATGATTGTGGAAAGTTTTAGGCATTTCATATGCCTTACTCTCATGTTATAGCAACATGTTCGAAGGCGCGTCAGAACCCAGGCAACCTTCTTTCTGCAGTTCACCAAGTGATAAGTCTATGCAATGTCTACACATGTAGCTTTCAGGTGGTGGCAAAGGAGGACTATTGGCCTCAATACGAAGGCGAAATTGTTTGGCATAATGACTTGATGCAAAGAAAGAAAAAGGGTCGCCCTAACAGCACGGACATTCGAATGGAGATGGATACCGCAAACAAGATGGTAAGATTATGTAGTTCGTGTCGTCAACCAGGACATTATCGTACAAAATTTCCTAAAGTAGGATCAAGCAGCAAATCATAGTTTCCTATGTAACTGTGTCCCTTTAAATCAATAGCAAATTTCATTCCATTTAAAGCATACTTAACCGACTACAATTAGCAAGAAACATAAATTAAACAATCATAACTTAATATCACAACAACATTCCGAAAATAACAACAACATAAAGACATAAAACAAAATAATGCACCAAGGCATCTACGATATCACAACCATCAAAATTATCTTCTTTGGTGTTAACATCATCACAAGGACACCAATCATTTTCCACTTTTCTCCATTCACGAGTAACTCCGTTTCTCCCAGCCTCCTCGACCAACCTCTCAATTTTTCTAATATTTTCTCCTTGAGCAATATCTCCTTCTAGCCATCGACTCAGTTCCCTATACAAATGCTCTAACGTCTGTGTATTCCACAAGAGCACCTTCATCGGAGGCTTTATTGTTGAAAAATAAACTAGAACATTTCTTTTCATTAGAGGAAATGTTGGAAAGGGTTCCTCCGATGCTGATGACGACGACGGAGAACATTAATTTAGAAATGCATACATTCTAGACTCCACTCCACTCAAAATTGTTAAGACTTCAGTCTTTTGGTATACAATGTTGTGGAAAATTATATGTATTTGCAGTCGTATTTATAGAAAAATAAAATAGTACGTGCCCCATATGATATGTCTTAAATACCCTTACAAAATTTATATACTTTTTTTTCAACAAATACTAAGATTTTTCAACGAAATATATAAAAATATCAAAATTCAAATGTGACCTATTATTATATATTTTAAACTTATATATTTAATTATATACAAATTATGTTTTAAAAATATATGTTAATCATATATTTATTATGTTTTAAAATTTATACCTATTTATATTTATTATGTTTAAAAATTATGTACAACTATATTTATGATTTAAAAACTATATTTATTGTTTAAATCAATTTAAATCAATTTAAAAATATCACATATAACAAAAAAAATAAAAATATATATAAAAAAATAAAATAAAATAAAAAGAAACTAAAAATATTAAGTATAAAAAATAAAAAATAAAAAAATTATAAACAAATAAATAGAAAAAATTAAATAGAGAACAAAAAAAACAAATGCCATGAAAGGACTCGCCCCATGATTTGGCGACACAAGGTTAGTTTATAGCCACTTTGATAAATTATTTCAAACTTTATTTTGTTTGGGTATAAAATTGAGATAGTTGGTTATCTTAAAAAAAAAATCCATAATACTTGTAATTTGTAAAGAAAAGAATCAAAAATAAATAGTATTTATTATTAATATATTTTAAGATTTAGAGTATTATAACAAACATAAATTGAATTTGAAGAATTTATCCATATCTTTCAAAGTCTTTAAAAAATTCTTCTCTCATACAATTTTTGAGATTCTTTAAATTAAAAGGATTTTGTATTACGAAAATGTTAAATTTCCCAAAGTCATCCTCATCCAAATCCATCAATTATATTCACTTCTTGTTTTCAAAGAATTTGAATCAATTTCTCTCCGCACTCTCAAACAAATCATAAGTGTATACACGAAGGATTTGCTCAAGGAAGGTTGAGAGATAAAGCTTTCTCATGAGCATAAAAGGTGTTGGGTTCATCGATTAACAGGTAGAACAAGAACTTGGCTTTGTGGATCTTTGTTGTGACACACTTGTAATTATTAAAGTGTAATCCAAATTCATATTTAAGTTAGATTTCATTTAGTTTTGCATTTGAATTTCATTTAGATTAGACTCGTGTATAAAACTAAAGTTGTAACAGAGTTTAATAGAGTAATCAATTTTATGTTTTGCTTCCAAAAGTTAGTTAGAGTTTTTCTCTCTTTCTCTTCCATCATCTTCTTCATCTTCAACTTTATGCACTAATAATTGGTATCTAGAGCTCTGATTCTGATTCTGATCGAAAAACACAAGTGTACATGAGGTGTGTGAGATTGATTTCAGTTCTAAAATTCATAGTAAATTGAAGTTCAAAATCGAAACAGAATTACATTTCTTGATTATGAGGGATTGGGAAACACGAACACGAATGTTAGTGAGATTTAAGTGACTTTGCACAAGATCGAAGATGGACAGCAGAAACGGTAGCTTGAACACAAAGCTTCCAGTCTTTGATGAAAATAATTGAAATTGATGGATGATTCAAATATGTGTGTTGTTTGGCGCTCAAAATGTACTTTACCTCGTCAATATCTGTACATAGTGGTTGCAGCAAATTCAACCGAAACACAAAGAAACATGCATAGAGAAATGAGGAAAAAGAATCAGAAGGCGTTGTTCTATATCCATAAATGTATGGATACGAATGTGTTTGAGAAGGTTGTTGATTCAACGACGACGAAGGCTGCGTGGGACACACTTGTACGATGCTATGGTGGTGATGCATCAGTGAATAAGGTAAAGCTTCAGAGTCTACATAAGCAGTATGAGAATCTCAACATGAAGTACAATCAAAAGGTACATGATTACATCTTAAGAGTGATTTTGATCACAAATAAGATAAAATCTTGTGGGGAGATTCTATCTGAATAAGTACTCATTAAAAAGGTACTGAGATCACTTTTTCCTCATTTTGATTATATTGTTGTAGCAATTGAACACTCTAATGACCTTAGCACCATGAGAATTGAAGAGTTGTAGAGTAGTTTAGAGGCACAAAGGTTGTGTCTGACTGAGAGAAACTCATAAAGAGAGATAGAGCAGACTCTAAAAGCATCTTCTGGTAAGAAGAATCAGAAGCAGACTTGGTAAAAGGCCAAAAAGTGACACAGTGGTGGTTGTCAGAAGTCAAAAGCCCTCAACTCTGATGAGAAGAAATATCAGAAAGGAAAGGAGAAGTTTGACAGGAAGAAGGTTATGTGCTACTGTTGTTAGAAGTTTGGTCACTTTGCTGTTGGCAGTTGGTCAAACAAGGAAAGGAAATCAAAAGAAGCAAACATAGCCAGAGGAAGAGCTAATCGATGAACAACTTCATTCTATGTATCCTGCACCGTCAGACGGAAGAAGAAAATATGAAGGGCAAAGCAAACGCGATGGTGTCCCAAGTTGCAGAAGCTGTTGGTTTGAGTGGAAGGATAATGGATGAAGTTTTAAAGGTAGATGACACAGATGGGGAAAAAAGGAAGGTAATAAAATATCATCTTCACAGTATATAATAAAGCATGGGATGATAATTGTTGTATAATATTTAACTTTAAAAAGACATATTGCTTGCTGTTAGAAACTTCAATATATGAAGAAAAACCAAAGTAAGATTTAAACCTAAATGCTTGCTAACATGGTTGAGTATCTATGAAAAAATAAGGATAGAATATTACACGGTATAATGCAGAAACATGTGTTATATATTGCATGTTAATGGGTTACATAGTAAAATAAAAATATCAAAATGGATTATAGTGTATCTTAAATATTGTATATATACTGTGTATGGATTTCAGTTGAAGGGAATACATATGAGTTTCTGTAAAAATGGATAAATTTCTCAAAATTGAATTGTTAAGTTAAAATATGTGACATTAAGAAATGTGTAAATGTTGGGCTTAATGTTTCATAACAATAGAAGAACAAAAGACCATTATGATTGATGATAAAAGTAGTCATTGAATGGGAAAGAGAGATCAACTTTGGATACCAAAGTTTCCAAAAACGTGATTGTATGTTTGATTAATTATGCATATGAATTTGATGAAATATAGTGAAAAAAATTGTCTTATGTAACTATTATTTTTGCAATGTTACAATATTTTCCTAAGGAAGTGACCATGAATTGCCTATATTTGAATCAAAAGTCAATACAATTGATTGATTCTGACACCTGGGAGGATCTAGCCTACAAAGGTTTATTGTGCAAAGTGTAAAAAAAAGATTGTTTAAACGGAAACGTTCATAGGCAGAGGGTGGTACGAGTTTGCAAAGAATAAGAAGCTAAGGAGGGGGGATAAGGTTGGCTTTAGTATAACTAATCCCCCGGATCGGGTTTATGTGTCCATTTTAAACAGATGATAGTGGTGAATTAGAAAGTTGTGAGTTTGATGGTTGTTGGGTTAGTTATGAATGATAGTGGCTTAGATGGTTGTTGGGGGTACTTATGAAGCATAATTTGGTGCGTATAGTATTTTGTGATGTTGTTTTGTTTGTAATATGGAATGTTATGGTAATCCATGTCTTGTTCTTGTAAAGTAGGTGTTATTTTTGTGAAGCAGTTAAGTTATTTAGTTATTGAACATGTGAAAAATGTTAATATGTATTGTAATGAATTAAGTTTGTTGTTAGGTTAAATTTAAAAGTTGTTTATTAAGAGATAGCTGTATTTTCAAGTATTTTGGAATGACATGTAATATGTTTCATTATTAGATATATAAAAGGTAGTAGTTTTATTGAAAAACAGGTAAACCGCTTGAAATAGTTGTATATGTTTCATTAAGATTATAAAAAGATGTTAAGTGGAAAACTCTAAAAAAAATTTGTTGTGAGCATATAATAATAATTGTTCAAGAAATACTAAATAATATAAAGAGGAAATGAAGGTTTTTGGTATATGAAAATAGATATGCGTGAAATGATATATGGCAGCAGTATGTTAAAGAGAATATAAGCCAACATATGGGAAAAATAGCAGATGGTGGTATTTGGATACAAAAATAGTAGATGGTGATATTTGGATACAAAAACTGGAGCTAAGGCCAACAATACAATATTTGGATACAAAAACTAGAGCTAAGACCAACAACACTTAAAAAAGTAGGTGAGCAAAACACTAAAATGAAAATGTTGTATAATGTATTAAATCATGACTCAGTTATTGAAGTGCCGCTGAAAATGACCCTGCAATAAAAACAAAGAAGTGTTATTAAAACGTAAAATTATGAATAACTGATACCCTACTATATCAAGAGACTGTACGAACTACAACAATGAATGTTATATGATTTTCTATTATACAATTTACAATAGGTGTATAATAATAATAATGATAATAATAATAATAATAATAATAATAATAATAATAATAATAATAATAATAATAATAATAATAATAATAATAATAATAATAATAATAATAAAGTAACTTAAAAAGTCAGGATGCAGTATTAATGAAGAATTTTGACAAAATGCAGAAGAATGAACTTGTTAAGGGTATTAATAAAGTTAACGCATAATAATGAATTGAAATAAGTAAATGCAGAAGATGACACTTGTAGGATTGTGAGTAGGTAAAGTTAAGTACCGATTATACGTTGTTGAAGACTTTCTTGTAGATGACGTTAGAAGTCTTCAGTTGTTGTGTTCGTCGTGTATCAAGATTTTGATCCCCTTTTTTATTGTTACCCTCAAAATTGCAACATATAGTTGTCCACAACTGAAAACATCTTTTGGGACAGCCCAACCAAATCCAAAGATTACCCCTGAGATTTGTTAAATGTTATTGCGTATGATACAGTGAATGGAAATTGTCTTTTGTTTAGTTTGAAAGGCCAAGGTGATTGATATGGAGACATATCAACTCTTGGTATGTATATGACTTTGTCATGACCCTTTCCTTCCATTATTTCAGCTTCAAGAACATGATTATCCATTTTCTTAACAATTAGCCTAGTGTCATTACACAAACCTTCAGATTGATCAATGTTTCTCATAAACATGATTAGAGTCCCTATCTTTAATTTAATGTGGTTGTTTGGCAACCCAGAAGTCCTTATAGAGCTGAGAAATTCGGGACTAAGGACTTCAATAATAGTTTATCATGAATTTCAGATCTATCAACTGAATTAGAGCTATAAGAATCTCCGGTTTCACCTATAATAAGAAATGGTATAAAAATGAGTAACAAATAAATAAGAAGTTATTAAGCTAAAAAAAGAAATGTATGAAAGGATGAATTGTTATGACAAATATACATGGCATCATTTCAAGAATATGATTATTTATTTGATCAACAACTTCAATCATTGATTCTAAAATTGTGCGACTTTTTAAGTAGTCGTAAAATTTATAATTATCCATGAAAGAAGTATACATACTTTCCACAATGGCAACAATAGGGTCATCAAAATGTTGAATTAAAATTTCAGGAGGAATGTCAATATCAGCATAATCATCATTAGGTTCATATATCCTACCTTAACCTAATTTTAAAATCTAGTTGAAAAATTCAGCAATGTCATGTGTTTCTTGATTACTTTGACCTCTTTGCAGCTGCATATTTCGTGTTAATGTCAAGACTTCATAAATTAACTTAATATTGAAGGTGAAAGAATGACGAACGTCATGTATGTAGTGGAGATGAATGTTGGTAGGTAAATTTGAAAGGATTTAGAACCCCATGTAAGACATGCTTAAATTAACAATACTTGCTTGGAAATAATGAATTGTTTCCTACTATGAATGTTTGAGTTAGGTGGATAAAGAAAAAGTGATTCCATGTATTTTAAGAACGTTGCTACAATGAAATGTGTAGGTGTTTAAAAGCTGAAAGTTTGATTTGTAAAAAGTAAAGGGCGTAGTTAATTATAATAATTTTAAAATAGGAATCATAATGAAAAAATTGAGGTTGACTTATGGTAGGCAATAGAGTTGTACTCTATATTGATAGTTGTGAAGTAGTAGGGGAAAATAATAAAAGTGTATAAAAAAATAGAGATTAAATGGCTGAAGTGATAAGTGAGGGAGGGCATGTCATATCAAGCAAGTAGTAGGGTTTGTGTTACAATGGAAGCTATACAGGTTTTATGTTGTTTGTAAATATTAGTTTAAGATGGAGTGATATCTATAATATAAAAAGAAAAAAAGAAAATGAAAAATACATGTAAAAATGGACGACAGTCTAAAATGAAATAAGATGGCAAGGATAAAAAAGTGAGTTGTTGTATGAAACTTGATTGCAACTATTTAAAATTGTTAATGGTGTTATATGAAATAGTTGACTATTTATATATTAAATTAAAAGTAAAAAGTTTTGCGACTGTTGTATGAAATAGATAAGTTGATTGGTTATATATTGATAAAAAACCAGAATATTCTGATACGTGACATATGGATACCTAGAAAATAACTTAAATTTACAATTGTAGACTCAAGTTGTGAATAGTCTCCATTAGTATATGATGTAGACATACTATCTTAATTTAATTATAGTTGTCTCAACAACGGATATATGAAAGGAAGTTACATGGTACAAAAGGAAGTTACACAAAAATAGACTGTCATACAACATAGATAATATGTGGTTCAAAAGGAAGTTACATGATCCTACTCATAACTCACAATCATATAATTGGCTGGATGGAGTTAAATTAGTAGAAATTTGTGTAACAACCCTCTTTGAAGCTGCATTAGGTGTAACTGGGTTTGGGTTATGGTTGGATGTTATTTCTAGGTCCTGAAATAACCTTTGACATGTTAGTTCCATGAAATAAAAAATTATAGAACTTCTAACATAAAGGAATTTTGAACATATTATTTAGAAAATGTACTAAAGCAACGTCCCCGTCCTCAATCGCCAATGCTTCATCAACACTTTCATTTATCTAGAAATGAACAAAACAACAGTTAAAAACAACTATGCAAAATATAATACACGTGTATAGTTAGAAAAGTCACAACGAACCAAACAAATACCTGCAGAAGGTCATTTGTGGGGAAGGTTGAGATAGTATCTAATGTAGAATGCAATCCGATATGTCTGTTTAAATGGAATAAGAAGATATGTTCAAAAGACATATTAAGTGGAAAGAGTTCTACCAATTTTTGAATGGATAGACTGGTTAGTTGTTTGAGGACAAATTCATCCCGATATATAAAGACAACAAATGCATTATCCTATGATGGTTTCCACTTGACCTTAAATGCCATGGTGAGACCCACCAAAGCATCAAGTGCTAAAGGATATTCAAGTAGGTCATTGACTCCAACCTAATATGAAATAGGAAAATGAAAATTTTAGTAATTATCATACATCTAAAAAAATGTAAACCAAAAGATCAAAGTATATAACTTAACCTCAAGCATGTTATTGTACATTTGAGCTGCTAAAATTTTCAAAAGTTGTGAGCACTCACGGTCCCATAGAACAAAGGTAGCATGACATACACCACTGACAACTTCAATAAGAATTGTATACTTAATTATGCAAGAAGTTTAAGATTATATAACAAAAGAATAGAACTCAAGATAAATGTTCTATTGATAATTAGCCTTGACCTATAAATTTCAATTTTTGTATTGTGGTCAGCACCACATATATAAGGTGGTTGATGTCCCTTGGCAACCCTTAGATATTCATGACAAGCGTGGTAATACTAACCTCTGTGGGATGCTTTCACTTTGTCTGTTTTTGCAATTATAAAACATTGAGTGATTTGTAGGGAATGTCAAATGGAAAATAAGGACTACATAGATATAATGTTGACATACCAAGGAATGGTCATAAAAAGTAATAGTATTAGTTGTTACATCTTTAAGTTGTATAATCTGACTGATAGGAGGAACGGTTGCCTTATACATGAATTTGTCGTATGGGGTAAGCTGAGAACTTCCAGAAGTTTGAGACCAGTTTTGTGAAAAGTGAAATCATTGTTTGGCTTGAACCTTCAATGGAAAATATTGTCCAAATAGAGTTCAACATAACGTATAATGTTTACAGGAACGGAGAACCTGTTTAGAAAATCTTTAATCTTACGCAAATCATCATTGATGTGCAACTTAGTTGTATTGAATGTGTTTGAAACACATAATGGATACTTTCCTACATAGTTGTTAAATGACAGAGAAATAGTTGGGCACAATAAAAACTGAAACATAGTAAAAGGCAAAAATGTTTTAGTTTTAACCTTCCTCTTTGACTTTGACAAATTGTAAAATGATTATTGTTGGTACAAATTAATTTTTTTCTATGTTTAATATATTCATGGAACTACAATGCATATCCTTCCCACAAGGTACAATGTATAGTGTTGTTACTACATACATAAAAATCAAGAGTGTTAAAAAAATGTGAAAACAACGTGACAAATTGAAAAAAAATTGCAAGTTTATTTATAGACAGACCCCAAGTCATTCAATACCAAATTGTGCTGTTGTTTTTTGCTCTCTGATTGTGATTGTGTGTAACCAATGTCAGCAACATGTCGTAACTCAAAATTTGACTTCCCTTTTCGCCTTTTGCATAAGCATGTGCATTCGCATCGCTGACATACGCATTAACACTTTTTCTCTATGATTTTTGTTGCAGGAGTATTCAGGTTTTTCAAGCCCGATTAATCACATCCTCACAAGGTCATCACATCATCATTACGAGCATAAAACAAGGGTTTCTATGCCTATTCATCAAAGAAAAAGGTAGAAAATCGAAGTTGGGACCAGAATACCATTTTGCAAGCAAAATAGGCAAGTTTTGCCTGTGGTAATCGATTACCACTTTGCTAGGCAAAGTAGGGTAATCGATTACCCTATGCAAAAATGCATTTTTTACTGCATTTTTCATGAGAACAACTTTCACTCTACTATTTTGAGGTCTACTTGGTTTTAACATTATGTGGAACATTATAGACATCTCTAGACACTTCAAGACCTTTCTAAACACTTCAAAGCATTTACTCTAATACATCAATTTGAATGGAGACTACCATGTAACTTCATTTGCAAGCATGAGAATCCTTTGATTTGAATTAGCATTAGGATTGCTACCGAGTCAACTATCTAACTAACTAAGTTAACTTCCAACTCAGTGAGTTGAGTTCAACTAACTCCAAGGCTAGTTTCAAAGCATACTCCAAAGCACATTCCAAACCTAGCAACTCTAAACCTCCACTCTATATAAAGAAATCTTCACCATTTCACAAGGACCCTTAATTATTTTCTCAATTTCTGCATTCTTCACTCTCAATTCTCTCATATTCTCTCTGAATTTTCTACAACTTTTTCTCACATTCGTCTTCATCTTCTTCTTAAAACCTCACTAAAGCACAAATTCACCATTAAAGATTAGTAACTTCCACATTGGAAGTGCTTTTCTCTTGAGCTTAACCATCACCATCTTGCAATTTTACTTGGTTTTCTGGAGTTTTATTGGTTTTTGATTCATCTTAAGTGATTACCTCAAGCTTCATCGGTGCAAATTCGTATTTGGAGATTTCATCGCAATTTGCTTGGTTTCGCTACGGTTCGGTTGCAAATTATGATTTCTCTAGTTTTCTTTGATTATCTTCATCACAATTCACTTACAACAACATCCAAGGCAAATCTCAGCCTTGTAGGTTGGTCATCCTTTGCTCATTTTACTGTTTTGATCGTTTCCGCTTAATTCGCGATGTAGATTCAATAATCTTTATCATATGCAAATTGATTGTGCAATTGTTTGATTCTTGTTCTTGATGAGATAATTGATTAAATTGATGCTTATTTGCTGCTTTTGAACTTAATTTTCGTGTACAAATGTTCACCGTAGCATGTGGATGATTGGATACGTGTTTTGGTTGCAGAAAGTGCTTTTTGAAAAGCTGTTCTTTATCACTGTTACAATGGTAACCGTTTACCTATATAAGGGTAATTGATTAAACTTCTTGATTTTCACGTGGATTTGCAATTTTTAAGCACGTAACTAATTACCTGCACGTGGTAATCGATTACCACTGTAACAGAATGTCATTTTTGCCTATTTTCAAGCTTGTTTGTTATTCTTTCCTCATTTAACTTCCATGACTTGATATGCTTGATATTTAGGGATATTTTATGAGTTGTTTAACTTTTTTTGGATGCATGCATGCAAACTTTCAATGTGAGATTTGTCAATTCTCGATTACTTGCATTTTGTGACACTTGTATGATCATGATCATTCTTGCATTCTATGATCACATGGTACATGATTTGTGATGCATACTAAATGATATTTGGTGCTGTTTTGTACTTCCATTCATGTATGTATTAAGTTTGTTCTTCATTGAAATGAACTTAATCTTGTATAATCAATAATTCACCCTTTTGCTTTAATAATTTTTCATCTCCATTGGAAAATTATTAGCACGTCACTCCCTTGTGATTAATTAATCGAAACTTTGTTTCGATTAGTTGATCTTCCCTCTTTCTTTCTCTTTTTGATCCTTTTGGAGTCTTTTCTCTCTTTCCCCCGTAGAGTCGAAGATTCTCAACGTGTTGGAGCACTGTATAAGTTTGCGTTGTTACTCTATCGGTTTTGCATGTCGTACTACACTTTGGTGTTAGAGAAAGAATGAGAGTGGAGGATTCCTACACTCATTATGATTATTTTGGGTAGGGGACAAATGACTTTGTGCCTGGAATAGTCATCTCTATCTCCTTATTGTGATATCTCTTGTGTCCTAGTCGATTCAATCCTTGATCACTTGTACCTTAATCTTTGTCTTTTGGGTTAACTTCCTTTTTGATTCAACAGTCTTTTCTCTCTTGACTAATCACCATTCTTGGTTTTCCCAGAGATTTGTAATCAGCCCATTCTTTGGCTAGTTCAATCGTTCTTTAGTTAAAGCCAATTCTCCTCTTTCCCAGCGAAGTCAATCTTTCTTGTTCGGTTAACATAGTCTTAAAACCTAGTCCCCATCGAAGTTCACAATCTTCTATTGGTTCTCTCTATTTTTTGTTTGATTAATCACTATCTGTTAGTTAAAAACCAACTTTCCTCAGTTAACCACAATATATCTGTTAACATACTGAGAGTTCTTTAGGGTTAATCATCTTCTCACGGTTAATCACCCGTTCTTTGGTTAATCATAGTTCGCACGTTAAAACCAGTTTTCCTTGGGTTAATCGCCTTTGTTTGGCTCACCCCCCTTTTCTCAGTTAACCACAGTCCGCCTATTAACATACTGAGTTTCTTTTGAGTTAATCACCTTCTCTTGGTTAATCACTCATTCTTTTTTGTTAATCACAGTCAGTCGGTTAAACATTGAATCCCCTAAAGTTAGCAGTCTTTCTCTGGTTCAAATACTCGCACCTTTGGGTTAGTAACCTTTATTTGGTTCAAATATCCTTTGCTTCGGTCAAGTACTATTTTCTCAGTCAGTGTACCGTCCTATGGGTCACAACCTTTGCTTGTTTCCACACCCGTCCTTTTGGTTTATCACCGTCTATCAGTCAAAACCAACTCCTTTCTCTTTTTCGATTAACCACTGTTTATCAGTTACAACACTGAGTTCTCCAGAGAGTCAAACAACTTCTCTTGGTTCAATACTCTTTCTCATACTGGTTCGTCATAATCCGTCTATTGACACCAACCTTTTGCTTTCCCCACAAATTCTTGATCTTGTTTTTCTTCGGTTAATCATTGTCCGTCAGTTAATGCACCGAGTCCCCTGTGGATCTTATCTTAACCTCGATTCTTATCTTCTATTCCTTTTTTCTCTTGGTTTTGACACCATTATTTTGTCCTATCCCCAACGGAGTTATCACTTCTCTTCTACATTCCTCAATAGAGTTTTCCTTATCTTTCTCGGTTTTGACACCATTGCTTTTGCATCCCCGGTAGGGTCTTGCTTCTTCCTTTCGCTCTTGGTTTTGACATCACTGCCTCTTTCTTTTCTTTCTCTATCTTGGTTCCCTGAACTACATAGACTCTGACTTCCTCATTGCACTATGAGGGTACGTAGGCACAAAATTGCGAAGTCTTGGCGAGCCACCTTCTTCCATCCTTTCTCTTTTCTTGGTTCCATGAACTACGAAGCTCTGAATTCCTCATTGCACTATGAGGATATGTAGGTACAAGGGCCCCAATCCTCTGCGAGTACTTTCTTTCTTTCTTTATCTCTCTTTTCTTTCTCTTTTTAGCTAGAAGTCTTTAGATAAATAACCCATCCAAGCCTAAAATCAAGCAAAATGGTTCCCGTCGGGTACGACGGATGCGTAAGGTGCTAGTACCTTCCTTTCGCATAACCGACCCCCTTTGTCGTTTCTCTTCCCTTGGGTTTTATCGATATTTTCCTTGTCCTTTAGGACTAAATAAAGTTTGCTGGAGACTTTGTTGTATTTGTGAGTGTGCGATTCACTCAGGTATAATCCCGCTAGCTTCTTAAGCATTCCAATAACATATTTGAAAAAGGAAGAAGGGAAAAATATATCTTACAAGTAAGGATGATATAGTGTGAAAATAAGTTTTAAGAATTGAAAAATCAGAAATTTTTAGCAGACCTATCAAGACACCCCTTTTCTATTTTCCAGATATAATATCAGCAAAAGGTATGAACTTCATGACTTCAGGTGGTATGTCATGTTTGTTTTTGTCACAAACTGAAGTTCCACCAGTGAAGACCAATATAAATTTGTGATAAGATGGTTTGAACAAAAGGTCATTCAACAACACTTGAAAATTTGCAATTGTATAAGTATTATTGACAGTTAACACAAAATCAAAAGCTTGTTTAAACATAGTTGGTACTTTTATATGAATATTTGACCCCTGAAAGGAAAAGAATGTCATGTATCAAACGGTGTTATAAAATCTCTAATTTTTTTTGAAAAACAAACATACTCTGTGAGACATAGAAACGAAGTAGATAAAAAAACTTTGTTAAAGAAAATAAATCTAAACCAAGATACGACAACATTATAAAGCAACAACAATTGGTTATACGTTTAAAATGAGGTATGCAGATTGTTGTAGAAAACTTATGTATTTATCAACCACAATCATATCAAAGTGCTCCTTATTCTTTGATACCACAATCCATTTATGATGGATTCTAACAACAATTTTCCACAGCTTTTTAGTATCATTGATATCCTTCACCATTTCAAAGGGTCTCACCATATTGAATCAAAAAACCAGCCAAAAGTGAGTGTTCTAGTTGAGACATATTTTTTGCTCGAAGAGCAAAGAGATGGATAAATGAATAAACTCAAGAGTTAAAACAAACCAGGATTGAGATGGAGAAATGAAATGATGACAAAAGAGGTATTATGAAATTCGGAGTGCGAACAATGAGTCATTATGAATGAATAAAAATTTCTAAGGTTGCTTTGAGTGAAAGGACTGCAGGGTTGTGTTCCCAAAAATATTTCAACAACTTGTTTGCAACAACCAGACTAATGGTTGCAATTTGTACAATTGATCAAATGAAGTGCATACAAAGTGCTTAACCAAAAGCTAATTAGTTGTTGGCATGGAATCATCCGACAAATTTGGTTGGATTTTGTCGGACATAATATGCCACTAATTTGTTTATGTGGATAAATAAGACAAAAGGTGATGTTGTAATAACCAGTACAATTTTCTTTCTTATATTATAGATGGTTATGTTATGTGAGAAAAGTGTGTCCACTGATAATGATTTGGAATGAATTTTCATTTCTAGAACTAATATGAAATGATTTAAAATTATTTATGCATTTAAAAATAAATTATTTTATGATGTGGATGTTCATGTGTAATAGGATAAATATAAATAACATGATTAATCCTAACCACCATACCATCACGTCTCGTAGAATTAATATACAACATATATGGATTGAAGGTTCCGGTATTAGAAGAGTATTATTAGATAAGCTTTTTTTGTTTAGAATGAAGTGTATTACACCTTGCATGTGTGTTTTTAAGAGATTACAAGTATAGATCACCATGTATATGTATAGAATAGGGTTGCATGGTAACATAAGTACTTCATGTATAGGCATGGCATGCTAGAGCTTCAATAAATATAAGTGGCATGACTGTGTATGAACTTAACTCATTAAGTACAATGCAATAATAAAGTTCATATTTTATAATGGTATCATTCACCTAGTTTATTATCTTCTACTCTCAAAATAACTTTCATTTGGTTGTAAACAACTTTTTGTTACAATAACTTTCAAGTTCTAAGGATTGAAACTTTATTTTCCTCCTTGCACTCATCGCCATGGTTGAATCGTCTCGAGATGTAACGCTTGGAAGCCTTGCTTAGAAGTCTTAAGTAATTGGAATCAATGCTTCTTATCCTTCTTCATCGAATTACTTTGGTCCAAATTTTTTGATTAAACTACATGACAAAAATTACCTTATATGGAATCAACAAGTTGAAGGAGTCATCCTCACTCAAAAAGTGCATAAAACAATGGTGAATCTCAAATGGAATAGAAGTTCAATTTAGAACAAGATTATATTGAAGGAAAAGTTTCTAAAGAATACAAGTCTTGTATCACGTAGGACCAAGTTGTGTTCATCTGGCTTCTTTCTACCAAATTAGAATTTGTGCAAGCATGCCTTTGAAGTATGAGACTAGGTTAACAAATACTTTAATTCTCATGTGAAGGCACGAGTTAGGCAACTTCATGTTGAGTTAAAATTTATTAAGAAAGGTAATAGATCCATTACAGAATACGTGTTTCGATTTAAAGTCATTGCCAACTCTCTACTTGTTGATGGAGAGGATATCTCATAGCAAGATCAGATTGATTCCATCATTGATAGTTTACTAGAGGAGTCTCATCAATTTGTCATGCAAATGTATGGTAATCTTGATCTCTTAACACTCTTTGATGTTGAAGCTCTCTTCTATGTCCAGGAAGCTCAGCTTGACAAGTTCAAGCATGAATTAACTATGTCGAGTGTTACAATAAATATGACTCACACAAATTAAAAAAATAGGTGGTGTGCGTGAATTTTTTGCAATAAATAAAGTCATAGAACACATGAATCGTTATAGAGGTCGTGGTAGATGTGGATCTATGTGCTTGAAGGTATTGCCAAAGTGATCCAAGGTGGTGGAGTTTGTTGATAGCAAAATTGAAATAAACTAATTGACTATTTGGTTTTGATGATGACAACACCTTATATTAAATGATATATAGTGAAATCCTTATGTATTGAAGACAACTTAAACAGTCGAAGATGCTTAAGATGTGCTTATCAAGATATCCTTTGGAAGATTCTCTTAAAGACACTACTACAAATAATACATTTTATGACAATGATTTCACCTCACCTAACAAAAACGAGGAATGAATGATGGACGCGCCATGTTCTTTTTCTTCTAAAAAATAGATTCTATTTTGTCAACTTCTGTATATAACCGAAGAGTAAAATAATTAAGGGGACTTGCTTTGAATCTCAACAACTGCAGATTATGTTTTTATTTCATTAAAAGTGGCACTTCCTTCCAAATTTTTTTATTCCAAAAATAATTCATATTTCACCTCGGTTATGTCTCCCAACATAGGAAAAATAATTTACTCTTATTATATATAACATAACTTGTAGCTTTCTGTCTCATTTGCCAAAAAAAAACACACACACACACACACACACACAAAAAAAAAAACCATAATGAAGAGCACTAAACATATATCATATTCTAGAAGGATGACATGTGTTTAGGACTTTTGTTTAATACTTGCTTGAATGAAAGACTGAATTATATCTTTCACTTCTTCACTTATCTGGTACATCAAACATCACTATTCATGTTATATTGTTGTTGTTGTTGTTTTTGTTGTTAAGACCTTAAATCCCAAAGGTTTAATATTGTTGTTGTTTAAACTCAGATTAAATGTTATACTTTGTTGTTTTTGTTGAAATAAGCACGCTGTAGATTTATTGTTGGTTTTTTTTTGTAGTTTTGTTGAGAGATTATTATTTTTAGTTGGTTGTTTAATGTTGTTGTTGTTTAGATTGAGATTTAATGTTATTATTGTTGTTGCTATTTATTGTTGTTTTTGAGTTGTTTAAGTTGTCATTGTTGTTTAATTGTTCTACCTCTTAACAACTTTTTAAAAGACATATGTTGTTGTTTTGTTGTGCACTCTGTAAGAAGAAAGGTTGGTGGGAAGAGGATTCTTGTGAATGTTGATGCCGCTCCTCTGGATAATGTGTCATTCCATTATAAAATAATTGTTCAGAAGTGTAAATATGTTTTTCTTAGAAGGGTTTCTTGTGAAAAAGAGCTAGGTACAAATGCTTTTGATTCTAAAGGGATTATAGATCTGATGAAAGTTGTTCGGCTAAAGAAGATTGTTACTAATGTTGGTCCTTGATATGAAAAGCTGGTCAAGGATGTTAAAAAGTTGTATGATAAAGG
The DNA here is from genome assembly GCA_963859935.3 of Lathyrus sativus. NCBI lineage: Eukaryota > Viridiplantae > Streptophyta > Magnoliopsida > Fabales > Fabaceae > Lathyrus > Lathyrus sativus. The sequence continues at coordinate 921,223,168 of OZ012735.1, forward strand.
AAAAATGTGTGAAGATTCCACATTCAATTATTAATTAGTTTGTCATAAGCAATGTTCCCTCTATTGACAAGATTATGACCAAGAAAAAGGGATTAAGGAAGAAGAAGAAATTGCAACTAAGGATGCATAAGAACTTTTTGTTGAAGCACGAAAGTAAAATGAATTTATGAAGCTTCGTAGTGTCTCTCAGTTGTTGAAGAGAATGCTAAATGCTGGAGCTTGTTATCTTAAGATGATGAAGGAGATTGAGGTTAAGAATGATGGTTTTCCTCATGGGTTATTGGGTTTTAATTGTAAGTTGTTTGTTGGGTAAGATGTCATAAACATTATGTCCAATATATGTGTATCAATTGATGAATCTAATATGGTTTTTGATGAAGAAATGTTAGACCCTTTATACCCAACCTGTTGTTGCTACTATTGCTAGTTTGGTGTTCCTTGTTGTATGTGCTCCTGTGGATTGATTATATGGTACCTATTCCCAATTTAAGGTCTTTTGGCTGAAGAGGTGCGCTATTCTGGTTGGTTGTTATTCATATCAAGCTTTTGTTATGAATCATGAAGCTTGTTTTTCTTATTATGGCTCTTGCCTCACTTTTGCCAAATTGTGGCAAAAATAGAGAGTAATGATCATGCGGGACAAGACATTCCAGTATGATGTGTGTTGATATGATGTCTTGATGTGTAGCAACCACCTTACTTATGTGTTACTTTTGCTATTGGTTTTTGCAATCACCTTAAAATCCAAATGATCGTATTATGTGTATTGGGTTGGCTTTCAAAATCACAATACTTTGTTTAAGTTTACTTGAAACCGGGGTGTCTTATACCACTTACATCACAGGAGTGGATGGCTGATTCAACAACAAAAGCCGAAACTTGGCCGAACCATTTTATGGAAAGGATGAAAAAGTTCACGAAATTTAGCAACATTGGAAGAGAATCAAATGCACAAAAGTCAAAGGGGGTACCACCCATAGGTTTAGTCGACGACAAATATCTCGATTCGTTTTAATTTTCTATTTAACTGGACAAATAAGTGTCTGTAATTGTGTCTTAATATTAATTAAGTGTAATATATTCATTTTCTTAATATTTGAATACTTTTTTTTATTTATCTTTCTCATAAAATTTGTTAATTTGTCAAAAAATGTCTTCAATTAAGTTCTGTTTTCAAAGGTTTTGTTTTCTGCATGTTCAGGAGAGGTACCAGAGATGTATCTTCGGAACAAGATAATAGAATGCAAATCGGAGATATATCTCCGGAATCAACATGCAAGTTTTGAATGGTCCAAATTTGTCTACAACTTCTATAAATTAAAATGCACTTGTTTTTTATTTCACACAAACTGAAAATGTCTCAAATGTCATAAGTAAACATCAAGTGCTATGTCACAAATATCTCCTTCTCCAACGCGACACTCGAACGAAAATTTAAACTCATCGAGTATACATCTCTTGCAGATATTAGATACGAAATCCATAATCTCCTATCTTACAGAGAGAATCGAAGAATTGTGAAGCTCGAGTACCGTTCCTGTCGATTGTCAACAGAAAGAAGATTGAGTTCAACAACTTTGAGCTCAAGACGGATGCAGATGTAAGAGTTATGTGAAATACATTTTTCCGTTTCAAAACAAAAGTTTCGCTCGAGTTGGAAGAGACGATTTCAAGATCATTCAAAGATATTATGAAGATGCTGAAACGTCCCCATGAATATTGAAGTGTAGTGTTGCATTTTATGTTAAAATCATCTATGTAATACTTATTTTATTTTATGAATGTTTATTTTATTTTGTTAAATTACACGTTTTTGGTGTTTGGCGTGTAAACACTTCGAAAATGCATATACGAATATCTATCGGAGATGCATCTCCATATTAAAACACCCAAATTATATGACGTCACTCAGAATGACCTACGTTGAGTGTGTGTTGGGTGCGTTCGGAGATGCATATCTGAAAACTGGGGAACATTTTAGTATTTTCACGTGGTGCGTAAGTAACATATATGATGCATTAAGAAATTTCCTTAATTTAAATACCTGTGTCCGTCCATGTGAACCATATAAAATAGAATACACTAACCCGTTAACTCGGTTACCCGTGTGAACCAACCTGATTGATTGATTTTTATCCAATTTAATCAATCTTAAACGAGTGTCGATTCTTTGTCCACCCGTACGTATATTTGGTGCTCTATTTTTTTGTTGCTAGAATAATAGTTTTGTTGCAATAAATTTAATATTATGATTTACTACTTAATTTCACCAATTTATTTAAGAAATTTTATATTTAAAAAATACTGTTAAACTAAAATAAAATTCTAAAAAATAAATTTAAACAATATATTAAAATAAAAGGGTTTAATGATGATACAAGAGTAATATCAAAAAGTTTTATATTATTCTACCATGTCATATAATTAATTAAATTTTTTATTTATTTAACTATACACGATCCTTATGAATTACTGATAATTTCAAAAAAAATTATACAGACAATATATCATCTATTTTTCTTAAAATAAAATAAAAAATAAATTAAAATATTCAAGGGAGTATAATTACTGTAAGAGTGTAGCAAACCAATATAAAAGAATTCTTCTACTCTCTCCTTATTTTGTAGAAATCCTAATTCTCAGACACAACAACCATGTCGCCAAAGCTTGACCTGTCGCAAGTGGTGGAGGTTTACGTCCAAGTCACCGGTGGCGAGGTTGGCGCAACGAGTTCACTCGCTTCCAAAATCGGTCCTCTCGGTCTCTCCCCAAAGAAGACCGGAGAAGAAATTTCAAAGGAGATAGCCAAGGACTGGAAGGGGTTAAGAGTGACAGTGAAGCTGACCGTCCAGAATCGTCAAGCGAAGGTTGCAGTTGTTCCATCAAACTATTAAAAGTCATTATTTATGAACTGTTCATGGACACTATTTACAGGCACTGTTCACAACACTGTTCATATACAGTTTTACTGTTCACGACACTGTTAACCGTATTTGTGAACAATGCATACAATGTAGGTGTCAGGTAAGTGTAAACATAACATTGTTGAAACAAATAAATTACATACACTAAACTAAAAAACTAGCTATCTTACAAGGACAAAAAATGTATTTATGCCTATAATTTACCACTTAATTCCACCGATATATTTAAGAAATTTTTTATTTAAAAAATATTGTAAAACTAAATTAAAATTCTAGATAATAAATTTAAAAAATATTTGAATAAATTAAACAAGACATTAAAATAAAATATAAAATAAATTAAAAAAATATTTGAATAAATTAAACAAGATAATAAAATAAAAGGATTTTCCTACTCTCTTATTATTTTCTAGAGGGAGTATAATTACTGTAAGAGTGTACCAAACCAATATAAAAGGATTTTCCTACTCTCTCATTATTTTCTAGAAACCCTAATTCTCAGACTCAGCAACCATGCCGCCAAAGCTTGACCCGTCGCAGGTGGTGGAGGTCTACGTCCGAGTCACCGGTGGCGAGGTTGGCGCAGCGAGTTCACTCGCTCCCAAAATCGGTCCTCTCGGTCTCTCTCCAAAGAAGATCGGAGAAGACATTGCAAAGGAGACAGCTAAGGACTGGAAGGGTTTAAGAGTGACAGTGAAGCTGACCGTCCAGAATCGTCAGGCGAAGGTTGCGGTTGTTCCATCGGCGGCTGCACTTGTCATCAAGGCTTTGAAGGAGCCGGAACGGGATCGGAAGAAGACGAAAAACATCAAGCATAATGGGAATATTTCTCTTGATGATGTTATTGAGATTGCGAAGATTATGAAGCCGAGATCGATGGCGAAGGAGCTTGCTGGGACGGTTAAGGAGATTCTTGGGACTTGTGTGTCTGTTGGATGTACTGTTGATGGGAAGGACCCGAAGGATCTGCAACAGGAGATTAACGATGGGGATGTTGAAATCCCTCAGGATTAAGGAGGTGGTTTATTTATTTTTGTTTGTTAGACTCTTTTTAATGCGTTAAAGTTTTGAAGTTTTGAATTGTTGAAGATTTTGTTGAATGGATTTAGATTTTTGAGTAATTGAGATGATTTTGAGATGTTTTATATGCTGGTTAATATTTTTCTGTTATGGATTTGTTGAATGGATTTAGAGTTTGAGTAATTGAGAAGATTTTTCTGCTCTGATTGTTTTCGATTCGAAAATGTATTCCCTACTGGTCATGTTTGGACTGTTTTAAAGCTCTCCAACCCAGACAAAACCGAACCATTCAAATAGATTCAAATAGGTTTACTATAGAGTATAGTCCTGCAGATTCATTATGTAACTAGTTGAACCGTATTTGCTTTTTAAAACATTGGATTCTAACTTAAGTTGACGCTAGTCGTTAAGATTTTCTTTGAGTAATTTTGGTATCTCAGGAATCCAATTGCAGGTCCACCTGTTTGTGTGTTCATGTGTTTTGTTTCTGCTGTAATTATGAAGAACATGCTAAGCAATGGTTTATTTTCTCACCCATGTATAGCCATAGCGAGTAATACTCTGGGCTGGGCTGCCTTACGTTTCCTCGGAGGGTGGGTCAATTTGACAGATTTAAATGCTTCACTTTGTTTAGATGTTTACTGTGTAACATTTCAGAGTTTCCTACAACAACAAAACATTAATCCTAACATCCTCTTAGAGGAGGAAGATCTCTTTAAAGGAAATGATCGATCAATGAAGTGGCTTTCATTGGTTAGGTGTATGTTGATCATATTATTTGATATGATTTTGACGGTTGGAATCTTATAGGAAGATCTGTATTTTGAAGTTGATTTTTGCACATTTGCATCTGTATGACATTGTTATTTTGAATGTGGGCAAACGTGGTTAGGGGATTAATCGAAGAAGTTTGGTGAAATATATCTTGTGTTAAGTTTATATCTGTCCGTGTTAAGCAGAAGATTAAGCTGGAGTAGTTTCCCTCATTAAAGCAAAAGTATTGTTCATTTCCATCATTTTCCTGACTTTCACTTTCACTGTTTAATTCATTTTATGGAAAAAGACTTTTTCATGTTAGATTACGAATGTTGTAAACAAATGTTATTGGATATTGATTATGGTAATCTCCTGGGTGTTTAAGAAATTTTGTGCGTTAGGTAATTTAGGTTGTAGCTTTGTGTTAATTTAGGTTGTGCATTAGGCAGTTCCAATCTCATATATGTGAGTGTGGTCATCTAATTCTTTTAACAGGTTTAATCTGTTTGAAATGTTAGCCTTTTATCAAATGGACCATGTAAAAAAATGGAAATGTTGGGATTTTATTTTTTGGCAGTTTATTTTAATATTAAAGGAATTGTTGACTAACACCTTGTTGAAAATTCCAAAATACCCTTTTTGCAAAAGAATATGTCATGATTACGAAACCTAACCTGAATGCACCATAGTAACATTGAAATTTGAGCGTTGCCATTTAAGTGATGCGGGCATACTTTATCTCTGTCTCCCTTCCCTTGTATTTCAAACAAAACAAAAAAAGATTTACCCTCAAGAGCACTAGATCTCTTAAATTTGAGGCCAACATTTTTTCAATTTTTTCTCTTAATATCTACTCTACTCTTGTTCATTCAAATCAAGCAATTTCATCAATTTCTACTCTCCCTCATTCAAGACAAGCAATTTCATCTATCAAATTTAGTAAGTTTTTCATTCTAGTTAAAATCCATTTGGTTACATCTCTATCGTTTATCGTTTGAATCATTCTACGATGAGTTGTTTTTTAGTTTTGAATCATTCTAACAAATCATTCTGAGTTAGGTGATTGTTGGGAGTTTTCTTCTCACTTATACGAGAAAATTTGAATTTCAAAGTCTGTATTCAACCCTATAGAAATTTTGGTTTCAAAATGACTATATTATGAATTATATATGGTTTATGCAAATGAGTAATGTGTGAATGACTTATAAAAAGAGCTGTCGTGTGGATGACTTATAAAAAGAGCTGTTGCGTGGATGACTTATTAAAATTTTGTTTTTTCTTAAAAATGACATTTGATTTATAAATGACTTATATGCTAGTGTAATTTATATCAACAATATTGTTCTAGTGGTGCAGCCGAAGATTGAATTCACTTTTGTTATCAAATAAACGAACACATTGTCCCAGTGGTGGTGTATTTGAATATTGAAATTCGAATACACCCTTTATTATCAAATATATGAGAAAATGTACTAAATGCATTGTTACTATCAAATATAAGAGAAAATGTACTAAATGCATTGTTACAAGGGTGTATTTGGAAATTGGAATCCGGATTTATTCTATTTATCTATATCTAATACGTATTCTATTTTCATTATTAATGTGGAAAACTCTTAATATTTCTTTGAATATGTGCATTTTTATTGAATTAAATATGAACACATGTTAACAAGATCCATAAACAAAAACAAATAGAAACTTCTCAAAAATATTTTCTTTCCTTCCGATTTCATACTATGACACTTTACCTATTTTTAGAACATTCTAATCCCCTCTTTCGTTTTCCATATTTAGCTATCATAAAAAACAAATCCTCTATGTTTGTTCCTTATTCATGGTTTTGAAGCCATTGGCCAAGAGTTATTCTCGTCTCTTTGCTTTCCAACCTCACATTACCTCAATTTGTTTCGTAACCACTTTACAAATGTTTGTATATATAGCCCTCTTCATTCCTCAATACCAATTCATTCAATCAACCAACAGCATTCAAAAAACATCTCAGAGAAACCTTAAGCTATAGTTTTCCATAGTTATTCTTTTCGTTTGCATTCTCTCTCTGTGTTTCAATCAGGGGCATAGAGAGAGTTTGACCTAATAATAATAAAGCTTCATCAAGCGTCACGCACACCACCGCTACAAACAAGCTGCAATGGCAGGAGAACAAAGGCCCGCGATGAAGCCATGGATGGAGGTTGCACCTTCACTTCTTGAGTTCCCTTGGAAACCCTCCAATATTCCTAAGCTAGAGACCATATTTGAAGACAGAGATGAAGAATGTGAAGAGGATGGTCTTGCTGATTTTTGATTGTTTTATACTTTGATTTGGGCTATTGAAAAATGGCCCAATTATCATTTCTTGCGTCCATATTTTGTAAATGAATATAGAGACGTTATTTAAAACAATTATTGGCAGCATATAGAAACTAGAAACTATCAGAGGTTGAATGAGTTATTGTAGATGCCATTTTCTCTGATGGTTTCAACATCACATAGGGAATTTGTAAATAATCCTTTGCTTGTGAAATAGTGAAACCAAGGAACTCAACTTTGAATATTTTTGGCTCTTTCTTTATTTGTGATAATTTCATCGGATAATCGTTTAGAATTTGGTGGCATTTGTCAATTGGTAAAACTTATAACTTTAATCACTAGAATAAGATATGTTATAATTGAGGATGCAATTTTAGCATTTGGAATATTGAAAGCTATTTGGAAGTCATTGCTTTGTAGCAATTAGAAAAACACAAGTCTAACCTCTTGTGTATAGGGGCGGCTTTTATTCCCCCACTTTCTATTTATTTAGTTACTACATAGCAATCCTTTTCAACTTTTAACTATATAGTCATGACTTTGATTCAACTCCATGAGAGAAGAATACATTAAAAAGGGAATTATTAAAATTTTTTGGTATAGATTTCGTTTTGGACCGTGGAAAGGTCCGAATGAATAATACTCAATCTATTTTAAGTCTATTCTACTCATTTTAAAATAAATAAGAGTTCAAATTATTATGAGAAAATACACCGTCACTGAACTCTAATTTCGTGTTACTCATTTTAATTTTTGGACTAACTCGGACGTTAGAATGCTAATCATGTATGTCCACCTTGTGTTATCGTAAAGGAGATCGAAGTCATTGTTCAAGATAAACAATGATCCACCTCTCATCATTTCTAGTTCCTTTGTGAAACTGAAACACCCATTTCTGGTCTTCAAACGGAACAATAACACCGTCTATCGAAATCGATTTCTGATTCCTATGATTTTTACGATTTTAAATATAGTCTCTCATTAGCCAGCTCACGACCTTTTTAGGTCACTAAATCAGGAAGTAAATCAACTTTTGATTTTTACATATTTGCCAAATCCACATTCGCGTCTTACTTCTATTAGTTACAATTAGGGGTAAAAACTGGATTGTGCGCCCTATTTATGCCCTCTCCGAAAAAGCCCGCAAAAAACGTGGCAGGGCGGGACAAACATAATTGAGAGTGCACGTCTAAAATCTTGGTCAGCCCGCACTAAAAGTGAGGGCGGGGTGAAATAAACCCGCGGGTACTTCACACTTTAAGAATAAAAATACAAAATTTATGTTAATGTCCATGTCCAAAAAAGTCCGCAAAAAGAAACTAAAAAAATGGGGCGTGGCGGGGTACACATTAGAGGGTGCAGACTTAAACCTTTGGTCTTTTCCATACTAAAGTGCGATCAAAACGGGCATGTTCAATGGGCTGAGCCCGTTTTACCACCCTTAGTCACAATCCCCTAAGATCTCATAATAAAAAACATTTAGTTGCAAATGCAGATATCTATCGCAGCCGATTTGGTTTAAATCACCATTTCTGCCTCAATTTGGCCGTTAAAATCTCTGATTTTCTCGAGATATTTGCAAAATAAAAGAAGAAAGGATTTCAGATCCAGATCATACCTTTTGAAGTTAATATCCTTACCACTTTCATCTTTGTCCATGTTCCCGTTAGTGGGTGTTGGAGTTTTGATTGACTTTGCATCTGCCATTTCGAAGCGTTTAAGCAACACTTGGAAATATTTTGTTTAACACACTCCTTCTTTGAGATGCTTGATTTGATATTTAAAAAATTAAGTCAACTCTCCCATTAGATTCATTTTAAATTTTTTCTGCATTAGCTTTGAGAACTCTTTGACCAATTACATATTAGTAGAACCAAATATAATATCATCAACATAAATTTGAACGAGGAAAATATGTTTTCCTTGACGTTTGATGAAAAATGTTGTATCAACCTTCCCTTTTAAGTATCCTTGATCAAGTAGGAACTTACTAAGCCGCTCATACCAAGTGCTTGGGGCTTGCTTGAGATCGTACAAAGCTCGTTTTAGTTTAAAAACATGATTAGGATACTCGTGATTTTCAAAATCGGGAGGTTGTGAAATATACACTTCTTCAGTTATATAACCATTAAGGAAATACTTTTCATGTCCATTTGAAATAATTTGAAATCTTTAGAGCATACAAACACTAGTAAAAGGCGTATGTATAGCTTCGAGGCAGGCAACCGGAGCATAAGTTTCCTCATAATATATGCCCTCCTATTGGTTATATCCTTGAGCCACTATCTGGGCCTTGTTCCTTGTCATCACTCCATTTTCGTCCAATTTATTTCTAAGAACCCATTTAGTGCCTATAACTTGATTATTTCGCGGAGGTGGGACAAGGTCCCACACATAATTTCTTTTAAATTATTTCAACTCATCTTGCACGGAATAAGCTAATGCTCATCGATTAAGGCCTTTTTTTTTTGTTTGTTTGTTTTTAGGTTCAATTTGAGACACAAATGCAAAGTGGTAACATAAATTACTTATCTTAGAGCGTGTAGTTATGCCTTTGGTGATGTCTCCAAGAATGTTGTCGAATGGATTGTCTTTAGCAGTTTTTGAAACAAAGGGAAGATCATCCACTTTAGTTGGTCTCACTTCTTTCTCTTTTTCAGGATCATCATCTTCCTCCTTCTCAGGTTTCATATCTTCAGTTAATCAATTCATTCTTCAGTGTCTTTGAGTATGTTTTCTGAAGATACACCGACATCATGAAAAGAAATACCTTTTGCAACATTTCTCGGATAAGATTAATCAAAAGTGACATGCACGGACTATTCAACAGTAAGTAATCTCTTATTATACACTCTATAGGCTTTGCTTGACTCAGAGTTTCCAAGGAAGATACCTTCGTAAGCTTTCAAATCAAAATCTCCAAGGTTGTTCTTACCATTATTCAATCCAAAGCACTTGCGTCCGAAGAAATGAAGATGTGATAAATTTGTTTTTCCTACCTTTGAGAAGTTCATAAGGTGTCTTGTTTAAAATAGGACGTATAAATCCTATTTAAAACATGACACTCCATACTTATTGCATCGACCCAAAAATATTTAGGTAGATTAATCTCATTAATTATAGTTCTTGCCAACTCCTATTAAATTTGGTTTTTGTGCTCCACAATACCATTTTGCAATGAAGTTCTTGGAGCGAAAAAAACTATGTTTAATGCCATATTTATCGCAATAATCCTCAAAGAGGTGGTTTTCAAATTAACCTCCATAATTTCTTCGTATTGCAACTATGTTTAAACTCATTTTATTTTGGGACAACTTTGCAAAATGTTTGAAAGCTGAAAAAGTCTTATCTTTATTACGCAAAAAGATGATCCAACAAAGTCTAGAATAATAGTCTATAATAACAAAACCATAATAATTTCAACCTAAGATTTTTGTCTTTAAAGGACCAAAAAGATCCATATGGAGAAGCTCAAGAGGTCTAGAAGTTGAAACAACATTTTTAGATTTAAAAGAGACTCTTGTTTGCTTTCCCATTTGACATGCATCACATGAGTGGTATTTTGAAAATTTAATTTTAGGTATACCAATAACAAGATCCTTTGAGATCATTTTTTTTAGTAAATCAAAGTTGACATGGGCTAAGCATCTATGCCATAACCAAAAGTCTTCACTCGTACTAAACACTTAGTACTTGTCAATGATACATCATTCAAGTTAAGCATATAAATATTATTTACCCTAAAGCCCTTAGATGATTAATATAGCTTTTCATTATGTTAAATCAAGCAACAATTATTTGTGAAAGTCATTTTATATCCATTGTCACATAGTTGAATAATGCTAAGCAGATTATGTTTAAGACCTACAACAAGTATAACGTCAGAGATAGTAGTAGAAAAGAGATTACCTACACCACCTTTACAAAGTATATCACCCTTATTAGCACCTTTATTGTTGTCTTCGTAGGTCACGTAACCCTTCTTATTTCTGTAAAGTCAATGAATAGGGAAATGTCACCAGTTGTATGCCTTGAGCAACCACTACCAAGAAACCACATTCTTCCCATGGATCCAAGATATTCAACCTACAAGATCAAACAAGAGTGATAGGTTCCAATTTTTGTTGGATCCTTGAGAGTGAGTGGAAACATTGTTGCCCCTAGAAAACCATTGAAACACACCTTTAGGAATCAAATATCTCCTAAATTTTCATTTTGCAATGGTATGACCTTTCTTGCAATAATAGTGCCAAGTCAAGTGATGATGAAAGTAACTTTTGCTACGTGATTCCTTTGCAACAAAATTATACTTTTTGCACGGTACATTTAAGGATCTTTTGAATTTTGTTGGATTAATAACAAAGGAAAATTTTAGTTCTAAAGCCTTGTTCAGTTTGCCTTTTAGAGTTATAACCTCTTTTTGCCAAATGTGACAAGTTTCACAACCAAGCCAAAAATACTTCCCATCCTCAAAATTAACTTTCTCCGTTTCTAAAACTTTGGCCTCTAAGTATAAAAATATTCTTTTATTTGAAGCCAACCTTTTAAAAGCTTTTATGGCTTCACCATATAGATTTTCAAACGCAATTTATAACTTAGGATAAGACATTTTATCTATAGATTCATATTTATAATGACTTACATTCTTCTTCTTATGATTAACCATTAAGATTTTTTTTTCATTTCATCACTTTCCCTTGAGCTACCCTCATTTGAGGATTCAATATCACTTTTTCAAGTGATATATGCTTTTATAGGCTTGCTAGACTTCTTTTGTTGACCCTTTCCTTTATCCTTCTTAAGTAATGGACAATCTGGCTTATAATGACCGGCTATTCCATAAGTATAGCATGAACCTTTAGATTTTTCCTTCTTGTTATTGTCTTACTTTGAGGTATTTGATTGCCTTATATAGTTTGTGAGATTTTTTTCAGAATGCCTCACTCCATTTTTCTTAATATACTCATGGTACCTTTTAACAAACAACCTTATTTCTTCATCATCCGAACACTCACCATCACCAATTCCACTATAATCTTTCTATATAGTAGAGAACATAGAACTTGAATTCACTAGAGCAATTGACTTCTTGTCTACCTCCTTTTCCTTCTTAATCTTCTTTTCATGCTTCTCTAAGAACATGGGATCTTGCTCATGTTCTTTAAGCTTTCCAAATAAAGCAGTAATGTCTAATGTCAAGAGATTGTTAGCTTCTTGATTGCAGTGACCTTCAGCTGCCATTCCCTATTAAGACACCTTAAAACATTTTTTAGTAGCAATTTCATTGGAAACAGGCTTACCAAGTGCATCGAAATGGTATACAAGATGAGTGAGACTCTTTTGCATATCGGTAATGGTTTCACCATGCTTCATATGAAAGAGTTCAAACTCTTGGTTCAAAATATTGATTCTAGCTTGTTTAACTTCATTTGTGCCCTCGTGGGAAACTTGCAATGAGTCCCACATAGCTTTAGCGGCTGTACAATGAGAAACACAATAATATTCATCAACTTCTAAAATGGATATAAGAATATTCCTTGCTTTCCAATCACATAACCACTTTTTCTCATCATCTGCGTTTCATTGTGCTTCTAATTTAGGTACAACAACACCATCCACATTGGTCATAGTAATTTTAAAAGGACCATTTTGGATGGAATTCCATACATTTCATTAATAGAGTTGATATGGACACACATATAATCCTTCCAATAACCATAGTTTTTTCCATTGAAAACAGACGCTTTATTATATGCCCTTTTAGGTTTGGGAGCCATAATCTAATAAAATATTTTGAAGCACAAGATAAACCGGTGCTCGTGATACCACTTTTTAGACGTGGACATTGATCTAGAGAGGGGAGTGAATATATCGCAAATAAAAATTTCTTTGATTAAAAATATGTTTTTATTTATTTTCTATGGCAAGCATAAGTGACTTCGGATCGACACTCGTCTCTCCCAACCATTATTGGAAGAATCATATATGCATATTAAACCATAACAAAATGAAATTAATGTATAAGAATGATAAGAAAACAAATCAATATGTTTTTTAAAATAACTTTTGAACAATGTTACACTTCGATAATCAATTTCCAATGAAATTGAGAAATAAAAATTGACTAAGACAATTTATTAAACACTTGGTGTACAGTGAACACCAAGCTGGTTTTTATTTTGTGTCGTTAATATGAAAACTAATTGCAATTTTATAGACTACAATTGTCTTACAAAACAGTTTGAAATATTTCAACACAAACAAAACTATCAGTATATGATATTGCACACTAAATGAATTCACAAATCATAGAGAGAAAGAGAAATATATATATATATATATATATATATATATATATATATATATATATATATATATATATATATATATATATATATATATATATATATATATATATATATATATATATATATATATATATATATATATATATATATATATATATATATATATATATATATATATATATATATAGAGAGAGAGAGAGAGAGAGAGAGAGAGAGAGAGAGAGAGAGAGAACACAAGGATTTGCTTAGATAGTTCCCCAATTGTCCTCACTATGGATACGTATTCCCCTAATTCCAAACAGAATTGAGATATTCACTAATCTTTGTTACAATGTTGAATACTAGACAGAATTGAGATATTCACTAATCCTAAATTTGATGTTAGTTCTATCTTCTTCTCTTTCCTTGATCTTAAGAAAGATCAAGTGTACCAAGATTTCTAATGATCCTCCAGTGCGCTACTTCTTTGATGTAAACCCCTTTCTTCAAAGCTTTCACTAGGATGAATCCTCGTTGCAAAATCTTGCGCCAAAAACCCCAAAGTCACCCTTGATCTTGGAGGGAAAACTCTAATCGGTTTTATTATTGAAACCCCCAAAGTAATCTCAACCCAATTTTAATTATAAATCTTAAATTGGACCTTATCAATCTTGTATCTAGATGATGTCGTACGCGGAAAAAATGTTCGAATAGAGTCACCACCGAATTTTATTCATTCCAAGGAAGGAATAGGAAAATATCGATAAAACCTTTAAAGAGATAAGAACATGGTCATCGCAACCAAATTCTAGGTTCGGGAGTCGATTATGCAAAGGGAAAGTATTAGCACCCTCTATGTCCATTGTACTCAACGGAAACCTCTTGATTTGATTTGAGAGAAAAGTTATCTAGTTTGTTTGGTTTTCTTCTAAATATTTGCTTATAAGGGGAAAATGGGCGGTTTTTTATTAGGGTGCTTGCCAAGGATTGGGGCCCTTGTGCCTACATACTCCCTTGTGCAATGGGAAGTTCAGAGCATTCATAGTTCGGACTACGGGAAAAGATTTGAGGTAAAAAGAAAAAGGTAGCTCGCTAGGATCTCACAATCTTATGCCTACATACCCTCATAGTGCAATGAGGAAGTCATAGCAATCGTAGTTCGGCACTATAGTTGGTTGGTTTGTGTATTTTAAGTGAACGAGTGTTTAGGTCACATTCTAACTGCTAAACATTGGCTTATTTGCTCGCTAAGGGAGGCTGAAGCACTAGTTCATATGCTCGGAAGAAGGGACTAAACAATGTTCTTTGGGAGAAGTTAGTTGAGTTGTGGATCGCGTGGGGGAGAGGAATTAGTGTTTTGAGAAGTTTCAATTGCACGGGGGCGAGAAAGGAGAATTTGATTTATTGAGTATTTTGAGGGAGAATGACGACTATTCGATAAACGAGACGTCAACCTCGCAACCAATTAATCGAGGTATTATTAGGATTCTAGATTCCAACGACACCTTTTTCATTCCATTAATTATGAAATTTGTGTTTGATGGATGGTGAAAGCACCATATGGAATTCTAGACTCCAATGGCATTTCTTCGTCCAAATAATTAGGGCAAACATTTTAAGGACGAAAGGTTGAGTAACTCACAACCCAAGGCGTACGCCCCAAGAGCGGTTACTTCAAGAATTCAAGGAATGCGGGACTCCAAGAACTCAGTTCTTTCGCAATTTGATTAGGAAAATGATTTTAATAGATTAACGTGCATTAGGGGTTTAGATTGAGAAGAGAGTTTAATTTGCGTAGATTTAGGGTTTCGATTGCACGGGGGAGAGAAAGCGGAGTTAGATTGGTTGAAGATTTTTAAGGGAGAATGATGACTATTCGATAAACGAAACATCATCCTCACAACCAATTAATCAGGGCACTATTGGAATGCTAGATCCCAACAACACATTTTTCATTAAATTAGTTATGAAATTATATTTTTTAGATGATGAACGCCTTGTACAAATAATTAGCGCAAGTATTTTTGAGGACGAAAGGTTGAGTAACCCACAACCCAAGGCGTGCGCCCCAAGAGCGGTCACTCAAGAATCCAAGAAATGTGAGACTCCAAAAACTCAATTCTTTAGTAATTTAGTTAGGAAAAAAAGTTTGAATGTGATTAGAATATTTTAAGTAGATGCAATAGGCATTTTAACCGGGTTGAGTAGAGATTAAATGTTTGGAAGGGACTACGGAATGATCACAACTCAAGGCGTGCGCCCCAAGAGCGATCATTCAAGGATCCAAGGAGTTCTAAACCCTAAGAATTCACTACCTTCATTATTTAATCAAGAAGATAATATTAACAGTATTAATCGAAGCGAATTGACTTTGTCTTGAAATGAGGAGAAATAGGTCTCGAAGGTTGAAAAGAAAATAATTAGGGAAACCGATTCCCAATGTTGTCGTGTAAAGGATTGAAAACCAAATGTCTCTCCTACCTCGAGTTTAATCGAATATTAAGTCGAGCTAGGAATCCTAAAGGATCATGTGAACAAATACAAGTAAACATTATTCTAATCCATTAAAAATAATGATGTCGTGATCTCAGCTAAGGAACAAAATTGAGTGACTCCTCATTCTTAAACGAAAAGACAATGTCATGATACAACTACGGAACAAATCTGAGTGACTTCTCGTTCATCACAAAGTATGGCAAAATGGTAGCAAATGAAACCAACACATTAATTGAATTGGCACATAAGCCAAACATACACCATAGGAGTGAAGACTCCTCAATCAACAACAAGTTGCAAGAAAAGATGCTAAACCCTAAGCATGCCTCATATCATTAACGACATAACAAAAGATATGTCAAAGCTACAAGAGTACAAACCAAACCAAAAACAACAACAACTGCATTTCAGCACAGCACAATCGTAAACTCTAGCAAGCAACCAAGAATAGCTTTTAACAGCTCCTATCTTCAGAACACAAGTGTATACATCAACATTTTTTCCTACATTCAAATAGACTTATACACAAGAATGGTTTTAGCAACATCAACCAATGAAAATTCATATGCAATTCCAAACATCGACAAGATCGAGCAGGCACAAACACCTCGAGCGTCAAAGCACAAATCTCACCAAGAAGAAAAGCCAAAATTAATTACCAAGATGCTAAAAGAACTTAACAAGAAAATAAATTAAAGATTCTACAAGAATTTATTCAAAAGCTCGGCAAGAAACCAAACCAAAATTCACCTAATATTCAATTAAAGTTCAATGAAATTCAAACTCAAGTTTAACAAATATTCAAGTAGGAACTCAACTAAAATCGACAAGGAAATTAATCAAAGAATTCTAAACAAAATGTTGACAAGAAATTCAAGTAAACTAATCAAAATGATTCAAAACCAAATGTCCACAATCTAGTTAACCAAAATAATCAAAGTTTATAAAATATTAGCATTAAGTTAGAATCAACACTAAACTTAAAGTATAACCAAAATCATTAATCCAAAATTTAGATAAGCAAATTAATATCAAGAACTAATATTAAAATTAATCCAAACTCATCATGAAAAATTAATCATTAATTAACAAATTAACAATCTAAACAAATTTCTATTCAAGAATCAACAAAATTATCTAAGATCTAAAATGTCTAATTAAAGTCCACAAGGAAATTAATTAATAAAAAAACTAACCAAATATCAAGATAAATCAAAATCAAAATATCTGAACCAAATTATCTAATCTAAAATTCAAATTTTGGACGAATTCAAAGCAAATAATCCAATAAAACAATTAATCAACTCAAGATCAAATTAAAATTAAAATTAAAATCTAGTGTTTAAACAAAACAAAAACAAAATTAATCTATATCAACAATGAACAGGGTGCAGTAATGATCTGGAGTGAAAATAGCAACTCCATGGAATCATCATGGGTCTCACGGCCCATTCATCCATCATAAACGTCCGAAACATGAAAACACGGGCTTTAAGCCCCCCCGACCCACACGGACAACAAAATTGTTAAATGCAATAATGATGTTTAATTCTTTTTCCTCAAATCCACAAAGTTACAAAAATACAAAAGCATAGCTCAGATCCATCATATCAGCATTGAAGAATAAGAATATAAATCAAAAGAGGAAACAAGGGTCACTCGAAGCTCATCATATTACGCAACCTTCTTCTCGAGGCGGTGTTTTCGCCTCAAACTCTGCTTCCTTCGCTTGGTCTCACGGTTCAAATTCGTTTGCATCGACCTTCTTCCTCTTTGTTCTGCTCCATCTCTATTTTGCTTCAGGTTCGATTTGCTTTTGACTCTGATTTTGCTTCGATTCTTTTTGTTTGACTGGTTCAAATCGTCTCCTTCTTCTTACTTCTTTTCCCTGATTATTTTTTGGGTCTGGAGTTATTATTGAAAGAAAATCAAAGAAGATTTTAATGGATGAAAGTTGGAGATGAAGAGAAAGGTTCGTTTTCAAGGCTTTGGGAGGCGGGTTCTTGTTGTTGAAGATTTTCTAGAAAAAGGAGAAAGAGCGAGGAATTTGAGGGAGATGTAAAATTTATTTTTTCGGTTTTTTGAGCAGAGAGAATGTATAAAAAAGGTTAGGTCTGTGTATTGTGTTTATCTCAGAGTGGTGTGTCTGTTGTCTACTTGGTGAGGAGGTTTTGGAATCTTTCTTATTGTTGCTACGTTGAGGTTAGTACGGTTTGTGGTGCAGGTTTCGTTGCTAAAGAGAGGGATCGTGTGAGAGGAAAGTTTGAAGGGTTTTATGGCTGAAGAAAGATTTCTATTTGAGAGGTTTTTGAAGAATTTGTGAAGCTGGTGAAGTTGTTTTTTTAAGAGATAACACAGTGAGAGGTTTTATCCAGGTTCCGTCCTTACTACCCATTTCTTGTACGAGATTTTCGCCATCCCCCTTTCTTTGTCACGTGTTTGTGTAGGTTGTGAAATCATTTTCGTGGAAGTTGTGGCTGCTTGCTGTCATAGCAGTGTGTATTGCATTGCTTATAAAAAAAATTCTTTTTCTTTTTGCCTTTTTTCTTTTGTGATACAGGGTTGTGAACAAATGTATCAAGAGCCTTTCATTTTCCTTTTGATGGACTTTAATAATGAGTTTAAAACTTGGAGTATGGATTGAAGTATGAAAATGAATGAGCTTGAATGCAATGTGGACTTGTAAAAAAAAACTTGGGCTTACTAAGTGGCCTATTTTATGTATAATGTACTTTGTGATTTTGGCAACTAGAGTTGATCATGTGGTTTAAAAATGGATAAGCAAAAAATAATTATAGAAATGAAAAGAATATTGAGTTTTAAATTTGGAGATGTATTTGAAAATTGAATATGGATAATGAATAAAAGGGTGGATTTATAAAAAAAAAGGATCTTGGATGTACATTTGGTTTAGAAATATGGATGTTACACCTCCATCAATATTTTCCACACACGACCATGAACTCTCAAATTTTAGTTCAAAACTGATTTGCATTGTTTCCACACGCCTCTGATAACATTAACACAATTACTCCTGATCATTGGATAACTTACAACAACCTTCTGAGTTCACTTGACCATGCTCTTTGAATGTCCCGCAATTGTCTTCATTAGACGAATTTAAACCCGCATCAAACTCTGACCTTGATCACTTAATGATTTGAGAATTATGGTACAAATGACCTAAGAATGAAGCCATCTTATTTGGACCTGTTTGACTAAGATCAGGTAAAACTCTTCTTGAATCAATCAATGAAAAATAAACCATATAATCCTGACTAGGTGGCCTACACCCTGAATGAGTATCCTCTAAGCTTGATTTGTGCAGACGAATATTTGAGAATAAATGATAAAAGTTCTAAATCACCTTGACTTTTTCTAAAACAATTTCTGGGAAAATAAATGCACAGATGAACATAACCTAGACCGATAAATTACTTGCACCTGAAGCAAAAGCCACCTGAATCAACCTGACTTGAAGTTATACCATTGTCCCTGATAACCCTGATCTCATGTCCCTGTCATATAGCATGGGCAATTGATCTTTGTCTTGAAATTTGATCACGAGAATGAGAGCTTATCTTTACCTTATCTCTACTTGATTAAAAACATTTGGCAGGAACTTACAATCACCAATACTTCCGAGATTGAAAAAGATTTAAAAATCAAGTATAAAAAGGACCCTCAAGAACAACAAAACGGAGATCTGCAAGCATCAAAGACTCTTACAGTCTTCATCGAAAAAATCATCATCCGCGACCAAAACCCCCTAGCCTCGGAGATTCTCATCATTGGCCGAAAACCACGAAAGCCATCAACCGTAAAACCATCAAAAGAAAAATCTGTCCACCATCACTGTCATCACAAAACCGTCGCAAACTCAGGCTCGACCCAATTCCTTGTTTTTTAATATTTTCAGTTTTTGTTTTATATTTTTGGTTTTTATAATTAAAATTAACATTTTTTAAATTAACAGTAAATTTTTTTAATTAACTTTTCTTTGTAAAATCTAACACTTTTTTAAAAATAAATAATTAACTTTTTCTTTTTTAAGATAAAATCTAACTTTTTTTAATTAACATTAACTTTTTATTATTAAGATTCTAATTAATTTCTAACCTAAAATAAAATCTAACTTTTTTAAAATCAAAATCAACCTTTTTTTATAAATAAAATCTAACTTTTTTTTTTTAAAATTAAAACTAAATCCCTTTTCTAAAATTAAACACAAACTCATTCTTTAACTTAAAGTTTCTAACTTTTTTTTATTAAAGTTCTAACTTTTTTTATTTTTTTAATCAAAATTCCTAACCTTTTCTCATCTTTAAAAATCCTAACACCCCTTTTTATTTAATTATAATTCAAACTTTTTTCTCAAATTTCTCAAAACGATTATCACCTAACTTCTAATTGTTTTCTAATTTTAATCCTCCATTCCTAGTATCATTCTCGATTGCCCATGAACCTGTTACTAGCTTTTCTTTATATTCTTACTTGTACATAATTTGACATTCTGGTTGCTATTTCACATTCCATTATCACTTGTATATTATGTTAATTTTCATTGTTTAATAATTTTCACCGTTTATTATTATACCGTTTATACCCTCCGAAGGAAAGGTTTAACTGTTTGACCGTCGCGTCAATATTCCTTTACCCTCGCCCATCCTAGCCTTAGGATCCGAGTCGCCGTACTCGTGCTTAGGCGTCCCACCGTAGACACACCCTTACCTTTTCCAAACCTTGAGACTTTGAGTCGCCGTACTCATGCTTAGGCGTCCCGCCGTGGATAATTTTACCCTTTACCCTAGCCTTAGGATAAAGAGTCGCTGCACTCCATGTAAGTTCCTGTCGTGGAACATTTTACACCTTTTCAAGTCACCCTTTTAAGATAGAGTTAGGAGTTGCCGTAATCCATGTAAGCGCTTCCTTAAGAACGTTTACTCCCCATTGAAACCTTGACCACAGTCAAGAAGTTTCAATTCCTCCCTTTCGAGAGGAACTACGATTACTCTGATTCTATCCCCTACCTCGGATACATAGGCACAAGATGCGAGTCTTGACGAGTAAACTTAGGACTAACCCTTCGGTCTTTCTCTATATTTAATCATTATCATTACCCTTAAGCAGATAACTTTAGCAATAACACATTTAAAAGAAGAGGTTCCTGTAGAGTACTACAGAAGTTTAGGATGCTAGTACCTTCCCTAAGCTTAACCAACCCCCGAACCCTAGATCTTTCCCCGCATTGTGTTTACGATGCAAAATAGGTTTTTGCTTTCTTTAACCTTTCCTTCGGATAAATCAAAGACCGGTTGTGAATCAAAGATTTGTGATTCAAATTAATTAATAATTTGATATCCTATTCTCACCGCAACAGAAAATGGCGACTTCAGTGGGGACTGTCCTATCTTTTAAAGGTTATCCCTATCTTGTTTATTGCTTGCAATTTGCTTTATCATTTGTTTGTATATATATGTTGTACCTTGCTTGGGGTATCTTTTGTTGTGAGATAAGTCCTACACCTGGACTTGAGTGAACTTATTATAGGAAGGTGATATATTCGACGAGGCTTATAAGGAGTGAGTCCCGACCAAGATGACTTGAGAATCACCACTCAGTTTAGACCCTCTTGAAAATTAGTACTGTTGAATGAGTAGTCGTGAAAACACTTACTATTTTCGACTAGGAGTCTGTGATTCTGGGGACCGTAGTTACCTAAACACCACTTCGGCCTTTTTTAGGACGTAGTGCAATGACTATGAGGGAGTAGTCCCGAAGTAGTTGCTACGCGATACTACACTCATAAGAGGTTCTCTTGAGAATATTATTAACCACCGAGTCAGTCGGGAAATTGATAATATCCGAAAGATGGACTGATGACTTTGGGCACCTCTTTAGAACCTAGTTCTATAGGTACAATTAACCCTATAGTACATACCTTTTCGGGATGGGTAGACCTTGGCTCCGCTCATACTTCTCTAACCTAGGACCTTTGCTTGCTTTGTGTGTTTGTGCATTGCATCCAGCATCATATCATTCCTGGTTTCAAGGAATTCAACTGTCTTTGCAAATTCAAAAACTTACATTTCAAAATCTAAAACTTTTCAGCTTTCCTAGAAAATATTCGCAATTGACCGTTGAAATCCTTGAAACTATTGCATCGCATTGCATTTGCAGCTTTGCATGGTTCGTTGCATATCATATGTCTGTCCGGTAGCTCATGCCCAGTTGTCTTTATCTTCCAGTGTACCTTTGAGTCATCAAGCTGATTCCTCGACACCGATATCAGACTAGGGCTAACTATAGACGCAAGATGTCAGAGCAAGAGACATATAATGCGGAAATCCGAATGGAGATTGATGAGTTGAAATCAGGCATGACCAAGCTCACCGAGATGCTTCAAGTACTGATTGCCAGAGGAGAGCCATCTCAGAGGACCTTCATTCAGGAAGTTTCAAGTGCTGATCCTCCTCATGTTCAGATGTCACCATCTACTTGGCCAGAGTTTGGGTTACCTCTTAACTAATCTCCACCCATTGCATCTACTTCTATGATTGGTCAGACTGTCATACCAGTTTTCAAGCTCCCGTCTTTGCTGAGCCAAGACCTGTAGTCCAAACTGTTGCCCAGACTGTCCAAGCTCCTTTGTTTGACTACAATGCTGCCAATGCATCAAAAGTGAAGCTTCAGTCCAACTTTAGCAGACTATCTTCTTAAACGCCAGTATTTCAGACAGGATGACTCATATTTGTACTGATTTATTCACTAAGCCATGTTTCTTGTTGCTTGCACTATCCTTATTTTGTTTAAGTTATTTGATTTTAATTAGTGTTTGTAGTTTCATACCAATGAAGTGAGCATTGCAACTTTGATTTCAATTCATTTTGTCTGTTGTTTGCACTTTTATACTTTATCTTTAAATTATTTACTCTTTGTCCAAATTTTTGGATTATGCAAATATTTGAGGGAATATGATGAAAACGTTATACCCATAACTTCTGTTAGTATGCTTTCAATCAAACTTTGTTGACGATGTAAGGCATTATTTCAATCCCCAAACACTGGAGAAATAAGGAAGTTATTCCCTTTCCACCCCCTTCGAGCCCAGAAGTTGGAGTTTCTTTGTTTGCAAAAAACCCGCAATCTTAACCTGGGGCATGGATCGTTCTCAGTTAACTTGGTTGTGTGTTCCTGCAGTACACCTTTCATGTGAAGGTTTCATTCACAAGTTTTCCTTCGCACACCACAAGCGAGTGTTGGAGATGTCTTTTAAGTAGATGATGGTTCACCGTAATTATTAGAGCTAGGTTCACTTTCTTCCAAAAAAAAATCAAAAGAAAAAGCCCGCTAAGTCAAAACCTATGAAGGAGGCTTAGGCAAAACTGGGGCATCCCGCTGACTGTAATCTTCACGAGAAGCGGTTCAGGCAAAAGCTAGGGATAATAAAAAGAGGTGATATTTAAATCTTTAGCCTGAAAATTCTCAATGTCAAAACAACCAAATGTTGTAAGGAAGTAGTGACAGCCTTTTCAACAGGTCTATTAAACTTTTGAACCATCATCATTGTTATCAGTGAAATTTCCAACCTATGGGAACTTGAGCGAATAATATGAGTTAACTGAGCGTAGGGTTGAAGATCATCACGAAGATTGGGTGGGAACAAATAAACTTTGAGCCTTTATCTTTTGTTTCATAAACCATGAGCCAGGCCACGTTACAAGCCTCAAAAGATCTAACTGAAACAAGGTTATTTTGAATTCATACCACAACAAGGTCGCGTAAGCTGACTCCAAAAGATATTTGCGAATCATTTATTTTGGTAGTACACCTTTGTTTTAAACTTTGAACGTCTTGAACCACCGTGTTCTGACCAACGACTCATTTATTTTTCATCTTTCAAAAATGATTTTAGTTTCAAAAGTTGCATGAAATTTGCATTACCATATTTGTATGAATATTTTTGTTTGCAAACTGGCTTTCTCCAAGGAACTTTCAAACAATCGAGAAACTTGGTCAAGTGATCCTATCAGGGGCAAGTTTCTTTTACGTCCTGGCTAAGAATCAGTTCAAAATTTGTTCAAGGCAAGTACTTCTCAAATTTAGTTTATCCTGAAGATCCTTCAAGACTTATACTGGGGCAGACCTTCCAGGGGCATAATAGTGCAATCATCTACCGAATCAGGCAAGCTGAAGTAATTATCAGCTCATCTATAACAGACGGTTTAATCTTGGGCAGTTTACTTGAAGGATCCCCAAGCAAATCTTCATCCTTCCTACAAGGACCATCAACTTGATATAGTTTAGAAGTGTGGCAGAGATGTGTTAAGCAGTAACATCTTGGGTCCCTAAGCAGAATGGCAGTGATGTATGTGTTGAGGAATTAACTTGTCATCTCACCAAAAGAGTCGAGTCTTGTCGTCGACATCTACATTTGCATTTGATCATATATCATAGCATAATTCTTATACATATGCGTATCATGAGTGTTTCATCCTCATTTGCATTTCTCCCGAGGTTGTGTTTTATCTATGTCTTACCTTGTGGTCAAAGTCCAACTCACTTGACACCTACCAAATAGTTTTTTTGGCTTATCTGATGTTCTTCCAGATATGGTATTTCTAATCCGATGTTTTTCCAGATTGAGTCTTTGTTCTGATGTTCTTCTGGAACTTATCTGATGGTATTCCAGATATTCCTTTTGATTCTGATATTTTTCCAGAATCTATCCGATGTTTTTCCGGATTTGTTTCTCTTTCTGATGTTTTTCCAAATTAAGTCTTAGTTCTGATGTTCTTCCGGAACTTATCTGATGTTTTTCCAGATATTCCCTTTGATTCTGATGTTTACCCAGAATCTATCCGATATTTTGTCGGATTTGTTTCTCTTTCTGATGTTTTTCCAAATTGAGTCTTTGTTTTGATGTTCTTCTAGAACCCCTTTGTTGCTTATCTGATGTTCATCCAGATATGTCTTCAAACTTTTCCCGTACATTTACTGTTTTCCTAAATGTTCAGATGTACATTCAGAATCTTTGTCTTCATCTAATGCTCTTCTAGATGTTTTCATTTTGTTTCTGGATGTGTCCCAGAGTTTATTCGATGTTTTTCCGAGTATCTCTGGTGTGTTTTAGAGTTCATTTGATGTTCTTCCAGATGTCTCTGATGTTTGTTTCTTTGTCCCTGATATTTCCCAGATTTACCCTCACTCTATTCAATGTTATTCTGAATGTTGTGACTCTTCGCTGCTTCCTCTGTAATGCTGCCTCGCCCCAATGAGTGGTTAATCATTGTGTCGTCTTTATCCCTGTTTGCTTTCGTTTTTGTCTGCATTTATCATTCCATCATTTTCATCATATTAGACTTCGTGGTTAATCATTGTGTCGTCTTTATCCCTGTTTGCTTTCGTTTTTGTCTGCATTTATCATTCCATCATTTTCATCATATTAGACTTCATGGCATGTTGACATTGTATAGTTTTCTTTGTCCGTAGCATGGCATGTCTTTGCATCTAAGGGCAAAATTTTCGGTTATCTGTATTTAAATACTTTTCACCATGATTTCAGGAGGATTTTCATCCCTCATATCATCCAATGAAGATATTTAAATAGGGGCAATTGTCATACCTCAAATTTTACCCTTTCATTTTCTATTTTTTTTTTAAATTCTGATTAACATAATAAATTAACCTTTTTTTAAAATCTTTTCTTTTCTTCTTTTTTAAAACTAATAATAATTTAATTAAACTTTTTTTTTATAACTTTACTAATGTTTTTTTATTAACCTTATTTTTATTTAGTTTATTTATTTAAATCATTTTAATTTCTTTTTTCTACTAACTTTTAGGATTTAGATTAAAATTTAACTTTTTCTTCTTCTTTTCTTCAAGAGTAAATTTTTTTTAAAAAATAAAAATATAATCTTTTTTAATTTCTAAGACTTTTTTTTAAATAAAAAATAAACCTAAATCTTATTTTATTTTATTTTTATTAAATTAACACCTTTCTTTTTTAAATTAAAATTCTATTTTTTATATTATATTTTTAAAATTAAATTCTAATTCCCTTTTCTTTTTTTAAATTAAGATCTAACTTTTTTTTATTCTTAAAAACTCTAACTTCTTTTTATTCTTAAAAACTCTAACTTCTTTTTATTTTTAAAAAACTCGAACTTATTTATTTATTTATTTTTAACTTAAAACTTAAAACTCTAATTTTTTTTTAAAACTTGAAACTCTAACTTTCTTTGCTAACATTTTAAAATTTAATTTCCAACACTCTTTTAATAAAAAATCCCAACAGTTTTTTAATCAAATCCAATCACAATAAATCACAGATGGAGCTAAATCAAATCAATCGGATCATATCATCATCATAAGAAAATTAGATCCAAATATCAGCATCACCATCATCGAATCAAATATGAAATCACCACAAAATCCACTCAAATCAAATCCGAGATTGAAAAAGATTGAGATATTCAAATCAAATCCGAGATTGAAAAAGATTTAAAAATCAAGTATAAAAAAGACCCTCAAAAACAACAAAACGGAGATCCGCAAGCATCAAAGACTCTTACAGTCTTCATAAAAAAAATCATCATCCGCGGCCAAAACCCCTAGCCTCGGAGATTCTCATCATTGGCCGAAAACCACGAAAGCCATCAACCGTAAAACCATCAAAAGAAAAATCTGTCCACCATCACCGTCGTCACAAAACCGTCGCAAATCCATACTCGACCCAGTTCCTTATTTTTTAATATTTTCAATTTTTGTTTTATATTTTTAGTTTTTATAATTAAAATTAATATTTTTTAAATTAATAGTCTTTTTTTTAATTAACTTTTCTTTGTAAAATCTAACACTTTTTAAAAAATAAATAGTTAACTTTTTCTTTTTTAAGATAAAATCTAACTTTTTTTTAATTAACATTAACTTTTTATTATTAAGATTCTAATTAATTTCTAACCTAAAATAAAATCTAACTTTTTAAACATCAAAATCAACATTTTTTTTATAAATAAAATCTAACTTTTTTAAAATTAAAACTAAAACCCTTTTCTAAAATTAAAAACTAACTAATTCTTTAACTTAAAATTTCTAACTTTTTTTTATTAAAGTTCTAACTTTTTTTCTATTTTTTTAATCAAAATTCCTAACCTTTTCTTATCTTTAAAAATCCTAACACCCCTTTTTATTTAATTATAATTCAAACTTTTTTCTCAAATTTCTCAAAACGATTATCACCTAACTTCTAATTGTTTTCTAATTTTAATCCTCCATTCCTAGTATCATTCTTGATTGCCCATGAACCTGTTACTAGCTTTTCTTTATATTCTTACTTGTACATAATCTGACATTCTGGTTGCTATTTCACATTCCATTATCACTTGTATATTATGTTAATTCTCACCGTTTATTATTATACCGTTTATCCCCTCCGAAGGAAAGGTTTATCTGTTTGACCGCCGCGTCAATATTCCTTTACCCTCGCCCATCCTAGCCTTAGGATCCGAGTCGCCGTACTCGTGCTTAGGCGTCCCGCCGTCGACACACCCTTACCTTTTCCAAACCTTGAGACTTTGAGTCGCCGTACTCATGCTTAGGCGTCCTGTCGTGGATAATTTTACCCTTTACCCTAGCCTTAGGATAAGGAGTCGCTGCACTCCATGTAAGTTCCTGCCGTGGAACATTTTACACCTTTTCAAGTCACCCTTTTAACATAGAGTTAGGAGTTGCTGTACTCCACGTAAGCGCTTCCTTAAGAACATTTACTCTCCATTGAAACCTTGACCACAGTCAAGAAGTTTCGATTCCTCCCTTTCGAGGGGAACTACGATTACTCTGATTCTATCCCCTACCTCGGATACGTAGGTACAAGATGCGAGTCTTGGCGAGTAAACTTAGAACTAACCCTTAGGTCTTTCTCTATCTTTAATCTTTAGCATTACCCTTAAGCAGATAACTTTAGCAATAGCACATTTAAAACAAGAGGTTCCTGTAGAGTACTACAGAAGTTTAGGATGCTAGTACCTTCCCTAAGCTTAACCAACCCCCGAACCCTAGATCTTTCCCCGCATTGTGTTTACGATGCAAAATAGGTTTTTCCTTTCTTTAACCTTTCCTTCGGATAAATCAAAGACTGGTTGTGAATCAAAGATTTGTGATTCAAATTAATTAATAATTTGATATCCTATTCTCACCGCAAAAGAATGCCCGATTGATCTAGCATGATATCCACAATGAGCATCGGGATCATACCCCGGTGGGTATGGCTCTGGCAATGGCTTGAGAGCTTTGGGCTCTACCAGTGAATTTCGGACCAGATGCGGCGGGAGTTAATTGTGCGACATAGGAACTAGATGAAGAGGAACATTCCTTCTTTCCAAGTTGCTTCGAGGCCTATGCTGATTCTGGCGCTGATATCCTTGGCCACAGGCTTGTTGACTTGCATGAGCAACAATCCAAGGTTTCTGGTATGGTACCCTAGGTATGATTGGTTGCCCATAAGGATGATATGGCGCAGACAATGATAATTGCCGAGAAGATGATGAACCATAAAGTTTTTCTGGTGCACCTTGAGAATACTCAACATTTTCTATGACTACATCAATTTCATTATCCTTTTCCTCTTGAGGATTGCTGAAGGATTCAGTCTCACCAGTTTGGTTGCTCGAGGCGTCCTGGATTTGCTTAGCTTTAAGGTAATTCTCGATGCGTTCTCCTACTATTATAAGGTCAGAGAAGCTCGAGAATTCACTTCCAGCCACTCTTTCAAGATATGAGTCATGCAGACTGTCCAAGAACATATCAATCAATTCTTTATCCAAGAGTGGTGGTTGCACCCTGGCTGCCAACTCTCTCCATCGTTGTGCATATTCATTAATATATTCACTGCTCTTCTGAGATAGGCTTTGCAATTGCACGCAACTGGGAGCATGTCCAAATTGTAATCATATTGCTTTAGGAAAGCATTGGCAAAATCCCTTTATGACTGGATATAGCTTCTTTCTAAATCCATGTACCAATTCAAAGATGCTTCACTTAAACTGTCTTGAAAACAATGAATCATCAACTTGTCATTGTGGACATGAGAAGTCATCTTTCGGCAGAACATGACCAAATGAAGTTTTAGGAAACTGAGACCAATTTACTTTTGGAAGTTGGGTACTTTGAATCTCGGAGGAATTACTAGGTTTGGCACTAGGCACATATCAACAACATCGAGCCCAGAAGTATCGCTCGCTTTCATAGCTTGAACTTTTTCTTCAAGGGCACAAAACCTTTCCTCCATAGAATCAGTCAATGGCATTATCTGAGACTGGGCCACAATGTTCATTGGCAGAAGATTACCACTAGGCAGATGATCATACAAGGGGTTGGTCAACATAGTGAAACCTGATGAAGAGTTAAGATTCTCCATCCCAACATGTTGAAAATTATCCTCTGACATAGCTACCATAACTTTCCACTTAATTAGTCTGACTAGCTCTTCGAGTTATCTATGCTCCTCTTGACTCCACTTGAACTCACTTCAAATGCTTTGCGACTACCACAAGTTCAGTATGAGTGTCGGGAGATCAGCTGGTTAACAATGAATAGGGGATGAAATGATTTTCTGGTGTAAAAATGCAATGCAAGATGCATAATTGATGCAATGTAATGACATGTATGCGAGATGCAATGCAAGATGCAAGATATAGGATCGCAAATTCAATTAGCCCTGAAATTGGTCACAACAACTGATAGATAACCATAATTTTTGGACAAAGAAACCCTACTGGTGTTCGTATGAGGAAAGTTCTATATTCTTTGCCCATAAACCCACTCATGGAATAGCTTCTACGTCGACGGATAATGGTTCCCAAGATCATGGACACCAATCGCACCAAAGCCATGCAACATGCTAGCTGCATTATAACAAGAGTAGGACAAGGTCTCTCTTGAGCAGAGTCCTCATGTTAGGTTCACGAGGAACGAGCCCTCGGAGACTAACACTACACGACCACCAATATAGAAATTGGTTCTAAGAATGGCTCCCAGAGTCACGGACCCTTAATAAATTAAGTCGTGCAATAGGCTAGCTGCTTTACAACAAGATCTACGAATAGGTCTCCTCTAGAGGAAGCTTTCATGCTAGGCACACAAGGAGCGAGTCCTTAGGGACTAACACTAATTACTTCCAAAATCTAAACTATATGTTGCCTCTTCTTTTTCCATGGCTCTGGTACAGAGCCTTACTTGCGATATCACCCAGAATTCAACATGCAAATAAATAACAACATATAATAAAAAGAGAAAACAATAAAGCAAAATAAATAGGCAATAGAGGAAAACAATTAAGAGTAGAACATCCAAGCGAAGTTAGCGCTCTCGAATCGAGTCAAGTTAGGCTTGACTCTCTCTAGCATAGGGCAATGCATAATCCCTAGCAGAGTCTCCATCTGTCGTACCTCAAAAAATATAATCCTCGCGATGAATGCGGAAAAAATGTTTGAATAGAGTCGCCACCGAAATTTATTCATTCCAAGGAAGGAATAGGAAAATATCAATAAAACCTTTAAAGAGATAAGAACATGGTCATTGCAACCAAATTCTAAGTTCGGGAGTCGATTACGTAAAGGGAAGGTATTAACACCCTCTACGTCCGTTGTACTCAACGGGAACCTGTTGATTCAGTTAGAGAGAAAGTTAGCTAGGTTTTTTGGTTTTCTTCTAAAGATTTGCTTATAAGGGGAAAATGGGTGGTTTTTTATTAGGGTGCTCGCCAAGGATTGGGGCCCTTGTACCTACATACTCCCTTGTGCAATGGGGAATTCAGAGCATTTGTAGTTCGGACTACGGGAAAAGGTTTGAGGTAAAAAGAAAAAGGTAGCTCGCTAGGATCTCGCAATCCTATGCCTACGTACCCTCATAGTGTAATGAGGAAGTCAGAGCAATCGTAGTTCGGCACTACGTTTGGTTTGTTTATGTATTTTAAGTGAATGTGTGTTTAGGTCGAATTCTAACTGCTAAACGTTGGCTTGTTTGCTCGCTAAGGGAGGCTGAAGCACTAGTTCATATGCTTGAAAGAAGGGACTAAACAATGTTCTTTGGGAAAAGTTGTTTGAGTTGTGGATCGCGCGGGGGCGAGGAATTAGTGTTTTGAGAAGTTTCAATTGCACGGGGGCGAGAAAGGAGAATTTGATTTGTTAAGTATTTTGAGGGAGAATGACGACTATTTATAAACGAGACGTTAGCCTCACAACCAATTAATCGAGGTATTATTAGAATGCTAGATTCCAATGACACCTTTTTCATTCCATTAATTATGAAATTTATGTTTGAAGGACGGTGGAAGCACCATATGGAATGCTAGATTCCAATGGGATTTCTTCGTCCAAATAATTAGGGCAAGTATTTTAGGTACGAAAGGTTGAGTAACTCACAACCCAAGGTGTACGCCCCAAGAGTAGTTACTTCAAGAATTTAAGGAATACGAGACTTCAAGAACTTAGTTCTTTCGCAATTTGATTAGGGAAAATGATTGGAATGGATTAACGTGCATTAGGGTTTTAGATTGAGAAAAGAGTTTAACTTGCGTAGATTTAGGGTTTCGATTGCACGGGGGTGAGAAATCGGAGTTAGATTGGTTGAAGATTTTTAAGGGAGAACGACGACTATTCGATAAACCAAACGTCAGCCTCACAACCAATTAATCGGGGAATTATTGGAATGTTAGATCCCAACGACACCTTTTTCATTCAATTAGTTATGGAATCGTATTTGTTGGACGATGAACGCCTTGTCCAAATAATTAGCGCAAGTATTTTTAAGGACGAAAGGTTGAGTAACCCACAACCCAAGGCGAGCGCCCCAAGAGCGGTCACTCAAGAATCTAAGAAATGAGAGACTCCAAGAACTCAATTCTTTCTTAATTTGGTTAGGAAAAAAGGTTTGAATGTGATTATAATATTTTAAGTAGATGCATCAGGCACTTTAGCCGGGTTGAGCGGAGATTAAATGTTTGGAAGGGACTACGGAATGATCAACCATCAAGGCATGTGCCCCAAGAGCGATCATTCAAGGATCCAAGGAGTGCTAGACCCTAATAATCCACTACCTTCATTATTTAATCAAGAAGATAATCTTAACAGTATTAATCGAAGCACTTTGTCTTGAAATGAGGAGAAAGCGGCCTTGAAGGTTGAAAAGAAAACAATTAGTGAAACCGATTCCCAATGTTGTCGTGCAAAGGATTGAAAACCTAAT
This sequence comes from Lathyrus sativus, assembly GCA_963859935.3. Taxonomy (NCBI): domain Eukaryota; kingdom Viridiplantae; phylum Streptophyta; class Magnoliopsida; order Fabales; family Fabaceae; genus Lathyrus; species Lathyrus sativus. The sequence continues at coordinate 921,255,212 of OZ012735.1, forward strand.
GTCTTTCCTACCTCGAGTTTAATCGAATATTAAATCGAGCTAAGAATCCTAAAGGATCATGTGAACAAATACAAGTAAACATTATTCTAATCCATTAAAAATAATGATGTCGTGATCTCAGCTAAGGAACAAAATTGAGTGACTCCTCATTCTTAAACGAAAATACAATGTCATGATACAACTACGGAACAAATCTGAGTGACTTCTCGTTCATCACAAAGTATGGCAAAATGGTAGCAAATGAAACCAACACATTAATTGAATTGGCACATAAGCCAAACATACACCATAGGAGTGAAGACTCCTCAATCAACAACAAGTTGCAAGAAAAGATGCTAAACCCTAAGCATGCCTCATATCATTAACGACATAACAAAAGATATGTCAAAGCTACAAGAGTACAAACCAAACCAAAAACAACAACAACTGCATTTCAGCATAGCACAATCGTAAACTCTAGCAAGCAACCAAGAACAGCTTTTAACAGCTCCTATCTTCAGAACACAAGTGTATACATCAACATCTTTTCCTACATTCAAATAGACTTATACACAAGAATGGTTTTAGCAACATCAACCAATGAAAATTCATATGCAATTCCAAATATCGACAAGATCGAGCAGGCACAAACACCTCGAGCGTCAAAGCACAAATCTCACCAAGAAGAAAAGCCAAAATTAATTACCAAGATGCTAAAAGAACTTAACAAGAAAATCAATTAAAGATTCTACAAGAATTTATTCAAAAGCTCGGCAAGAAACCAAACCAAAATTCACCTAATATTCAATTAAAGTTCAATGAAATTCAAACTCAAGTTTAAAAAATATTCAAGTAGGAATTCAACTAAAATCGACAAGGAAATTAATCAAAGAATTCTAAACAAAATGTTGACAAGAAATTCAAGTAAACTAATCAAAATGATTCAAAACCAAATAGCCACAACCTAGTTAACCAAAAATAATCAAAGTTTATAAAGAATTAGCATCAAGTTAGACTCAACACTAAACTTAAAGTATAACTAAAATTATTAATCCAAACTTTAGATAAACAAATTAACATCAAGAACTAATATTAAAATTAATCCAAACTCATCATGAAAAATTAATCATTAATTAACAAATTAACAATCTAAACAAATTTCTATTCAAGAGTCAACAAAATTAATTAAGATCTAAAATGTCTAATTAAAGTACACAAGGAAATTAATTAATAAAAAAACTAACCAAATATCAAAATAAATCAAAATCTAAATATCTAAACCAAATTATCTAATCTAAAATTCAAATTCTGGATGAATTCAAAGCAAATAATCCAATAAAACAATTAATCAACTCAAGATCAAATTAAAGTCAAAATTAAAATATACTGTTTAAACAAAACAAAAACAAAATTAATCTATATCAACAATGAACAGGGTGCAGTAATGATCTGGAGTGAAAATAGCAACTTCATGGAATCATCATGGGCCTCACGGCCCATTCATCCATCATAAACGTCCGAGACATGAAAAAACGGGCTTTAAGCCCCCCCGACCCACACGAACAACAAAGCTGTCAAATGCTGTAATGGTGTTTAGTTCTTTTTCCTCAAATCCACAAAGTTACGGAAAGACAAAAGCATAGCTCAGATCCATCATATCAGCATTGAAGAATAACAATATAAATCAAAAGAGAAAACAAGGGTCACTCGAAGCTCATCATATTACGCAACCTTCTTCTCGAACCGATGTTTTTGCCTCAAACTCTGCTTCCTTCGCTTGGTCTCACGGTTCAAATCCGTTTGCGTCGACCTTCTTCCTCTTTGTTCTACTCCGTCTCTATTATGCTTCAGGTTCGATTTTCTTTTGACTCCAATTTTGCTTCGATTCTTTTCATTTGACTCGTTTAAATCGTCTCCTTCTTCTCACTTCTTTTCCCCTCTGATTCAAATTTTCCCTGATTATTTTTTGGGTCTGGAGTTATTATTGAAAGAAAATCAAAGAAGGTTTTAATGATGAAGGTTAGAGATGAAGATAAAGGTTCGGTTCCAAGGCTTTGGGGGCTAGGTTCTTGTTGTTGAAGATTTTCCAAAAAAAGGACGAAGAGCGAGGAATTTGAGGGAGATGTAAACTTTGTTTTTCTGGTTCTTTAAGCAGAGAGAATGTATAAAAAAGGTTAGGTCTGTGTATTGTGTTTATCTGAGAGTGGGGTGTGTGTTGTCTCCTTGGTGAGGAGGTTTTGGAATCTTTCTTATTGTTGCTACATTGAGGTCTATACGGTTTGTGGCGCAGGTTTCGTTGCTAAAGAGAGGGATCGTGTGAGAGGAATTGTTGAAGGGTTTTGTTGCTGAAGAAAGGTTTTTATTTGAGAGGTTTTTGAAGAATTTGTGAAGCTGGTGATATTTTTTTTAAGAGATAACACAATGGAAGGTTTTATCCAGGTTCCGTCCTTACTACCCATTTCTTGTACGAGATTTTCGCCATCCCCCTTTTTTTGTCACGTGATTGTGTTGGTTGTGAAATCATTTTCGTGAAAGTTGTTGCTGCTTGCTGTCATGGCAGTATGTATTGCATTGCTTATAAAAAAAATTCTTTTTCTTTTTGCCTTTTTTCTTTTGTGATACAGGGTTGTGAACAAATGTATCAATGGGCCTTTCATTTTCCTTGTGATGGACTTTAATAATGAGTTTAAAGCTTGGAGTTTGGATTGAAGTATGAAAATGAATGAGCTTGAATGCAATATGGACTTGTAAAAAAACTAGGGCTTACTAAGTGGCCTCTTTTATGTATAATGGACTTTCTGATTTTGGAAACTAGAGTTGAAATTGGGTTAAACCATGGATTTTGATCATGTGGTTTAAAAATGGATAACCAAAAACGAATTATAGAAATGAAAAGAATATTGAGTTTTAAATTTGGAAATGTACTTGAAAATTGAATATGGATAATGAATAAAAGGGTGGATATATAAAAAAAAGGATCTTGGGTGGACATTTGGTTTAGAAATATGGATGTTACACCTCCATCAATATTTTCCACACACGACCATGAACTCTCAATTTTTAGTTCAAAATTGATTTACATTGTTTCCACATGTCTCTGATAACATGAACACAACTAGTCCTGATCATTGGGTAACTTGTAACAACCTTCTGAATTCACTTGACCTTGCCCTTTGAATGTCCCGCAATTGTCTTCATTAGATGAGTTTGAACCCGCACTAAACTCTGACCTTGATCACTTAATGATTTTAAAATTATGGTCCAAATGACCTAAGAATGAAGCCATCTTATTTGGACCTGTTTGACCAAGATCAGGTCAAACTCTTCTTGAATCAATCAATGAAAAATAAACCACATAATCCTGACTAGGTGGCCTACACCCTGAATGAATATCCTCTAAGCTTGATTTGTGCGGACGAATCTTTGAGAATAAATGACAAAAGTTCTAAATTACCTCGACTTTGTCTGAAACAATTTCCAGGAAAATAAATCCACAGATGAACATAACCTAGACCGATAAATTACTTGCACCTGAAGCAAAGGTCACCTGAATCGACTTGACTTGAAGCTATACCATCGTCCCTGATAACCCTGATCTCCTGTCCCTGTCATATAGCTTGGGAAATTGATATTTTTCTTGAAGTTTGATCACGATAATGAGAGCATACCTTTGCCTTATCTCTACTTGATTAAAAAGTTTTGGCAGGAACTTATAATCACCAACACGAGCCCCCAATCAAAATGACCTAATTTTGATGATCATGGCTTGATAAATGAAGTTTTTTTTAAAAGGTAGGAAAAATTTGCGGTATGACAGATGACACCCAACAAAAATGATTATGTGTAATTGTTGTATGTATGCATAGAAAAAGATTGAACATGTTGAGACTTGCTTTGTACATTCTTTGGTTTCAATTCAGCTGAAAAAGATGCATGAATGTGTATACACACACACACACCACACACACACACACACACACACATATATGTGTGTGTGTGTGTGTGTGTGTGTGTGTGTGTGTGTGTGTGTGTGTGCCTATGTGTGTGTGTTTGTGTGTGTGAGTGAGTTTGTGCGAAAGAAAGAAAAATAACAAGATAAATAGGACTTAGAAATTTTACAAGTATTTGGAATTTTTAAAACAGTATGTGTCGACCCATAGTATGAGTGTCTCAACCCATAAAGACATTTTAGCTTCTATGTGTCGACCTAAGACAGCCTAGGTGTCGACCTCGAGTAGGTAGAGTCATTGGCTTTACCAAAAGCTCAACATGCGTCGACCTCGAGAAGGCATGCGTCGCTGCAAACGTGTGATGTGTCGACCTAAAAAGCTTGTGTGTTGACAGATAAAAGACAACAACTTTGGTTTTGTAAAACCTTCAGTATATGTCGACCTATAGCTTGGATGTGTCAACCTATAACCTAGTTTTTCACATAAAAGCTTAATTTTTACTTGTAAAAACATATCTAACCTGATTTTAAGTATCCTATGAAAATTCACATCTAGACATAGCGGATAAGTTCAATATGCACAAATACTAAGTATCCTAGTTTTGACATCATTCAAAATATTTCTAAAAGGAAAGTACACTCCCATTTTCAACAAGATTGATCAACTCATTCTCAAACTCACACAATAATAACAACTAAATTGCACAAAACAAGATGCAAGAAAAAATCTAGATAATTAACATTGGTTCAATATCAAAAGGTTGGCGTTTGGAGAATAATTGAGAATAATGGTGTAGAGATGAACACACTAAGAAGGGAAGACAAAAATCAATTTTTTTCTCTCTGGATCACCATAGGTTTCCCATAATTTTTATTTTAACCAAAAGAAACAATAATTTAAATAAGTGATGGAAATTGGATTTTTTGAGGTTTGATTCAAATCTAGAAGGATTTGTGATTCAAATCAATCACGGCAGTGCCAAAAAAGGGCGCTTTTTAAAGCTGATGATTCAAATCATTATTTGCACTTGATTCGAATCAAATGAGGTTATGATTCGAATCATGTTCAATATTTGATCCGAATAATTTGATCTAGAATTGTTTTCCAATTTTCAACACGTGATTGATTCGAATCAAATATAACACATGATTCGAATCAAATACCAAATCATCAAAATTCAAATGATCTCACTTGTGATTCAAGCTACTCATGTGGAAATGACAAAATAATAACTTTCATAGGCTTAAAAAGGAATTTCCAACAAGGATCAAATGAATATAACATGAAATGTAAAGGGTTCTTAGAGGTACAATTTAGTAGCTAGGGCGATTACAATCAAATGGAAAGTATAGTACAATCACATATGAATTGAGATAACATACAAATTACAAATACACAATGAAACAATAATCAAATTCTAAAACATCAAAGCATAAACTAATACTTAAAGCGCGTAAATAATGCCAAATGATACTATGTGCTTTCACTCGCTTATTTGTTTATTTTTAGCAATTAATTATGTTTAAATTTTTGCGTTTCCCACTTTTTGCACTTCGAATTCTATGTCAATTAATGAAGTAATTTTCCTTTCAATCATTTAGGTGATCAATGTGAAATATGTGCTTGCTTGTTTATCATTCTTTTCTCGCATCTTATTCTACCTTTTTGATTATGCCAAAGGGGGAGAAGTATACTCTCAGAGGAGTATAATATACTCTCTACTCAAGTGAGGGGGAGTTTAATCATGCCAAAATTTAACCTTTTGTTTTCTATTTTACCACCTCATTGAGTGATTGTTGTCATCATCGAAAATAGGGAGAAAGTGGATCTATATGCTTGCAAGTTTTTTCAAGGTGATCCAAAATGATGGAGTTTGTTAATATCAAACTAGTAAATTAGATTAGAGAATTAATGAAGAATGCGCTAAAATTTCAAGTTTGAGCAGAGATAATCGATTATCCACCAAAATAATCGATTATCAAAAGATTTTATGGGTTGAATCATTATAGATTTTATGGAGTTTTTACAAACAATCAGAACTATCACTATAAATAGGTACTTTCTTTTGCATCACCCTTTCCCCTCTCTCTCTCTCTCTCTCTCACTCTCTCTCTCTCTCTCTCAAACACACACTCACTCTCTCAATATATATATATATATATATATATATATATATATATATATATATATATATATATATATATATATATATATATATATATATATATATATATATATATATATATATATATATATATATATATATATATATATATATATATATATATATATATATATATATATATATATATATATATATATATATATATATATATATATTTGTATGATTATTTACTTTTTGTTACTCTTATCATCATTCTATGGCTCCATCAAATAGTGTGTCTATTAGAAATCCATCTTCAATCAAGTCTCCTTTAAAATGGTCCTCTTCAAATAATCCAAAAAACTCTCCCAATTGAAAGGTAATTCAAATGACTTGTACGAAACCAACGTTTATGAGAGAATACATATCTGTCGTGCCCTAAAATTTGACCTCCCCGTCTGACCTTTTTGCTTTTTGCATAAGCATGTGCACTTGCATTCTTAGCATACGCATCAACATTTTTATATATGGATTTATTGCAGGCATATCCAAATCTCCAGAGAGTCTCAAAGACATGATTAATTGTATCCTAAAAAAATCATCAAGGCATCAATACAGGATTTATATGCCTATCTATCCAAACACAAGGTCAATGCACGAAACCATGGCCAAAGCACCACATTCCAAGCCAAAAAAGTGGATTTTTTTACTGTGGTAACCGGTTACCCAAATTTGTGCAATCGGTTACACCCTTAGGAACCAGCCCAAGATGGAAATTTTGGATACTGGTAACCGGTTACCAGGATTAGAGTAACCATTTACACATGTTGTTTTTTTTTGCCTATATTAGTAGCATTTCAACACTGCAGCAACTTCTATTCCATTCCCTTATCATACTTCATTCTAGTATCTTGTGGAAGGTTCTAGACATACTAAAATATAAGCTACATTTTCTCCACTACTTCACTATCAACAAGGTTCATCATGCACCCTCATTTCCACTTATTTTGTACCAAGTGATCATTGAGTTGCATTGGAATTCCCCAACTGAGTCAACTAATAACTAACTGAGTTAGAACCCAACTCAGTGAGTTGGATCTAACTAACTCCAAACCAAATTCCAAACCATATTTAACTACCTCCATACCAAATTCCAAGCCTCCACTCACTGCAAACCTGTGGTCTATATAAGCAAACCCTTCACATTGATGCAAGGACCTTATTCTGATCTCTTCATTCTCTCATCTTGCTCTGAATTTTCACTCTCCATTCTATAAATTTTCTACAACACACACTCTCTCTCAATCATCTTCATCTTCTTCCCTAAACCTCACAAAAGCTCTTTCACCATTAAAGCTTAGCAAGCTTTGCATGGAAGCTTGCTATCCTTTGAGGTAAACCTCCATTCATATCCATTTCATTACCGAATTCTGCAGCAATAGCAACATACACTTCATTACAACCCTTGGAAGTTGATTATTGAATATATTTTTGGGTAAATTCGGATCTGAAGCAATTATCGCATTATTCTCGGTTTTCTCGTTATAGATTACTAAAGATCTCTGGATTTTCTGGTTTTCTAAGATTCTCTTCATCACATTATGATCACAATAATTAGAAAGGCAAATCTCAGCCTTGTAGGTTGGTAAATTTTGCTTAATTTATCGCTTTCGATCAATTTCACGTTTTTGCAATGTAGTGCTTAATTGACATTTCGCTACGTGAACAATTGCTTTGCATGCTTGATTCTATTAGTTCTTGATTGCTCTAAATTAACATGAATTTTATATCTACTTCTATGCCATGTTACACTATGATTACATGCGATAAATGATTCTGAAAAGTGCTTTTCAAAATTTTGTTTTTGCTATTTTTGCAGGTGTAACCGGTTACTGCTTTTGGTGTAACATCATTTCTCATACTTGCTTTGAAAATCTTTTAACTCGCTTGGAAGATTATTGGCATTTACTCCCCTATGATTAATTGATCAAAACCTTGTTTTGATTAATTAATTTCCCTCTCTCCTCTCTTTAGGATCTCCTTAGAGCCCCTTCTTTCTTGATCCTATTTTGAGCTGGACGACTGCGCAATGAGTCTGAGCAATGTACAAATTGCGAGGCAATTACCACTTGTCAATCTCAATTTCTACACTACACTTTGGGTGCTAAGAATGAGAATGGAGAATTCCCACCCTCATTCTGATTATTCTTGTTAGGGGAGGAATGACCCTGAGCTCAGACTAGTCACCTTTATTCCCAGACTATGGTGTCTCTTGAGTCAATCCTTGATCACTCATTCCTTCCCCAAATCTCTTCTCTCCTTTTGGGTTAACAATCTTCTCTTGGTTCAACACCCTTTACTTAGGGTTAACACCTTCGCTTGGTTTAACACCCTTTCCTTCGGGTTAACACCTTCGCTTGGTTCAACACCCTTTCCTTCGGGATAATGATCAGTGCATTTTAATGCACATTATCTTATGTTTATACTTAAGAATTTACTTAGTTTTTGTTTTATTTTATTTTAATTTTTTATTATGTTTTTAGAATTAAGTCTGTGTTTGCCTTTAATCTATTTTCGTAGCTTATTTTTTGCTTTAGCGGTTATTTGATATTTGTCCACTGTTCAGGTCATAACTAGAGCTACGAGAATCAGATTGACGCATTCTAATAGGAGTTGTAAAGCTAAGACAAAGAGCTACAACTTTCATGTTGTAGGAAGAAGATGATTCAAAGTGTAGTAGGATTGAATAATTTGTTGAAGTCAGGATCTAAATTCTGCCTTAAGGAATATTTAGTTTTGGGTCAGGTTTTTTATGTTTTTCGACCCAGTTGGATTAGAACCGGAATTTGTGATGCTTTCCTATACCTAGCAGCCGTGTACTATTCATTCTAGACCTTCTTTCACGATTTTTCTTTTGTTCTCTTATGATTTTAATGGAGAACTAATTCTCGAAGGCATATCCTGCTGCTTACGGTTCCATCGCTTTGAGGTTATTCTAATACCAATTTAAATTTGTTTCCTTTCAATCCTTTTCTATGAAATCATTTGCTTAATTTGATTGTAATTGTTTGCTTAATTCGATTATTGTTCTTATAATAGAATAGATTAAATTCGATTGTATGTATGTTCTTAAATTTAATTGCGTGTTATCACTACGCTAAAAGTGCTTTTTGGCAGCACTACAAAGACAACACTTTTTTTTACCAAAAGCGCTGCTAAAAGTTAAAATAAAATAAAATAAAAAACAAGGGAAAAAAGCGCTGCTAAAGTATGCCTTTAGAAAGCGCTTCTGAAAAGCACTGCTAAAGGTCATATGTAGAGTAAACAATAGAAAGCGCTTTCTAGAAAGCGCTGCTAAAGGCCTACATTAGAAAGCACTTTAAAAAAGCGCTGCTATAAGGGATGTCTAGGTCACACATTAGAAAGCGCTTTACAAAAGCGCTGCTATAGGGGATGTCTAGGTCACACCTTAGATAATGCTTTTCAAAAGCGCTGCTAAAGGTCTAGGAAAAGAAAGCGCTTTCAAAAGCGTTGCTATAGGTAATTAATTTCTAAAATTAAAATAGAACTCTTATGTTTTTGCAACCATTCTGTTTCTCACTCTCAAAAGCACCTTTTCCCAACCCTACCAGACCTCCGACCGTCGTATCTTCCTCCGACCAGCCGTGTTTCAATCGCGCCACTCTCTCTGCGCTCCACCATTTTTGAAGGTATTTCTTCATTTTCTTCATTTTCAAGGTTATTTTCATGGTATTTCTTTATTTTTATTTTGAATTCCCAAACCATGAAATACATTGTGATATTGTTGTTATTTGAATTCAATAGAAGTTTGAATGACATTTTTGTAGTAAGGTTCAAGATGATGAATAGTGATATTTATGGTGAATTTCTTTTGAGTTTTGGTGTTAATTTTATAAGTTAATGTTGAATGTTAGTGATGATGAATAGTGATAATTACTTTGTTTTTATCAAAATGTTGATTGAAAATGATAATGAAATTAATTGTTAATGGTTAAGGCTGAAGATGGTGAATAATGATGACATTGTGAATTTATTTTTTATAATCATTGGTGATGTTGTTGATTGAAACTTGAATGACATTCGTGAACTAATTGTTGAATATTGTGATGTTGTTGATTGTTTGAACTTAAGTGATGAAGTTGTTATATTTGGTAATTTAAATGTGGATTTGATAATTTTAGTGATTGATTTATGCTTGAATTGATGATTTTTTATGACTTACTTGAGTTAAAACATCAAGTGTGATTGGATTTGCGCGTTTGCTATACTTGTTCGTTAGCTATAGTTGCGGGAATAATTAGTGTTTTTGTATAGCTTACTTATTAAAAACCATGGATGAAAAATGGATGTCTTCCAATTGATTGTCAAAAGAGTATGAGAATGGGGTATCAGAATTCGTTAAGTTTGTTGTTGAATACGCCAAAGACCCCAGCTGGATCACATGTCCTTGCTTAGATTGCTATTATGGGCGTCGTATTGATACAGTTCAGTTGGAATCACATTTAAAGAGGCTTGGAATTGGTTGAAGTTATACATGTTGGATATTACATGGTGACATAAGTAACGAGAATGTTGAACTGAGGGATAATACGACCTATGCTTCAAAGGACAATGGCACAGATACATATGACTATGATCGAGTCGAAGAGATTTCAGAAGCACTTGAAGAAGATCTTCAGGATTATCCTAAAATGTTTGAGAGGTTGGTAAGCGATATAGCGAAACCGTTGTATAAAGGTTGCACTAAATTCACAAGATTGTATGTGGTATTAAAGTTGTAACACTTAAAGGCGGGCAATGGATGGTCGGATAGAAGTTTCACAGAGTTATTAGCCCTTATGAAAGAGATGCTTCCAGATGATAATGTTCTTCCCAATTGAACCTATGAGGCCAAAAAAGTGCTGTGCTCTATTGGCATGAGCTATGATAAGATACATGCTTGTCCAAATGATTGCATTTTGTTTCGAAATGAATATGCATCATTAAATGAGTGCCCTAAATGCGATGTCTCTCGATATAAGAAAAAATTGTCTCCAACAAACGTCTTATGGTATTTTCCTATAATTCCGAGATTTAGACGCATGTTTCGTAGTGAAACCGATGCAAAACACTTGACTTAGCATGCAGATGAAAGATTTATAGATGGAAAGTTTCGACATCCGGCAGATTCACCATAATGGATGAAAATTGACAATGATTATCCTGATTTTGGAGAAGAAGTAAGAAACCTTCGGTTGGCATTATCTACTGATGGAATGGACCCACATGGTCTGCAAAGTATCTCACGTTCCATATGGTTTGTGATTATTATGATTGATAACCTACCTCCATGGCTATGTATGAAGCCTAAGTACATGATGTTATCTATGTTAATTTTTGGGCCTAAACAACCAGAGAATGACATAGACGTATACTTGACACCTTTAATCGAAGACTTAAAGATTTTATGAGAGAATGATGTGGAGGTTTATGATGGATAAAGGAAAGAAAGTTTCAATTTAAGGGCGATTTTGTTTGGCACAATTAATTATTTTTTCAGCATACGGAAACCTATCAGGGTATAACATTAAAGGTCAATGTGCGTGTCCTATTTGTGAATAAAACACAAATTTGACGCGATTGGAATTTTGTAAGAAGAATGTCTTTCTCGGTCATCGTAGATTCTTAAATTCTAATCAACACTACCGTGGATGGAGAAAAACAATCAATGGAAATCTAGAACAAGGTAGAGCTCCACCTACATTGATAAGTGACCAAATTTTTGAAAAGGTGAAAGATGTGAGTACTCAGTTTGGAAAGCCTTTTACACATACTATTGTCACACGTGAGTGGAAGAAGAGGTCAATTTTTTTTGAATTGCCATACTGGAAGTCGTTGTATGTAAGACATTTTCTTGATGTTATGCATATTGAAAAAAATGTATTTGAAAGTGTTATTGGTACGTTACTCAATATACAAGGAAAGTCTAAGAATGGCCTTAAAGTAAGAAAGGACTTGATAGTGATGGGAATAAGAAATGAATTAGGACCCTTGAAGAAAGGAAAATGGACATATCTACCACCTGCTGCTTATACTCTATCTAGAAAGGAGAAAAAGATATTGTGTAAGTTTCTAAGTGAAGTTAAAGTTCCAGAAGGGTACTCTTCAAATATTAGAAGACTTGTGTCTATGAAAGACCTCAAGTTAAAGAGTTTAAAGACACATAATTTCCATGTTATAATGGAACATTTTCTACCAATAGGTATACATTCTATTTTTCCAGAAAAAGTAAGAAGCGCAATAACTAAATTGTGTTTTTTCTTCAGGTCAATTTGTAGTAAGGTGATCGATCTTGCGATCTTACCATCATTACAAAAAGAAATAGTTATTACTTTATGTCAGCTTGAAATGTATTTTCCTCCCTCATTTTTTGACATAATGGTTCATCTAGTTGTTCATCTTATGCAAGAGACACAACTGTGTGGGCCGGCTTATATGAGATGGATGTACCCTGTTGAACGTTATATGAAAATATTAAAAGGGTATGTGAAAAACCAAAGTCGACCAGAGGGATGTATTGTTGAACGATACATTGTTGAAGAAGCGATTGAGTTTTGTACTGAATATTTGTCCAATGTTCAATCCTTTGGACTCCCCAAATCTTATGTTGAAAAAAAAAGGAAAACAGTTAATTGGAAATAAAATTGTGACAGTATCAATGGCTGAACGGGAGCAAGTGCATTTGTATGTTCTGCACAATGATAACGAGGTTGAGCCGTATGTTGAAATGGACAAGGATGAACTCCGAGGTTTAAATCCAAATAGAAATGAAAATTGGATAGTACGAGAGCACAATTGAAGTTTTATACCATGGTTCAAGGATCATATTTATTCAAAGTTTTATTTAGATCCCGCTTCAATAACAGAAAGGTTGAGATGTTTAGCATATGGTCCAAGTTTGCGTATGTTTTCTTATAACGCATATGCAATTAATGAATACCCATTTTATACCAAAGAACAAGATGATAAAAGTACTATGCAAAATAGTGGTGTCACCGTGGTAGCTGAAGCAATGCACATTTCAAGTGTGAAGGACTTAAACCCCAAATATGCAAATCTGTCATATTTTAGGGTTATCGAGCGCATTTGGGTGTTTATTTATGAGAAGTTTCAGATTCCTATATTTGGTTGCAAATGGGTTGAAAATAATAGTGGCATATGAATGGATAAGTCAGGATTTTTGCAAGTGGATCTTAATAGGGTGAGGTACAAAGATGAGCCTTTTATTCTAGCCATGCAAGCTAAACAAGTGTTCTATGTCACTGATCCGACAAGTACGAAATGGTCTATAGTGCTTTTATCTAACAAAGTAATTGATGATAACATTGGAGATGAAGGTGATATTGATGTTAAGAATGAATCATATATTATAAATGATCAAGATGATAATACTAGAGTGAATGAATCATATATTAGAAATGATCATAATGAGGGAATTTGGATCAATACATCCGACTGTGTTGTTAAGAGACAAGTAAACCATATTCCAACCAAGAAAAGAAAGAGATGTTACTGAAAAAGGTGCTAATAAAAATGATATATTTTGTCATTCAATTAATTTTTCTATATTTGTTATTCAATAAAATTATATATTTGTCATTTTATATATTCAATGGATTATGGATGTTGAAATTTGTAATTTCATATTTATGTTTTTCTTTATTACAGGTTAAATGGCTAGCAACGAGGAAAATGCACATGATACTTCTAAAAATGATGGAAACGAATCAGTACATGATGTGGAAGGAGATATTAAACGAGGAATAACGATTATGAAGGGAATAATTCATGCAAGAGATAAAGGTATAAAATATGACGTACATTGGAATGAAACAGACCAATTAGTTTAGCCTAACGGTGCAATGTTGACAAGTTACATTGGGGCACTTGTTCGTTCGCAAATTCCAATCACTTGTGATAATTTGAGAACTCCATCGTTGAAACCCGCTAAAGAAAAATATAGAGTGAGATACAGGTATCATATGCGATGTTATTTGTTTTTGTTGACAATTATGTCTTCAAATTACTTATACTAACACAGTCTATGTATGTTAATTTGTTCGCAGAGGTCTTTTAACATTGGTGACGAGCGGAAAAATATTGTCTTTAATTGGATGGAAAAAGAATCACAGGGTTTCGAACAATTTTCTTAAGGATTCTGATAGAAATTTTGTTGAATCAGAACTTCCAAAGAAGTACGCATATTTGATTTCACCTGAAGAATGGGAAACTTTTGTTGCCAAACGTAGAACCCAAGAATTCCATGTAATTTTACTTATCATGAACGTATAATATATATTCTTGTTACACATGTGTTTTGATATGACTTAAACTTGTTTATCCAGGATGTGAGTGACATAAATCGCCAACGAGCATCTAAACCTGCGCATCCATACAAAAAAGAGCATTTAGGATATGCACACTTACAACAAGTAATAGTAAGTATATATAAATACTTTACAATGATATAGTTAGAAGAAGAGAACAGTGCACATCTCTTCCGAAACATGTACATTATAATTGATCTTATTATTTGTCTTAATGTGTAGTTAGAAGAGGAGAAAATTGAAGAAACATCTCTTCCGGAACATGTTTTGTGAAAGGCTGCTCATGTGGGCAAGGATGGAGTTGTTCAGAAAGATGCTCAACAAGTTTTTGAGCAATGTATAAGTATAACATTATTTTTTTAATAAAATAAAAAGTTCATTAACATATAATATTTATGCTTTTTATTCCGCACTAATCTTTTTTTATATGCATATGAATTTTAGGAGAATTTATCTCAGTCTTTAACTTCAGCTGAAGACCATGATTGCAGGAGTGTACTAAGTCGCGTATTAAATGTTCCTGAGTATTCTGGTCGTGTGAGGGGTAAGAGATTTGGGTCACTCCAACAACATTGTATAAGCATCTAAAGAGTAAAATTCCTAGCAATAAACAAGTGATGGAATCATTGGAAGAATTAAAAGCTCAAATTCGTGAATTGCAAAAGGATAAAGAAAAATATATGTCAGAAAGGCACGGTTCAGAATTTAAAGGTACTAGTGACAAAGATAGCATCAATTGTGATTTTCAACAGAAACTTCCCGAGGTAATTATATATATATATTACCTTGAAATTAATTTATCAAAATGTTTTTAATTGTCATATTTACACTTAATCATATTTATTATTGGTTTAGGGCATTTCACCTTGTCAGCTCTATTTATTGTCACCGACTTATCGCATGGTTGGCAAGGGAAAAATGCATAACACTTTAGGAGACTTACTTCACCATAAATTGCTCCTTGCTGGATTTTTGAAAGTATCGATAGATATTTCTTTAGAGGGGAATGCATTATTACCTATACCAAACGATGTTTCAGATGCAACATTGGTGGGAGACGCAATAAGATCTTATGTTACATGACCGTGAAACCTCGTTTTCATAGATGATAAGGTATATTGAACACCATTATGAACCTTTTAGTATTCAAATGTTTTACGAGTCATACATGTAAGTTATTCTTACATTTACGTACCTTTTATTTACCTGGTAATCTTAGACTCCTACAAAATCCAAATCAAAAGATAAGGAGACTGTGCGGCAAACCGGGTCAGCTGAACCAAAAAAACAGGTACATTGATATATATGCATATAAAGTGTCAATTATATTATATCCTATGAATTCAAAAGCTTCATAACCTTATGCATTAATTACCTAACTTATATGATTTTTAGATTCATGATCAAGAGTTGCAACAAGTCAGCAAGAATATCATGCCTGAATTTAGCAATGTGTCAAAAAAAAGGATCTTGCGAAGACCAAACCTAAAAAAGCATTTGTTCTTCAATTTAGGTTGTGCCTTGAAAGTAGGAACAACAGTTGTGATGGAAGGTGGTATTCGTGAAATACCTATGGAAGAATACAGTGGTAACTTGGTAAGCATTCCAACCTAATAGGTGAGTTTGAAAGCTATTGTTTCGATTTACTCCTAATTTTTTCCGAAAAAGTCGAAAAAAGTCGACGAACAGTACTCATTTAGAATATTTTTCTAAATGATTTTGGCCATAAAAATCACAAATTCCTTATTTTCCTATTTTATTTGATTTATTTTCTATTTTCATATTTTCAAAAAACTCCAAATTTTTTTGTAGAGACTTATTCTGATTTGATTTGATTTTTAGTTATATGTTTATAATTGTTAGATTTTATTTTATTTTCTTTTCTATTTTTCCATTCTTTTTCTTAATAGGAACATTGTTGGTATTTTCCTAATTGTTGTTGCATTGCTGAATTAGTTATGTGTTTTCTTTTTCTTTGTTGATTTTTTTCCTATTAAATTTAATATGGCAAACCAAATAACTCTTACAGAATTTGCTGCCCATGATATGAATTATAATGCTTTATGTATTGAATATCCTGTTGTTGTTGTTCCTTTCGAATTGAAATCTAGTTTAATACACTTGTTGCCAAGGTTTAATGGTTTTGCAGGTGAGGATCCGCATAACCATTTAAAGAAAACTCAGGTTATGTGCTTTACACCTTCTGGACCTTCACTAGAGAACCTTGTCAAGCAAACGGCTGTAAATAATCTCCAGTCTCAACAATAAATTTATTCTAATTTTCAGGTTTTGCAGATATAGTTTGAACAACTTATCACTTTAATGAATGTCATGGAGCAAGCTCAAGAGTCAAACTAAGTACCTACCCAAACAGTAAAGAATCCAAAAGAGTTGCTTTCTGATTTAGTTGATGATACTTATTCTAAATTGTTATCTGATTTTCCATCATTAGCAGATTTTGATGATACTTACTCTTGCGATTCATGTACCGACACTAACATTTGCTCTGTTTGTGCTGAGAGTAATGATGCCTTGCAGGGAGATGCATTAGATGAAGTTGTTTATACAGCTGAAGTTCTTGACATCACGACTGCCCCAACCTCACCATCCATTGAATAATCTCCTCCCTTAGAGTTTAAATCACTTCATAATAATCTGAAATATGTTTATTTAGAGATGGATGAAAAGCTTCTAGTTATAATTTCTCCTAACCTTGATTTTGATCAAGAAAATAAGCTTTTGCAGGTTTTGAAGAAACTTAAGAAGGGAATTGGATGGACCTCGATTGAAGATGGAAGAAAATTAGTGAGGTAGCCCTTTAATCCTTTGATTCTTGATGTTGTGAAAAAAGATATCACATTTACGTGCCAATGCGACACTTTTACTTATTGAAGATTCTTCTTTAATCCTAGAATAAAAGGCGAAGGCAATAATAAAAATTTCAAGGTCGATGGATGCTACCAAAGTTACTTCCCACTTTGGAAGAGGAGACTGCAGGAAATCTCTCTTTCGAAAAGGATGCCTATGTGATCATTTATCCACCTTGACTATTCGGGTGTGTTCTTTCAGTTTTCTCACTCTTATTTTATATTTATGTTCTTTCATTAAGGACAATGTATGTTTTAAGTGTCGGGGAGGGAACCGTTTCTTTTTTTCCGTTTTCTTTGTTTTGTTTTCAATTTTCTCTATTTTGGTCTTATTCTTAAATGAAATTAAAAAAAAATTGCATGTTTTTTTCTTTGACTTTTGAGTTACAAGTATGACTTTTGTTCATAGTTCTCTTGAATAGAGTTTTGTGATGTGATGTGAAAAATTTGCTTTGCATTCTTAGTATGATAAGTAAGAGTAAACTCTGAATTGTACATCACTAGTAGTAGGTCATTAACCCTTGTGAGTTTTGAGGCTTATATGGATAACATACAAAAATCCATCTCTTTCTTTCTTGTGTGATTCACTCATGTCTGTTAGTCTCCAGAACTTGAATTGACTCTTGTTGATACTTTTTATTTACTTGTGCACACTATATGATCAAGGAAACTTGTTTTTTATTTTAATTTTAGCCACTTAGCCAAAAAAACCCAACCTTGATCAATATCATCCCTTTGTTTGAAAACCCCTTTGAGCCTATTTATCTTTTTTTTTTTGTTATGATTAACTCATTTTGTGAAAACCATGTGTATAGATTATTATTGCTGAGGACCATTTATTTTGGTTGCTATTGTTCTTTGCAACACAAATTGATTTTGAATTTTGTCGTAATTCACAACAAGCAGTGCAGTGAGCATGGATCGAACAAATTTTGTTGACAAGTGAGAACCATGGTTAGTAGATGGCAGATCGAGAAATTTTTCGGTAATAACGAATTTGGGTTGTAGAAAATTAAGATGCAAGCAATTTTAATTCAAGAGAAGTGTATCGATTCTTTGAAGAGTGAATCATTGATGCATGCAGAGCTTACACAGGTACAGAAGACCGAGATGGTGGATAAGTCTAGGAGTACCGTTATCTTGTGCCTCGGGGATAAAGTTCTAAAAGAAGCCGCCAATGAGCAAACTGAAGGTATGAAAATTACTTAGAAGGGGGGGGGGGGGAGGTTGAATAAGAATGACAAATAATCAAAGATTTAAACGCAGTTATTTTTATCCTGGTTCGTTGAACTCAACTACTCCAGTCCACCCTCTCAAGAGTGATTTACCTTTCTCAGTCAAGGACTTAATCCACTATTTAATCAAACAGATTACAATAGTAACACCTAAGAACAACTGTTCTTAGTTTTCTCAAGAGCTACTGATCCCAACTGGATCCTCTTAAGGAAAACCTTTTACAATCAATGTAAAACTATTACAAGAGTAAGAATGCTTCTAAGAAGCAGTTATCATAACTGTGATATTTCTCTTAAGTTTAAGAACAATGTTATAGCAAAATAAAATTATAAGAGCTTTGAGAGTTTTGCTTTGATGAGTGATTTTTGCAAGTAGTTCATTACTGAAGAAGATGGAGTGGACTTCTTTATATAGGCACTTAGATCCATGAAGTCTTCTCAACGTTGAAGGCTGTGCTGAAAAGCCTGGAGCCTTTTGTCTTTACATTGGAGGCTGTGCTGAAAAAGCCTGATGCCTTTTGTCTTCACTTTGCAGAAACTTTCCTTAGAATGGAATGCATAGATAAAACCTTTTTGTCTGTGTTCTTGTGTCTAGCACAAAAGAGGAAAGAGCTGTTGAGATATGCCAACGTACATATTCAAATCTTCTTCACTAAAATAAGTTCAGCTATCAACATTAGAGTCTGGATCTTCAGAATCTCCAGAGTAGGGATCTTCTGGATCTTCAGAGTCTTGGGATGTTCTTCAGATTGTGCTGAATCAGAGTATGTGCAGCTTGTGTGCTTGAGCATGTAATTCTATCAGAGCAGAGTCTTCTATATCAGATTCTCAATACTTAAGCAGCGCAGTTTCTTCAGAGTCATCTGATGACTAAGCTTCTGATCTCTCAGAGTCTTCTATTCTTTAGAGGCTCCTGCTTCAGAATCTTCAGTAGACATCATTCAGATTCTTCTGGGAGCAGCGTTCAGATCTTCATTTAAGATGCTCTTGATCCTTTGAAGCCTTTCATAATATCATTGTTCAGATCCAAATTTGCTCTTTTAAGAATATTTTCTTTAGTACCTGTAGCAAACAGTCTAGAACAAATTTAGAGTATATAATTCTTGAATACAAAATTCATAAGTGTTATCATCAAAACATAGAAATATAACTAAGAAACAATCTGTGTTCTTACACAAACTACAATTTCTATGTGGGAAAAAATTGAATCATTGTATATGACAAAGTCTTTGGCTCACAGGTTGTATCTGAAGCAACAACTCTATTCATTCTGAAGGTGGAGAACAAATGCATAGTTGAGCAGCTCATAGAATTTCACAAGATTATCGATGATATTTAGAATATTGAAGTGAAGATTGATGATGAGGACAAGGCTTTGCTCCTATTGAGTTTATTACCCAAATCCTTTGAGCACTTTAAGGATGCCTTTGTTTATGGTAAGAAAGGTACTATTACTTTGGATGAAGTCCAGACGGCGGTGAAATTTAAAGAATTTTCAAAGTCGGAAGATTTGAAGATTGAAGATAGTGGTGAAGGCTTAAATGTGTCAAGAGGAGGAGGTGAGCGTAAAGGGGTGTCCAAATCAAAGAGGTTTGACAAGTTAAAGGTAAAATGTTGTAATTGTCAGAAAATCGGTCACTTTAAAAGGGATTGTCCTGAAAGAAAGGTCAATGAAGATTCTGTTTAAGCTGTAGTTGCATTGGGTGAGGAAAGTTATGAGGATGCCGAAGCACTAGTAGTATCGAGTTTGGAAACTGAAGATAGTTGGGTTATTGATCCAGGTTGCTCTTATCACATGTGTCCAAGAATAGAATACTTTAAAACTTTGAAGATGGTGAAAGGTGGAGTAGTTCGCCTTGGTAATAACAAGGCATGCAATGTTCATGGTATTGGAACAGTCAGATTTAAAATGTTTAATGATCATGAACTTCTTATTCATAATGTGAGGTATGTTCTAGAACTCAATCGAAATTTGTTATCTATAAGTATGTTTGATGATCTAGGCTATTGTACTAGAGTTGAACATGGAGTGTTGAAGATTTCGTGTGATGAATTAATTATTGCTAAAGGGTCTAAAATGTGTGGTCTATATATTTTAGAAAGTTCAAATGTTATTATTTATTCACTGTTAACTAGTTGAGGATTTGATGACAAGGAGGAGCTATGGGATTTGAGTTTAAGGCGTTATGAATTCCTTGAGAAAGTTTCAGAGGAGTACAATGAATTTTGCAGAAATCAAGCAATAAAAATGCATGTTACCACCGAGTTGTTATTGAGTTTTTGGGGAATAGCTGAGGTTAAAATAGCTTACTTGGTTGGTAGATAATTTCTTCAGAAGAATAATAGTGAAAACCAAGGGAGAAACTATAACGGAGAAAACTCAGTTTGAGGTGGAGTTTCCTACTATGGATGCTAGCAGTAGTGAGGGAATGATTACAGAGATCTCTGATTATCATTTGACTCATGATAAGGTAAGGAAGATTATTGTAGCATCTCACAGGGACAATTATGCTAGCCTTGGATATTATGTTTTTAATGTGGCTGAAGGACTGCAAAATAAAAGAAGTAAAACCTTTAGGGAGGCATTTGAAAAAATGTGGAGTCAAGGGTGGTTGAAAAATCATACTTGTAGGCTTGTTAAATCACCTAGGCAGTAAAAGGTAATTGGGAACAAGTGGATTTAAGTTGTGAGATCAAGATTCAAGAGTTGCTTGAATTTGATCAAAGTTATTGGTTAAAGTTTCAACTTGGTAGAGAGCAGCAATGTTGTTAATTGTTAAATTGATATCAATACGGTTTAAAGTCAAGGTGGAGATTGTTATAAATGTGCCTTAAAACCTTTGTTGATGAAGAGAAAGAAAACATATTTTGGAGATTGCATTTACCGCGAAAATCGGACGAAAAGTCGAAGAAAAAAACGGTTGGTGAATAGTGTCGTACGTACAGTGAATAGTACCATCCGTACGGATGAATAGTGACGTACGTACGGTTAATAGTGTTGTCCGTACGGTGAATATTATTTTTGAGTTTTCGGGCTTTTTTCGATTTGGTCCATGGATCCATGTGATTTTGGACTTTGTTTGTTGGGTATTTGCTATTACAAATATGCATCTCTTATATGTTTGGTTTGTGACAATCTTAGAGTTTTCACCAACAAGGGAGACCAAGGATTTAAAGGTATAGCATAGGGTTTCAATTATGCACAAAGAAAACTTTAGATTACACCTTGGGTTTAAGTGATTCATATTGAGAGTTGGATAGGTACTTGGGTAGAAAATAGGGTTATTCTTGGGCGCTTTCAGGGTTGTTCTTGGGAACCTGAAGGCGAAGACTATTTTCTTGTAACTCATCTGTAATCTCTTGTAAAAACTTTTTGAGTATAGTGAATTTGAGAGCTGTTCTCTCCCCCAGAGTAGATCGTTTGATCAAACTGAGTAAACAAACCATTAGTGTTTTCTTGCCTTATTCTGTTATATTATCTGTGTATGGATTATTATTGCTGAAGACCATTTATTTTGGTTGCTATTGTTCTTTGCCTCACAAATTGATATTGAATTTTATCGTAATTCACAACAAGATTCACAACACAAGGGTTGAAAGAGTCTTGTATGGAGTTGTGTGGGGTTGAACTTCATTTTTGTGATGTTCCAAATGTTGGCAGAAAGAAAAGAAAAACAGAAAAAGAAAAGAAAAAAAAATTGAAAAATGAAAAAATAGAGAAAGATCTCATTACATAATCCTTTCGGGGAAAAAAAAGAATAAAAGGAAAAAGAGAAGAGAAATAAGTTGTGAGGTTGTTGTTTGAAAGCAATTGATGTATCATGTAGTTCAACTCCTGCAATCCTTTCAATTTTCTTTTAACCCTTTGATTTTTAGCCTAGTACCCCCTTAGGATTTATCTTAACCTTACCTTGGCCAAGTTACAACCGAATAAAAGTCCTTTTGATATGTGTGTGAATGTATTTAAATTGCATATGTTAGAGTTTTTTCAAGCTTATAGTAATACTAACTTTCATTTTGTGCTTGAGAGTAAACAGTTAGCCTAAACACTTGAGAGATGAGTGAATTAACCTGTGAGGATCTTGATGTTTTTGATGTACTTTTTGGTAATCTATTTTTCCTATTTGCTCTGAATGTCACAAATAGCTACTTACTAACATCATATTATTGAAGCTTAGACTTAGAACTCTATGTGTACCTTGTATCTTGAATACTTTTGGAAATGCATGCTCTGTTTTGTTTTGTTTTAAAATTTTGAAGTTGTCATTTTGCTCGGAGTGCAAAAGTTCTAGTGTGGGGGAATTTGAATAGTGCATTTTAATGCACATTCTCGTATGTTTATACTTAGACATTTCCTTAGTTTGTTTTGTTTATTTTAATGTTTTATTATGTTTTTAGAATTAAATATGTGTTTGCCTTTAATATATTTTCGCAGCTTATTTTCAGCTTTAGCGGTTATTTGATATTTGTCCACTATTCAGATCATAACTGGAGCTATGAGAATCAAACTTACGCGTTCTAATAGGCGTTGTAAAGTTAACGCAAAGAGATACGACTTTCATGTTGTAGGAAGAAGATGATTCAAATTGTAGCAGGATTGAATAATTCATTGAAGTCAGAACCCGAATTCTGCCTTAAGGAATATTTAGTTTTGGGCCATTTTTTTAAATGTTTTTTGACGCAGTTGGATTAGAACCGAAATTTGTGATGCTTTTCTATACCTAGCAGCCGCATATTGTTCATACTGGACATTGTTTTCACGATTTAAATGGAGAACTAATTCCCAAAGGCATATACTGCTGCTTACGGGTTCCATCGCTTTGAGGTTATTCTAATACCAATTTAAATTCGATTCTTTTACATCCTTTTCTATGAAATCATTTGCTTAATTTGATTGCAATTTTGTGCTTAATTAGATTGTTGTTCTTAGGATAGAATTGATTAAATTCGATTGTATGTATGTTCCTAAATTTAATTGTGTGTTATCCTTTGATTAATTCGTTAACTCGTCATATTCTTAACCGTTTGCTTAATTCGGTAAACATGAACATAATTCATTTTATTTTGATAAAAACTTGTCTATTTGATCTCATAAATATCGAATAGGATCGAAGTCGCTTAGGGGTTGCTTTTATAATAGCCGATGACAAGTCGGAATCTGAATCAGTAGGATTAACCGTTTTAGCTTAATTAATAATCACTTTTTCTCTTATTTTATAAATTGAAACTTAAAATCCCCATAAACATTTTCTTTAGTTGGTTGAAATAATACAAGAGTTCATGCGATACGACATTTGAGTGTCACTTTGCTTTAATAATTTTTTAAAAAAATACTCGTTTTTGATCTGTGCACGACAACAGATTAAATTGGCGTCGTTGCCGGAGATTCTTGTTGATGTTAGCCAATTTTAGAATTTTAGTTTAGAGTTTTTTTAGAGTTTTTTTGTTTTTTCTTGTTTATTTTTAGGGTTACAATACAGTGGTAAGCATTCCATCCTAACAGGTGAGTTTGGAGGCTATTGTTTCGATTTACTCCTAATTTTTTCAAGAAAATCCAAAAAAAATCGATGAACAATACATATTAAGAATGAAATTCTAAATGAATTTGGCCCTAAATATAACAAATTCCTTATTTTCCTATTTTATTTGATTTATTTTCTATTTTCATATTTTAAAAAAAATCCAAAATTTTTTGTAGAGACTTATTCTGATTTGATTTGATTTTTAGTTATATTTTCATAATTTTTAGATTTTATTTTATTCGCTTTTCTATTTTTCCATTATTTTTCTTAATAGGAACATTGTTGGTATTTTCTTAATTGTTATTGCATTACTGAATTAGTTATGTGTTTTCTTTTTCTTTGTTGATTTTTTCCTATTAAATTTAATATGGAAAACCAAATAACTCTTACAGAATTTGCTGCCCATGATATGAATTATAATGTTTTATGTATTGAATATCCTGCTGTTGCTGTTCCTTTCGAATTGAAATCTGGTTTAATACACATGTTGCCAAGGTTTAATAGTTTTGAAGGTGAGGATCCACATAACCATCTGAAGAAATTTCAAGTTGTGTGCTCTACGCCTTCTGGACCTTCACTAGAGGACCTTGTCAAGCAAATGACTGTAAATAATCTCCAGTTTCAACAACAAATTGATTCTAATTTTCAGGTTTTGCAGACACAGATTGAATAGCTTGTCACATTCAATGAATGTCATGGAGCAAGCTCAAGAATCAAACCAACTACCTACCTAAACAGGAGTGAATACAAAAGAGTTACTTTCTGATTTAGTTGATGATACTTATTCTAAATTGTTGTCTGATTTTCCATCATTAGCAGATTTTGATGATACTTACTCTTGCGATTCATGTACTGACACTAACATTTGCTCTATTTATGCTGAGATTAATGCTGCCTTGTAGGGAGATGTGTTAGATGAAGTTGTTTATGCAGCTGAAGTTCTTGACATCACGGCTGCCCCAACGTCACCATCCATTGAACAATCTTTCTGTATAGAGCTTAAGTCACTTCATAATAATATGAAATATTTTTATTTAGATATGGATGAAAAGCTTCCAGTTATAATTTCTCCTAACCTTGATTTTGATCAAGAAAATAAGCTTTTGCAAGTTTTAAAGAAACTTAAGAAGGGAATTAGCTGGACCTCGATTGAAGATGGAATAAAATTAGTGAGGCAACCCTTTAATCCTTTGATTCTTTATATTGGGAAAAAAGATATCACATTCACGTGTCAATGTGACACTTTTACTTATCGAAGATTCTTCTTCAATCCTGTAATAAAAGGCAAAGACAATAATAAAAATTTCAAGGTCGATGAATGCTACCCAAAGTTACTCCCCACTTTGGAAGAGGAGACTGCAAGAAATCTCTTTTTGGGAAAGGATGCCTATGTGATCACTTATCCACCTTGACTACTCGGGTGTGTTCTTTCTTTTTTCTCACTCTTATTTTATATTTATGTTCTTTCATTAAGGGCAATGTATGTTTTAAGTATGTGGGAGGGAACCATTTCTTTTTTTTTTCTTTTGTTTTCTTCTATTTTCTTTGTTTCGTTTTCAATTTCTCTATTTTGGTCTTATTTTTAAATGAAATTAAAAAAAAATTGCATGTTTTTTTTCTTTGATTTTTAAGTTACAAGTATGAGTTTTATTCATAGTTCTCTTAAATAGAGCTTTGTGATGTGATGTGAAAAATTTGCTTTTCATTCTTAGTATGATAAGTAAGAGTAAACTCTGAATTGTACATCATTAGTAGTAGATCATTAACCCTTGTGAGTTTTGAGGCTTATATGGATAACATACAAAAATCCATCTCTTTCTTTCTTGCGTGATTCACTCATGTATTTTAGTCTCTAGAACTTGAATTGACTCTTGTTGATACTTTTTATTTACTTGTGCATACTATATGATCAAGGAAACTTATTTTTTATTTTAATTTTAGCCACTTAGCCAAAAAAAGCCAACCCTGATCAATATCATCCCTTTGTTTGAAAACCCCTTTGAGCCTATTTATCTTTTTTTTTTGTGATTAACTCATTACAAGCCGGAAAGTGAAAAACAAAATTACCATCCTAATCAAGGGTGAAAAGAGTCTTGTATGGAGTTGTGTGGGGTTGAACTTCATTTTTGTGATGTTCCAAATGTTGGCAGAAAGAAAAAAAATAGAAAAAGAAAAGAAAAAAAAATTGAAAAATGAAAATAGAGAAGGATCTCATTACATAATCTTTCCGGAAAAAAAAAGAATAAAAGGAAAAAGAGAAGAGAAATAAGTTGTAAGGTTGTTGTTTGAAAGCAATTGATGTATCATGTAGTTTAACTCTCACAATCCTTTCAATTTTCTTTTAACCCTTTGATTTTTAGCCTAGTACCCCCTTAGGATTTATCTCAACCTTACCTTGGGAAAGTTACAACCAAATAAAAGTCCTTTTGATATGTGTGTGCATGTATTTAAATTGCAGATGTTAGAGTTTTTTCAAGCTTAAAGTAATACTATTTTTCATGTTGTGCTTGAGTGTAAACAGTTAACCTAAACACTTGAGAGATGAGTGAATTATCCTGTGAGGATCTTGATGTTTTTGATGTACTTTTTGGTAATCTGTTTTTCCTATTTGCTCTGAACGTCACAAAGAGTTGCTCACTAACATCATATTCTTGAAGATTAGACTTAGAACTCTATTTGTATCTTGTATCTTGAATACTTTTGGAAGTGCATGCTCTATTTTGTTTTGTTTTAAAATTTTGAAGTTGTCATTTTGCTCGGAGTGAAAAAGTTCAAGTGTACGGGAATTTGATCAGTGCATTTTAATGCATATTCTATTATGTTTATATTTAGGCATTTCCTTAGTTTGTTTTGTTTATTTTAATGTTTTATTATGTTTTTAGAATTAAGTCTGTGTTTGCTTTTAATATATTTTTGCAGCTTATTTTCAGCTTTAGCGATTATTTGATATTTGTCCACTGTTCGGATCATAAATGGAGCTACGAGAATCAGATTGATGCGTTCTAATAGGCATTGTGAAGTTAATGAAAAGAGATACAACTTGCATGTTGTAGGAAGGAGATGATTCGAAGTGTAGCAGGATCAAATACTTCGTTGAAGTCAGGACCCGAATTCTGCCTTAAGAAATATTTAGTTTTGGGCCAGTTTTTTTTATGTTTTTCGACCCAGTTGGATTAGAACTAGAATTTGTGATGCTTTCCTATACCTAGAAGCCACACACTATTCATTCTAGACATTCTTTTCACAATTTTTCTTTTGTTTTTTTACGATTTGAATGGAGAACTAATTCCCAAAGGCATATCCTGCTGTTTACGGGTTCCATTGCTTTGATGTTATTCTAATATCAATTTAAATTTGATTACTTTCTATCCTTTTCTATGAAATTGTAACACCCCAAAATTTGCCTCACCGTTTCTTGATTTACTGGCTTATGTTTCTCTGCATTTTTGCATTTCTGCATATCATGGCATTGGTTCTCGAGACATGGGATCAAGGTTTTTCCATGGCTTAGAGTTCTCTTTTATTGTAAGAGTTTAAACAACAAACGCCAGAGGCTTCAACATTTATTTTTCCCAACAATCGAGTGGTCACTTTTATTTTATTCAGCAGGTTATTTTCAGCATAGGAGATAAATCACAGGTTATCTCAGACATTGTCACTTTTATAATATCCAAGGGCAAGTTTCAGAGGCTTAACAGGGCTTAGAACGGGTGAAAACAGACGGATGTCCAAGTTTCCCTCCAAATGACGCATTTTTCAATTTTTTTGAGTGGTTAACTGATTAACCAATTTGCACCAGCAAATGGTTAATCAATTAACCAAATGAAAATTTGCCCAGATACGTGCATTTTCAATGCTGCCACTTTTTGGGTCCCTTTTGATCACTTGTGAATTGATTTTTACACTAGAAGAACGATCTAGAATTACTCTAAATTTGATTAAATTTCAAAATCAATCTAGTTTCCCTCCAATTTTCCATTTCTAATCCCATTCCAATTTTCAAAACCTCACCCCAAACCATAATTCTACTCTTAACCAAGAGCCTATTTAAGTGAATTGGCTCCAATCCTCAAGGAAGAACCCTCACAATTTCATATTTGACACTCATTCTCTAGAGATTACTCTCAAATTCTCTCAACTTTTCTACACTCCAAAACTCCATTAGAGCTCTTTTCTAGAGTTCATTTATTTTTCATTGGAATCCTTGAATTCTAGAGCTAAACCTCCATCATTCATCTCCATCATCTTTAATTTATCATTTGATTTTCATTTGGATTTGGATATGATTTTGGAAGCAATCCTATAAGTGATTCTTAGATCAATTTTTGTTTGTTCTTCACTTCTCTTGCAAGAAAGCTCTTGGATCTTGAAGATTTCTTGAGTTTCTATCTTGGATCTATCAATTTGTAATGAATCAACACTTACCAAATCAAATCTCAGCTTTGAAGGTTGGTTAATTCTAGATCCAATTTTGTTTTGAGCTTATTTGGATAATCACAATGTAGATCTTCAATTTTCTTTGATTTTGATCTATGTGATTTATGATCTCAACGCTTGATTAAGTTTGATTGATGTTTGATCACTGATTTTTGGTGTTAAATTCGTGCATAATTGATTACATGATCATTTGGATGATTGCACATTGAATTAATTGCTGAAAGTGCTTTTGAAATGCTGTTTTTCTTCTTCTAGTGCAGTAATAATCGTTTAACCAGTTGCAGTACAAAATTGGTTAATCGATTAACCAGGGTAAATTCAACCATTTTTGAGTGGTTAATCAATTAACCAATTTGCACTGGCAAATGGTTAATCGATTAACACTGGACCAGAATGTGATTTTTGGTTGTTTTCAAGCATGTTTTGATTTCTTTCCACTTCTAACCTCCATGGATTGATATGATGCATTTGTGTGGACTGTTCTTGACCTGTTTCATCATGATTGATTGTTTGATTGCGATTGTTCGACTTGTGACTTTTGGTTTCCGTTTGAATGCTTAACATGTTCATGTTGCTTGATTGATATGATGATCATATGTTTTGCTTGCTTGTATCATGTTAATGATTAATTGTTGATGATTATCTTGCTAGACTTTTGATGCATGCGCGTGTTTACATCCGATTCCTTTTGTCACATGATCGTTTAATTGCTTGAATTTATATGAAAAACATGTTATTCTTGTTGATTCTTAATGATGCAATATTGTTGAACATTTGTGTTTGATTGTTGATGCATGCCCATCCTTGCATGATGCTTGCTCATATTAATTGCATTGAAGCATGCTTGCTGCCTTACTTTTTACAGCTGTGTTATTCTGAATTTACACGCTGTCTATGTTATGCTTGCTTGCTGCCTGCTTTTTACACCTACTTTTGTACTGAATTAGTAGCTGATAAATACTGTTGTGCTGCCTTGCTGGGTTATATTGCTATTTTGTGCAGGAAGCGCTGTTGTAGCTGCTTTTTTTGCTTTGTTTTCTTGTTTTCGCTTCGGTTTTGCATGCTCCCTTAGGATTCCTAGTCTAATTTGAATTTCGATTAAAGTTTGGATTAGGATAGACATTAGGAGTGTAATCCATGCATGATAACAAGCAGGCTAGTCCCTTTTAACCTCAACCTTAGGTCCATCTTTTGGATGCTAACATTAGGATAGAATTTACTTTTGCATCACGACCTTAGGGCCACTTTGCACGACAACGTTAGGACCGAGTTTCCCTTAGACCTTTCGTGCATCTTTCTCTCCTCTCATCTCAAAAAAATGCTAATACACTTAATAAAGACGATGAACATTGTGTGCCATGAGCCTTAAGCATATGGGAAATGATGAGTGAGGGGTTTCTCCTCACTTGTCTAGAGTGTTTAGTGTACGCCTCGTGGGAGATATGCGACACATCCGCTCCTATATCATAGTCTTTAGTGCAACTTGAATCACAAAGCAAAATAATTCACTTCATTAAAACTCACAAACAAAATTCAAACCTTTTAATCCTTCGGGGTTGTGTTTCAAACTCATTTTCAGAAAAGAGTATGTTACTTTTCCGTTCTATCACAAATAGGCATCGACCCTAACTGTTGGAATGGGAACTTAGCATCACTCATTAAAAACACTTAACCAACCTGTGGTTTCATAGTTTCTCGAACTATGTTTTCTCTGATTTCTCATACTAGAAGAGGATATGTAGGCACAAGATGATGATGTCTTGGCGAGCAACCTTCCCCCATCACCCGTAGTTTTCCAAACTACGTTGACTCTGACTTTCCCATTGCACGAGGGAATACATGGGCATAGGGCGATGATGTCCTATCGAGTCTCTTTCTCTTTTTCTTTGTTTCTCGTTCCTATTTAGCAGTAGCTTTTAGACGAAAAACCCTTTGAGTAGACAACAAGCATGGATCTTATTGAGTACAATGGACGTAAGGGGTGCCCATACCTTCCCCTTGCGTAACCGACTCCTGAAACCAAGATTTGGTTAAGATGACCTTATTGTTTCCCGTTCTTAAGGTTTTCTTCGATCGTTTCCTTTTCCTGCATTGGGATAAATAATGTTCGGTGGTGACTCTTCTGTTTTTCTGTCGGGTGTTTTTCACAGTTGCGACAACTGGCGACTCTGGTTCCCTATGCGAGTCAATCCTAGTGCTTGTCTGTTTATGTTCTTTGGGTGTTTACTTTTGTGCAGTTATTTGCTTTGATGTACATTATCTGTTGTATATTATTGCATTTTGCATTTTATTATTGCATATTATATTATGCTGTTATTGTTGTGCTGTTGGGTGGGTTGTTCCATGATGGATAAGCCCAATACCCAGGCTTGAGTATACACACAGGATTAGTGTGGAGAGTAGTGTGGACTTGTGTGGCATTTAGTCAGGCAAGAGTTCGCATGAAATTTGCATCCATACGAGGTTTTCTTTTGAGGTACCCTATCCTGCGCATTTAGGGCAGTTGAGGGGGTGTTGAATTAGAAAGCTAAAGACTCTGAAGACCGTTCATTGGGAAGTCAGTTGAGACCTCCTTAATTGACCATGACGCCTGACCATAAGTGGTGAACGTATCGTTGTTTCTCAACCTAAGCGTCTATGATACTGATGACCTGCATAGGATGTTGTACCGTCCAAGATTAGAACCCACATGTGAGAGGGATGGGTTTTGCAAGAAACTTTGACCTTCAACCTACCTGATTTTTTGGTTTTCTTGACAGAGCGAACCTTTGAACTTAGGTATTCTGGGTTTCTATCACCTAGGTGTTCTGGTTTTCTAGGTTTCCTTATCAGAGCAGAATTCTGGTTATATTCAGTCAACAACACAACAACAATCTTGAGCACTGGATACCTTGATCCCCTGTTTGCATCTGCATAATCATCCTGCATTTAACATTGCATGTTTATGTGTTTTACAGGTTCTTGTCTCTCCTTTGATTTCGGTCCTGGTTTTCTGTAGAGATGGAGGCTGAGAAGAGGAAGATCACTTTATACAAGTTTCCGTCACCATATTTGGGACCTTTATTTGGTCTGATTGCCATGGCTGATCTTGGTATTCTTGAGGTATTCAGAAGGGATTATGGGAGGATTTTGAGTCTTTCCCGTAAAGTCACAAGCTATGAGCAGGGAGCCATTCTCACTCTACTAAAGTTTTATGACCCTCATCTACGATGCTTCACCTTCCTAGATTATATGTTGGTTCCTACTTTAGAGGAGTTTCCTTTTATCTTGGGAGTGCCAATCCAAGATGAGGTGCCTTTCTTCTATTCATAGGAAGAGCCCGATCTTGAGAAATTGGTCGCCGCTCTTTATTTGAGGGCATCTGAGTTGGTGGATCATGTTGTCAGTAGAAATGGATTTTATGGCTTTACTTTATCTTTCTTGGTGGATAAATCCCAGAAATATGCCAAACAGGGTTGTTGGGTGGTTTTTAGTGCTATCTTGGCTTTGTGTATCTATGGCATTGTGTTTTTTTCCTAACATACCAGACTTTGTTAATATGGACGCTTTTCATATCTTTGTTTCCAAGAATCCTGTACCCACTCTCTTAGGAGACTTATACCATTCAGTACATTATAAGAATGAGAAGAGGAGGGGAAAGATTGTTTCTTGTTGTGCACCGCTTTTCCACAAGTGATTTATGGATCATCTTCCTCATTCCAGAGCTTTCGTTGATTCGAGGAATTCTTCTGAATGGTCTAAGGGACTCATGGATTTGACAACCAAGGATATTGTCTGGTTTAACCGAGATCTGCTTGATTAAGAGATTATCTTCAATTGTGGTAGCTTCCCCAATGTGCATTTGATGGGGAGAAAAAGGGGAATTAACTACAACTCTTCTCTCATCGTCAAACAACTCGGGTATGCTTTAAGGGGACCCCCAAAGGGCGAAGAAGTGCAGGAATCTTTGTACTTTACTGGCATAGCTGACCCTGATATTCTAGCGAGATTTGTTGATGTGTGGGGTAAAATCCATAAGAGGGGGAAGCTTTATTTAGGGAAGAGTAATTGTAGAGCCTA
This sequence comes from Lathyrus sativus, assembly GCA_963859935.3. Taxonomy (NCBI): domain Eukaryota; kingdom Viridiplantae; phylum Streptophyta; class Magnoliopsida; order Fabales; family Fabaceae; genus Lathyrus; species Lathyrus sativus. The sequence continues at coordinate 921,287,752 of OZ012735.1, forward strand.
CGATTCATACATGGAATGGATCCAAAAGATGGCTGAGGAGATACTATTGCCTTTCTCTATTGAGGAACCCTTGTATCCTTTGGTTATTGAGCATCTTGTAACGATTGATATCCTGAGGTACAACACGCTTTGGGCAGAGAAGGAAGAGTTGCGCAAAGAGAACGAAGAATTGAAAAAGGAAATCAGTCAGTTGAAGCATGACAAGAATGAGGTTATCCACTTGGATAAAGTAAAGACAAAAGCATTAACTAAGCTAGAGAAAGAGTTATATGAGGAGATCAGGATGCGAGAGCGGATTGGTCAGGATTTGAAGAGTACTGGTAGCATTTTGAAACATAGAAAGAAGGATTTAAACAGAGCGTATATGGAGATATCCAAATTCAATGAGCAATAGAGTGCTACAATAACTGCTAACAAGAATAGGGAATACCAGCTTAATAGTCAGATTGATAAGCTGAAAACGCAACTCAAGGTCAAAGAAAGAGATGTGTTGGTAGAATCATCCCATAGATGCACAAGTGAGCAGAAAATCTATGAGACTCTATCAGCGCTTGAAGAGCTCAAGATCCGGGTAGATGCGAAGAGACCCAGGTTGGAAGATGCCTTTGGTGAAGATGCTTGGGGGGAGTCCTATCATTGTCTCAAAGATGTTATACACAGAAGGGACATCCTCATCAGAGAATTGGTTGCTAAACCAGATCATCCAGACACGAAGACGATGCTCCAGGAGGCTCAGACCTGGAGCAAGGAGCATGATTGCTAGGGAGGATCATCTTATGATATGTCATAGTATTTTCTCTTCTTTTGTATCTTGATCATCACCAAATCTGTTGGATGGGATCAATACCTTTTTGTATTCAGATCTTTCTCATTTGTTGATATGTATTGACTCAGCTTTACTTGATCTTTGAGAAGATTTTTATGTTATTCTTATCCAAATCTTCTATTCATGTTTATTGAAATCGGAATCAAGGGAGGGATCTCCTTATAAATACATAGACATGTTTGCATTTTGCATTTTCATTTGCATCGCATGTGTCTGCAGTGGCCTTTTGTTCTTATCTCTACTTTGTTTTCTTCAACAGTAGTAGGATTGAGGAGTTCAGTTTCCATAGATACTCAACTCGATGGAATCAACAAAGGGTTATAGATCAAGTTCAGGCTGAACTGTAGGAAGTTAAGGCTCACATGACTCAGTTTATGGAGCTAATGCAGAATGTGGCCAACGAACAGGAACAATTGAGGACTCTGGTCCAACTCTGATAGCACGGGTTAATGAAGAGGGTGTTTTACATGGAGGATCTGATGTTATTTCTCCACCTGTTGGTGGCTCTGTTCCACAAGGAAATAATATTCCTACTGTTGTCATACCTCTAGAAGAGGTGCTGTTAATGAAACTGGTAATGTTGTCGGTAGAAGTGTGTGCACCGTACACAAGGCTATTGGCCCTCAATGGGAGGATCATGAGGATGATGTCTTTTCTATGAGAAATATGAAGTCTTATGAGAACTAAAATTCTTTGGGTCTCGATATGTCAGATTTTGGTTTAGTTCCAGGGGTCAGAATTCCCCCGAAATTCAAGGTTCCAGATTTTGACAAGTACAAAGGGACGACTTGTCCAAGAGTACATATCCGAGCATACTTCAGAAAGATGTCGGCATACTCTAACGATGAGAAGTTGTTAATGCATTTTTTCCAAGACAGTCTGGCAGGAGCATCTTTGGAATTGTATATGGGGTTAGAGAGAACCCATGTCAGAAGCTGGAGAGAATTGGTAGAGGCCTTTGTTTGCCACTATCAATACAATAGTGATATGGCACTGAACAGGGTGCAATTACAGAGTTTGTCGCAGAAGAATAACGAAAGCTTCAAAGAATACACCCAGAGGTGGTGGGAATTAGCAGCAAGGGTGCAACCACCCATGGTGGAAAGGGAATTTATTGACATGTTTATGGCTATATTTCCTGAAGTGTATTATGAGAAGCTGATAAGTTGTATGTCGGCTGGTTTTTCTGACTTGGTGATGGTAGGTGAGATAGTGGAAAGTGGAATTAAGTTTGGAAAAATTCCAAATTAAAGTGGATCCTCTTCGGGAGGAATAAAGAAACCATATACAACAAACCCTAAGAAGAGGGAATGAGATGCTACTGCTATTTCTCACAAAGGTAGAGGCAGAGCTCAGCAAGTTGCAACTGTAGCTATCTCGACTGCACCTCAGCAACAGACAAATGTTCCGTGTTATTACCCTGGTAGACCAAGAACAACCAACAGACAGTTTGACACTCCACCGATGCTGTACTCACAAATATTGCAACATTTACTTCAATTGCAGCTTATTTAGAAAAGGACATTGGCTCCTCTCACCGGTGCACCTCTTCCTGGTTATGACGCTAATGCAAGATGCGAGTTCCATTCAGGAACCCTAGGCCATCACATTGATAATTGTAAAGCCTTCAAGCATAAGTTACATGACTTTCTTGATTCAAAGGCTATTAACTTTACCAACAAGGGGCCTAATGTGAACCAAAACCCAATGCCAAATCATGGTGTGGCAAGAGCGAACACGGTTCTTGATGGTGAAAGATTAAATCTGATAACGGAGGTTGAAGATTTGAAGACTCCATTGAGGTTCGTGAAGGACAAGTTGTTGAAGGGGGAGTATTCCCAAGATGTTCTACCGATTCTTTAGAATGTGAAGTGTAACCCGAGGGCTGTGATCTTTTGAAGAGCAGTATCCAGAGGATGATTGACGATGGTTGTTTGCAATTTGATAGAGTTTTTGAGGAATATGTTGATGATGGGGTTAGTAATGATGGAAGAGTGCCACACCTCGAAAAATCAGAGTCACCATCGAACTTTATTTATCCCGAATAAGTGGGAAAGGAAAATAACGAGAAAACCTTTTAGAACGAAAGGACAGGAACATGGTCGTCGCAACTGATGTTCCAGGTTCGGGAGTCGGTTACGCAAGGGGAAGGTATTAGCACCCCTCACGTCCGTTGTAATCAACAGGAACCTCTTAGGGTGATTTATGATGGGCGTTATTTAAGCTTGTTTGTTTTCTTCTCAATGGTAAATGCAAATCGGTAAGATAAAAGGATAAAGATGCTAGGGGAAAATGGGTGGTTATAGGATAGGGTGCTCGCCAAGGATTGGGGACCTTGTGCCTACGTATGCTCATTCGGACGAGAATGAAAAATCAGAGCTCTCATAGTTTGACTACGGGAAAAGGTTGGAGGGACGCAGGAAATGGAGGGAAGGTAGAAGTGAACGGAATGATAGAGAAAGATAGAAGTGTGCTCGCCAAGATTATCGCAATCTTGTGCCTACGTATCTTACATTCATACTAGAATGAAGAATCAGAGCGTCTGTAGTTTGTGGTAATGACCATGAAAAGATGAAGGTTTGAATTGAGTTTGAAGTTTGGGTTGGAAACGAAAGATTGACTGACAAACAACCCAAGGGACGTGCCTCGAGAGCTGTCACTCAAGAATCTAAGTAATGTGAGATTCCAAGAACTCAGTTCTTTCGGGAGTTGATTGAAAAGGGTTGACGAGAAAGAGGTTAAACATTTTGAATTCAAAAGAGTGAATGAATAAAAACTTAAGGGGCGCGCCTCAAGAGTTAATCATTTGAAGATTCAAGGAATTCTAGACTTCAAGAACCTGATTCTTTCATAAGTTTGATTATGAAATATGTTTGAATAGAGATTAGATATTTTAAGACAAAAGGGTGACTGAACGAAAACCCAAAGCATGCACCGCAAGAGCCATTCGTTCGAAGATTCAATGAATGTTAGACTCATAGAATTTTCTTCTTTCATTATTTGTTTAGAAAAGCGGTTGTAAAAGATTGAATCGAATACTTTGCAAAAAGAGGTGGACTGCGAGGCAAAAGGCACTCGACTTACAACTTGGTTTAGAATACCACTTGACGTTGGATCAAGGGTTTGACTTATATTTGCGTGCAGAACGTGTTGGAATAGGAGTTGGTTTAAAAATGGCTCGACAACGAGTCGAGGGTTTGATTGAAAATGGAACCAGCTTGACATCGAATCAAGGGTCAGGTGTGAGAAACAACACTAGTCCTTGAGGATGCCCCCAATATTGAAACCACGATGAAATGTGAAAGTGTATGCACTAGGTTAATGGCGAGCGCGTATGAGCATTCGACTTACATAGGGTATTTGAAAATGGCTTGATGACGAGTTGAGAATTAGTTTGAAAATGGTTTTAATCTACGTTAGTCCCTAAGGGCGCCCTAGAAGATAAACCACAATCAAATAAATACAAATGCGTACATCTAAACAGGAGAGGGATACATGTGACTTACACATGATTGCACGAAATAAATGGTCTCGTTGTAAGGTAGCCCAAGAGAAAGTCGTGTGTGTGCGAAGTGCCCTAAACTAATCCTTGAGCAAAAGTCGAACAAAACTCCAAGCTAGGGTTTCTGACAAAGTTCGATAGTCCATTACTCGGACAAATAACCAAAATTCCACCAATTTAGGCTTTTATTGTTTCGATAATTGTTAATTGTTTTTAAAAAGAATGTGAATAGGAGAAGAACGAGATGAACAATATGAATATGAATATGAACAGTTATGAATAATATGGCAAGATATAATAATATAATCGAGATAATGTTCACAATAATATAATCGAGATAAATATTCACAAGTATATGAACAAGATAATATAAATCAAGATATAATTGATTGAAATTAAATCAAAGGTATATTTGACTGAAAATAAAACAATTGTATATTGACGGAAAATAAAGTTAATGGTTAGTCGATTTGTGAATTGAATCGAGACGAAATGTAACGCTAAACTGTCGTAGCTCGACTTATGACGAAAGTCGAACTATAAGAGGTTGTGCAAATTGATATCCGTGCTAAAAACAAGATAGAGAAATGATATTGAGGATAATTCTCCAATTTAATCGTGTCGCATGGACGAAAAGACAAATGATCTCGTCTTAATCATAAACTCGTGTCAATTAATTGAAGGTAGCCTAGCACGATCCCAAAGTATAGAAAATGACACAAATGGTCATTTTCCACATATTTGACCTAGTGAAGGTTATCGAGTTCGATAAATTAACATTTACGAATGTAAAGACTTCATCGATCGATAAACTAAAAGAAAATTGGGATGACAAAGAAAATGAAAAGCGAAAAAGAAAGTGGTCTCGGTTTCATTGCCATTTATCAATAATTTGACTAATGGCGGCATTTGTGTTTCGTCATCGACCCCAAATGAAATAAAGTGAATAAAAATTAAATCGGAATGAAGACGAAATTAAAATGAAAATAAATCAAGAATAGTATATCTAACAAAAAGATCCAAAATGATTAACAAATGCTAAACCTAAAAAACATATTCAACAAAAATATTTAGTAAAGTATTTGACAAAAATCATTAGCAAAACATCACCTCTTCCTAATGGAAACCAGTATACATAAAAAACCGGATCTCCAAAAACAAGGTGGGCCATCAGGCCCATATCCATCTATCAACCATAAAAAAAAATTAAAAAAAAAGAGTCACTTAATCATCATCATTGGTCTTCATTTTAAAACAAGGTCACAGGAAAAGAAGAAAACTCTCAGAAAAAAAAGTTTCATCAACGCACCCTCATAAAACTCGAACGCGCACGATTCTTTCCCATTAAAATCAAAACATAATTGAAAGGACAAAAACCACAATCTCAACATTTCCAACCTTTCGTTCAACAAGATCTATGTCAATGTCTTTGCGTCGATTTCAGGTTCGTTTTGATTTGGGTTAAGTTTCCACCTCAAATTTCTCTTATTCTACTCCTTCTGGTTATGCTTTATGTTCTGAAATATGAGATTTGGTGGATTTGGGGTAAAAAAAACAGGGCAGTTGTTGATGGAGGTGATTAGTTGAATAGGTCGAAGGAGATTGAGACAAGTTGTTGTTTGAAGAAGAGTCGAAAAGAAGATGAAGGTTTTTTTGAGATGTATTTGTGATGAAGGAAATGGTTGAAAGTGAAAAAGAATTGGTATTTCAAATTTGAGGATGAAGTTGGGGGAGAACTTGCTCGGAGTGTGTCATACCCTAAATTTGGCCACCCTCTTTTTTTGATCAGAAGCATCAGTACGAGCCATCAGGTGGGTTTTGTTATCACAAAGTCATCAAAGAATCATCAGAGGGAATTCATAAGGAGAATGAAAAGAAGAAGAAAGGAGAAGCCTGTTGAGTATCTCAAAAGTCATAATGGGGTTGGAATGATCATCCAGTTCATCTGCACAGTATCCAAGCAAAAAAGGGAAATTAGGGTTTTCGATCAGGAAAAGTCAATTGTAGTTTGAATTTTGATCCGAAAGGTGTTCTAATGATGCAATCTTGATTCATAAGGTTTATATGGCTTAGTGAAGTCCATTCAAGAAGATTCAAGGCCTCAAGACACCCGAATCGTCAACAGTCGACTCGGTAGTCACCGATTGATTGAACGGTTGACCAAAAAGTAAACTCTCCAACCATAAGGAATTTGACTTCAAGATGTGAATCAAAAATGTTCCTTATGTCATATTACATCTACCCATAAAATTTCATGACAATTGGATCAAGGGTTGAGGAGTAATCGCAAAAGTCGGGAATTAGGGTTTTGAAAGGGGCAAAACCATAACTCCTTAACCACACATCCAATTGAGTTGGTTCAAAGCTCATTGGAAAGCTCTTGGCAAGTCCTACAAAAGTCTCTAAGTGGTACATGATCAGAAAATGCATAGATTTGGAGTTATGATCAAATTCATTTCAAGAAGGGAAAATAACTTAGAGAAATTTCATTTTTAAGCTTGTTTTTCAGCAACTTTGAGAGGCTTTTTGGCCAAGCTACTTTGAGAATCTGAAATTCATGAAAGCATAAATGTTTTAGAGCTACATGAGGGATTTCCAAAAAGTATTAGAACTCCTCAAAAGGATTTGTGAGCTGAGAGTTATGGATTTGGCAAGATGGTGTTTTCACACTTGAGTCCCACATTGACAACTTTTCATAAACTCATTCTTTGAATCACTTGGACCTTTCTCAGCCCTTGGATCTTGTTATTTCTGATATGTAGAGGCTTTGTAGCATAGAAATGCAAAGGAAATGCAGAGGAAATGAAATTGGAGAAGCTTGGCAAGTTGGCTTGCAAGTTGCAAATGCAACTTGCATTATAAAATTCAAAAAATGCAAAAGGTGGAAAAGAAAGGCTCTGCACCAGCCATGTACCTACTCTCCCTAGCCTCACTTCAGCCACTCTAAATCCATCATCACACTTGATTTTCAGCTTACCTACAAGCCAAGAAAACACTTTTGGAAGATTGAAGCCAAAATCCCACTTTTCCCTGTTAGGAAGGAAATCTCTAAATCTGTCCTTACCCTCTCATTTCCCTATAAATAGAGGCCTTCTCTACCTCATTCCACACACAAGAGCCCCTCTAAAAACCAGAAAAATCACAAGCTTTCTCTCTTTCCCTCTTTACTTCAAATTCACAAAATCTCAAAATCATAAAAGCACCAAAAAAACTGTCTTGACAGTCCAGCCCCTAAACTCATTTCCACACCTTAAAACTCTCCAAAAACCATCCGCACAATCCATAAATATGGTATAGAAGGGGTTCAAGCCCTTAAACCACTCAAAATTACCATTTCCCACAAAGTCAACTTTCAATCCAAGAAAGTTTGACTTCACATACAAAATCTCACAAATCCTCACTTGGACCTGTTTTGAATCTTTCAACACTCGTAACACTTCATGTTTATGATGTTCTAACTATCCAAAGGCTCAAAAACCAGATGGAACTGAGTTTACTTAAATTGTCATAGAAGTTGCATTTTGTCTCAAAAGGAAGAAAAGTTCCAAAGCTAGGTGGTACTTGAAGTTCTTAGTTTTCTTTATTCTATTGCTTGATCAAGAGTGTCTACAAGAGGTATGTGACTTTGAACTTCATCTCATACATTACATTGCCATGTTGTATCAATTTGAGGTCATATGTTGAAAACAAACTCAAGTTGTCCCAAAACTGTTTCACATTGCAACACATATACCAAATCCTGCTCCAACTGTTATGAACTTGTTTTCAGTGCACAATCACTTTCCTTGTCATACTTGTAATGTGTGAATGTTGTTATCTTAGTATAAAAACTCACTGCCTTACAAAACCACCTGCTGCCACTCTCTTGCCAAAATAATTTTTTCAACTTTTCACCTCAAGATGCCATTTTTCATTTCAGCAACCCTATGTTTGTTTTGTGAGTTAAGACATTTTATTTATCATAATAATGATATGTGTACATTGATAATTTGATCTGTTCTAGCTTATTCCATCATTTTCACTCACAATTGCATTTCATGCTAGAATGAGCCACCACATACCAAAATTCTGGTTTGCTTGCAATTTACCTAATCTTTGAGTTGTAACTCATCTGTATACTTGATTTTGATGTGTGAGGATGATTGGTTTGATCTAGAATTACCTGCATTTACACTTCACCTTCAAACTGCTCTTTTAAGCCAAAACTCACCATGAACATGCCAAAACCTTGTTTGCTTGCAAAATGTTCAATTTCTGAATTGTAACTCATTACTCCCTGCAGTTATAATGTGTGTGTGTGATGTTTGCCAACATGAAACCCTTAATTCACAACTGAACCATGTTTATGCCCTGCTGCTGCTGCTGTTTTGAAAATCACAGTCACACACCTCACTTTGCTTTACTTGATTTGCTCTAAGTTAATTCATATAACATTGGACCTCTAATAGACAATAAGACTTGTATGTTCATGAATCCATCATTTCTACATGCCTCATTCCTCTATCATAACAGCCTGGCTTCATCATATTTGACAAAATGCATTTTGTTGGTCATATTCTTGTTGTATGCATTTCATGACAGCTTTAGGTGCTAGACTCATTTGTTATCTCATTTGAAAGTTGTTGTATACATTCCCTTGCACCTCTAACTGTTCCAAATCAATTTTGATCCAAATGTTGCCAATATATGAATGTTTGAGCAGTTGCTATATGATTTTCAATTCCATGTTGTTTATAAACAATTGTAAGGTATAGACACACCTTATGTGATGTTTTGAGGATGTGTGTGAGGTCCATTCATTTCAATTGGGCCTGTTTCTTGATTTACCTATCATACTTGCAAAATGTCTTGATTTTCCTTTCATTTCCATATGACAGTTGAAGTTTTGATCTATGTATGAGCTGTTTGAGTGTATGAGCTTGATGTACATGATAATTGAATTGTGTTTGAACTCTATTCCTGGTTATAGCATGTCACTTTCAAAATGAATCATCAAATTCAACAAGTTTTTTGCATATGCACAACTGCATCACCACTGTTTTGCTTGAAGTTGTTTTGTTTGATCCAAGTATGAGCATTAACATGATTAGAGTTTGTAGGTTGTGTATGTATGTACAATGTGAATACTTTCCATCTGCATAATTGACAACATCACACACACAATCATTGCTATATTTGCAGCTGTTGGGGCATTTCTTGTTTTACCTAGTTTGTGTTCAATCTTGCATTATAGAATCATCCAATAGCTTATTTGTGACAGATGTATGAGGACTGTTTGTTGTGAATATGCTCAAAATCTGTTTTGAACTTCTTCCTGCATTTCATAAAATACCAAATTGCAGCCTGCAAACTATTTTTCTCTTCTGCTTGATTTGAACTAATCCATGTGCCTAGAATCATTTGATAACATATTTGAGAAGTGTGTGCATAACCTGTTTGATTTAAAAATGCCTAGAAACTGATTTGAACATTTTCACATATGCATCAAAATACCAAAATGTAACTTAAATGTCATTTTTCATGCCAAACTGTTTCAGACCATTTCTTTTTCTTGAAATCATTCGTCAACATACATGTGGTGTGTGTATGTGATTTACTTGCCAACATCATGCACAGAATCTTAACTGGATATCCAATTGCATTTCATGAACCTTATTTTGCAACTTGAGTGTCATATTTTGCCACAGTCAGTTTGAGACCCTCCCTTGTGTCTAATTTCATTCATCAACATGATCATAATGTGTGTATATGCTTACTTTGATCTGAAACTGATTGGAATTTAACTTGAGCATCAAAATGCATCTTCAACCCATACTTGCAACTCACATGCTTCCTGTTAAATCATTGTTGTTTTTAGTAAAATTCTTGTTGGGATTCATTCAGTACCATGTTTGTAGCTTGTCCATGCTTTTCTTTAATCCCATCTACACCTGTTGTGCTCTGTGGTCATCAAAATGCATTCCAAAACACCAACATACATGTGTTATCGGGTTTTAAATTGTAGAGGTTATTTCAAGAAACTAATATTGCCATCATATTGCTCATGAAAAATCACACAAGTTTGACCAAAATTTCACTAAAATCCATTGAGTTTTGGCCAAGTTATGATTAAAAACGCATCCATGTTGTTGTTTGTTCTTGGTTCTTTTGAAATTGCCCAGAAATCCATGAAGATATACAATATATATTTATGGGGTGGCTTTACATAATGGATGTATAGCCACCCCAGTGGTAGAAGCCTTACTCATAAATATGCCTTTCACCAGCCAGACCTGGGTTCGATCCCTAAGGAGGATCAACCCTTTTATTTCTTTTTTTCTTTTTTTGCGCGCGCGTGTGCAAGCCAAAGGGCGTGGGTTCAACTCCCACCCCATGCATTTTATTCTATTCTTTTGTTTGTCTTGTTTTATTTTTTACATTAATTCATTAAAACTTCAAAAAATCATAACTCTCTCATTTTTCATCCTTTTTGATCCATTCTTTTTGCAAAATTTTTGTTTTAATGTTTATTTTCATGTGGTAAAAAAATAATTACATGTTGTTATTAATTGTGATACCTTTTGCCTATATGGAAATTTGTTCCTTCATTGAGATAGTTATCCTACTTGCTGTTGGTTTCTTTTTGAATGTGCTTGATGTTCTTGTGAGATTTTTGCATCCCATGTTAGTTAACATGCTAGGGTTTACTCTCTTTTGGTTATCACCATGAACTTACATATCTTCCTCATAAAAAACCTCGGTCCCGTACCGAATTCATAAATACCTTTAATTATAAAAATCTTTTCCTCTTTGTGTTGAATTATATTAAGAAAGGATTAAGTGTAGACTTTTTCCTCTCTGAGTGTTAAGATACTCACTATAGTGTGAGTGGTCTTGATACTCATTTTTCAATACTAAGACGCAACTTTATCCATCACCTATCTTTATCTACCGTCTCTCTCTTTTCATAACTTCCTTCTGAAACCTTTATGACCTAAAACCTCGGTCACGCACTGAGTGTATTTTCAAACTCATTTTCGTAACAAAACTTGATTGGTCGTGGAGTGGTTAGGCGTAGGCCTTCTCATATCCCGAATGCTGACATTTACCGTAGGGTTTACAGTCGCAAAGCAATTACAATTCAAAGCCAAAATACTTTAATAAGAGAATGAAGTTCTTTTTGCATTGAATTAAAGAGAGAGGATTGAGTGTAGTCTCCTTCCTCTCCAAGTGTCAGGATATTCACTTTAGTGTGAGTGGTCTTGATACTTGTCTTTCAATACAAAGACGCTACGTTCGCCACACCTTTCATAACAAAAAACTTTGAGATAAAGAATTGGGTACTACCCGTAGGGGTTACTATCTAAGGACTTATCTCACCCCTAAAAACAATTCAACCAATCAAACGTGACATCTTGCCTTGCATGGCGAAAACTAATCAATCTTTCAAAAAAGGGATATGTTACGTCCGTTCTATCGCAAACAGGTAACGCATAAGTCTCCTCACACGCGAGCAGCAAAACACCTAAACTGCTAGAATGCGCACGATAGCATCATCCATAAAAATATCAACAAACCGTAGGTCGAACTACGGCTGCTCTGATTCTTTACTTCCTCAAGTAAAGATACGTAGGCACAAAGGTCACAATCCTTTCCGAGCACATTCCCCCCATATCTGTAGTTCCCCGAACTACGTCGACTCTGACTTTCTCACATCCATTGAGAATACGTAGGCATAGGACTGCGAAGTTCTACCGAGTCTATTCTTTCTCTCGTCTTCCCAGTTGCCTCCTTTCTTAGTTTCTAAACCCTTTTTCTTTACCCTTTGAAAAACACTTTTATAGCATAAAATTTAAGCAGATATAATCACACATTGACAAGCAAATGGTTCCCTCGAGTACGATGGATGCGACGGGTGCTAATACCTTCCCCTTGCATAACCGGCTTCTGAACCCGTTCTTGGTTGCGAGACCATCTTATCCTTTCTTTTCTTAAGGTTTTCTCGATATTTTCCTTTCCCCTCATGGGATAAATAAAATTCGGTGGCGACTCTTCTGTCCTTCCCTTTTCGCCTCCCCGTCGTTGCGCGATGCATTTTTCGAGTAGCGACAGAGTGGCCTTGGCTGCGGTTGAAGAAACTCGAAGGAAAGATATAAGGGTTTATGATTTGGAAGTTGGGGTTGAGGTTATGTTGAAGGGGTTTCGCTGCTGTAAGACTGAAGGAGTTTTTTTTTCTGCTTAAAAGCTGCCCCCTGTTTTGTGAGATATTTTTTATTTATAGAGAAACAGTGGTAGAATCTGAATGAATTTTGAAGGGTGTCCCTATAAACTTATTGTTTCTGCACTTGATGTGCGTTTTCATTTTGAGAGGATTGCGATTTCGTCGTATGCGCTTGTACGGTTTTGTGAGCTTTGCGTTTTGCTGCCAATGAATCTTGTACATGATTTTGTTGTATGAAGTCAAGTGTATAAGGTGAATTTTTTTGTGTGCAAATTCACTGATGATGGATTATGCTGCTAACAAAAATATCACGGCTTGATTTTGTTTCGGTTATGGTTGTAGGATGGTTCGCACGTACGCGCTCTCGTCAAGCTGGTAAATAAATCAAGGCTACCTTCCTTTTTTTTGCTAACAGTCATGAGGAGTAAATGGGCTCATAATTTATTTGATATGAATTTGGGCCTTTTGAAAGAAAATGCCTTTATTGTATGACTTTGTTATGAATTCTATCTTGTAAATGGGCTTTGACATGAATTTAAATTCTTGTAGTAGGCTTGAAAACATTATGGACTAAATGAACCATGTTTCTTTTGAGAATCAAGACAAACCAAACTTGAACTTTGAATCTTGAAATTAGAACAAACTTGAAATGATGATTATGAACTTGAAATCTGAAGTGAATTTGAAAAGTGAATATTGATTAAAAATTGGCAATTTGTCATGACTTTGGTCTTGGATAGAACTTGTAATTTGGGTCTCGAAACTATGAAACAGGGTTGAGCCTGAACTTGAAATTCGGATCAGAAACTTGAATAGTTAAACTTGAAATTCCAACCAGAATTACATTCCAAAAAAAAATCCTACTCTCTCCTCTTAAAGATGAGATGTCTCGAATTGATCCTCGACAAATGAAACAGAGTAGGAATCTATTTTGAATTTGAGAAAGAATTAGAACCCTGAATTGGAACAAATCTAACACTGAGTCAATCTTTGGACTTTGTCGCTTACACTGATAGAACAAATCTTTCACCACGAACCAAATAAGGAACAAATTCCTTGAAAACAGAATATAATGACTTGATATGCAAACTGCACTATAATTGCACCAAAACTCTGAGTTCACCCATAAAACTTAACTGAAACTCCAGGTGTACACCCCTGGAATTGTATACCATAACCTTGATTTACCGTGAAACAAAATCTTGCCTGACCAAGATCAGGTCAAAACCACTTGAAGTGAAACCAATATCTCACACACATACCCACACATGTCCTGAAAAACCTCAAATAAGCACCAATTAAAACTTGCTTCGATCCAATTCAAACTTGCAAAACCCTGAATTTAGACCATAAGCAGAATCAACATATTCTTTGGATTTTTGGGTATGGTTAGTGAATGTATGTATAGATGAAAGCTATATATATGGGTAGGACAAATTTGGGGTATGACAGATGCCCCTATTTAATTGGCTTAAATATAGTAAGATGAACTGTTATGGCGTTCATTCTTTCAAGATAGAAGTCAATTAGATATGAAAAAGACTCCGAATTTGTCCGAAAAGAAAGAAAGTGTTGGGAAGCGAAATAACAGATCAATGTCAACCCTCGAGTAGACACCGAGTGACTTGTAAAGGTCGTTATCACCAAAAGGATGATAACAGAAGAAATCTGGAACCAAAAGGATGACATACCTACCACCAAAAGGATGATCGTTACTCACGTGCGCAACCCTGACACAAAAAAGATGTAGGAAACCACTCGCACAATCTGGCACCAAAAGGATGACAGACCCATCACTAAAAGAATGATGGAGCGACACACACACAACCCTGACACCAAAAGGATGTAAGGAAACACTCGCGCAATCTGGTACCAAAAGGATGATGGAGCTACACACACACAGCCCCAACACCAAAAGGATGTAGGGTACACTCGCACAATCTGGCACCAAAAGGATGACAAACCCATCACCAAAAGGATGATGGAGCGACAGACACACACAACCCCGACACCAAAAGGATGTAGGGTACACTCACAATCTGGCACCAAAAGGATGACATACCCATCACCAAAAGAATGATGGAGCGATACACACACAACCTCGACACCAAAAGGATGTAGGGTACACTCACACAATCTGGCACCAAAAGGATGACAACCTCATCACCAAAAGGATGATGGAGTAACACACGCACAACCCCGACACGAAAAGGATGTAAGGAAACACTCGCGCAATCTGGCACCAAAAGGATGACAGACCCATCACCAAAAGGATGATGGAGCGATACAGCATAGCCCTGACACCAAAAGGATGTAGGGTACACTCGCACAATATGACACCAAAAGGATGACAGACCCATCACCAAAAGGATGATAGAGCGAAACACACACAAGTTTCTATCACCAAAAGGATGATAGGAACTTACCAAATTTGAAAGCCAACTACAACAAAAGGATGCAGGCTAGGTTGAACCGATGAGATTCGGCTATCACCAAAAGGATGATAATGAGGCAATTGCCAAAAGGTCAAGGCTATTGGAGACAACTCACTGGGGAACACCCAAGAGGAAGATTGTATTGAAACAAAACAACGGGGAATGCCCATTGACTTGCTTGGAGGTCATAGTTTTGACCACAAAAGGTTTAAATAACTTCATGAGGAACGCCCATTAACTTGAAGAAAAATGCCCCCGACTGTGCTGAGGTTTGATTGATGTCTTATCTTGATTAATAAAAGGTTGAACAACTTCATGAGGAATGCCCACAGATTTGGAGGAGATGCCCCTGGCTGGGCTGAATGTCAGCTTGGAAAATTATCAACCATAAGGTTGAAACAACTTCGTGGGGAACGCTCACGCTCTTGAAGAAAATGCCTCTGACTGGGCTAAATACGGTCTTAGAAATCTCGAGATTGATCTTGGACCTTGACTTGCATAAATGAATTCTTGGTGTTAAAATGATGTTCCATACCGAATGGAAATGCAAATGCAAATGCCGACGCATGGAGATGCAAGAGCTGGGGAAGTATGGTTGATTTTGTATGTATATGATGCAAGATAATGCTTATGATATCAAATGAAATACGTATGATGCATATGATACACATGATTTCAACCGGGTGATTGGAAATGCAGGTGAGAGATGCCATCATGGTGGAATCTTGGTAGTTGCCAATGTGGATTGGACTTTGGGTGTTGGGAGGGATTAATATCCTCGACACGTAGTTCATTGAAAACGACATGATTGAAGCAGGTGAAGATGTCCTTGATGCCCCAAGTCTGACCACTTGGTGATTTGTTGGGAACTTGCTTCAAAAAGGATCACAATTCTGCTTGATGGTCGGGATGACCTGGTCTTGCCCTAGTCGGAACATGGTAATGGTCTGCCCCCGATTAACCAGTTCTGATCTGTGGAAGTCGAGCTTTGATGCTTTGAGATGACTTTCCCCTGATCGATCGGTTGAGTGATTTGACCCAGCCTGTGGGTTTTGAGGTAGCTTTGCTTCGTGTCACTGACAGTTAAGTTCTTCCTTGATTTCCCCTTGTTGGAGTGTCTTTGATGTCTAGTACTGATTTGTAGTTAAAATTGTATATTCATAAATGGTAATCTTCATGCAAAGTTTTTGCAAGTTTTGAAAAAAGTGTCGTGATAGTATGAGACAAATGGACCGTTAGCCCAGACATGGTGCTAATTTGTTAGTGTGTGAAAGATATAACAAGGATAATGACACCAATGTTGATGTTTAGCATATATGTAAGGAGTCAGCTTACGCAACCTTGCGATAATATGCTTTCAGGATAAACTTCGCCTCAATTAGGTCTTTCGAGGGTTGTAACATGGTCTGGTTCATGGTTTTTGAAATAAAGGATATTAGGCTCAAAGTATGATTTGTACCCGCCCCTTCTTTATAATGATCTCCAGTCCTACGTTCAGTTAATTCTGCACATGCTTATCTTGACAGTGTAAGCTTGATGATTCAAGGTATGCTTGAGATGGCAGTCACCTTATTTTGATTTTGATGGATGTCAGTGACCTTTTTAAGTTGATATTGGGGTGGCCACTGAATCTTTTTTTTGTTGAGGGTTTGAGGACCCCTTTTATTTTTGATCCCTAACTTTTGCATGAATTGACCTCACTTGTCAGATCCATCAAGATTGCGTTGATTTTTGCCTAAGTCTCCTTTTGAGGTGCTTGACTTAGCAGGCTTTTGATTTTTTTTGTTTTTGTTGGAGGATTGTGACAACCAAATCATGGGTTATTGATGAACTGTCATGTCTTTTGGATTTTTGCTTTTTGTGATTCGAGTGTGTAATTGGATTAACTAAACACTACCTTGCCCTAGGTTGAGCATAAGGGTTTAAATATCCGAAGGAAATTGCTACTTCTAGGCTCGAAGTGGTTAACTAGGGATTATCTTCTTGCCTCTCCAGTGTTCGGAGAATTGAAACAATGTATGTACATCATCAACGAGATTCTGTCTAAAAGCATAAGGTTTTGCAATTATGGGTATTTCATTATCGTCACCCTCCCTCAAATTATGTTAAATAACAGTTGATAAAGAGTGAAGTGAACCAAATGTGTCGGTGCTTATGATGAAAATGAGTGAATACAACATAATTAATTCAATACATTAATGAAAACCAAATATGAATGGCAATGTTCAAAGTGTACAATACTTAAACGAACAAAGACAAAGTACAAGAAAGCAAAAGATGAAATGGCAACATGATTGCCTTCTTTGGAGATGAACTTCACTTGACTTGATTGATGTTGGTGCTAGCTGGCCGGTGGCATAGGATTATTGATGATGTTTGGAGTCTTCCCATTAAAGTTGATAGCATCCCTGTCAATCATATCCTGGACTTTGTGCTTGAAAGCCCTGCAATTCTCAATTGTATGACCTGGAGCGCCTTTATGAAACTCACAATGAGCATTGACATCGTAGTCGGCAGGAATGATAGTTAGGGGAGCCAAATCTCTCGGAATGATAGCCTTTTTCTCCAGCAACTGAGTAAAGATACTAGCATATGGCATTGAAAGGCGATCAAAGACTCTATCTGACCTCCAAGTTCTCTACTGATTAGGCTGACGTTGTTGGCGAGCACCTTGTTATTGTTGAGCGGCTTGTAGTTGTTGTTATTGAGGAGGATATTGATATCCTTGCTGATTGTAAGACTGTTGTTGAGGAGCTTGTTATTGAGGCATTTGAGCTTGAATAGCTTGAACGGATGGCGGGTAAGGCATTGGAGCGTATTGCGCAGTAGCAATATACGAATACGGGTAGTAAGGGATTTGATAAGGCATATGAGCGGGAGCTTGTTGAGGAGCTTGGCCTTTCTACACAGAGACGACATTTGTTTTGCCCTCTTTCTTCTTGTATCTGTTGAAAGGATTTTTAGCACCGGCCTGGCTTCCAGAACCTCCTTGGATCTTTCCACTCTTCAACCCTTCTTCAATTCTCTCACCGACAATCACTAAGTCAGAAAATCCAGCCAAAACACTATCGATCAGATTTTCATAATATTGGCCTTGCAAAGTACCCATGGAAATGTCAATCAGTTTACGGCCAGCAAGAGGTGGATGCACCCTTGCAGCTAGATCTCTCCATCGTTGCGCGTACTCCTTAAAGGATTTGCTGTCGTTCTGAGCCATACTCTGAAGTTGAGCACGGTTTAGAGCAAGATCAGTGTTGTACTTGTACTTCTTGATAAATTCACCAGCTAGCTCAACCCAGGTGCACACACTGTTATGCTCTAGCTGCATATACCATTCGAGGGATGCCCCAGACAAACTGTCTTGGAAGCAATGAATCATTAGCTTTTCATCTCTAGCATAAGTGTCGCAACAGCGAAAAACACCAGTCCGAAAACAGAAGAGTCGCCACCTTTCGTTATTTATCCCAAAGAGAAGGAAAGGAAACGATTGGAAAAACCTAACGAAAAAGGGAAAAGACAAGGTCATCACAACCAAGTCTGGATTCGGGAGTCGGTTATGCAAGGGGAAGGTATTAGCACCCCTCACGTCCGTCGTACTCGGCGGGATCCACAAATTATTGTCTATCTAAAAGGGTAATAATCTATTCTAGCTAAAGGTCAAAGGACAAAAAAAGAAAGGAGACTCGACAGAGCATCGCCGCTCTGTGCCTACGTATTCCCTCGTGCAATGGAAAAGTCAGAGTCAATGTAGTTCGGATAACTACGGGTGAAAGGGGGAAAGGTTGCTCGCCAAGACGTCGCGTCTTGTGCCTACGTACTTTCATCTGGTATGAAAGATCAGAGCAAACGTAGTTCGGGCTAAAAAAAGACCACAGGTTGGTTCAAAAGTTTTTAGGCCCGAGTAGGGTTAACAAGTAGTTCTAGCAGTTGGTGTATGCAGCTCGACCATTGGAGACTTAGGCGTTACCGTTTGCGATAGAACTAAGAGTTAACAACACTCTTTTATCTGAAAAGATTCTCCTTGATTAAGATCCTGAAGGATGAAATTTTTTTGAAGTGTTTTTTAAAGAAGAAGTGTTTTGAATTTGAGTGTTTATAATGTATGTTGTACTAAAGTCTAAAACCTAGGAGCGAATGCGTCACATATCGTCCTAAGGACATATACTAAACACTCTAGGAAATTGAGAGGTGGCCCCCCAATCACCATTTCTCAAGTATAAGGCTCATGGCACAACATCCATTATCTTTATTAAGTGTGTTAAGATTGTATGAAGATGAGAAGAGAAGAAAGGACCACTAATGGGAGACTAATCAGTCCTAAAAGTTATCATGCAAAGTGGACTTATAGTTGGGATACAAAAGAGAACTACCTAATGTTATCATGCATGGTTAGACACCTAATGTCTATCATAACCTCAAGAGGTTAGAGAACTTATGGGGAGCATGGCAAAGAAAAGCAAAAGAAGAAGAAGAAGAAAGAACATGCAAATGAAAATGCAAACATAAGATGCACAAGTAGAATGAAAGTGGGAGGAAAATAGTGTGGGGCAGTAGCCTCCACAAGCTCACCTTAACCAAGCATGCACATATGAAATGCAAAGAAGAGAGGGGTAGAAGATGCACAAGAGGAAATCACACAAAAGGATACAAACAAGTCACATATGGAAACATTAAATGGAAGCAACAAAAGAAGCACACAAATGAACAAGCAAAACCACATGTTATGACCTAAAAATGAGCAAGCATCATCCTTAGCATGTTAGCAACATGAACCAAAAAGCATTGAGGGCTCAAAGGATCCAAAAATGTCATCTCCAAGGCAAACTAGGTCAATGTGTATGTATGAACCTCCCTTGGAGGTAACTTGACTTGCAAGTTACCTCAAAATTAGGAAAATGGTTCAAAAATGATCAAATAAAATGCACAAAGGCCATAAACATGTTGGAAAACAAAGGCCAAGAGATCACAATCAAAATCAATTCACAACACCACCAAAGAAATTGATTCACTAGGGTGTTCCATTGTGAATGAGGATCGTCGAGGGTCAAATGAAATGCACCAAAAGTCAAACCAAAAGTCAACCAAACAGGGGAAAAATGGTCCTAAAAAATTGATCAACTCATCATGGATATGAGGATCAATTTTCAGTCATTGGATCAAAATGGAAATGCTAAAACAAAATCAAGAACAAACCATGTCAAGAAATAAACCCAATAGAACACTTCCAATGATTAATTTCATTTTTAGTTGAAAAATATACCAAAAATAAAATAAAAATTTTCTAAAAAAAGAAGACATCTTGAAATGTCTAAAACATATTTTTTTTGGATTTTTATCAAACTTGGAAGCATTTTAATTGGAATTATTTCAAAACATATACAAAATAAAAAAACAAAAGGAAATAAAAAGAAAATAATAAAAGCAGCGGTGTGAAAAGTAACAGATTTACGTGTAAACATTGGGCCTGCAGTGTGTGGGGGTGTGAATAACAATTGGAAAGCCCAATCCAAAAGGCGCGTTGAGCCCAGGTGGATTAAGTGTGGTTGGGTCAAAACATGCGCATGGTAGGTCATGATCTAGGCTGTTGGATCAATAAGTAAGCAAATCAGATGGACCAAAGCAAGACACGTGGCCAGGCTAAGCGTTTTAAGTGAAACGCAACGCTTTGGCATGATCCTGTGGGTATGGTCAAAGAGGGTGCA
Organism: Lathyrus sativus; assembly: GCA_963859935.3. Lineage (NCBI taxonomy): Eukaryota > Viridiplantae > Streptophyta > Magnoliopsida > Fabales > Fabaceae > Lathyrus > Lathyrus sativus. The sequence goes on from OZ012735.1 coordinate 921,308,417, forward strand.
CGATAGATCTTAATCTCAGCCATAGAAACAAAAGTAAACAAATCCAACGCACACCAAAATGCCACGCCATCAAAATATTTCAAAAACTCAAGCCAAAACAGACGGCGGCTGGAGTTTCCTCCGGTCGTCTTCCCCGACCACATAAAACGATGATGAACAGTACCCACAAGCAGGCTAAAAAAATGCACCAAAACTTGCAAATAAATAGTCCAAATTCATCTACGCATCATGTAGATCATGAATATGCCTTTAATTTTCATTAATTATGCACACACAAGCCAAATCAAAGAGAAACAGTTTGGAGCTTCAAACATAAATCATCACCAATTCCAGTCCATTTTAGTTATAAATGATCTACATAGTTTCTAGGTCTTAATCATGCAAAAATGGTAAGCAAATGCATCATGTACAAAGAGAAATAGTGATTTTAAGTTACCTAGTGGAGAACTTCCACTGAGCCTTCAAAAATTAAGGAAGCTTGATGAAATCGATCCAGAATCACTCTATAATCTTCTTAGAAACTGTTTGAATACTTGATTTGGCTTGAAATTCAGTAAATCTCCAAATTCGTGTTTCACTTTTTACTCCCTTTTTCCCACTGAGTTCTTGCTTCTAGGTCACGAAAAATGCCTCTCTCCTTGCTCAAATTTCATCTAGACAATTTATATGATGGATATGTGAGGTAATGGAGGCCTAATTGCAGCTCAATTGGGTGAATTTTAGAAATGCCCAAATTCAAATTGCCATGCTCATGCACACGCGAGGACTCACTCAATTCCCTTGTTTTTTCATTCAAAATGCTTGATGGTCACTTACTGTGATCATGTGGATAGGATTTAAGCCTTGAATTGATCACATGGTGGAGATTTGATTATCAAAATTTCACTTGAAAATGCCTTTGAAAAACACATGAAAATGTCACCAAAAATGAAATCCAAAATTGGAATCTTGTTTGTTACATTCTTGTCACTCAAAAAATGCATAAACATGCCTTGAAATGGTTAGAAATGAATTAATTTCATTTTGTGATTTTAAGCTTTCTTCATGAAAAAGTTACACATCAACTCTCCAATCCAAGCCAAATCCATGACTCCTTGATGTTTGGTTGAGCAAATGACCCTATTTGGAGCACATTTGATGTTGGAAAAATTTTCATTTGAAGTATGCAAAGTGGTGAAATAGACCTATAATGAAAATGACCTGTAATCTTACTTTCCCAAAATACCTCTGCCTTGTAAGCCTCATAACATGAGTTCTACAAATCAGATGAAGGACTTCTAGTACTCCTTGGAAAGCTAAGATCATGAGGAATAACTTTCATGGTTTAGTCAAGGTGATTAGAAACATCCTTCTAGGTCAAAAGTGGCTTGGAAGTTGGTTGACTTTTGTTGACCAAAATCACATTCATCTGAGGACCTATAACTTACCAGCATCATAACGTGAGTTCTAGAAATCAGATGAATGACTTCTAGTACTCAAAAGAAAGCTAGAAACATACTCTGCAAGTTTCATGTTAGGGTCAATATGAGATGAGACTTGTATTTTGAGATAGGTGGTCTTGAAGTTGGGCACTAAACAGGGGATTTTACATCGAGAACCCTAATTTAGTAACTTCCCACACTCTTGATTCTTCTTGGTTTGATCTTGAAATGATATATTAGACATCTGAACACAACATCCCATGACCATAGAGACTTGGAATTGAGTCTTAATCTCCTTTGATTTCACAATTGACTGAGGGTTAACTAGATGAAAACCCTAGATGCAACACCTTTGACTGTGGCTTCTTCCAAATGAAACAACAACTTGAACAAGCTCCAACATGGCCCTCAAAGTACTCAATGAGCTCTCTCAACATCCCATATCCATAATTATGAATTCACAATCTTCTGATGATCTTCAACTGGCCTCAAAGTTAGGAGATATTCCACATACATCCATCAACCCTTTCACAAAACAATGAGCACCTCCTGGTGACTTGATGACCATTCATGCTTGAGTAAAACCCCTTGCTTAGGCTTAAAACTCTTGGTGGCCTTTGTCGCTTGCGCGAAAATAAGGTGCCGGCATGATAGAAGAGTCGCCACCTTTCGTTATTTATCCCTCAGAGCGGGAAAGGAAACGATCGGAAAAACCTGACAAAAAAGGGTAAGACAAGGTCATCGCAACCATTGTCTGGGTTCGGGAGTCGGTTACACAAGGGGAAGGTATTAGCACCCCTCACGTCCGTCGTACTCGACGGGATCCACGCTTGTTTGTTTACTTGGACGGGTTGGTTTTATTCTATTTACCTATCAAGGCTGGCTGAAAAAGAAAAGAAAAATGACTCGGCAAAGCGTCGCACTTTATGCCTACGTATTCTCATCAGAGAATGAGAAATCAGAGTCAACGTAGTTCGGCCTACGAAGGGTTATGGGGGAAGGTAGCTGATGCGTGTTTTTCGCAAGTGTACGAATCACGTCAAAGTAATATAAAAGATTATCGAATCCACAGAGACCAAGTGTCAATCTATCGTACCTGTTGTTATGGTGCTTATCTAAGGCAACTATTTTTAAGGGTTTTAGTAAGGGTGCAATGGTAAATAAAATTATAATTTTAAATAATAAATAAAAGACAGGCTCGAATGTAATTCACGTAATCAATGATAATCCAGTACTTGTTAATGGAACTACTTATGGGCAATGTTTTCTCCTTTGAAAAGAACTAATTTAACAGGAACTGTCGCTTTCGCGTATTCAGAACCGAGTTGTACTCTCTAATCAACCCCTCCTATTGTCACGGATAAAAAGGTGCGTACTGCGTTAGAGTAGTAAACCTATTTTTAAGAAATATAGTTTCTTAACAAAGTTGAAAAGTATTTTAACCTGGACTTCTTAGCAAAAAGAGGTTCTTATGAACCAGACTCTAAATCTCATAACGCGTCCGAAAATCGTTTTAAAATCTCTTTTCTTTTTAATCTAAAAACTCCTAATGAACTATACAAAGCGCTTTTGGCTGTTTTTGAAATAGTTAAAAACAATTACTTGAATTGAAAGATAAAATAGCCCTTAGGTGTTTCCACGAACAATTATACTGATTACTGGTTTAATTACGATCCTTACATTCTAACCTTTATGGGATTAGTTAGACATGATAAAGTAAATATTCTTTTTATAGTTTTTCATATGAGTAATTTAAAGCGAGTGCGGGAAGTAAACAAAGTAAATGTGCGAGTGCGGGAAGTAAACAACGTAAATGTGCGAGTGCGGGAAATAAACAAAGTAAATGTGCGAGTGCGGGAAATAAACAAAGTAAATGTGCGAGTGCGGGAAATAAACAAAGTAAAGTGCGAGAAAATAAATAAAAGTAAAGCAATGCGGAAAAATAAAATACGAACTGGAATTAAAATGGCGGCAGGATTAACTTCCTCCAGAGTGCTCCAAAACTCGAACCACAGACAGATTACAAACTCGATCACTCGATTGCAGAGGCACCCCGATGTGGAATGGCAACTGCTTTATAACTGATATATGCCTAGAGAATTCTAATTCTGGATGAAGAAAAACGAAAATCTAAGGTCCTATTTATAGGAGAAACTGAAAGCGCGAAATGACCGGGACGCCCCTCCACTAAAAAGTGGAGGTTGTGGATTTTTGCCTTGTGGCGCCCGCCACAGGGCCTATGGCGCCCGCCACGGTCCCTACAGGGGATGATGGAGTGGGGATCGTGGGTCTTGGAGGTTGAGGAGTGGTCTTGAGACGTGGCCACGTCATGGCTAACCCCATGGCGCCCGCCACGGTGGGTGCCGCAAGTGCAAAATGCTGAATTTCTAGGTTTTCGTCCGTTTTCACTCCTTTTTCGCTCCTTTTCCCGATTCAAGCTCCGATTATTATAAAAACCTGAAAACATAAGAAAACAAAGCAATAACAAAGCAAAACAACAATAAAAGCTAAGAATGCATGCGAAATCGGAGTCAGAAATACGGTGAATTTTAGTGTGATCAAATTCTCCCACACTTAAACCTTTGCTTGTCCTCAAGAAAACATTAAAGCTTAAGAAAATATGGTGTCAACACTTTGTAAGAGCACAGATTGTGTCTCAGTAATATCTCTATGTTTTGATGATAACATTAATGATAATTTGTATACAAGAATTATACTCTCTAAATTTGTTCTAAACTGTTTTCTACAGGCACAAAAGATTTTAATCTTAAAGAGCAAATTTGATGTGAACAATGAATTCTGAATGGCTCAAGAGCATCTGAAGATTAGAAGAATCTGAAGTATAAGAGCTTAGTTATCAAGATTCTGAAGATACAACACGCTGCATGTATTATCAAGAATCTGAATAAGAGAAGACTCTGAGTGAAGAGACTCTGAATGAGAGAAGACTCTGATCTGAGTGAAGACTCTGATCTAAGAGCATGTTACGCTTCAAGCACACAGCTGCACCAGACTCTGATTCATCAACATCTGAAGAACATATTAGGCTCTGAAGTTTCCAGAAGGTTCTGAAGACTGAAGACTCTGATATTGATTGTTGATCTGAATTATTTGAAGAAGAATATTTTAATATATCCGTTGGAATATGCCAGCAAATCTTTCCTTAATTGGGATAGACAAAATTCTCTGCACAGAAGATTATTCCTCTGGTACATTCCTGATATAGTTAAATCACAGCTCAGCAGACAATTGCTACACCCACATTTTGTGCGCCGTCTCTCTGCTGTAATAGTACAAAGGACAGTACTATTTTGATATTGGAAATATTTTCTCTAACGGTAAAATATTCTTTCCAATATTCAAGTGGCTATATAAAGGACATCATAGCTCATTCTTCAAGTGCCAAGAATTACAACAATATTGACAAGAACTCTCTCACGCTCAAAGCTTTCATATTCTTCACTGTTCATACATTGTTCTAAACTTAGAGAAATAACACAGTTGTGTTTATAGCTTTCATAGAAGCAATTCTTACTCTTTCATTGTATTACATTAATTTGTAAAGAAAGTTTTCCTTAAGAGGATCTAGGTTAGATCAGTAGCTCTTAAGAAGACTAAGAACAGTTGTTCTTAGGTGTGCTATTTGTAATCAGTTGATTTGAATAGTGGATTAAGTCCTTGTTGAGAAAGGCAAATCACTCTTGAAAAGGGTGGACTGGAGTAGTTGAGTTCAACGAACCAGGATAAAAATACTTGTGTTTTTATCTTTGATTATTTTCTGTCATACTTATTCAACCCCCCCCTTCTAAGTATTTTCTCACCTTCAGTTGGCATCAGAGCTCCGGTTCTGAGTGTGCATTCGCTTAACCGTGACAGATAAAGATCCAGTGAGAAAAATACTCTGTTATTTATTTGGTTGCTAATATGGGTGATATTCCTACATCAAGCAACAAATATGAAGGAGACAGAATCAGCACCAAACCTCCAATGTTTGATGGAGAAAAATTTGATTATTGGAAGGATAGACTTGAAAGTTTTTTCTTGGGGTATGATGCTGATCTCTGGGACTTAGTCATTGATGGGTATGAACATCCTACTAAGGATGGCAAAAAGATTGATAGAAAATCAATGACTGAGGAGCAGAAGAAAGAATTCAAGAATCATCACAAAGCCAGAACCATACTTCTGAATGCAATCTCTCATACAGAGTATGAAAAGATTACCAACAGAGAAACTGCTCATGATATGTTTGAGTCTCTCAAAATGACTCATGAGGGAAATTCTCAGGTGAAAGAAACAAAGGCTCTGGCGCTTATACAGAAGTATGAAGCGTTCAAAATGGAAGAATCTGAGAACATTGAGACTATGTTTTCCAGATTTCAGATTCTAACAGCTGGGTTGAAAGTTCTGGACAAGGGCTACTCAACATCTGATCATGTCAAGAAGATCATCAGAAGTCTTCCTACCAGATGGAGACCTATGGTGACTGCATTGAAGCTGGCCAAGGATCTGAACAAAATCTCACTAGAAGAACTCATCAGTTCTTTGAGAAGTCATGAGATTGAGCTGGAGGAAGATGAACCCCAGAAGAAAGATAAAGGTAAATCCTTAGCTTTTAAATCTAACAAATCTGTTAAAGCCTTGCAGGTTAATGAAGAAAGCTCTGAGGAATCTTCTTCTGAAGAAGAAGATGAACTATCAATGCTGTCCAGAAGGATCAACAAACTCTGGAAGCACAAAGGGAAGAAGTTCAACAACTTCAGAAGATCTGATCAAAAGAAAGAATCTTCTGGACACAGAAGATCTGGCAAGAAAGAGATCACTTGTTTTGAATGTAAAGAACCTGGACACTACAAGAGTGAATGTCCCAAACTTCAAAAGGAAAAACCCAAAAGGAAGTTTGACAAAAAGAAAAAGGTTCTGATGGCTACATGGGATGACTCAGATGAATCTGAATCATCTTCTGAATCTGAGGAAGAATGTGCAAATGTTGCGCTGATGGCCAACACAGATGATCAAGATGAAGGAACGTCATCATCTGAATCTGAGTCAGAATCAGACTCTGACTCTGAAGAGGTATTTTCTGAACTCTCCAGAGCTGAACTTGTTGAAAGTTTATCTGACATGATGGAAAGCTACAGCAAGATTAAACTCAAATACAAGAAGCTGAAAAGCAATCTTGAATCTGAGATTAATCTTCTGAGAACAGAACTTGTTGAGCAGAAAGAAATAAATTTAAAACTCAAAAATGATTTAGAAACAACTCAACAAGAATCTGATACTGAAACAGAGTCCAGTGAAAATATTTTAGAAAAATATGACTCCAGTTTTAGAAGATTTCTCACTAAAAGCATAGACAGAAGCAAAATGGCTTCTATGATCTATGGTGTTAGTGGGAACAACAGAAGAGGCATTGGATGTGAATCCTCCTCTGGAAGCAATCCAAAGTCTGTTGATAAACTCTTCATCAAGAAGACTCCTCTGTATTCTCATTTCAAGTTTGGTCATCTGAATGATATTAAACATACAAGCTCTGAAAAGAGTACTTATGTGTTTAAGCCAAGGGTTAGCCAGAATAAACACTATGTTGAAAAACAGAAGTTTAGGCAAAACCGCAGAACATCTAACCCCAAAGGACCCAAAAAGATCTGGGTACCTAAAAGCAAAATAATACCTGTTGCAGATATCCTTAGCAGCAAAATCCAGACACCAATCATGGTACCTGGACTCTGGATGCTCGCGACATATGACGGGCGAAAGGTCTATGTTCCAAAGCCTGGAACTTAGATCTGGAGGGGACGTGAAATTTGGAGGGAACCAGAGGGGCAAGATCATTGGCTCTGGTACGATAGGTAATGGTAACCTACCCTCTATTTCTAATGTTCTGTTAGTTGAAGGATTGAAACATAATCTATTGTCCATAAGCCAATTAAGTGACAATGGTTATGATATCATCTTTAATCAAAAATGTTGCAAAGCTGTTTGTCAAAAGAATGGCTCAACCTTATTCAGTGGAAAGAGGAAAAACAACATTTACAAAATTAATCTTTCAGAACTTAAAGTTCAAAATGTAAAATGCCTTTTATCTGTGAATGATGAGCAATGGGTCTGGCATAGAAGATTGGGACATATTAATATGAGACGTATATCTCAGATTAATAAACTCAATCTGGTCAGAGGACTCCCTAATCTGAAGTTCAATTCAGATGCTCTGTGTGGCGCATGTCAAAAGGGTAAATTTTCAAAATCCCATTTTAAACCAAAAAATGTTGTTTCCACCTCTAGACCATTGGAATTACTTCACATTGATCTGTTTGGACCAGTGAAAACTGCATCCATCAGAGGCAAGAAGTATGGGTTAGTCATTGTAGATGACTACAGCAGATGGACATGGGTAAAGTTTCTAAAACACAAGGATGAGTCTCATTCTGTGTTCATTGACTTCTGCAATCAAGTCCAGACTGAAAAAGAATGCAAAATTATTAAAGTCAGAAGTGATCATGGTGGCGAATTTGAAAACAAATATTTTGAAAAATATTTTTCTGAAAAGGGAATTGCACATGATTTCTCCTGTCCTAGAACTCCACAACAAAATGGAGTTGTAGAGAGGAAAAATAGAACATTGCAAGAAATGGCCAGAACCATGATCAACGAGACAAATCTGGCAAAACATTTTTGGGCAGAAGCAATAAATACAGCATGTTATATTCAGAACAGAGTGTCTGTAAGACCTCTTCTGGAAAAGACTCCCTATGAATTGTGGAGAAACAGAAAGCCCAACATTGCTTATTTTCATCCATTTGGATGTATTTGTTATATGCTTAACACTAAAGATCATCTAAACAAGTTTGATTCCAAAGCACAGAAGTGTTTCATGCTTGGTTATTCTGAACGCTCTAAAGGCTACAGAGTATTCAATACTGAAACACAGATTGTGGAAGAATCTATTCATGTTAGATTTGATGATAAGCTTGGCTCTGAAAAGCCAAAGCAAGTTGAAAGTTTTGCAGATAGAGAAGTTATTCTCACAGACTCTGAAGGCTCAGAGGCAAACAAGACTAAAGACAAAGACTCTGAAGAAAATCCAGATGCTACACCTTTAACTTCCCAACTTGACAATCTGCATATTTCTGAAAGACCAACAGTCAGAGGATCTTCTTCCAGAATGAAAGCTTCTCATCCAGAGGATGTGATAATTGGAAAGAAAGATGATCCAATAAGGACAAGAGCATTTCTCAGAACTTCTGAATCTTCCTTCTGTGGCTTAGTGTCAATTATAGAACCTTCATCTGTTGATGAGGCTCTGGAAGATAATGAATGGATTTTAGCTATGCAAGAGGAGCTGAATCAATTCACAAGGAATGAAGTCTGGGATCTGGTTCCAAGACCTAAAGGTTTCAATGTTATTGGAACAAAATGGGTTTTCAGAAATAAACTGAATGAAAAAGGAGAAGTTGAAAGGAACAAAGCAAGACTGGTTGCTCAAGGCTACAGTCAACAAGAAGGCATAGACTACACAGAAACATATGCTCCTGTTGCAAGGTTAGAGTCTATACGCTTGCTTATTTCATTTGCTGCACAACATAACATCACTCTTTATCAGATGGATGTTAAAAGTGCTTTTCTTAATGGAATTATAGAAGAGGAAGTGTATGTCCACCAACCTCCTGGTTTTGAAAATGAAAATTTTCCAGATCATGTTTACAAACTAAAAAAATCTCTTTATGGACTAAAACAAGCTCCCAGAGCTTGGTATGAGAGGTTGAGTAATTTTCTTCTTAAGAAGGATTTCATCAGAGGAAAAGTGGATACCACACTATTTTGTAAAACCATTAAGAAAGATTTGTTGATTTGTCAAATTTATGTAGATGATATTATTTTTGGATCAACAAATATTATGCTTGGAAAGGAGTTTGCTAAATGTATGCAGGAAGAATTTGAGATGAGCATGATGGGAGAACTGAAATTCTTTCTGGGAATCCAAGTAAATCAGACTCCAGAGTGCACCTACATACATCAGACGAAGTATGTTAAAGAGCTTCTGAAGAAGTTTAACATGCTGGATAGCAAAATGGCAAAGACTCCAATGCATCCTACAAGCACTCTAGGTAAGGAAGAGGTAAGTAAGAAGGTAGATCAGAAACTCTACAGAGGTATGATAGGATCTCTTCTTTATTTGACTGCTTCTAGACCAGACATTCTGTTTAGTGTTTGTTTATGTGCTAGATTCCAATCAGATCCTAGAGAATCACACTTAACTGCTGTTAAGAGGATTCTAAGGTATCTGAAAGGTACTGCTAATGTTGGTTTGTGTTACAGAAGATCTGACAAATATTCACTAGTTGGATTCTGTGATGCTGACTATGCTGGAGATAGAGTTGAGCGCAAAAGTACTTCTGGAAGCTGTCAGTTTCTTGGAAGTCATCTGATCTCATGGTACAGCAAGAAGCAACCAACAATTGCACTATCAACCACAGAGGCAGAATACATTGCTGCTGCTGGGTGTTCCACTCAGATGCTCTGGATGAAGAGTCAACTAGAAGATTATCAAATCTATGAGAGTAATCTTTCTATCTTCTGTGACAATACTTCAGCTATATGTTTATCCAAAAATCCAATTTTACACTCTAAGGCTAAACATATAGAGATTAAACATCACTTCATCAGAGACTATGTTCAGAAGGGTGTAATAAATTTAGCCTTTGTTGATACAGATCATCAATGGGCAGATATTTTCACAAAACCCCTTGCTGAAGATAGGTTTAAGTTTATTCTGAAAAATATTTGTATGGATTTTTGTCCAGAGTAATATTTCTCAGAGTCTACTTCTCAGATGCTAAGTGTTTAACACTCTGAAGTATTTCATCTGTTTTGCTTATTTAATTTATCTGTGATTTATTTTTGTGTGAAACTCTGTACTGACCATCTCAGAGGATCTGAAAGTTGAAAACGTTTCATTTCTTAAGAGTTACAGAATCACATGCAAAGCAAACACGTGTCACTCAGAATCTGAAAAGATGGAGTACACCTACTGACTATGACGTTTAAGGTATTGCTTTGAAAATCTCAATCTGTCTTGATTTTCCCCCCAAATGTCATATCATAATTAAAAATGATTACTTTTCATTAAATGCAAACGTGCGTATGTGTCCTATGTATGTCTGTTGTGTTTCCCATGCGTGTTTTATTTTTCTATATAAACCACTCTCACAACACATTCACACTTTTCACATTCTCAACACATATGCGCTTTTGTCTGTTGTTCTCTCTCTTCTCAAACCCTAAACGAACCCAGAAACCGTCATCTCCTTCTTCTTCATCAACAATGGCATCCACATCAAAAGCAGTTACTACCAAAGATTCTACCACTATCATTGAACCAGTACGCACTCTTCTGACTCCTGTTGATTCTCTAGAAGTGTTATGTGAAAGTTTCGTGGATTTGGAAGACCTTGCTGATAATGGGTGTGATCTGGTTCCTTCAATCAAGGCACAAGGCTGGGATGGTTACTTTGATAGGCTGATGGGTCCTGTGTATCCAAAGTTAGTGAAGGAGTTTTGGATCCATGCATTCGCTACTCCAAAGTTCGTTCATTCTTCTGTGCTGGGTAAGAAGATTGTTATCACTGAAAATCTGATCAGGAAACTTATAGGTTTCAAGGCAACTGATGGAGTAACCTCTCTATCTTCTGCGCGTGAAGACCTGAAGGATGTTTGTCAAGAAATCTGCACTACTGGTGAACCTTGTAAGAAGGTTAAGTTTTTGAAACCCACTTACAAGATTTGGGCTAAGATTTTCTTGAACACCATTTTTCACAGACCCTCCTCAAACTCATCTGACTATGTTAATGCTGAACAACTTTACTTCATGTACTGTTTGCATCAAAACATTCAGATTGATCTTCCTTATCTGTTGTTCAATCATCTGGTATCTCATGTCAAGGAAACAAGGGAAACAGCAAGAGATAAAACTGGAAAAGTCAGATCATGGATTCCTATGGGAAGACTGATTTCAGATATTCTGGTAGAAAACCAACTTGTGGCGCATCTGCAAGAGGCTGGGCTGACAGAAGATCTGAACTTTATCATTGGCTCTGAGATAAATGGCTTAACTCTGAGAAGGATGAAATTGGTTGAAGATTTATCTGAGAAACCAAGGAAAACTAACTCTGAAGAGGTTAGGGGGAGAAGGATTCCTGTTGAGGACTTTCCTCTATTTACCTCAGATGAACCCAGAGAGCTAATAGCTGAGTATGTTGCTTGCTGCATCAGAGATGGTGTTGAGATCCCTGCAAATCTTGTGCAGAAGGAAGGCCAAGTTCTTCCTGATCAGACAAGGGAAAGAAGACGCAAGAGAAAAGCTGATAAAGAAGGTCATCAGAAGAAAAGAAAGCATTCAGATGCTGAGAAGAAGAAGAAAAGAAAGAAGCTGAAGAAGGTTCAACAAAATCCTCCTGCAGCAACTTTTGAAGAGATAAGAGATACTCTGAAACAGGTATTTAACACTGATTCTAATCCTGTTCATCATTCTGCTACCACACCATCTGACTCACCCCTCATATTTAAAAGATCTAGACCATCTGAGACTCATACACCACAACCAACAATCATTCAAACACCACAATCCAAACAAACTCAACAAACAACACCACAACCTCAAAACCCCATCCCAGAATCTACAATTCCAGAGGATGTTCACCCTGAACACTCTGACCAACCTGAAAATCCCATTGATCCTAATGAGATTTTAGATATTACACCCTTAAACCGTTCTATCATTTTATCTTCAACTTCTGAAAAATCTAACCAATCTGATACATCATCTGATGATGAATCATCTGGTTTCATTAATGAATGTTTGAATGATCTCAAACAACCTCGTACTGAGAGTGTTTGGAAACAACTTTTTAAATCTCCCACCTCTGATCATCCACCTTCTCCACAAAATTCCCCCACTCAAACTCTCAATCCACAACATCTTGAAATCCAATCCACTCCACAACCAACATCTGAACCACAACCAACATCTGAACCACAACCAACATCTGAACCACAACCATCATCTGAACCAACCAACCAACAAACATCTGAACCTCAAACATCTGAACATCCATCTCCACAACCACAACCTCAACCTTCTAAACAAACACCACAAACACAACCAACCCAACCCAGAATTCCTGATGAAGCAGAATTGGGATCAAGTGTTTATACTATGTTAAGAAATTTTGACAAGGATAATGTCTCAGACTTTGCTGACATTATGGATGTGTGCATGACCACTATGGATAAAGAGGCTGCTAATGCTGTCTGGAAGAAATATCTTTACAGACTGAATAGGGAGGCTTTGAAAATCAGGACTCAATGTCTTAGATTATCAAAAGTAAGGTTTGCTGCTTATCAGAAAAGGATTAAGAAAAACCCTCCTCCTATTCTTCTTCTAGAAGCTCCTCCACCTCCAGAAATTCCTGCACCCAATGTCACTCAGATTGTTTCAGAATCCACTGTTCCAGAATCTTCTATTTCAGTATCTACAGATCTTCAGAAGGATGTCAAGGAACTAAAGGACTTCATGGTTGATCAAAAGAAGACAAATGAAGAAATGAAAACTTGGATGGCTAAGCAAGATGAGAATTCAGAGAGGATTACAGCACTGCTGCAACTCATCGCTTCTCAACAAGCCTCATCTGCCAAACCTTCTTAATGCTTTTGCACAAGTTTTTCATGCTTTGTTTTGTTTTTGATTGTCTTCTGATATGTTTTGTTTGCTTCTATCTGAATCTGGATGTTATCTTAATGAAAATGATCTTTTGCTTATCTGGATATGTGTTTCTTCTGCATCTTTACTGTCTTTTAAAGAATCTTTTTGATTATGACAAAAAGGGGGAGAAACAAAATAGAATCCGATTGTTCAAATCTATAAGCAATTATCTGAACTAAGTCAGACATGTTACTAACATTCTTTGAATCTAATCAGAATCTGACAAATTTATCTAACCAGACTCTGACAAATTTCATTGAAGTTTTTCCTGAGATCTATCTTTTCAGAACCTGATCAAAAATAGCTAAATCTGAGTAAACCAGACTCTGATATCTAAAGACCAGACTCTGATATCTAACCTTGAGTACTATGATCTGAAAGATAACTCAAGACAGGAAATGGCAAGATAAACAACCAAGTGTTCTGAAGTTGTTCATCTGGCATCAAGCTTTAATATGGCATCAAGCTTTGGCATCAAGCTTTGACTCTAGAAGTCAAACATATATCAACCAGGATTTGTCAACCAGGCTTCAATCAGGATGTTAATCAGGCTCTGAACCCAAAATGCAATCAGGCTCTGAATCTGAAATGAAATCAGGCTCTGAATCTGAAATATACTCAACCAGAAAGGGAAGTATCTAATTCCATTAGAGTATTCATTTCAGGGGGAGATTGTTAATCTCAGGGGGAGTAATTTTAATTCATTTTTTATTGAACAAATTGCTCATGTTTTGTCATCATCAAAAAGGGGGAGATTGTAAGAGCACAGATTGTGTCTCAGTAATATCTCTATGTTTTGATGATAACATTAATGATAATTTGTATACAAGAATTATACTCTCTAAATTTGTTCTAAACTGTTTTCTACAGGCACAAAAGATTTTAATCTTAAAGAGCAAATTTGATGTGAACAATGAATTCTGAATGGCTCAAGAGCATCTGAAGATTAGAAGAATCTGAAGTATAAGAGCTTAGTTATCAAGATTCTGAAGATACAACACGCTGCATGTATTATCAAGAATCTGAATAAGAGAAGACTCTGAGTGAAGAGACTCTGAATGAGAGAAGACTCTGATCTGAGTGAAGACTCTGATCTAAGAGCATGTTACGCTTCAAGCACACAGCTGCACCAGACTCTGATTCATCAACATCTGAAGAACATATTAGGCTCTGAAGTTTCCAGAAGGTTCTGAAGACTGAAGACTCTGATATTGATTGTTGATCTGAATTATTTGAAGAAGAATATTTTAATATATCCGTTGGAATATGCCAGCAAATCTTTCCTTAATTGGGATAGACAAAATTCTCTGCACAGAAGATTATTCCTCTGGTACATTCCTGATATAGTTAAATCACAGCTCAGCAGACAATTGCTACACCCACATTTTGTGCGCCGTCTCTCTGCTGTAATAGTACAAAGGACAGTACTATTTTGATATTGGAAATATTTTCTCTAACGGTAAAATATTCTTTCCAATATTCAAGTGGCTATATAAAGGACATCATAGCTCATTCTTCAAGTGCCAAGAATTACAACAATATTGACAAGAACTCTCTCACGCTCAAAGCTTTCATATTCTTCACTGTTCATACATTGTTCTAAACTTAGAGAAATAACACAGTTGTGTTTATAGCTTTCATAGAAGCAATTCTTACTCTTTCATTGTATTACATTAATTTGTAAAGAAAGTTTTCCTTAAGAGGATCTAGGTTAGATCAGTAGCTCTTAAGAAGACTAAGAACAGTTGTTCTTAGGTGTGCTATTTGTAATCAGTTGATTTGAATAGTGGATTAAGTCCTTGTTGAGAAAGGCAAATCACTCTTGAAAAGGGTGGACTGGAGTAGTTGAGTTCAACGAACCAGGATAAAAATACTTGTGTTTTTATCTTTGATTATTTTCTGTCATACTTATTCAACCCCCCCCTTCTAAGTATTTTCTCACCTTCACACTTGTCTTTGGGCTAAAGGGATTCTAAGTTCAAGTCAGGATGCAGTGACAGATACTAACTAAGTGAACCAAGGGTACCATAGTAACACAAACACAAACTTCAATCCTATATTAACCACTCCATGTCATCCCACGATACCTAGGCCTATCTTCTCATCTTTTTGTGTCCTTTTCATTCAGGCGCAATCACATTAAGCCCGTTATCCGTACATGCTTCATAGTAGAGTGACCGGTTAGTGATTCTGATCCATAACATAAGGTTTCTGGCACATAAGCATGTGTAAACCTGTTTTTATTTCGCCTAAATGTAGCTGCGGGGGATCGGATCGTAATCCGCCCTACCAAGTTCAGTGCCAGATACCTCTGAACCAACTAACAATAGGTGACTTGCAATTTTTTCTTTTTGTGGCAAAAATTTTTTTCTTCTCTTTTTTCGGTTTAAATGACTTTGTGAGGGTCACCTATACCAGAGTTTGCCTTTTTTTCTTTTTTTTTTTTTTTTTTTTTATTAGCACTGGATCATTCACTTATATTCATCGGCCCCCTACGTAGAGTATGCTTAGGCCGGAGCTGACTGCTAAAATAAACTACTTAGGACAATTTTTTGAATGATAGTAAAGGCCATGGTGGTGGGGTTTAGGAGTGATTCCTATATTCAAGAGGTCTATGGTGCTAAAATGGTTCTGATGTTTCAAAAAGTTGACCTAAGTCACCACATCCTAATCTAAACCTGTCTCAAAGCCCAAAAAACATGTGGAACAACATTGTTTTCTTTTTAAAAATTTTCTGGTAAGGCTAAGGAAATGGGAAAAAATGAAGATGAACTAAAAAAAAAAACACTATACTGGTGACTCGTCAGACTCATGCATTATCTAAGAAATATAAATTACTGAAAAGGGAAATAACTGAAAGGAAATTAACTAAAAAGGGAAATAACAGAAAGCAATAAAATCCCCTCCCACACTTAAATCGAACATTGTCCCCAATGTTTCGAAATAAGATAAGGGGGGTAACCTGGAAAAAGACTACTGAGGAGGGGCACTGGTGCCTTCGCCGTCCTGATGTGATGGTCTGGAACGACGGGATCTACTACGATGCTGGTTCCTCCGGTCGAGTCGTGCTGATAAAGCAGCCTGAGCACTCCGGACCTCTCGAAGGTTACCCAAGATGGAACCCTGAGTAGCCTCTACAAGCTGGTAGTGTCGGCTGTTGAACTCTCTCTGACGGTTCTGCTCTAATGAAATAGCGTTCAAGGTACGGCAAACGTTGCTATAGGAACGATCCGAAACCAATCGTGATTGTTGCATGAAGCTCATATTGTCCGTCAGCTGTTGTGAAATAGTAGAGAGAAGGCCATCACGCCTTTCCTCTCTAGCTGTCATATCACGCCACATCTCCTCGGTGACAAAGAATCCAGGAGCAGTACCTGCAACAGGGTTAGAGGAAGATGGTGCAGTGTGTGACTGTGAAGGACGATGGGGGGACATGTGAGGGATGGGAGACTGCTCTCTCCGATCATACTCATCATCAGTGTCATGTGCCTCCCCATCGGGAATATTAGGAGGAAGTGGACCCAAAACACGTGGAGCATTAAGATCATAGGTCCAGTTCCTTTCATCACGTACATCAGTACGTCTACTGCATGGTAAAGCAATAGATGGGATAGCTACCCCATGAACCATCAACTCATAACCACCTTCTCTCCTTGTTCGGCACAATTTCATGTCTTTCAGAAATTTTAAATTAATTGTGCGAGGAGGTAGTGGTTCAAGTGTAGCTATCTCATCATTCAGGCCAAGAGCCCGAGCAATAGACGTAACAAGCCCTCCAAAAACAATCGGTCCTATTTTATTAGTAAATAAAGTCATGTGGGCAAGCATAAACGGGACCGGATTGATGTGGGTTCTAGTGAGGCATCCATGCAAAAATAGGAGTTCACGAGCATTAACCTTGTTTGGACTTTCCCGGCCAAAAATAGTACATGCCAAAAGAAGTCTAAAAACTCTTATGGCCGGGTTGTGAATGGTCGACGCAAGTATCCCTTCAAAAGAATTAATTGAAGTACTTGAAAGCCTTAGCCAGAAGGTAAATACCTCGGCCGACCATTCAGCATCCAAAGGTGCCTCACAAATCGAACCTTCCCTATGAGGGATTCCTAACAAATCTGCTAGCTCATTGGTACTGAATTCATATTCAATTCCAAACAGTCTAAAAATAACAGTACCGACAGTGCTAGCAGTGTTAGGACTGACAGTGTATATCAAAGAACTCAAAAACTCAGTTGTCAGCCTCTCATAGGTAGGTTCCTGATTAATGAAAATATTATGCAAGCCTAGAAATTCTAATAAATTAAAAACACTATGATAAATACCCAAAGCATACAGACAGTTATCGTCGACGTACCTAGTCGAGAGGATTTCTCGACTTTGAAGCCTCTGAATAATTTTCCGTTGCCTTTCGCCCGGTCTTCCATCACGAAGAATAAATCCGTTGAACTCCATTGTTGAAAAGCTCCTTAGGTAGTGAAAATAGTAGAAAAGTGGTTTATGAGGGGAATGATAAAGTTTTGATTTTTTTGGTTTTTGATGGATGAAAATGGAAATGGATGTTGGATATGTTTTATGGATGGAGGGTATTTTGGAAATGGGGGAGCTTTAATGGGGTTCAAGGAGGATTTGGAAGGTTGGAAAAATGGGTTTTTGGTGAAGAAAGGGATGAAAATGGTGGAAATGGGGATTGAATCCCGTATTTGGTGATGATACGGTGTGGCGCCCGCCACAGGGCCTATGGCGTCCGCCACAAGGCCAATTCCTGGGCCTTGTGGTTTTGGATCCTCCTTTGGGCCTTCCTTGCACCTTTGTCTTCCGGGGGGTCTGAATAGCGTTTTCTTCTTCTTTTCAAGGCATTGGCTTGCATATTTTTGTCTTATATATTTTTTTCTTTACACGACAAAAATAAAATAATTAAAAATCAAAAAAGAAAAAGAAAAATAAAAATTAGTGCATAATATGTATATATATAAGGAATTCAAAGTGCATGAAAATATAAAAGTGGAAATGCGATAAATAAAAGGAAGTTAAATACTAGGGTAGTGCTGTCAGGGTGGAATGAGTCATGTGGTAGGTTTCTTATCCTGGCTTGATCCACGAATCTCAGCTATCTCCCTCCGAAGCTCGTCGATCGCCTGATGTAGAGCATCGGTCTCTGAGGCATGAGTGAGATCAGAAACCTGCATCTGTAACTCTAAGTCTGCCACTTCCTGCTTGAGCAGGGCAGTCTCCTTGCGGAGCTCATAAATCTGTGTTTGTAGGTCAGGTGGCTGCAGAGACATATTGTTAGACATAACAGTGATTCGGGGAGTAAGAGGTGTAGGAGTGTACTCAGCGGCGGGAGGCGATTTCGGCTCTTCGACAGTCTCTCCATAACCCTCTAGAGCATAACTCCAATTGGCAGGATCATGGACACTGGTCATCAGCAGATCTGGTAATGTAAAGTAGTGTATCGCTTCGCCGTCGATCAGCAATCTAAACATGTTGGGCTCAAAAGAAGCCCTCCTCATCAGTCCTCTATCAAGACAAAAATCAATATCTAGGGTGGTGTAGCAGCAGAAGGTCCTGAGGTGCAATAGCTTGCGAGACAAACCCAATGCAGTAGCAATCTGTGTAACAATCCCACCGACATGGATGATTCCTACTGATGATCTGGCAACACTAGCAAGGCCCTTCAGTAGAAAGTTGCCACAAGCAACAGGGCGAGACTGAGTCGCACAAAACAGTAGGAAAATCTCCTCTTCACTTAGCAGTGTCTCTGTATCTGGAAAACCTAGGAAAGAATGTGCTAGAATCATCTGGAAGTACCTCAATGCAGGGTTGTGGATTACCTGAGAAAACTGGGTAGAAGGATCTTGGCTCCCTCCGCCTGATATTTTAGTCCAAAACTTTTCCACTTCTCTGCTCATAAAATACCCCATCGGAGTATCTGGAATAGCATCAGGAGTAGTCTGGAAACCTAGTAAATCACCAAACTCTTTGTGAGAGAATGAGTAGTCAATCCCGAACAACCTGAAAACAGCGAGTCCATCTGGTCCAGCCCAAGGGTCATGATGAAACGAGCTGAGGAACTCAAGAGTCAAGTTCCTATAAGTGTCGTTCCTGTCGTCAAACTGGTCCCACTGGAGTTGATGGCATAAAAATCTGACGCTTGGCTCTATCCCCAAGGCATCCATGCAGACATGGTCAGGGTACCTGGTAGGAGCCATAGGGCGTCTCATGTGAACATAGTAACGCTCTCTCTGTGCATCATCTCTAAAGGCCACGTGCATGTCATCAGGGTTCTGCATTCTGTACAAGGTTAGCAAACAAGTCCTGAAAGCACATAAAACATTCAACCGTGAGTCCTGACATAATAAAATAAACAAATTAAAATAAAGTAAAAAATAAAAATAAAAATTACAAAAATAAGAAAAACCATGGGTTGCCTCCCATGCAGCGCTTGTTTAACGTCATTAGCTCGACGACCGATATTTAAGCATCATTGGAAGGATATGGTGGATCACTCAGAGTATGGCAGGTGTATGTTGTTGGAATGTCACCTCCTTCGTAGGGCTTCAACCTCTGTCCATTGACTATGAACGGTTTACATGTTTGGTTCTTGATTTCAATAGCACCGGATCTCAGGATCTTAGATACTTCGAAAGGGCCAGTCCATCTCGAACGGAGTTTACCTGGAAATAGTCGTAACCTAGAATCGAACAGGAGAACAGGATCGCCTATTTTGAAGTCTCTTCTTATGATTCTTTTGTCATGCCAAGCTTTTGTTCTTTCTTTGTATATGATGGCATTTTCGTAGGCAGATTGTCTGAGCTCTTCTAATTTGTGGATATCAAGGATACGTTTCTCACCAGCTGTCAAGTAATCCAAATTCAAAGTTTTGATGGCCCAATAGGCCTTATGCTCCAACTCAAATGGTAAGTGACATGATTTTCCATAGACCAGTTGATAAGGGGTTGTTCCTATAGGAGTTTTGAAAGCGGTTCTATAGGCCCATAATGCTTCTTGAAGTTTCTGCGACCAATCTTTTCTAGATATAGAGACAGTCTTCTCGAGGATTTGTTTTATCTCCCTATTAGATACTTCCACTTGTCCATTGGTCTGTGGGTGGTATGGTGTTGCTACTCTATGCTTAACTCCATACTTGCTTAAAAGTTTATCAAATATTCTCGATATGAAGTGTGATCCTCCATCACTTATGACTAAACGGGGTGTTCCAAACCTGGGAAATATATAATTCTTGAATAATTTGATGACTACTCTGGTGTCGTTTGTGGGTGCGGCGATAGCTTCAATCCATTTAGACACGTAGTCAACAGCTACTAATATGTACTGATTTCCAAAAGATGGTGGGAACGGTCCCATAAAGTCTATACCCCATACGTCGAAGAGTTCTACTTCTTGGATATTTCTTAACGGCATTTCATTACGTCTTGAAATATTTCCTGTGCGTTGGCATCTGTCACACTTGACAATGAAAGCATGGACATCACGCCACATAGTAGGCCAGAATAGGCCAGCTTGAAGAATCTTGGCGTAGGTCTTAGATGTGCTTGCATGTCCACCATAGGGTGCAGAGTGACAATGCTCAATTATATTATTTACCTCTTCTTCTGGAACACAACGGCGGAAAATGCCATCTTTACCTCTCTTGAAAAGAAATGGATCGTCCCAATAGAAGTTTCTCACATCACTATAGAACTTCTTCTTCTGGTGGTAGTTTAGATCAGGGGGTATAATGTCAGCGGCTAGGTAATTAACAAAATCTGCATACCAAGGTACATTGCTTATAGCTAAGGATTTATGAAATTGCTCATGAGGGTCTGGGTTATCATCTTCAATGGTTTCTAGTTGGGCTATCAGTCTATCGTAGGCAAAATCGTCATTTATGGGTACTGGATCAGGTTTCAGGTATTCTAGCCTAGATAGGTGATCAGCTACCACATTATCAGTGCCTTTCTTGTCACGGATATCCAAATCAAACTCTTGTAATAATAGAATCCATCGAAGTAACCTAGGCTTGGCATCCTTTTTGCTTAGTAAGTAACGAATGGCAGCATGGTCGGTGTAAACTATAATCTTGGCTCCTACTAGATAAGATCTAAATTTGTCTATTGCAAAAACTACAGCTAGGAGCTCTTTTTCGGTTGTTGCGTAGTTGAGCTGTGCAGCGTCTAGGGTTCTACTGGCATAATAAATCACATGTAACTTCTTATCTTTTCTCTGACCTAGAACGGCTCCAACAGCATAATCACTGGCGTCACACATTATCTCAAACGGTTCCGACCAATCAGGGGGTTTCATTATAGGTGCTGAAATCAGAGCTTGCTTCAGAAGATTAAATGCTTCAGTACATTTTTCATCGAAGATGAACTCAACATCTTTCATTAAAAGACCAGTTAAGGGCTTTGTTATTTTGGAGAAATCCTTGATAAAACGTCGGTAAAATCCGGCATGTCCAAGAAAACTTCTTATCTCCCTGATAGTCTTCGGCGGTTTTAGATTCTCTATGACTTCTATTTTTGCTTTATCTACCTCTATACCTTTTTCGGAAACTATATGTCCTAAAACAATCCCTTCGGCGACCATGAAATGACATTTTTCCCAATTTAGCACAAGGTTTACCTCCACACATCTCTCCAGGATTTTCTCAAGGTTGACAAGACAATTTTTGAAATCTGACCCACAAACTGAGAAATCGTCCATAAATACTTCCATGATTCCATCCAAATAATCAGCAAAGATAGACATCATGCAGCGTTGGAAAGTTGCCGGAGCATTACAAAGTCCAAAAGGCATTCTTCTATAGGCAAAGGTTCCAACTGGGCATGTAAAGGTAGTTTTTTCTTGATCTTCGGGGTGAATAGGTATTTGGAAGAATCCTGAATATCCATCTAAATAACAAAAGTAAGAGTGTCTGGCTAGGCGCTCCAACATTTGGTCTATGAATGGTAATGGGAAATGGTCCTTCCTAGTTGCTTTATTTAATTTTCTATAATCTATGCACATACGCCAACCTCCATCAGTTCTTTTTGCTACAGGTTCGCCCTTCTCGTTTTGCACGACTGTGATGCCTCCCTTTTTAGGTACTACATGCACAGGACTCACCCATTTACTGTCCGAGATCTGATATATTATACCTGCCTCTAGTAACTTAAGAACTTCAGTCTTAACTACAGTACTCATTATAGGATTTATTCTACGTTGGTGTTCTCTAGAAGGTTTTGAATCTTCTTCAAGCAAAATCCGATGCATGCATACGGATGGGCTTATTCCTTTTAGATCAGAGATCTTATATCCTAAGGCTGAGGGGTACCTACGTAAAACTTCTAATAATTGATCGGTTTCTTCTTGGTTTAAGGTAGCATTGACTATAACTGGACGGTTCATATCTTCATCAAGAAATTCATATCTCAGGTTTTTAGGCAGTTCCTTAAGTTTTACGGTCGGTTTTATAGGGCAAGGCATAGGATCTGGGGTAAGAGATAAACATTCGTGAAGGTTATCATCAATGTAGGGTGTTTTATAATTGTCATCTTCCAAAATAAGGGTTGATGGCAATTTTATAGATTCAGTTTCTTCTTCTTGTTCTAATTCCCTAATACATTCTTCGATGATATCTAAGGCATAACAAGAATCTCCTATCACAGGTGCCATAAGAAATTTTGACAATATAAATTCTATCTTCTGGCCATCTACCTCAAAAGTTAGTTTTCCCTTTTTAACATCTATTACGGCTCCAGCAGTCGATAAGAACGGTCTACCTAGGAGGATTGGTATGTCGTCATCTTCTTTAATGTCCATGACAACAAAATCAGTAGGTATAAACAGCTGACCTATCCTAACAGGGACGTCTTCAAGTATGCCTATAGGGTATTTAACGGATCTATCGGCTAATTGAAGTGACATCTTAGTAGGTTGTAATTCTCCTAAGTTTAATCTCTCACAAACTGCTAAAGGCATTAAGCTCACACTAGCTCCTAAGTCTAGAAAAGCTTTTTCGATGACATGATTCCCCAAAACACAAGGAATGGAAAAATTTCCGGGATCTTTATCTTTCTTTGCTAACCTATTTTCGGAAATAGAATTACATTCCACGGGTTTCGGATCTTCGAGTCTACGTTTATTTGTAAGTATGTCTTTGAGAAACTTAGCATAAGAAGGTATTTGGGTGATGGCTTCTGTAAAGGGGATTTCTACGTGAAGTTTTTCTATAACCTTAACGAATTTTTGATATTGATTATCGATTTGGGTTTTCTTTAATCTTTGAGGGTAAGGTATTGGTGGTTTGTATGGCGGTGGCGGTACATAGGTTTTATTTTTAGGTTCTTCTCCTTTTTCTTGACTTTCCGGGGTTTCAGGCTTCTCTGGTTCCTTTTCCTCATTCCTCTCAGAAGTTTCGGGCTCACTTAATCTAGGGTTTAAAGGTTCCTTATAAGCGGTTCCACTTCGTAGAGTAATGGCATTAGCTTGCCCTTTCGGGTTTTGTTGAGGTTGTCCAGGGAACTGTCCTCCAGGTGTAGTCTGTGGGGCTTGGTTTAACGCTACCTGAGAGATCTGGGTTTCAAGCATCTTATTATGAGTAATAATTTGATCAACCTTGGTTCCTAACTTGGTAATTAGTTCGTTAACATGGACGTTATGGTTCATGAACTCTTTGTTTTGTTGTTTTTGAGCAACGATAAAATCTTTTACAACTTCCTCAAAGCTCGGGCTAGGTGGTACAGGTTGCATAGGTTGATTTGTTCTAGGGGCTTGGTAACCTTGTTGTCTCGGAGGTGCGGTATTTTGGATAGGGTTATTATTTTTGTAGGAGAAGTTTGGGTGATTTCTCCATCCAGGGTTATATGTGTTTGAAAATGGGTTCCCTTGGGTATAGTTCACTTGCTCAGTGTTGGTTTCATTCAACAGATTGCATTCGGCGGATTGGTGTCCTTGCGTTCCACATATCTCACAATTCGGCGAAACTGCGGCAACAGTATTCGGAGTTGTACACATATGTTCGACTCTAAGGGCCAACGCGTCCATTTTAGCCTGCATCATGTCTATAGAGCTTAGCTCATGTATTCCTCCTTGGGCTTCCTTCTTTTCCACTGTCGCTCGTTCTACTCCCCATGATTGATGGTTTTGGGCCATATCCTCGATAAGGGCACTAGCTTCAGGGTAAGGTTTGTTCATCAGTGCGCCACCAGCGGCAGCGTCGATGGTCATTTTAGTGTTATAAAGAAGTCCATTATAGAAGGTTTGGATGATTAGCCAATTCTGTAGGCCATGGTGTGGGCATGCTCTTAATAGTTCTTTATATCTCTCCCAGGCTTCGAACAACGACTCTCCTTGGTGTTGGGTAAATCTAGTTATTAGGTTTCGAAGAAGAGCGGTCTTACTTGGGGGAAAATATCTAGCAAGGAAAACTTTTCTAAGGTCATCCCAAGTTGTTATTGAATTGGGTGGAAGGGAATCTAACCATGATAGAGCTTTATCTCTGAGGGAAAAGGGAAATAATCTTAAGCGTATTGCCTCAGGAGAAGCTCCATTGGTTTTAAAGGTGTCTGCTAATTGAAGAAAGTTTTTTAAATGTTGGTTCGGGTTATCAGTAGCGAGACCTGCGAATTGTCTCTGTTGCACTAATTGCAGCAGGGATGGTTTAAGTTCAAAATTATTGGCTGGGATAGCGGGGTTTACTATACTGGAACTAGGTTCCTCGTTTGATGGTTGGGCGAAGTCCTTAAGAGGTCTTCGATTTTGATCTTCGGCCATAGCTCTCCTATTCCTATGGAAAAATAAACGTGCGCGAGTGTAACGTTCAGGTTCAGCTAGAGGGTCTACTAAACTTCCGGCACTGCGAGTCTTTCGCATTGACCGGTGGGTAACAACCTTAGTCTAAACGGTATAACTACAGGGTAATGAAATTTGACGATATTGGTCCCCGGCAACGGTGCCAAAGACTTGATGCGTGTTTTTCGCAAGTGTACGAATCACGTCAAAGTAATATAAAAGATTATCGAATCCACAGAGACCAAGTGTCAATCTATCGTACCTGTTGTTATGGTGCTTATCTAAGGCAACTATTTTTAAGGGTTTTAGTAAGGGTGCAATGGTAAATAAAATTATAATTTTAAATAATAAATAAAAGACAGGCTCGAATGTAATTCACGTAATCAATGATAATCCAGTACTTGTTAATGGAACTACTTATGGGCAATGTTTTCTCCTTTGAAAAGAACTAATTTAACAGGAACTGTCGCTTTCGCGTATTCAGAACCGAGTTGTACTCTCTAATCAACCCCTCCTATTGTCACGGATAAAAAGGTGCGTACTGCGTTAGAGTAGTAAACCTATTTTTAAGAAATATAGTTTCTTAACAAAGTTGAAAAGTATTTTAACCTGGACTTCTTAGCAAAAAGAGGTTCTTATGAACCAGACTCTAAATCTCATAACGCGTCCGAAAATCGTTTTAAAATCTCTTTTCTTTTTAATCTAAAAACTCCTAATGAACTATACAAAGCGCTTTTGGCTGTTTTTGAAATAGTTAAAAACAATTACTTGAATTGAAAGATAAAATAGCCCTTAGGTGTTTCCACGAACAATTATACTGATTACTGGTTTAATTACGATCCTTACATTCTAACCTTTATGGGATTAGTTAGACATGATAAAGTAAATATTCTTTTTATAGTTTTTCATATGAGTAATTTAAAGCGAGTGCGGGAAGTAAACAAAGTAAATGTGCGAGTGCGGGAAGTAAACAACGTAAATGTGCGAGTGCGGGAAATAAACAAAGTAAATGTGCGAGTGCGGGAAATAAACAAAGTAAATGTGCGAGTGCGGGAAATAAACAAAGTAAAGTGCGAGAAAATAAATAAAAGTAAAGCAATGCGGAAAAATAAAATACGAACTGGAATTAAAATGGCGGCAGGATTAACTTCCTCCAGAGTGCTCCAAAACTCGAACCACAGACAGATTACAGACTCGATCACTCGATTGCAGAGGCACCCCGATGTGGAATGGCAACTGCTTTATAACTGATATATGCCTAGAGAATTCTAATTCTGGATGAAGAAAAACGAAAATCTAAGGTCCTATTTATAGGAGAAACTGAAAGCGCGAAATGACCGGGACGCCCCTCCACTAAAAAGTGGAGGTTGTGGATTTTTGCCTTGTGGCGCCCGCCACAGGGCCTATGGCGCCCGCCACGGTCCCTACAGGGGATGATGGAGTGGGGATCGTGGGTCTTGGAGGTTGAGGAGTGGTCTTGAGACGTGGCCACGTCATGGCTAACCCCATGGCGCCCGCCACGGTGGGTGCCGCAAGTGCAAAATGCTGAATTTCTAGGTTTTCGTCCGTTTTCACTCCTTTTTCGCTCCTTTTCCCGATTCAAGCTCCGATTATTATAAAAACCTGAAAACATAAGAAAACAAAGCAATAACAAAGCAAAACAACAATAAAAGCTAAGAATGCATGCGAAATCGGAGTCAGAAATACGGTGAATTTTAGTGTGATCAGTAGCTCGCCAAGACATCGCCATCTTGCGCCTACGTACTCTCAACAGGTATGAGAGATCAGAGCTCACGTAGTTCGGGAAACTACGGGTTATCTCCTGAAAGAAGTGTTTTTTATTGTGTTTGCGATTTCAACCGCACTAGAGACTATGACCTGAGAGTGAATGCGTCGCATGTCACCCAAAGGGTACCACACTAAACATCCAATCTCAGATAGCTTAAGGCTCGTAGCGTATGAAAGAAGTCATTCATGATTACTGTATCTTAAACTGCTTTGAGATGAGAAGAGAACAGGCCCAACTAGGAGGGAGACTATCAAGTCCTACTGTTATCATGCCATGGATTCATCCTATGGTTGAGGTTTGAACAGGGAACTCCTAGAAGTTGTCATGCATAGGTTTCAACCTAAAAGTCTATCATCAAATCCTTATCAAAGGAAATGAGAGTCCTAAGGGATCATGTCAATGATACACCAAAACAGACAAAGCATCAGCTTAACAGTAAAATGCATGCAATGCAAGTGAGGGAGGAAATGTGTGTGGGGCTTCAGCCTCCACAAGCTCGTCTCAACCTCAAGCCAGTCATGAAATAACAGTAATCATACTGAAAAATGAACAACATGCTATCAAGCAATAAACAAATAAACTGCAATCATACAGATAAAAATGAAAATGCCATCAGGCAAACAAAACCACATGCTTGAGAAAGAAATCATCTACACCTAATCTCTAACCCTAAAACAAAACAGAATCCTGATCAAATCTAAGCAAAGCCCTAAAGCAAAACCCCAATCAAAAGAAATCAATCCCAGTCTTCAAGCTTCAAAACAAGCTTACCAAAGAAAGGGAGCTAAGTAGGCAGACTCATAGTGTCTTCCTCAGGAAAGCACTAGGAGGCTTATACTCAGGAATCATATTCTATGTGGCTCAACCACTGTGATCAGTTTACATTCCTCCTCAGGAGAAACTAAACTCACAAGCAGGCTCCAACATCACTGGATACTTAGGAAATCCTACCTGAACTAGTGGAACTAAGTGAACAGACCCATAGTGCCTTCCTCAGGAAAGTACTAAGCGGCTTCCACTTAGGAATTGTATCCCATGTGGCTCAACAACATGTGATCAGTTTACATTCCTCCTCAGGAGAAATTAAACTCACAAGTTGGCTCCAACATCATTGGATACTTAAGAAATCCTAGATGAACTAATGGAACTAAGTGAATAGACCCATAGGACCTTCCTCAGGAAAGTACTAGGAGGCCTCCACTTAGGAATTGTATCCCATGTGGCTCAACAACTGTGATCAGTTTACATTCCTCCTCAGGAGAAACTAAACTCACAAGCAGGCTCCAACATCACTGGATACTTAGGAAATCCTACCTGAACTAGTGGAACTAAGTGAACAGACCCATAGTGCCTTCCTCAGGAAAGTACTAAGAGGCTTCCACTTAGGAATTGTATCCCATGTGGCTCAACAACATGTGATCAGTTTACATTCCTCCTCGGGAGAAATTAAACTCACAAGTTGGCTCCAACATCATTGGATACTTAAGAAATCCTAGATGAACTAATGGAACTAAGTGAATAGACCCATAGGACCTTCCTCAGGAAAGTACTAGGAGGCTTCCACTTAGGAGTTGTATCCCATGTGGCTCAACAACTGTGATCAGTTTACATTCCTCCTCAGGAGGAATTAAACTCACAAGTTGGCTCCAACATCATTGGATACTTAAGAAAGAGGTGAGAAGAAAGAACGAAAGTCATTCATAGTGCCTTCCTCAGGAAAGTACCATGAACTTCCCTCAAACTTCAGGATCTTAAACCTCACAGACAGGGAATAATCTCCAAGCTCTGGTTCTCTGAGTCTTGATCTACAATCTTCTCTTTCATCATGCTCTTCAACAATATCTTCAAAACAAACTAAGCCCCACAACAAATTCCCCAAAATAAACCCCAGAGTTAAACAGATAACCACAGAACAGTCAAAACCATCATCCAACTTCAGAAAATACCTAAAAATAATAAAACAAGAGGTAAAATTCTAACAATCATTCACAAGGGTCCATAACATCTACCCATAACATCCCTATATACCCTACCCAAAAATCAAGACAAAACTCTCTAAAGAAAATGAATTATTTCACCTATGCATAACCTAAACCCTAATTAGTATACCCTGATGCTAACCTAATTAAACTAATCAAAATTTAATCTAAAAATCAAGAATTAAATCCTATGGGGAACTATGATTCAATATCTAATCACACCAAAAAGAATGAATTAAAAATCCTAAGGGAAAGTCTTAAAATAAATTCTACAAAATTGGATATCAAACTAAACCTATTTAAAAGCTATTTAAAAGAAAAATACTCTAAAAATATTAAAAGAAAATAAAATGAGAATTTTATTTATTTAGAATTTTCTAGACAGATTGATTAACCTATAGAAAAAACAGGAATTGAAAAATATCAATTTTCCTATTTTCTATGAATTTATTAAGATGCAAAAATATAAATGGAATGAAAAATAAAAGAAAATAAAAGAAAATGGGGAGGGGGTGTCAAAATGAACTGCGCCCAGTTCATTTCCAAGGTGGGCCTGAAAAGGGTGGTGCACGCAGCAAATGGGATAAGCCCACTATGAATCAGAAGTGAATTAAAAAAAGAAAGAAAAAAAAAGATTAAGCAGGCGGTGCAATTAGCAACAGATTTACGTTCAATTCACATTGGGCCGGCCAGTGGGGGTGCAGATAGCAGATAGGGCCTAAGCCCAATCTAGACTTACCACTCAGCTTTCACGCTCAGAGGGGGGGGGGGATGAGTAAACTGGGAGTGTTTCAGCAATTCACATTTGGGCTTGGCCCAACCGAAACCCTAACCCACACCATCAAGACACAAAACCTATCTTCCTCTCCCACAATCTGAACACTGTTCATCACCTAAACCTAAGACGCCGTTCATCTCCCAACCCCCCTCTCAAACAATCTCTGAAACCCCTCCAAATCCTCTCCAACACCCTCACCCAGATCAATACTCTAAACAAATAACACTAAACCTCTATTCTCAAAAACAAGAAACCCTATCCTAATGTATGAACGACAATGGATATTGTGAAAAGGGGACAAACCTGAGACGAATGCCGTTCTGGGATTTCTTGAAGGTTCCACGAAGGTGCGCTTGAGGAGCAACAATCTTCCTGGGAAGAAAACTGAGGAAGACGAAGACCTTAGAAGCGCGTGGATGATTTGGATGAAGAGATGTTCTTGAGACGTAGTTGAAGTTTTCTGGCGAATTGGTGATGAAGGTCTATGAGTTTCTGGACGAAGATTCAAGTGAATCTGGGCGCGTCTTTGAAGATCTTGATGGCTATCATTGAAGATCTTGAACGGTTTTCTGGGGAATGTTGATGAAGGTCTATGAGTTTCTGGGAAATTCTTCAACACTGATGAAGATTCCGGCGTGTGTATGAATTTTCCGGTAACCGCGGATGAAGGTGGACGGAGGTGGGAGATGAAGGTTGGAGACGATCAGAGGTGTTTCTGGGAAATTTCCAGATTTGCAGTTTCCGGTGACCTTACCGGTCTCCGGCGACTGTTACGGTGGAGGGACGCATCCGGGCCGGCGGCTGCATGGCCGACGATTGGGGCTCCGGTGAGCAGTTGGTGGAGACAAGTGGCAGAAGGATGGAGGTAGTGGAGGGCATGCAGGGTGCCACGTGGGAGCTGGCAGAGAGAGGGAGTGATGGTGGGGCAGGTGTCAGCGTGTGGAAAATTCTGAGGTGTGTTGGTGGGGCCTCCCTGGGTACATGCGTGGCGTGTCTTATATAGTGACAAGTGTCACTTACCAATTCTGGACCAAAAACTGCACATGCAAACAAAAACTGGACTGAAAATACCATTGGGCCTCCAACCTGCTGGGCCCACGAAATTGATACCAATAACCCAAAGAAATCTGAATAAAACAAAAGCCTAATTAAAACTAATCCAAACTTAAACCTACTTAATTCTAAAAACAATTAACTAAATGAAAATTCAATTAACCCTAATTAAAATCTAAACAGAATATTAAATCCTAATTAATCCTAATTAAATCTAAAAATGGTTAAAAATCTAATTAAACCTATATTAATAAAACTTCTACTAATTTCTATTTAATCTCTATTTAATCTCTAATATTATTTAAAAAACTATTAAAATTCCTATTAAAATAAAAGAAATATCTATAATATTTTCTATATGATCTAAAACAATTAAAAACAATTTTGAAATCTATTATATTCTAAAAATGATAAAACTATTAAATCTATTTTAAAAATTTTATAAAATTCTAAAAGAAAGATTTAAACTATTTAAAATTCTAAAAAATCTATTTAAATTCTTAAAAATGATTAAAAGTCTGATTAAAATCCACAAAGGTCTATTAAGCCCTAAAAATGCAAATAGAGGCCAATAACCAACATAAAAGAGTGTGCGACCAACTCAAATCAACCAGCAAACCCCTGGCATCAGAATATCCCGAAAACCACCATGCAAGCTGAAAATCCCGAGAAGCGCACAATTTCACGAAATAAAACCCTGATGACCTAGACTGGATCTGAAATATCTGATAGACGAAACCCAAACTGTAACTCTGATATCCTCTGTCTGTGCACAAATGTCATGCATCTGATATGCGAACATGAATTTAAACCACGAGCCAGCTAGGAGAACCGGTTGGTCAAATTTTGGGGTGCAACAGCTGCCCCTATTCAAACGGCTTGAACCTGGCTGGGTGAGAAGCGAACGGCTCTCAGCCAATCAAGGTACGAGACGGTTGAATACCGGTTAAACCCGAAAATTTGCCAACTGCACAAGCACACGAGACTCTGCGGGGAACAAATCTTCAAACACTGCAATACTAGCTGCACGACAACTGGCTGGAGAAATACTGACCTGGTATCACCGTCATTTATCCACATTAACTTCTTCTGATATTGCCTTCAGACAACCAAAACACCCAACATTACTGCTGGAGAACTAAATCTGACATCGCCGTCGATCAACCAACATACCCCGCATCGCCGCTGGAGAACTAAATCTGACATCGCCGTCGGACAAACAACACTTTGAGAGACACCCGACATTGCCGCCGTGCAAACATCATCTCTGCTGGGAATTTAAAGAGTCTGACCTCGCCGCCAAACAAACACTCAACCTCGCCGTCGGAAACAAACATTCAACCTCGCCGTCGAACAAACATCCAACCTCGCCGTCGAAAAAACATCTTACCTCGCCGTCGAACAAACATCCAACCTCGCTGTCGAACAAAATATAATCTGAAAACGAACATTCAACCTCGCCGTCGAACAAACATCCAACCTCGCCGTCGAACAAACATCCAACCTCGCCGTCGAACAAACATCCAACCTCGCCGTCGAACAAACATCCAACCTCGCCGTCGAACAAACATCCAACCTCGCCGCCGGACAAACATCCAACCTCGCCGTCGAACAAACATCCAACCTCGCCGTCGAACAAACATCCAACCTCGCCGTCGAACAAAATATAATCTGAAAACGAACATTCAACCTCGTCGTCGAACAAACATCCAACCTCGCCGTCGAACAAACATCCAACCTCGCCGTCGAACAAACATCCAACCTCGCCGTCGAACAAACATCCAACCTCGCCGCCGGACAAACATCCAACCTCGCCGTCGAACAAACATCCAACCTCGCCGTCGAACAAACATCCAACCTCGCCGTCGAACAAAATATAATCTGAAAACGAACATTCAACCTCGCCGTCGAACAAACATCCAACCTCGCCGTCGAACAAACATCCAACCTCGCCGTCGAACAAACATCCAACCTCGCCGTCGAACAAACATCCAACCTCGCCGTCGAACAAACATCCAACCTCGCCGCCGGACAAACATCCAACCTCTCCGTCGAACAAACATCCAACCTCGCCGTCGAACAAACATCCAACCTCGCCGTCGAACAAACATCCAACCTCGCCGTCGAACAAACATCCAACCTCGCCGCCGGACAAACATCCAACCTCGCCGTCGAACAAACATCCAACCTCGCCGTCGAACAAAATATAATCTGAAAACAAACATTCAACCTCGCCGTCGAACAAACATCCAACCTCGCCGTCGAACAACATATAATCTGAAAACGAACATTCAACCTCGCCGTCGAACAAACATCCAACCTCGCCGTCGAACAACATATAATCTGAAAATGAACATTCAACCTCGCCGTCGAACAAACATCCAACCTCGCCGCCGGACAAAATATAACACTGAACAAATCTAACCTGGGGTTCACCCCTGGTAAATGGAACAAAAGGCACACTTGCATATTTGAAATTACTCTGCTGGGAATGAGAGACTCAACTAAGCATGCTCTGATCTGGGGTTCACCCTCAGCACCATAATGAACATCCGAATACTACTGCACACTGCCCACCGTAGAACTTTAACATCAAAGCTATATGAAACCCTGGCCCCTGGCCGCTTCCAGCTTTAGCTAGAAAAGATCTTCAAGTATTTCTGAAGATGGTATCCTTGGCCTCCAAGGATATAAACCTTGCCCGTCGGCGATTCCAGCTTCAGCTAGAACAGATCTTCAAGTATTTCTGAAGATAAACATCCTTGACCTTCAAGGATGTAACCTTTGCCCGTCGGCAACTCTGCAGGAGGTATCTTCGACTTCAGTCTGAAGAAAATGATCCTTGGCCTTCAAGGATACATGGATATGCCTTCAGGCAACTCCACCTCTGCTATAGAGCATCCGTGACTTCAGTCAGGGATATACTTCGGCCTTCAGTCCGAACAATGAATCCTAGGTCATTCATGACCTTGGGGATAACCTTGCCTTTAGGCACCTTCGCTTCAGCTTGGGAAATCTGTGACTTCAATCAGAGAAGTGGTATCCTGAGCCATTCATGACTCTACGGGGATTCAAACATTTTGCCTTCAGGCAAACTCCGCTTCAGCTAGAGAAACATCTTCGACTTTAGTCAGAGGAAACACTATTCAATCAATCATCACCTCAGGACAACTGACTTGGTCTTCAGGCCAACACGAATCATCTTGTTATATCTACAAACTTTGGAACCTTGTCTTCAGCCACACGTTGATTCATCAACAAGGAAATCTGAATCCACAGGAACCTTCTGATATCGCCTTCAGGCGTTTACGAAGTCGATTTTCAGATTAGACATCACTGTTGGGACAAACATATCACGCTGCTATTCTCTTGACATCCTGTCAAGTCGTTGCTAAATAAAAGCAAACATGCCGGGTCACCGGACATAATCACCAGGTTAACAACTCTGTTGAGGAGAGAGGAATGAGGGTTCACCCAAACAATCCTGACGACTCACTGGGGAAAAGGAAGAAGGGTTCACCCGAACAACCTTGTAGACTTTGCTGCAGAAAGACGAGAGAGTTCACCCAAACGACTTCTACAACTGCTGGAGAATAACGAAAGAGCTCACTCAGACGATTCCTACCAACTTTACTGTGGAGCAACTACTTCTGCTCGAGATCAAGGTACCCACCTGGTTCATGCTTCATATGCGAATGCTGGAAAACTGAGCGCAATGCTCCGCGTGAAACGGAATGCTACGCTTTTGAGTAAATGTTATGCAATCATGCAAGGAAATGCCCCAGCAAAATGAATGCTGGGAAGAGGAATCATCCACTCGGGGAGAATAACCATTATGCTAAGGAAGAGCTACCCTTCAAGGGAGCTGCATTTTCTGCCGATCTCATCTGGACTTACACTTGAGGATGACGGGCTCCTCCGGAGAACACAACACATCAGGCTGATCAAAACACTATCCACTGCTATACTCTGCACGGGGAAAGCGATAAATACCCTGAACGGCTCTCTAGGAAATGACCCTTCTGGGGAACATAGCCTTCAGCTACTCATGTCATTAAGTCCTCAAACTCACGGGGTAAACAAACTTCAGCTTGCTGGACAATCCTTCAGGATCTGCTTGGGGAAACACTTCATCTACCACTCATGGCTGTGCTCGGCTGGGGATACCAATCTACCTGCCTGCTGCTGGGGAAGTGCCAACCACCTGATGGGGAAAAGACCTCCACTCCGTTGGGGATTCCAAGAATTATTCTGGGCAACTCTTGCTGGGGACGCTACTGGGGAGCTCAAGAATCATCCTAAGCGACCAACTCGGGAAACTGCACTGAGGTCTTAAGAATCATCTTAAGCAAATAACTCGGGAGACTGTGCTGGGGATCCCACAAAACATCTTGAGCAAATGGCCCTGCTGAGGGATTCGAGAATCATCTCGAACTGAAGACTTCGCTGGGGATCTCAAAAATCATCTTGAGCAACTGACTTCATTGGGGGAGAATGCCAGGAATCATCCCGAGCAACTGATCCTTCGGCTGGGCACCTGTAAGACAAGAATGATAATAACCTAAATCATGTTTGTGATGCATATGCTTCGGCGCCATGCCCCACACGGTGGAAATGCTATGCTATGCTAAATGCTATGCAATCATGCACCATGCTATGCAATCATGCACAATGCTATGCAATCATGCACAATGGTGCGATCCCGTCAGCAAAATAAATGCCGGGGGGAAGTTCCTCCTGTCAAGGAGAAAGAACTACTCAGGTAGAGGAATCATCCTGCTGAGGAGAACGGGGACATGCCAATATCAATCGGACTCTGTCTGGGGAGTTGATCTTCGGTTGACTGCTGCAGGGAAAACAACTTCAGTCGATTACTGCAGGGGAACGAAGCTCCACGAGAACCTGGTCCTGCTGAAGGAAAGCGATACCAATCGCGAGAATAAACTGCGTGGCCGTCTCGACCATTTTTCTGGGGATAATAACTCTGTGGGGAAACAACTTCAGCTGCTCAACACTCCACTGGGGAAAACCAATCATGATCTGATTAACTTCCAAGGATTCGGCTCTCTTGGACATCTACAAACTCGGCCGAGGAAGGAGAAATCATTCTGCTTCGCTGGAGAGAGTGCGACTCTGGGGAGAATTACAACATCAGCTGCCCCACGCTCTGCTAGGGGAAATCCGCTAATGGTCCCAACTGCTACCCAAGATTCAGCTCTCCTGGGGTTTGCGGACTCGGCCGGGGAGAGAGAAATCATTCTACTTCACTGGAGAGTACAACTCTGATGAGGAATTTTAATTCCGCTGGGGAAGAAAGAATCATCTGACTTCGGGGGAGAGTACACTTCTGCAGGGGAATACAACACCAGCTGTTCCAACACTCTACTGGGGAAGAGGGAATCATCCAACTTCAGGAGAGAATATAACTCTGGTGGGGAATCTCAATTCCGCTGGAGACTTCAGTCTGGCATCATCAGTCGCGACATTCATCGGCGTACGAACAATTTCCTACGAATCCTGCACTTGTGACCCGGTGTTGGGGGGCAATCTACTTCAGCGGCTTTACTGGGGAAAACACGAGCTTCGGTACCCGAACATTTCTATGAAACCTGCACTTGTGACCCGGTGCTGGGGGGATACGAGCTTCGGCCCTTGACTCAGCTGATGAGGTGACGTTCCTTCAGGATGCGTCGGCTTGGGGAAGAGAATCATCTCTGCGTGGGGAGACATGTCAATGCTCATTATTCTGCGTTCAGATTCTGCGGAGGAGAGACTACTGAACTCTGCTGGAGGAGGACTCGCCCCGCTTCGGGGATATCAATCCTGGTCTGCTGAGGGTAATCTTGACCCTAATCTGATAAGGGATGAACGCCATCTCAATCTGCTGCAGTCTCAAACTGTACGGGGGGAACAACCTTAAGCCGTACATCTCTGCTGAGAAACGCTCCTGGTTCAACCACGTCAACACAGGGGAATACAGGCTACCAATCATGGAGCCGAGTAACAGGTTAGGCCGTAGGATCACAATCCAATGATAACAAGGCTTCTTCAGAAGGTTCAGGTTTTGGAAGGGTAATGACATGATTCCCGACACTCAATTCATGCTAGGGTGAACAAACTCATTTGAACAACTTGCCCCAGCGCAATTCAACTTGCCCCAATCCGACCTTTGGGAATAAATCATTCTGAGCCGAAAACAACTGGCAACAAGACAATCTTCAGAGGGCTTGTGTTGCACCCCAAAATTTGACCAACAATTATTTATTCATTGAGTGTTTGAAAGTTGATACCTTCATCAGTCAGTTCAAGAGATCTTCAGAGGAAGGGGATTGAAACCAGGGTTGTGTGCTTCATAGCTTGAGAGTTATGGGTGCCCCTCAGATGATGCTGAGACTTTGAGAATAAACTTGAGGTTTTGAGAAAGCCTATGAGATGTCTTGATAGCCTTCATGAAGCCCAGAAAGGTCATTATGCAAGAGTTCAGAGGATTCAACCATGAATGGTAGAATTAGGGTTTTGACTGGGTCAACCCTAGGATAACTGAAGATTTGGAGAGGGTTGAGACCTAATCCAAGGGCCATGAGATCATGGAATGATGCATAGAGATGATATAAAGATGATTCCTAGACCAACTCATCATGATTGAGGAGTTTGAGAAGTTTTGAATTAGGGTTTCCAAGGATTGTCAGTGAAAAACCCTAATTTGATCCCTATCTTCCAGGCAGTTTTAGCTCTAGATGTGATTGATATCTCATCTTCCCCATAACATGAATGTTGTAGAGCTTGTTCTAAGCTTTAATTTGAGTGGTGGAAGTCCTTGATAGGAGTTACAGAGCTCAAGTTATGGTTTTGACAAATTACAGGTCAGCAGAGGTGTGTGAATCTGGGTCCTTGAAAGTCACCCAACTTGCAGACAACTTTTGCCCTAGTAGGAGGATTCCTATGATTTCTTGGTCAACATTAATGTTGAAGAGCATCTTCTAAGCTTTAATTTGGGTGGTAGAAGTCCTTGATTGGATTTGTGGAACTCAACTTATGGTTTGAACAAGACAGGGGTATTTTGGTCATTTGTCAGTTATAGGTCATTTTATCCAATGCCTAAAACTCCTATTTCCAAGCCTCAAATGGAAAAACTCAAAACATGAAAGTTGCTCAAAATGTGATTTTAAGTCTAGAAAGGAGGTCACAAATTGTTGGAAAAGCTCAATGCATGAGATTACATGATTGGTCAAAAATGAACTAAAAAAGGCTTATAACTTTGAAAAGTTGAAATTGAAAAGTGATTTGGAAGATCCACAAATCCAAAATAGGTCATCCAATATATCATTTTGATTGGAAAAACCATTTTGAGAATATTGGTTTAGCTAGAATTTTCATTTGAGGTCTAAAAATGGGTGATGCTTTGAAAAGTCACTACTTGAAAAAGAAGGCAATGTTGAAAAACCCTACATAAGCCAAAAATGAACTTGTTTTTCACTCATCCACACTCAATAACTCATGTAAGGGTATTTTAAGACTAAATAGTAAGGCATGAAGCATGGAATATGAGATTTCCAACTTGTCATCACATGAGAATTTCAAGAAACTTCCACCACATTCTAGATGAATCTAGAAGCATCTAACCATCATTATAAAGAGAGTGCATCAGCAAGTGATCAAGGTTGGTGATAGAGAGTCAAGTCAGAGGAGAAAGAGAGAGATACATTGCCATTGAAGAGGTTTCTTCAAGTTGAAGCAACTTGAGTTTTCTTCCACTACAAGCACTCTCCTTCCATACAAGTGCAAACAGAAAGCTCCTCACCATTGGAGGATCATCTTGAACCAATTCCAAGGCCTGCAAGCATCCCCACGAGCCTTCTCCATCATTACTTGACAGGTCCTTTATTCTCCTTGTATCTCTTAAGTTAGCTAGTTTCAATTAGTTTTATAGCCATAGAATTAATGTGTTAGGGTAGAGGATCAATTTCTGAGAGTTTGAGAGCTCTGCGTGAGGTTTCATGGCAGGTGAGTGATTCTTGAATCTTCAAGAACTATTTGTTTAGGGCGTTTTAATCAGCATGAATTAGGTTAGGATGACTAGGGTGGCGTGTAGAGCAGGTTCAGATCCTTAGGTGGAAGTTTCACCATGGTTGATATCAGATGAATATGGTTGTGCCAAGATGTTCAAGTCTTCTGTTAGGGCTATCTAGGGCAAGTTAGGGGAAGGTGAGCATATGGTTGTGTTGCTCTTGAGTAGTAGAGCATTTTTCATTTTTGAATCGTGTCGAACCATGGCCTGAGCAGAGAGATAGAGGAGCTCGAAGATTCGGGCATGGATGAGGGGTTTGCAGGTTAGGGTTTGGTCCAAGGTTGAAGAAGGGTTCGTGGCCGTTAGATGGAAGTCAATGGATTGACTGGGGGAACGATCGTGTGGCTGTGGTTTAGTCTGAGAAAGAGAGGGAAGATTCAAATAATGAAACGCGTCGTTTCATTAAACCAGCCATTCTGGGCTTATTCGCTATCCCCACCCCCCTTTTTGTCTGGCCCAATTATTTTAACTAGCGTGAGTTGCTTGTTGCACCCCCACTCCCTTTAATTAATTTAATTTCTTTTATTTTCTTCTTTTATTTTTCTGTTTTGATTAATTCATTAAAAATTGATAAAAAATGATTTTTGACTTCTTCTTTTTTCTATGATTAGATGAAAATGTGTAGAAAATTATAAAAATAAAAATGGGATTTTATTTTTTAGTTTAGTATTTTAATAGATTTTTCCTTTAAAATAGCTTTTATATTGTTTAGTTTTATATCATGATTTTGTAGGAATTGTTTTAGGACCTTCCCTTAG
The DNA here is from genome assembly GCA_963859935.3 of Lathyrus sativus. Taxonomy (NCBI): domain Eukaryota; kingdom Viridiplantae; phylum Streptophyta; class Magnoliopsida; order Fabales; family Fabaceae; genus Lathyrus; species Lathyrus sativus. The sequence continues at coordinate 921,347,796 of OZ012735.1, forward strand.
GGTTTTTAATCCATTCTTTTTTGTGTAATTAGATGATGAATCATAGTTCCCCATAGGATTTTTTCTAGAATTTTAAAATTAAGTTTTGATTAGTTTAATTAGGGTTGACTTAGGGTATCCTAATTAGGGTTTAGATTGTGTTTAGGTGATGAATCCTTTTCTTTGATTGAGTTGTGTCTTGATTTTTAGGTAGAGGCCTATGTAGATGTTATGAGTAGGTGTTGAGGACCCTTGTGAATATTTGTTAGATTTTTCCCCCTTGGTTTAGTATTTTTAGGTATTTTCTGAAGTTGCCTATTGATTTGGTCTCCCCTGTGGTTATCTGTTCATCTTTGGGGTTCATTGTGGGGAACTTGTTGTGGGGCCTGTGTTGCCTTGAAGACCTTGATGGAGAGCATCATGAAGAGAAGATTGTAGATCAAGATTCAGAGACCCAGAGCTTAGCTTGTTCCCTGTCTGTGAGGTTTGAGATCCTGAAGTTTGAAGGAAGTTCATGGTACTTTCCTGAGGAAGGCACTATGAATGACTTTCATCCTTTCTTCTCACCTCTTTCTTAAGTATCCAATGATGTTGGAGCCAACTTGTGAGTTTAATTTCTCCTGAGGAGGAATGTAAACTGATCACAGTTGTTGAGCCACATGGGATACAACTCCTAAGTGGAAGCCTCCTAGTACTTTCCAGAGGAAGGTCCTATGGGTCTATTCACTTAGTTCCATTAGTATGTCTAGGATTTCTCAAGTATCCAATGATGTTGGAGCCAACTTGTGAGTTTAATTTCTCCTGAGGAGGAATGTAAACTGATCACAGTTGTTGAGCCACATAGGATACAACTCCTAAGTGGAAGCCTCCTAGTACTTTCCTGAGGAAGGTCCTATGAGTCTATTCACTTAGTTCCACTAGTTCAGATAGGATTTCCTAAATATCCAGTGATGTTGGAGCCTTCTTGTGAGTTTAATTTCTCCTGAGGAGGAATGTAAACTGATTACAGTGGTTGAGCCACATAGGGTATGACTCCTGAGTATACACCTCCTAGTGCTTTCCTGAGGAAGACACTATGAGTTTGCTTGCTTAGCTCCCTTTCTTTGGTAAGCTTGTTCTGAAGCTTGAAGACTGGGATTGATTTCTTTTGTTCAGGTTTTGCTTTAGGGCTTTGCTTAGATTTGATTCAGATTCTGTGATTAGGGTTAGGATTAGAGAGTAGATTCTTTCTTTCTCAAGCATGTGTGTTTGTTTGCCTGTTGGCACTTCATTTCCCTTTTATCTGTTATTGCTTGATAGCATGTTGTTTATTTTCAGTATGATTACTGTTGTTTCATGACTGGCTTGAGGTCGAGACGAGCTTGTGGAGGCTGAAGCCCCACACACATTTCCTCCCTCACTTGCATTGCATGCATTTTACTGTTAAAGCTGATGCTTTTGTCTGTTTTGGTGTATCATTGATATGATCCCTTAGGACTCTCATTTCCTCTGATGAGGATTTGATGATAGACTTTTAGGTTGAAACCTATGCATGACAACATCTAGGAGTTCCCTGTTCAAACCTCAACCATAGGATGAATCCATGGCATGATAACAACAGGACTTGATAGTCTCCCTCCTAGTTGAGCCATTTTCCCCGTAGTTTCCCGAACTACGTTTGCTCTGATCTTTCATACCAGATGAAAGTACGTAGGCATAGGATGCGATATCCTAGCGAGCAACCTTTCCCCCATAATCCTTCGTAGGCCGAACTACGTTGACTCTGATTTCTCATTCTCTGATGAGAATACGTAGGCATAAAGCGCGATGCTTTGCCGAGTCATTTTTCTTTTCTTTTTCAGCCAGCCTTGATAGGTAGATAGATTATAACCAACCCGTCCAAGTAAACAAACAAGCGAGGATCCCGTCGAGTACGACGGACGTGAGGGGTGCTAATACCTTCCCCTTGCGTAACCGACTCCCGAACCCAGACAATGGTTGCGACGACCTTGTCTTACCCTTATTCGTCAGGTTTTTCCGATCGTTTCCTTTCCCGCTCTGAGGGATAAATAACGAAAGGTGGCGACTCTTCTGTCATGCCGGCACCTTATTTTCGCGCAAGCAACAACTGGCGACTCTGCTGGGGATCGAACCCAGAGTCTCTGGTTCTCCGGTTCCCTATGAGAGTCAATCCTATCGTTTGTGTGTTTGCTTGTTGGGTTGCGTTTATTGATCGCATCTTTACTTCCCGCACTTTATTTCCCGCATTTTATTTCCAGTTTGATATGATTATCTGTGCTGCTGTGGGAGAGGGATGTTACTGTGAGTGAAAAGCCGGACCTGGGCTTGAGTACACACCTAGATATAGTTGCGGAGAAGTAGTAGACGAACCTGTTTGCTGAGCAGGCACAGTTCCCTACGAAAATCTGCGCTCAGACGAGATTCTTGCAGAGGTGCTCCTTTCCGGTCCTGAGGATCTGAGGGGAGTCCAGACGTGAGGATTGTCGACTCTGGGGACCGATCATTTGGAAGTCAGCTAAGAGAGGCCTCTTCATGACTTGATGATGCCACTCCTTCTGGGAATTGCATCGTCACTCATGAAAGTCTGTGACGCTGATGACCGCATAGGATGCCGTACCTTTGTCCGTGGATTAGGTCCATACCTGTGAGTGGGGTTGGGATATTGCAGGAAACTTTGACCTCCAGACTACCTGGTTTTCTTGACAGTGAATCAGTTATGTTGGGTTCTCAGTTGCAGATATGTTCTTGATAGAGCAAGAGTTTGATCAGAGGATTTTATCATCAGGTGTTCGTCTGTTCTTGATAGAGCAGGTCCCGATCAGAGTATTGTTATCAGAGGTTTGTTCTGGATGGAGCAGATTTTTTGAGTGGGGTCTGAAGATCTCGTCAGCAGTTGTTATTTGTTCTTGATAGGGCAGATTTTGAGTGGGGTTTGAAGATCTCATCAGCAGCTGTTATTTTGTTCTTGATAGGGCAGATTGGTGACTTGGGGTCTGAAGACTTCATCAACAGATATTCCTTGATCTTGCATCCGGGGTCTTCATTATCAAGCCTTCGTTCTTGACAGAGCAGAATTTTGATCTCGATCCTACCAGATGGTTATTCACAGCAGATCAGATCAGTGGTTTTACACCGGGGTTTCCTTCTCATCAGCGACTGTCGACATCGAATCTCCACAGCAGCCACCTGGATATATTGTTGCATACCGGCATTTTGCATTAGCTTGCATAATCATTCCATTAGCGTGTGTCTGTGACAGGTACCGTTTCCCTGATCCAAGATCTCTCATTATGTTACTGCAGCCGTTCTCAGAAAGACTGTTGCGTACGAGTTCTCGGTCCTTGATGTGTCGAATCTGACTATTGCTATGTGAGGTTACTATTTCCATGATTGGGCCCAGGTTCCTCTCCTTATTATTGTCAGCAGGTGCCAGGATCGGGGGAAATCTCTCAAGCACACAGACACACGCATGCATCTGCATAAAGCATTCTTGCATGACATACATTCTGTTACCTTTTCCTAACCTTTGATGTTGACAGGTTTTTCAGGTACTCAGGTTCCGAGCTGCTTTCGATCTCCAGGATTGATCAAAGATTCATCCACCGCTACTCAACTCGCGCCAATCAAACGAGAATCATGGACCAGGTACAGTCAGATGTTCAGGAGCTTCGTGAGCGGATGGATCGTTTTATGGAGCTGATGCAAGTAGTTGCGAATGGGCAAGACCAGCTTCGCACTTTGGTTCAACCTCTCATCTCCAGGGTTGATAGTAATGGAATACTTCACGGCGGGGCCGTGCCCACTCCTCCTCAAGGGGATACTCCACAGAACGTTGTTCCTGCTGCCGGGGGCAACGGTAGTGCTAACGGCAATCTCATGACTAATTTCGGACTTAATGCGGCGGGCGCCGGCAATGGTGGTTTGGGAGCCAATGTTAACGTGGGGCCGGTCAACGGCAATGCAGGAAATATGGTGGTGCCTCAACCGTGGCTGGAGGACCATCAGGATGACATTTTCTCTCAGAGAGGTGTAGAGGCTGAGTTGACTGCTGAGGCTCGACTCAGGTTCAAGGCGCTGGAAGATAAAATGAGAGATATAGAAAATCAGAACACATTGGGCGTTGACATGTCCAAACTCGGGTTGATTGCTGACTTTAAAGTACCTCACAAGTTCAAGGTGCCTATCTTTGAGAAGTATAGGGGCACTACTTGTCCCCGTGTTCACCTCCGATCTTATTACCGAAAGATGTCCGCTTATTCTGATGATGAGAAGTTGTTGATGCACTTCTTTCAGGATAGTCTTTCTGGCCCATCGCTCGAATGGTATATGGGTTTGGAACCCGCTGCTGTGCGCACGTGGAAAGATCTTGCAGAAGCGTTTGTTCTCCACTATCAATATAATAGCGACTTGGCTCCCAACCGAGTTCAGCTTCAGAACCTCTCGCAGCGGAGCAATGAAAGCTTCAAAGAGTACGCCCAGCGGTGGCGTGAATTGGCTGCTCGGGTTCAACCGCCGATGGTTGAGCGTGAGTTGGTACAACTGTTCGTAGCTACCCTTCCCGGAGTCTATTATGAGAAGCTGATCAGTGGCATGTCCGGAACATTCTCGGCCCTCATCACTTTGGGCGAGCATGTCGAAAATGGTATAAAGATCGGAAAGATTCAGGGCGAATCATCCTCAGCTGGAGGAGCTAGCAAGAAACCCTATACTGGCAAGCGTCGAGAGGGCGATGCCAGTGCTGTCACTAATGCTAGGAGAAAGGGCAAGGGCCCTCAGTCTCAGATCGCTAGCATAAATATCCCAGCTGCTCCCCCGCAGCCGCAGCAGCAGCCCCAGCAACAGAATAATCCGGGATATAAGAGATATCAGAATCGGGGTCCCCTCGCAAACCGTCATTTGGAAACTCCTCCTATGTCATATGCACAGCTTCTGCAGACGTTGCTTCAGCTCCAATTAGTTCAGAAGAGGACGTTGGCTCCCTTGACAGGGGCACCACCACCCGGGTATGATGCTAATGCTACTTGTGAATTTCATTCTGGGGCACCTGGCCATACAGTTGAGAATTGCAAAGCTTTTAAGCACAAAGTCCAGGACTTGGTTGACGCCAAGGTTATCAACTTTTCTGACAACGTGCCCAACGTCACCAAGAATCCCATGCCTCATCATAGAGGGGGCGGAGTGAATGCTGTTATCACGGAAGAGAATTCAGACTTGCTGACTGATGTCAAAGATCTGAAGACGCCATTGAGTTTTGTTAAAGCCAAATTGCTGAAGAAGGGTTTCTTTCCCGGATGTGGAGAGTTTTGTATGGCATGTGCTACACTTCCTGATGGGTGTGAGCAGTTGATCGAAGGTATCCAAAGTCTGATGACCGAGGGTATTTTGCAGTTCAGTCGAAGCGTTGATAATGCGTCAGGGGAAGTCGTGCTGAAGCAGGCGGACGAAGTTGCTACTATTACCATTCCTCGCCACCCTATCACTATTTCTGCGCCTCGTCCGCCTACTATTACCATCACCAGGGCCGGACCGATCCCATTCGAGAGCACTAATGCCGTCCCCTGGCATTATGGCGCCGAGGTTTATTGTAATGGTCAGAAGATAGAGCTTGAGTCATCCGGATCGACTGCGCTGAATCTTACTGAAGTCAGTGGTATCACCAGAAGTGGTAGAGTGTTCGCACCGGCAGAGGGTGCAGCAGAGAAGGTAGTCCGGGCTGACGCTGTGGACAAGGGCAAAGGTAAAGCTGTTGAGGAGGTCCCTGCAGGGGCAGAGAAAGACTTGTTGGTTAAAGATGCTGAAGAGTTCATGCGACTGATCAGGAAGAGTGACTACAAGATTGTAGATCATCTTCACCAGACTCCGTCGAAGATCTCGATTCTTAACCTGTTGCTGTGTTCTGAAGCGCACCGCAACGCATTGCTGAAGGTGTTGAATGCTGCATACGTGCCGCAAGAGATATCAGTTAATCAACTGGAGGAAGTAGTGGCCCATGTCAATGCTGGTAATGGGCTGGGATTTACGGATCTGGAGCTGACGCCCAAGGGAAGAGATCACAACAATGCCTTGCACGTCTCGATAGAGTGCAGAGGCACGATTATGTCACATGTCCTAGTAGATACGGGCTCCTCGCTTAACGTGCTTCCGAAGAAGGCACTGATGAAGTTGGATACCCGTGGACTGCTGTGCACGCCCAGTGATCTGGTCTTGAAGGCCTTTGACGGAACCAAGCGCCACGTCTTCGGAGAATTGACCCTGCCAATTCAAGTTGGTCCAGAGACGTTTAATGCGGTTTTCTATATCATGGATATCATGCCCGCCTATAGTTGCCTCTTAGGTCGGCCGTGGATCCATTCTGCTGGTGCCGTGACGTCCACGCTGCATCAGAAGCTTAAATATGCTGTTGGGGGCAGCATAGTGACAGTCTGTGGAGAGGAGGACATCATGGTAAGCCACCTGTCGTCCTTTAAATATGTCGAAATGGATGGCGAGATCCATGAGACTCTTTGCCAAGCGTTTGAAACCGTCAGGGTGAAGGAGGTAGCTCCCGTTGTTGCAGAGAAGCAAGAGGTGAACCTCTCTTCGTTTAAGGAAGCTAGGGCTGTTGTCGAAGCTGGTTCCACCCCAGGCTGGGGGCATGTCTTGGATATACCATTCAAACAGGATAAGTTTGGAGTGGGGTATTCTCCTGAAGCTGAAGCTTCATCTTCTTCTGGCAGCTCGTCTCGTGGGAAAGGGCCGATCTTATTCACCAAGGGGGGAGTAATCTTCGAGAGTATCAACGCAGCGTCGGAGGACAGCGGGACAGTGATTGTGATCTTGATGCCTGGATTCAACCGAGCAAGCCAGGCGAGCGCCTCCACAATTGGACCATCAAGGAGATTATCGAGCTGACAAGTGAAGAGTAATGATTTGCTTTTTACAATCTTTGTACAACCCTATGTCCTGCCCGGGGCATAATGGTTTTACTGTCAGGGCCTTGTTGGATTATGTGTATGCATTTTGTTAATAAATAAAAGGCGTTTTCTTCGTAATCAAATATTGTGTTCTCTGTTATTCATATTTTATGTTTGTTTCGAAAAACAGCAAAATGGCAACGAGGTTCGTGCTAACCTGTATATTCTTGCTTTAAACTTAACCCTTGTTATTGCAGGATCCACGTAACAGATGACATCGACTCTGGACCCTCTACGGCTCACTACGACTTTGATTGCCCGATCTATCAAGCCGAGGATGAGATTGATGAAGACGACGACCTTCCGGAAGAGTTGGCCCGCTTGTTGAGACAAGAGGAGAAGGTCATTCTGCCTCATGAAGAGGATATTGAGATCATAAATCTGGGTTCCGAGGAGCTTATCAGAAATGTCAGAGTTGGGGCTGCGCTGCAGAATGATGTCAAGCATAGACTGGTCGAGATGCTTCGAGAGTATAGTGACGTCTTTGCTTGGTCATATGAGGATATGCCCGGACTTGACACAGATATCGTGGTTCATCGCTTGCCGTTGCGAGAAGATTGCCCTCCAGTCAAGCAGAAGCTCAGGAGGACGAGACCAGACATGGCTGTAAAAATCAAAGAAGAGGTCCAGAAGCAGTTGGACGCAGGATTTCTAGCCGTTACCACTTACCCTCCGTGGGTCGCCAACATAGTGCCTGTACCGAAGAAGGACGGTAAGGTACGCATGTGCGTCGATTATCGGGATTTGAATAGGGCGAGCCCTAAGGATGATTTCCCGTTGCCTCATATCGATGTGTTGGTTGACAATACAGCCCAGTTTTCCGTGTTTTCGTTCATGGATGGCTTCTCCGGTTACAATCAGATCAAGATGGCGCCGGAGGACATGGAGAAAACGACGTTTATTACCCCCTGGGGCACGTTTTGCTACAAGGTAATGCCCTTCGGTCTGAAGAACGCAGGGGCCACTTACCAGCGAGCAATGGTAACTTTGTTTCATGATATGATTCATCGTGAGATCGAGGTTTATGTTGATGACATGATTGCAAAGTCCCAAACGGAGGAAGAGCATCTGGTCAATTTGCTGAAGCTGTTTGAAAGGCTTAGGAAGTTCAAGCTGAGGCTGAATCCTAACAAGTGCACTTTCGGAGTGCGGTCCGCAAAGTTATTGGGGTTTATCGTTAGTGAGCGAGGTATTGAAGTTGATCCTGCGAAGATAAAAGCTATCCAAGAAATGCCAGCGCCGAAAACAGAAAAAGAAGTTCGTGGTTTCTTGGGCCGAATAAACTATATTGCAAGGTTTATCTCTCAGCTCACGGCCACTTGTGAACCGATGTTCAAGTTGTTAAAGAAAAATCAGGCGATTACTTGGAACGAGGATTGCCAGAAGGCATTCGATAAGATAAAGCAGTATCTTCAAGAACCTCCAATCTTGATACCCCCAGTGGCTGGACGGCCATTAATCATGTACTTGACAGTTCTGGAGAATAGTATGGGGTGTGTTCTCGGTCAGCACGACGAGACGGGCAGAAAAGAGCATGCCATTTATTATTTGAGTAAAAAGTTCACTGAGTGTGAATCTCGATACTCGATGCTGGAGAAGACGTGTTGTGCATTAGCTTGGGCTGCCAAACGTCTACGACAGTATATGCTCAATCACACCACTATGCTGATTTCGAAGATGGATCCGATCAAGTACGTCTTCGAAAAGCAGGCTCTTTCAGGCAGGATTGCCAGATGGCAGATGGTGTTAACAGAATATGATATTCAGTACGTCTCTCAGAAAGCCATCAAGGGAAGCGTATTGTCTGATTACCTTGCCGAACAGCCAATCGAAGACTATCAGCCGATGAAGTTCGAATTCCCTGACGAGGACATTATGTTTCTCAAAGCGAAGGATTGCGATGAGCCATTGCCCGATGAGGGGCCGGATAGGAAGTCTCAGTGGAAGATGATATTCGACGGAGCGGTTAATTCCTATGGAAGTGGTATCGGGGCTATCATCACGACTCCTCACGGATCCCACATCCCGTTTACTGCGAGACTGACGTTTCCAGTTACCAACAACGAAGCCGAGTACGAAGCATGTATTATGGGTCTAGAAGAGGCAATTGATTTGAGAATCAAGAATCTAGACATATATGGTGACTCAGCGCTTGTAATCAATCAGATTAAAGGGGAGTGGGAAACTCGTCAACCGAATCTAGTGCCGTACATGAATTACGCCAGGAGGCTGCTTCCGTTCTTTGAACGAGTAGAACTTCATCATGTACCCCGGGCTGAAAATCAAATGGCTGATGCCTTAGCCACGTTGGCTTCAATGTATAAGGTCAATCTTTGGAATGAGGCTCCAAGCATTGTTCTTTCGCGTCTTGACAGACCAGCATATGTGTTCGCAATCGAGGATGCCACTGACGGCAAGCCATGGTTCCACGACATCCAAACCTTCCTTATGACTAAGGAGTATCCTGCGGGTGCGTCAACCCAGGATAAGAAGACTCTGAGGAGGCTATCTGGAAACTTTTACCTCAACCCTGATGGAGTGCTGTATAAGAGAAACCACGATCTCGTGCTACTCAGATGTGTAGATGAGAAAGAGGCAAGTATGCTCATGGAAAAGTCCATGAGGGCACATTTGGTACGCACGCCGGCGGGCACGCCATGACGAGAAAGATCCTGAGAGCAGGATATTACTGGTTGACTATGGAGTCGGATTGCTTCAGATTCGCGAAGAAATGTCACAAATGCCAGATTTATGCTGATAAAGTTCATGTGCCGCCGTGCCCATTGAATGTCATGTCCTCCCCTTGGCCGTTCTCCATGTGGGGCATCGACATGATAGGCAAGATCGAGCCCTCCGCATCCAATGGTCATCGTTTTATTCTGGTAGCTATCGACTACTTCACCAAGTGGGTGGAGGCAGCCTCGTACGCTAATGTGACCAAGCAGGTGGTGGCTAAGTTCATAAAGAGGGACATCATCTGTCGCTATGGAATTCCCGAGCGGATCATTACTGATAATGGTTCGAATTTGAATAACAAGATGATGAAGGAGCTGTGCCAGAGCTTCAAGATTGAACACCACAACTCATCTCCTTATCGGCCGAAGATGAACGGCGCTGTTGAAGCGGCCAACAAGAACATCAAGAAGATTGTTCAGAAGATGGTTGTGACGTATAAAGATTGGCACGAGATGTTGCCGTTTGCCTTGCACGGTTATCGTACGACGGTGCGTACGTCGACCAGGGCAACTCCTTTCTCCTTGGTGTACGGTATGGAGGCTGTCCTACCGCTAGAAGTGGAGATTCCCTCTTTGCGAGTTTTGGTTGATGTGAAACTTGATGAGGCAGAATGGGTGACGAATCGCCTGAACCAGCTCAGCCTGATGGACGAGAAGAGGCTAGCATCGATTGCATTTGGTCGTCTGTACCAAAGCCGAATGAAGAAAGCTTATGATAAGAAGGTGCGTCCTCGAAGCTTTCAGACGGGTGATCTCGTCCTGAAGAAGATTCTTCCGCCACACTCCAATCACCGGGGCAAGTGGACTCCGAATTACGAAGGGCCGTATGTCGTCAGCAAGGTCTTCTCGGGAGGAGCTTTGTTGTTATCCACGATGGATGGTGAAGATTTTGCATCCCCGGTGAACGCGGACGCAGTTAAAAAATACTTTGCTTGAAAGCGACCCGCTGGACAAAAAAGAAAGAGTCCAGGCAAAAAAGGGGCATCCCGGCGAACCAAAAACAGAACAAAAGGTTCGGGAAAAAATTAGGGATATATTGAAAAAATGTACACCCGCGAAGTCGAAAACCTACACTGGGCGGCTTCGGCAAAAAAGGGTATCCCGGTGAACTGAAAACCCGCAAGGGCGGTTCACGCAAAAGTTAGGGATTTGAATAAGCAAATGACTGCGTTCCGCGTATGGACTTTCATTGTTTAGTGGTTCGGAAGACCTGAGGGCCGTTTATCTGAATCAATCTCTTCCAAAGCTGAAGCATCGGAGAAGTATCGAAGTCGAGTGGGTCTTAGAGGGATCAACTCATGGTGTTCGTCTACGCCTCGATTGCCGACATTTGTATATACTGATGTATATTTATGTTTTCTTTTTGCGCGGCTTCCTCATTCCAGGAGCTTGCCTCTGTTGTAAAACATTTTTGCCCATTCAGGGGTTCATCATCAATAAAATGCACATTATTCAGCAATTCTACTTGTCTGTTTAGCATTTATCTGTTTTGTTTGCGAATGAGAACGCCGATGTGTTTTTTGATAAAATGCGCATACATAAACTTGCGGGCCTAAGCCCATTGATTGTTGAAACAATTAATTAACTGAACATTGTTACAAGATAATAACCCTGATAGACCCCTTTGAGGAGGGTATCTTGTCTGTTTGTTTGTGTTGTTGCAGGTGTATCACCTTGCAAGAAGATGTGTCGTGCGAAGCAGGATGAGTCCTCCTTCTCCAACAGAGTTCAGTAGTTTCTCCTCCGCAGAATCAGAATCAGATGGTGAGCATTGATATGTCTTCCCCAGGTAGAAGTGATTCTCTTCCCCAAGCAGACGCATCCTGAAGGAATGTCACCTCATCAGCTGAGTCAAGCACCGAAGAATGATGTCGTATCTCCCCAGCACCGGGTCACAAGTGCAGATTCCAGAGTGGTTATCCCCCAGTAAAGTCGCCGAAGCAGGTGTCTTCCCCGCACCGGGTCACAAGTGCAGGTTTAGCAGGAGGCTGTTCGTTAGCCGAAGGATGCAGTAGCTGATGGCGCCAGACTTAAGTCTCCAGTGGAATTGAGATTCCTCACCAGAGTCAGGCTCTCTCCTGAAGTTCGATGATTCCCTCTTCCCCAGTAGAGTGTTGGAACAGCTGATGTTGTATTCCCCTGCAGAGTTGTACTCTCCCCCGAAGTCAGATGATTCTTTTTTCCCCAGCGAAATTGAAATTCCGCACCAGAGTCGTCCTCTCCAGTGAAGTAGAATGATTTCTCTCCCCGGCTGAGTCCGCAGAAAAGCAGAATCTCTGAACATTGATCGGACCATGATTGATTTTCCCCAGCAGAGCGTGGGGCAGCTAATGCTGTGTTTCCCCAGAATCGCACTCTCTCTATCGAAGCAGAATGATTTCTCCTCCCTCAGCCGAGTTTGCAGATGTCCAAGAGATCCGAATCATTGGAAGTTGAGCAGATCATGATTGATTTTTCCCCGGTGGAGTGCTGAGCAGCTGAGGTTGTTTCCCCACAGAGTGATCATCCCCAGAAGAGTAGCCGAGACGGCCGCGCAATTCATTCTCGCGATTGATATCAGCAAATCCAAGTTCTCGTAGAGCTTCGTCCCCTGCAGCAGTCAGCTGAAGTTGTCCCCCTGCAGCAGTCCGCGGAAGATCAATTCTCCAGACAGAGCCTGATTGATATTGGCGTGTTCACGTTCTCCTCAGCAGGATGATTCCTCTACCTGAATGGTTCTTTCTCCTTGACAGGAGGATTTCCCCCCTTCGGCATTTATTTTGCTGATGGGATCGCATCCTTGTGCATGATTGCATAGCATTGTGCATGACTGCATAGCATTTAAACGCTGCATAGAATTATGCAGGATTGCATGGCATTTAGCATAAATACATATCATTCCCACCGTGTGGGGCATAGTGCAGAAACATACACATCATAAGCATGATCTAGGTCATTATCATCCTTGTTGAACAGGTGTATCCCCAAAAGACCAGTTGCTCAGGACGATTCCTGATATTCTCTCCAACAAGGTCGCTTTCTTAAGATGATTCTTAAAGACCCCGGTGTAATCCCCACGGTCGCTCGCTCGCTCAAGATGATTTTTGAGATCCCCAGCGAAGTCTTCGGTTCGAGATGATTCTCAAATCCCTCAGCAGGGCCATTCGCTTAAGACGATTCTTAAGACCTCAGTACAGCTTCCCGAGTTGTTTGCTTAGTATGATACTTGAGCTCCCCAATAGCGTCCCCAGCAAGAGTTGCCCAGGAAGATTCCTGGAATTCCCAACAGAATGTTTGCTCCAGAAAGGTTATCAGTTCAGGACGATTCTTGAAGATGCCCTATGGATCTGTTTGTTCAAGATGATTCTTGAAGTCCTCAGCAGCGTGATATGTCTGCTCCAACAACGATGTCTAATCTGAAGATGGATTTCGTAAGCGCCAGAAGGCGATATCAGAAGGTTCCTGTGAAGCCAGATTTCCGGATTGATGAATCAACGAAGGGCTGAAGATAAGGTTCCAGAGGTTGTAGATACAACAGAGTGATTCGTGTGGGTCTGAAGACCAAGTCAGTTGTCCTGAGGTGATGATTGATTGCGATCAAGTGAATAGTGTTTCTTCTGACTGAAGTCGAAAATGTTTCTCCAGCTGAAGCGGAGTTTTTGCCTGAAGGCAAAGTGTTTGAATCCCCGTAGAGTCATGAATGGCTCAGGATACCACTTCTCTGACTGAAGTCATAGATTCCCCGAGCTGAAGCGAAGGTGCCTGAAGGCAAGGTTATCCCCAAGGTCATGAATGACCTAGGATTCATTTTTCGGACGGAAGGCCGAAGTATATCCCTGACTGAAGTCACGGATACTCTATAGCAGAGGCGGAGTTGCCTGAAGGCAGATCCATGTATCCTTGAAGGCCAAAGACCATTCCTTCAGACTGAAGTCGAAGATACCTCCTGCAGAGTTGCCGACGGGCAAAATTTACATCCTTGAAGGCCAAGGATGTTCTTTCTAGCTGAAGCTGGAATGGCCGGGGGCCAGGGTTTCATCTTTCTTCAGAAGAACTTGAAGATTCTCCAGCGGGTCTGGAGTGGTCGGGGGCCAGGGTTTCATTCATATTCAGAAATACTTGAAGATTTTTCTAGCTGAAGTTGGAAGTGGCCAGGGGCCAGGGTTTCATATATCTTTGATGTTGAAGTTCTACGGTGGGCTCAGTATGCAGTAGTATTTGGATGTTCGTTATGGTTCTGAGGGTGAACCCCAGATCAGAGTGTGCTTGGTTGAGTCTCTCATCCCCAACAGAGTAGCTCCAAATACGCAAGTGTACTTTACCAGGGGTGAACCCCAGGTCAGATTTGTTCAGTGTGGTATTTTGTTCGACGGCGAGGTTGAATGTTTGTTTGACGGCGAGGTCAGATTATGATTTGTTCGACGGCAATGTCAGGCTCTTTAAATCCCCAGCAGAGATGATGTTTGTACGACGGCGATGTCGAGTGTCTCTCAGAGCGATGTTTGCTTCCGACGGCGGTGTCAGATTCAGTTTTCCAGCAGCAATGTTGGGTATGTCAGAAGATTCAGTTCTCCAGCGGCGAGGTTGGGTGTTGTGGTTGTCTGAAGGCAACGTCAGAAGAATTTAACGTGGATAAATGACGGCGATGTCAGATTGATATTTCTCCGGCTAGTTGTTGAGCAGCTAGTGTTGCAGTATTCAAAGATTTGTTCCCCGCAGAGTACCGTGTGCTCGTGCAGTTGGCAAATTTTCGGGTTTACCGATATTCAACCGTCTCGTACCTTGATTGGTTGAAAGTCGTTCGCTTCTCACCCAGTCAGGTCCAAGCCGCTTGAATAGGGGCAGCTGTTGCACCCCAAAATTTGACCAACAATTATTTATTCATTGAGTGTTTGAAAGTTGATACCTTCATCAGTCAGTTCAAGAGATCTTCAGAGGAAGGGGATTGAAACCAGGGTTGTGTGCTTCATAGCTTGAGAGTTATGGGTGCCCCTCAGATGATGCTGAGACTTTGAGAATAAACTTGAGGTTTTGAGAAAGCCTATGAGATGTCTTGATAGCCTTCATGAAGCCCAGAAAGGTCATTATGCAAGAGTTCAGAGGATTCAACCATGAATGGTAGAATTAGGGTTTTGACTGGGTCAACCCTAGGATAACTGAAGATTTGGAGAGGGTTGAGACCTAATCCAAGGGCCATGAGATCATGGAATGATGCATAGAGATGATATAAAGATGATTCCTAGACCAACTCATCATGATTGAGGAGTTTGAGAAGTTTTGAATTAGGGTTTCCAAGGATTGTCAGTGAAAAACCCTAATTTGATCCCTATCTTCCAGGCAGTTTTAGCTCTAGATGTGATTGATATCTCATCTTCCCCATAACATGAATGTTGTAGAGCTTGTTCTAAGCTTTAATTTGAGTGGTGGAAGTCCTTGATAGGAGTTACAGAGCTCAAGTTATGGTTTTGACAAATTACAGGTCAGCAGAGGTGTGTGAATCTGGGTCCTTGAAAGTCACCCAACTTGCAAACAACTTTTGCCCTAGTAGGAGGATTCCTATGATTTCTTGGTCAACATGAATGTTGAAGAGCATCTTCTAAGCTTTAATTTGGGTGGTAGAAGTCCTTGATTGGATTTGTGGAACTCAACTTATGGTTTGAACAAGACAGGGGTATTTTGGTCATTTGTCAGTTATAGGTCATTTTATCCAATGCCTAAAACTCCTATTTCCAAGCCTCAAATGGAAAAACTCAAAACATGAAAGTTGCTCAAAATGTGATTTTAAGTCTAGAAAGGAGGTCACAAATTGTTGGAAAAGCTCAATGCATGAGATTACATGATTGGTCAAAAATGAACTAAAAAAGGCTTATAACTTTGAAAGGTTGAAATTGAAAAGTGATTTGGAAGATCCACAAATCCAAAATAGGTCATCCAATATATCATTTTGATTGGAAAAACCATTTTGAGAACATTGGTTTAGCTAGAATTTTCATTTGAGGTCTAAAAATGGGTGATACTTTGAAAAGTCACTACTTGAAAAAGAAGGCAATGTTGAAAAACCCTACATAAGCCAAAAATGAACTTGTTTTTCACTCATCCACACTCAATAACTCATGTAAGGGTATTTTAAGACTAAATAGTAAGGCATGAAGCATGGAATATGAGATTTCCAACTTGTCATCACATGAGAATTTCAAGAAACTTCCACCACATTCTAGATGAATCTAGAAGCATCTAACCATCATTATAAAGAGAGTGCATCAGCAAGTGATCAAGGTTGGTGATAGAGAGTCAAGTCAGAGGAGAAAGAGAGAGATACATTGCCATTGAAGAGGTTTCTTCAAGTTGAAGCAACTTGAGTTTTCTTCCACTACAAGCACTCTCCTTCCATACAAGTGCAAACAGAAAGCTCCTCACCATTGGAGGATCATCTTGAACCAATTCCAAGGGCCTGCAAGCATCCCCACGAGCCTTCTCCATCATTACTTGACAGGTCCTTTCTTCTCCTTGTATCTCTTAAGTTAGCTAGTTTCAATTAGTTTTATAGCCATAGAATTAATGTGTTAGGGTAGAGGATCAATTTTTGAGAGTTTGAGAGCTCTGCGTGAGGTTTCATGGCAGGTGAGTGATTCTTGAATCTTCAAGAACTATTTGTTTAGGGCGTTTTAATCAGCATGAATTAGGTTAGGATGACTAGGGTGGCGTGTAGAGCAGGTTCAGATCCTTAGGTGGAAGTTTCACCATGGTTGATATCAGATGAATATGGTTGTGCCAAGATGTTCAAGTCTTCTGTTAGGGCTATCTAGGGCAAGTTAGGGGAAGGTGAGCATATGGTTGTGTTGCTCTTGAGTAGTAGAGCATTTTTCATTTTTGAATCGTGTCGAACCATGGCCTGAGCAGAGAGATAGAGGAGCTCGAAGATTCGGGCATGGATGAGGGGTTTGCAGGTTAGGGTTTGGTCCAAGGTTGAAGAAGGGTTCGTGGCCGTTAGATGGAAGTCAATGGATTGACTGGGGGAACGATCGTGTGGCTGTGGTTTAGTCTGAGAAAGAGAGGGAAGATTCAAATAATGAAACGCGTCGTTTCATTAAACCAGCCATTCTGGGCTTATTCGCTATCCCCACCCCCCTTTTTGTCTGGCCCAATTATTTTAACTAGCGTGAGTTGCTTGTTGCACCCCCACTCCCTTTAATTAATTTAATTTCTTTTATTTTCTTCTTTTATTTTTCTGTTTTGATTAATTCATTAAAAATTGATAAAAAATGATTTTTGACTTCTTCTTTTTTCTATGATTAGATGAAAATGTGTAGAAAATTATAAAAATAAAAATGGGATTTTATTTTTTAGTTTAGTATTTTAATAGATTTTTCCTTTAAAATAGCTTTTATATTGTTTAGTTTTATATCATGATTTTGTAGGAATTGTTTTAGGACCTTCCCTTAGGGTTTTTAATCCATTCTTTTTTGTGTAATTAGATGATGAATCATAGTTCCCCATAGGATTTTTTCTAGAATTTTAAAATTAAGTTTTGATTAGTTTAATTAGGGTTGACTTAGGGTATCCTAATTAGGGTTTAGATTGTGTTTAGGTGATGAATCCTTTTCTTTGATTGAGTTGTGTCTTGATTTTTAGGTAGAGGCCTATGTAGATGTTATGAGTAGGTGTTGAGGACCCTTGTGAATATTTGTTAGATTTTTCCCCCTTGGTTTAGTATTTTTAGGTATTTTCTGAAGTTGCCTATTGATTTGGTCTCCCCTGTGGTTATCTGTTCATCTTTGGGGTTCATTGTGGGGAACTTGTTGTGGGGCCTGTGTTGACTTGAAGACCTTGATGGAGAGCATCATGAAGAGAAGATTGTAGATCAAGATTCAGAGACCCAGAGCTTAGCTTGTTCCCTGTCTGTGAGGTTTGAGATCCTGAAGTTTGAAGGAAGTTCATGGTACTTTCCTGAGGAAGGCACTATGAATGACTTTCATCCTTTCTTCTCACCTCTTTCTTAAGTATCCAATGATGTTGGAGCCAACTTGTGAGTTTAATTTCTCCTGAGGAGGAATGTAAACTGATCACAGTTGTTGAGCCACATGGGATACAACTCCTAAGTGGAAGCCTCCTAGTACTTTCCAGAGGAAGGTCCTATGGGTCTATTCACTTAGTTCCATTAGTATGTCTAGGATTTCTCAAGTATCCAATGATGTTGGAGCCAACTTGTGAGTTTAATTTCTCCTGAGGAGGAATGTAAACTGATCACAGTTGTTGAGCCACATAGGATACAACTCCTAAGTGGAAGCCTCCTAGTACTTTCCTGAGGAAGGTCCTATGAGTCTATTCACTTAGTTCCACTAGTTCAGATAGGATTTCCTAAATATCCAGTGATGTTGGAGCCTTCTTGTGAGTTTAATTTCTCCTGAGGAGGAATGTAAACTGATCACAGTGGTTGAGCCACATAGGGTATGACTCCTGAGTATACACCTCCTAGTGCTTTCCTGAGGAAGACACTATGAGTTTGCTTGCTTAGCTCCCTTTCTTTGGTAAGCTTGTTCTGAAGCTTGAAGACTGGGATTGATTTCTTTTGTTCAGGTTTTGCTTTAGGGCTTTGCTTAGATTTGATTCAGATTCTGTGATTAGGGTTAGGATTAGAGAGTAGATTCTTTCTTTCTCAAGCATGTGTGTTTGTTTGCCTGTTGGCACTTCATTTCCCTTTTATCTGTTATTGCTTGATAGCATGTTGTTTATTTTCAGTATGATTACTGTTGTTTCATGACTGGCTTGAGGTCGAGACGAGCTTGTGGAGGCTGAAGCCCCACACACATTTCCTCCCTCACTTGCATTGCATGCATTTTACTGTTAAAGCTGATGCTTTTGTCTGTTTTGGTGTATCATTGATATGATCCCTTAGGACTCTCATTTCCTCTGATGAGGATTTGATGATAGACTTTTAGGTTGAAACCTATGCATGACAACATCTAGGAGTTCCCTGTTCAAACCTCAACCATAGGATGAATCCATGGCATGATAACAACAGGACTTGATAGTCTCCCTCCTAGTTGAGCCATTTTCCCCGTAGTTTCCCGAACTACGTTTGCTCTGATCTTTCATACCAGATGAAAGTACGTAGGCATAGGATGCGATATCCTAGCGAGCAACCTTTCCCCCATAATCCTTCGTAGGCCGAACTACGTTGACTCTGATTTCTCATTCTCTGATGAGAATACGTAGGCATAAAGCGCGATGCTTTGCCGAGTCATTTTTCTTTTCTTTTTCAGCCAGCCTTGATAGGTAGATAGATTATAACCAACCCGTCCAAGTAAACAAACAAGCGAGGATCCCGTCGAGTACGACGGACGTGAGGGGTGCTAATACCTTCCCCTTGCGTAACCGACTCCCGAACCCAGACAATGGTTGCGACGACCTTGTCTTACCCTTATTCGTCAGGTTTTTCCGATCGTTTCCTTTCCCGCTCTGAGGGATAAATAACGAAAGGTGGCGACTCTTCTGTCATGCCGGCACCTTATTTTCGCGCAAGCGACAGCTTGCCCCAGCATCTGCACAACGGGAGGATTCATCCTCAACTAATCAACTCTCAGCATGGTCGGCTTCAATACCTCTGAAGTAGTTTGCCCCTGAACGAGCGATGAGCGACTCAACATGCTCTGATCGAACACTGGAGGGATCTGCCCTTAAATCGCAAGAATTCTGGATAACTGCCCCTGATTGGGTCTCGAGAAGATTCACTTCCGGCCAACCGCTTTTTGCATAAACTGCCCCATAATCAACTGATGCCCCGGGACCTGCCCTCAGACAAACCGATTCCAAATTCGTAGGATGTCATTGCCCCAGATTCACTGGGCTTCGCAGCATACCATTCTGATCCGGACCTCTGACGGTTCAGTCCTGATTGACTATTCCCTGTTGAAGTTCCTCCGCATCAGCTACTGACCTGCAATTAAAATTGTCTATTCACGAATGGTAATTTTAATGCAGTGTTCATGCAAATCTCGAAAAAACGTTGTACTGTCACTCATTTACGTGTCATGCTAGTGAGTGACGAATGAACCCAAGAGTTCAAACGTAGTGCTGATGTAATCAGTGAAAAATACAATAAGGATACGATTAGCAAATCATGAAGGAGTCAGGTTACTCAACCTTATCGTAATGCGCTTTCAGAATAACCCTACCTCAATTAGGTCTTTTAAGGGATGTATCGTGGTCGGGTTCACGGTTCGTGAAACAAAGGATATTTGGCTCAAATTATGATTTGTACCCACCCCTTCTACGTGATGTTCTCCGATCCTAAAGTCCAGTTAACTTAGCTTGAGCGCTCGCCTCTTCGAGAGGTATGTTGAACATTGGGAACAACTGGTTAAAGAATTCACAAGGTGTTTCAGAGTGACAGTTACTCCTTTTCGTTTTCGGTGTCTGTATCTACACGACTCGTCCTTGTTCGAGGATTTTTCTTTTTTATATCCTTTCTTTTTCATTCATTTTTTTTTATTATTCCCTAATTTTTTCCTGGACTGACTCCTTTTGAGTTCTTTTCGATTTTTCCTTTTGAAGTCCAGCGGGATGCCCTGATTTTTGCCTAAGTATTTGCTTTCTAGCTTTTTTCTTTTACTTAGCGGGCTTTCTTATTCCTTTTTTTCTTTTGGAACAAGTCGTGCGACACTGGCTGTCGGGATTTATCCGAGAGGCTTATAACTGTCTCACTCCTGATTGGTGAGGTTTAACCATTGTGGTTGATGAGGTACGACCTCTGGAGAGGAATGCGATGTGATTGGTCCTCGAAGGACAACACTCCTCTATAAGACTTGAACGCTCGATCAAGCTGACTGACAACTACCCTGCCCCGGGTTAAGATGTAAGGGTTAAAAAGTCCGAAAGAAATTCCTACTTCTCGGCTCGAAGTGGTTAACAAGGGATTCTCTTCCTTATCTCTCCGGTGTTTAGGGATTTGAAACAATGCCTTATACGTCATCGGCAAGGTTTTATCTGAAAGCAATACGATCATTGGTTATGAGTATTCAGTTTCATCATCCTCCCTCCGCTCATTGCTGATCATAGTGATAAAGTGGAGTGAATAAAATGCAAGTGTCAGTGCAATGCAGTAAATGAGTGACAACGACATAACTAATTCAGAAAAATGCATAGTCACTTTATTAATATTACCATTCGAAACATACAATGTTTAACAGCAAGTAGTAACTAACAGAAAAGAAACTACAAATGCAAATGGTAAAAAGTCCGAGGACTGCCAATGCTGAGGACGTCTGCCTGTCTGAACCACCGGCTTCTGGAAATAACCCTCTGAATCTGCGAGCTCAAACAGCTGAGAGGTTGTCACGTACAACCAAAACTCCGTCTGGAAAGGAAATACACCCTTGGTCGATCAATTGTTGCACTTTCGCCTGGAAAACCTTGCAATCTTCAGTTGAATGCCCCGGAGATCCACCATGGTAACCGCACTGAACATGAGGATTGTACCCTGGAGGGTAAGGCTCTGGCACGGGCTTGAGAGCTTTCGGTTCCACCAAGGAATTCTGAATCAACAGTGGAAGAATCTGGCTATACGGCACAGGCACTGGATGGAAAGAAGCATTCCTTTGTTCTAAGTGGTTGCGAGGTCTCTTGTGATCCTGGTGTTGGTATTCTTTCCGCCCAGGAGCAAGAGGTCGTCGTTTCTGAATGGTAACGGTCCCTTGTTTAGGCGCTTGCGTCCTTGAACTTGATCCAGGCAGAAACTGCGAGCGAGGCGATTCAGTCACCAAAAGTCGCGGGACATATTCAAGATCTTTCTCAGCTTCAGGCAAAGGAGTGGAATCATTCACCTCTCCTGCAGGGTACGGGATAAACTTTCCCGATGCTCTTATGCCGCCCGGCACAAGCCTAATTGTTCTTGAGTCAATAAGGTCTTGAATCTTATTCTTGAGAGCCTTACATGTTTCGACATGGTGCCCCGGTGCTCCTGAGTGGAAATCACAATGTGTGCTGAGATCAATGTCTGGTGACACATCATCTGGTGGATTCAAAGTCCGAAGCTTGAGAACACGGTTCTGAACCAACAGTGGCAACAGCTGGGCATAACTCACAGGTATTGGGTCCACAGCTCTATCAAGTAGCTTCTTCTTTTGATTATGACCTTCAGGGTTATTCTGAGATGCCTGGCGCGGCTGCTGACGAGACAGGTCTTAAGCTTCATGCTGTGTAGAGGATCTATGAGGTCCATTTGGCCTCAGCACAGGTGGCACTGACGGCAACGGAGGAAGCACTTTGGGCTCCACCTTGGGTGCTTGACCAATCTCCTTTTTTAGCATACTTCTCACCACTCCCATGAGAAAGCTCAACTGATTCTGCAGCTGCTGATTCTCCTCTCTGAGTACTTGCTGGTCCAGACGCACTGCCTGTATGTCATTCATGACCTGCCCCAGCTGGCTTTGGATTTTCCCCAGTTCAGCTTGTACCTGCTCCATTAGTCTGAGTTGCTCGATTCTGAGTCAAAACCTGCAAACACAAGGGTTAGAAGACAAGCCCCGGCTTCTGTCATGCAAGATGAATTATGCTAATGTCATGGGTGTCTGTACGTTTAGGAGATCACCCCTAATTCTGGTGTCAACGTGCCAACATAGTGTCAATGCAGTGATAAGACTGGATCCATTCATGGAAGAAAATATCTCATATTGCTCGGGACACCAGAATCAGGGTACGAAACGCGCCTACAGCACAGACACATGCTAATGGAATGCAAACATGAATATGCGAGCTAATGCAAAATGCAGGCATGCAATAATATATCCAGGTGGCTGCTGTGGAGATTCGGTATCAACAGTCACTGATGAGAAGGAAACCCCGGTGTAAGACTACTAATCTGATCTGCTAAGAATAACCCTCTGGCAGGACCATATATATAAGACCAATATTCTGCTCTGCCGAGAGCAAATGCCTGATAACAAGGACCCCGGGTGCATGATCAAGAGACATCTGCTGATGAAGTCTTCAGATCCCAAATCAGAAATCTGCCCTATCAAGAACAAACACACAGCTGCTGACGAGATCTTCAGACCCCGCTCAAAATCTGCCCTATCAAGAACAAATAACATCTGCTGATGAGATCTTCAGACCCCGCTCAAAATCTGCCCTATCAAGAATAAATAACATCTGCTGATGAGATCTTCAGACCTCACTCAAAATCTGCCCTATCAAGAACAAACCACTGACGACAATACTCTGATCAAAACCTGTTCCATTAAGAACAGACAAATCTGCAACTGAAAACTCTGGTACCAACATAACTGATTCACTGTCAAGAAAACCAGGTAGTCTGAAGGTCAAAGTTTCCTGCAATAAACCCAATCCCACTCACAGGTATGGACCTAATCCACGGACAAAGGTACGGCATCCATACGGTTATCAGCGTCACAGACTTTCATGAGTGACGATACGATTCCCAGAAGGAGTGGCATCATCAAGTCATGAAGAGGCCTCACTTAGCTGACTTCCAAATGATCGGTCCCCAGAGTCGACAATCCTCACGTCTGGACTCCCCTCAGATCCTCAGGACCGGAAAGGAGCACCTCTGCAAGAATCTCGTCTGAGCGCAGATTTTCGTAGGGAACTGTGCCTGCTCAGCAGACAGGTTCGTCTACTACTTCTCCGCAACTATATCTAGGTGTATACTCAAGCCCAGGTCCGGCTTCTCACTCATGGTAACATCCCTCTCCCACAGCAGCACAAATAATCATATCAAACTGGAAATAAAATACGGGAAATAAAGTGCGAGAAGAAAAAAATGCGATAAATAATCGCAACCCAACAAGCAAACACACAAACGCTAGGATTGACTCTCATAGGGAACCGGAGAACCATAGATTCTGGGTTCGGTCCCCAGCAGAGTCGCCAGCTGTCGCTTGCGCGAAAATAAGGTGCCGGCATGACAGAAGAGTCGCCACCTTTCGTTATTTATCCCTCAGAGCGGGAAAGGAAACAATCGGAAAAACCTAACGAAAAAGGGTAAGACAAGGTCATCGCAACCATTGTCTGGGTTCGGGAGTCGGTTACGCAAGGGGAAGGTATTAGCACCCGTCACGTCCGTCGTACTCGACGGGATCCACGCTTGTTTGTTTACTTGGACGGGTTGGTTTTATTCTATCTACCTATCAAGGCTGGCTGAAAAAGAAAAGAAAAATGACTCGGCAAAGTGTCGCACTTTATGCCTACGTATTCTCATCAGAGAATGAGAAATCAGAGTCAACGTAGTTCGGCCTACGAAGGGTTATGGGGGAAGGTAGCTCGCCAAGACATCGCCATCTTGTGCCTACGTACTCTCAACAGGTATGAGAGATCAAAGCTCACGTAGTTCGGGAAACTACGGGTTATCTCCTGAAAGAAGTGTTTTTTATTGTGTTTGCGATTTCAACCGCACTAGAGACTATGACCTGAGAGTGAATGCGTCGCATGTCACCCAAAGGGTACCACACTAAACATCCAATCTCAGATAGCTTAAGGCTCGTAGCGTACGAAAGAAGTCATTCATGATTACTGTATCTTAAACTGCTTTGAGATGAGAAGAGAACAGGCCCAACTAGGAGGGAGACTATCAAGTCCTACTGTTATCATGCCATGGATTCATCCTATGGTTGAGGTTTGAACAGGGAACTCCTAGAAGTTGTCATGCATAGGTTTCAACCTAAAAGTCTATCATCAAATCCTTATCAAAGGAAATGAGAGTCCTAAGGGATCATGTCAATGATACACCAAAACAGACAAAGCATCAGCTTAACAGTAAAATGCATGCAATGCAAGTGAGGGAGGAAATGTGTGTGGGGCTTCAGCCTCCACAAGCTCGTCTCAACCTCAAGCCAGTCATAAAATAACAGTAATCATACTGAAAAATGAACAACATGCTATCAAGCAATAAACAGATAAACTGCAATCATACAGATAAAAATGAAAATGCCATCAGGCAAACAAAACCACATGCTTGAGAAAGAAATCATCTACACCTAATCTCTAACCCTAAAACAAAACAGAATCCTGATCAAATCTAAGCAAAGCCCTAAAGCAAAACCCCAATCAAAAGAAATCAATCCAAGTCTTCAAGCTTCAAAACAAGCTTACCAAAGAAAGGGAGCTAAGTAGGCAGACTCATAGTGTCTTCCTCAGGAAAGCACTAGGAGGCTTATACTCAGGAATCATATCCTATGTGGCTCAACCACTGTGATCAGTTTACATTCCTCCTCAGGAGAAACTAAACTCACAAGCAGGCTCCAACATCACTGGATACTTAGGAAATCCTACCTGAACTAGTGGAACTAAGTGAACAGACCCATAGTGCCTTCCTCAGGAAAGTACTAAGCGGCTTCCACTTAGGAATTGTATCCCATGTGGCTCAACAACATGTGATCAGTTTACATTCCTCCTCAGGAGAAATTAAACTCACAAGTTGGCTCCAACATCATTGGATACTTAAGAAATCCTAGATGAACTAACGGAACTAAGTGAATAGACCCATAGGACCTTCCTCAGGAAAGTACTAGGAGGCCTCCACTTAGGAATTGTATCCCATGTGGCTCAACAACTGTGATCAGTTTACATTCCTCCTCAGGAGAAACTAAACTCACAAGCAGGCTCCAACATCACTGGATACTTAGGAAATCCTACCTGAACTAGTGGAACTAAGTGAACAGACCCATAGTGCCTTCCTCAGGAAAGTACTAAGAGGCTTCCACTTAGGAATTGTATCCCATGTGGCTCAACAACATGTGATCAGTTTACATTCCTCCTCAGGAGAAATTAAACTCACAAGTTGGCTCCAACATCATTGGATACTTAAGAAATCCTAGATGAACTAATGGAACTAAGTGAATAGACCCATAGGACCTTCCTCAGGAAAGTACTAGGAGGCTTCCACTTAGGAGTTGTATCCCATGTGGCTCAACAACTGTGATCAGTTTACATTCCTCCTCAGGAGGAATTAAACTCACAAGTTGGCTCCAACATCATTGGATACTTACGAAAGAGGTGAGAAGAAAGAACGAAAGTCATTCATAGTGCCTTCCTCAGGAAAGTACCATGAACTTCCCTCAAACTTCAGGATCTCAAACCTCACAGACAGGGAATAATCTCCAAGCTCTGGGTCTCTGAGTCTTGATCTACAATCTTCTCTTTCATCATGCTCTTCAACAATATCTTCAAAACAAACTAAGCCCCACAACAAATTCCCCAAAATAAACCCCAGAGATAAACAGATAACCACAGAACAGTCAAAACCATCATCCAACTTCAGAAAATACCTAAAAATACTAAAACAAGAGGGAAAATTCTAACAATCATTCACAAGGGTCCATAACATCTACCCATAACATCCCTATATACCCCTACCCAAAAATCAAGACAAAACTCTCTAAAGAAAATGAATTATTTCACCTATGCATAACCTAAACCCTAATTAGTATACCCTGATGCTAACCTAATTAAACTAATCAAAATTTAATCTAAAAATCAAGAATTAAATCCTATGGGGAACTATGATTCAATATCTAATCACACCAAAAAGAATGAATTAAAAATCCTAAGGGAAAGTCTTAAAATAAATTCTACAAAATTGGATATCAAACTAAACCTATTTAAAAGCTATTTAAAAGAAAAATACTCTAAAAATATTAAAAGAAAATAAAATGAGAATTTTATTTATTTAGAATTTTCTAGACAGATTGATTAACCTATAGAAAAAACAGGAATTGAAAAATATCAATTTTCCTATTTTCTATGAATTTATTAAGATGCAAAAATATAAATGGAATGAAAAATAAAAGAAAATAAAAGAAAAATGGGGAGGGGGGTGTCAAAATGAACTGTGCCCAGTTCATTTCCAAGGTGGGCCTGAAAAGGGTGGTGCACGCAGCAAATGGGATAAGCCCACTATGAATCAGAAGTGAATTAAAAAAAGAAAGAAAAAAAAAGATTAAGCAGGCGGTGCAATTAGCAACAGATTTACGTTCAATTCACATTGGACCGGCCAGTGCGGGTGCAGATAGCAGATAGGGCCTAAGCCCAATCCAGACTTACCACTCAGCTTTCACGCTCAGGGGGGGGGGGGGATGAGTAAACTGGGAGTGTTTCAGCAATTCACATTTGGGCTTGGCCCAACCGAAACCCTAACCCACACCATCAAGACACAAAACATATCTTCCTCTCCCACAATCTGAACACTGTTCATCACCTAAACCTAAGACGCCATTCATCTCCCAACCCTCCTCTCAAACAATCTCTGAAACCCCTCCAAATCCTCTCCAACACCCTCGCCCAGATCAATACCCTAAACAAATAACACTAAACCTCTATTCTCAAAAACAAGAAACCCTATCCTAATGTATGAACGACAATGGATATTGTGAAAAGGGGACAAACCTGAGACGAATGCCGTTCTGGGATTTCTTGAAGGTTCCACGAAGGTGCGCTTGAGGAGCAACAATCTTCCTGGGAAGAAAAATGAGGAAGACGAAGACCTTAGAAGCGCGTGGATGATTTGGATGAAGAGATGTTCTTGAGACGTAGTTGAAGTTTTCTGGCGAATTGGTGATGAAGGTCTATGAGTTTCTGGACGAAGATTCAAGTGAATCTGGGCGCGTCTTTAAAGATCTTGATGGCTATCATTGAAGATCTTGAACGGTTTTCTGGGGAATATTGATGAAGGTCTATGAGTTTCTGGGAAATTCTTCAACACTGATGAAGATTCCGGCGTGTGTATGAATTTTCCGGTAACCGCGGATGAAGGTGGATGGAGGTGGGAGATGAAGGTTGGAGACGATCAGAGGTGTTTCTGGGAAATTTCCAGATTTGCAGTTTCCGGTGACCTTACCGGTCTCCGGCGACTGTTACGGTGGAGGGACGCATCCGGGCCGGCGGCTGCATGGCCGGCGATTGGGGCTCCGGTGAGCAGTTGGTGGAGACAAGTGGCAGAAGGATGGAGGTAGTGGAGGGCATGCAGGGTGCCACATGGGAGCTGGCAGAGAGAGGGAGTGATGGTGGGGCAGGTGTCAGCGTGTGGAAAATTCTGAGGTGTGTTGGTGGGGCCTCCCTGGGTACACGCGTGGCGTGTCTTATATAGTGACAAGTGTCACTTACCAATTCTGGACCAAAAACTGCACATGCAAACAAAAACTGGACTGAAAATACCATTGGGCCTCCAACCTGCTGGGCCCACGAAATTGATACCAATAACCCAAAGAAATCTGAATAAAACAAAAGCCTAATTAAAACTAATCCAACCGCAGAAAATAAAACTGCAAACAAGAACCCTCCGGAGATAACTGCTCTGATTACAAGCATACTCCGCTGGGGAAAAGAGAAACTTAACCAAGCAACTCTGGTTGGGGAAAAATATGGATGAACTCGTCAATCAAAACCGTGCCATGGTCTGGATACCGTACAGGTTAAAGGGGAACCTTTCAAATTGCCAGAATCTGGATATTCAACGAACAACATGAGTCAATAAAATTTGCCGGAGTCTGGACACTCAACATAGGGATCGGAGCCTGGATGCTCAACGTAACAAACTAGAGCCTGGATGCTCAATGCAATAAGCCAGAGTATGAACACTCAACGAAAATAAACCGGAGCCTGGATGCTCAATGTAGGTGACCGGAGCCTGGATGCTCAACGTAAAAGCCGGAGCCTGGATGCTCAACGTAGGTGACCGGAGCCTGGATACTCAACAGAGAAGGGAAAACTACCAGAGCCTGAACACTCGCCGGATCAAGATAAAATATCTGTTGGAAATTTACCAGAGTATGGATACTCAACAGAACTGACCGGAGTCTGGATACTCTACGGAACTGACCGGAGTCTGGATACTCTACGGACAAAACAATATACCACAAATCGGAAATTCACCGAAATCTGGATATTCAACAGAGAAGGAGTACAACCATAAAACTTATCAAGGTCTGGACACCCAACTGACTTTACCGGAGTCTGGATACTCGACGTAAAAATGAACGGAGCCTGGATGCTCAACGTAAGAAGTCAGAGCTTGAACGCTCAATGAAATAAGCTGGAGCCTGGATGCTCAACGAAGATTGACCGGAGCCTGGATACTCAACGGACGAAGAAACATTCATTGGGTGTCTGGATACTGCTGGAGTTTTAGGAGTACCGTTTTAAGTTGCCGGAGTCTGGATACTCAACGAATAAAATGGGTTACATCACGAACTGCCGTGGTCTGGATACCATACAGGGCTAAGGAGTACATCACATATAAGAAACTTGCCAGAGCCTGGATACTCAACGACATTGACCAGAGTCTAGATACTCAACGGACAAAGGGAAAATATCACAAATATACCCATCAAAATCTGAACACTATACTATCTTCACCGGAGTCTGGATACTCGACAGAAAAAACACAATAATATCAATCACGGTAGTCCGAATACCACAAATCTTTACCGGAGTCTGGATACTCGACAGAAAAAGAAAAATCCTGTCAATTGGGAAGGAACCGGAGTCTGGATACTCGAGGGACTAAGTAATTCATCATAAATACTTATCATGACCCGCTGAGATCCGAAGACACTGCTGGGGAATAACATGAGCCGGGGTTTGGATATCGCGCGGGTGTCGCTACTTCGAAAATCGGCGCCGGCTGAACAGAAGAGTCGCCACCGTGCGTTATTTATCCCACGGGAGGGAAAGGAAACGCTCAGAGTAAACCTCGCACAACACGGGAAAGGTATGGTCATCGCAACCAAAACCTGGATTCGGGAGTCGGTTACGCAAGGGGAAGGTATTAGCACCCCTCACGTCCGTCGTACTCGACGGGATCCACGCTTGTTTTCGGATATGGATTGTTATTCTATCTAAACTATAGGTCAAGGGTTAAAAAGAAAATAAAATGAAAATAAAAATGACTCGGCAAAGTATCGCACTTTATGCCTACGTATTCCCGTCTGGAACGAGAAATCAGAGTCAACGTAGTTCGCCTACCTACGGGAAAGGAGGGGAAGGTTGCTCGCTAGGATATCGCATCCTATGCCTACGTACTTTCACACAGCATGAAAGATCAGAGCAAACGTAATTCAGGCCACGTACGACACAAGCTTGTCTTGGTTGATTTTATTCTTTCTGAAAAAAGGTTTTCTGATTAGCGGTCCAAGCGGACAAAAATGACGTTTTGATGAGTTCACATTCTTTTACGAAAGAAGTGTCTTTTATTGTGTTTGAAATCTTTATGTGTTTTTCTGTTTGTTTTGAGAAAGAAAGAGACAGAACTCTAACCTACGGTTGCGAAGGGAATCAAACTAACCTAATGTTATCATGCATGGGTTAAGACCTAGTGTCTATCATGCTCCTCTCTTACACAGAGAGAAACAGAGATCCTACGGGATAGGCAGAAACAGAAACAATACCAGATATATACAGTAAAGCAGTAAAATGCATGGATGCAACAGTACAAGCGAGGCAAGGGAGTCCCACTCAACCTCGAACCTAGAAAACAATAGGCAAAAGTGAACAGGCTTCACTTTCAACCCAACAGGGTAGACAGCAAACAATACAATCCAGAAAACCAATCAATACATCAGCAATAAAATACAACAGCAAAAGAAACAGCATCAGCAGCTCTGAATCAACATCTGGCTTCAAGTAATCTCAAATCAGCTACAGGCTTCAACAAGCATCAATCTCCATCTTCATGGCCTTCAGGCAAGGGCTTTGATCATCAATCTTCCATCTGCAATGGCTTTTCTTCAAGCTCAAACCTCCAGGATGAGGGATCAGTCACAAGAGTGAATTGGGTGTTAAGCAATCAGCTGACTACCAAGGGTGGTGAACAGACTGCTTCTAACACAAGAGACATTTTCTCTCAAGAGTTCTATCTTTTAGACACTATCACCAAGCCTTCCAAAGGAAGGGGGTGAGTGTCTTAGAGAGACTCTGAATCACAGAGAAGAATGGATGCAGACAAGGCAATCCATGTTTGAGAAACAAACTTTCTAACCTAGAGCTCTGCCTAGCTCCTAAACCCTGGTCTCCTCAGCATCTGCTAGCAAGAATCTTCTCTTCAACTCTGGAAGTTGAACTTCAATCTCTGGATCTCCAATGGCTTCCATCTCCTCAAGTCTTCAGCTCTCCCAAGTCCCCAGACAATCCCAATACCCAAGCAAGCAAGCAATAATCCCCAGAGGGCACACCACACCAGTCAATCAGACATACACAGAGTATTAATAGCAGTAGGGGAATCCTGACTTTTTCTAAGGGGATCTAATAACTACCCATAGCCCCTATAATCCCATAGCTAAACTATTCAAACCCTAAGTCCTAAGGGAAATGAAATCAAACTTCTTAAGTCATCACCTAAAAAACCCTAATTTGTTCATGTTGTTCAAGCCTACATTAAGCACCTAAAATTATTTTCTAAAAATGGGAACTAAATTGTTTCTACAAGTTCAATATCTCATCTAAACAACCTAAAAAGAATGAACAAAAAATATGAAAGCATCTAGTAGAACAAAAATTAACAAAATCATGCATGAGATGAAGCTATTTAAAATGTCATTTATTTAGAAAATATGAGAAAAATATCAAATAAAAATAAAATGCAATTTTTATTTTTTTATAATTTTCTAGACATTCTAATGAAAATTATGTAAAAAGAATGAATTAAAAATGATTTTTTATCTATTTATTATGAATTTTTTTAAAATGAATGAAAAAAATGAAAAGGAAATAATAAAAAGAAAGAGAGAAATAGCCAGGGGGTGAGAATAGAAGATTATTCACGTTCAGATGATTGGGCCTGATAACATGGGGGGTGGCAAAAGCAAGGCCCACGCTCCCCCCTTTAATGAAACGCAGCGTTTCAATGGGGGGAGGATTCCCTCTCAAACTCAGAATTAAACTAGAGCCACACGATGGTCTCTTTGGTCAAAAGTCTAACAAGCAATGGACGATCAGGATTTCGTCTTCAACCTTGGTTCATGAAAGCTAGGGTTTACACTCCATGGAAGCCATGCACGTATCATGTTCAAGCTCTCTGTTCTCCTTCTACAGGCCACGGTTCAACTCGATCCAAACATGAAAATCATTCAGAATTTCTCCCTCTACAAGCCTATGGTCATAGTTTGTTCTGAAACTCAACATAACTCTCAACCCGATAGCAATAATCTCTGGCCACCATGAAAATGCTCTGCAACTCATCAGCATAATTCTCAATCAAACCTATATTAATCTAATCTATGACTAATGGTGATTATTCTGATCTATCAAACTAAGATTATCATGGCCTAACCTAAGAGTTCTAGGTCCTAACAGTTTCAAGCACCTGCTATGAATCATCACCAAACAGCACCAAACTCATCCTAATTGTTCTACTAACAACCTAAACCACATCTAAACTAATAAAACCATGTTAAACTAACTAAATCGAGCAATGGCAGAGAAAATGCACCTGGTGTGAAAGCTTGGAAATGGATGTTGAACTCGTGGATCTGAGGCTTCTAATGCTTGGATCTTGATCAACTATCTCAGTACTTGATTCTGTTTGCAAAATCTTGATGATTCTTGCCTTGGATCTTGAGTTCCAATGGAAATTGCAATTTGTGTGTTCTTGATGGAAGTGCACGAAAATGATCAATATCCACCAAATATTTGATTCAATTCTGATCCATGATGATGATTGAATGTAGGAGGATCAATGTTGATGAGAATTGATGAAGATTTTGGGAAATTTGGAGGGAATTG
The DNA here is from genome assembly GCA_963859935.3 of Lathyrus sativus. Lineage (NCBI taxonomy): Eukaryota > Viridiplantae > Streptophyta > Magnoliopsida > Fabales > Fabaceae > Lathyrus > Lathyrus sativus. The sequence goes on from OZ012735.1 coordinate 921,380,173, forward strand.
CAATGAGAAAGAATAGAGAGAATTTGGGAAATTTTGGTGAAAAATGAATCCAACCCTTGCTCAATTCTGATTTCATGAATATATAGGGCTCAATGGACACTTCTAGATCCATCTTACAACTTCCCTTGCCTTCCAACTTTGATTGATTTTTGGTTATGTTTCTTCAAATGCAAGTAACCATAAGTAACTTTGATTTTTTTCACTAAGCTCAAAAATGTACTTGAACCATTGTCTTTGAAATGTCCTTTGGACCCAAAATCATATATTGGAAGTCTCCATTTGGACTTATAAATCTCTCAAACCATTTTTCACTTTGACTTTCTTTAAGTTATAAGCCATTTTAGTTCAAATTTGACCAATCATGCAACTTCATGTTATGAGCTTTTCCAACAATTTGTGACCTTCTTTCTAGACTCAAAATGTCATTTGGAGCAAGTTTGATGTTGTAAGTTTTTCCATTTGAGGCCTCCTTGTATGAGTTTTGGACATAGGTTAAAATGACCTGTAATTCACAAATGACCAAAATACCCTTTGCTTGCCAAGACCATACGTTGAGTTCCACACATCATATGAATGCATGCCATACCATTCTAGAAAGCTAAGACAATGAGGAACAATTCTTATGTTGACCAGAAATTCATTTGAAATCTCCTTGAGGGGTAAAAATTGCTTGGAAGTCAAGTCACTTTCACAGACAAAATTTCAGATACCTCAGATGACCTGTAACTTGCAAGGACCATAACTTGAGTTCTATAAATCTCCTTGATGTCTTCCACCACTCAAATTAAAGGTCTTGAGATCCTATACAAGTTTCATGTTGGCCAAGGATCCATTTGAAGCTAGCATTTTGACTTATCTTGCTTGGAAATTTGACCTAAACTAGGGGATTTTACACAGAAACCCTAATTTAGAAGCTCCTCTTCTCCTTGATTTCTCTTGAATTCTGCTTGGCATATCTCCATATCCTTCTTTATATGTCCAATGATGAACCCCACATCTCTCCACTAGACTTGAATGCCCCTTAAATCAGTCAATTGACCTAGGGTTGACCTAGGGTTGACCCAGATGAAACCCTAGTTGACTGTCTTCAACTGCAATATTTGTGATCACACCAATGACTTGTCTCCTTCTCCAAATGACTTTCCAAGTCTCTCATACTGTCTAGATACTCTCCATGCCTTCAACTCACAGCTCACAACCCTCTTGCTGACCCTCAGATACCCTCAGCTAGGAGATATCCTCAATGCTTGATCCACTGAACCCCTTGCTTTCAAATTCTTTTCTGATGACTTGAATGAGATTGAATTGGGATAATAACCTCTTGATAGGCTTCTAGAGATGAGAATAATGATTGGTCCCCCTGTTGTATGACTTGCTATGCTTATGCTATGCAGATGATTAGACTATGCACATGACTCTATATGCAAATGCTAATGACATTGAAACATAAACCAAATGAATAAGGTTGGGCAAATTTTAGGGTGCAACAGCTGCCCCTATTCAAGCGGCTTGGACCCGATTGGGTGAAGAGCCCGGAGCCTTCAGACATTCGCGGTGCGAGACGGTTGAATACTAAGAACCCGGAAATTTGCCAACAGCGGAACTAAATTGCGCTCCTGCTTGAGGAACGACATTTATCAGCTGAATTTAACTGTTACGGAAACCCACTGATCTCGTGCGACCGTGCTGGGGATTGTCTTCATCGTTCTGAAGAGGATTCTGTCATAACAGATTGCTTGCTTGTCCACGTTAGGACTCTGTCTGTCATCAATACGAAGAAATCTCAACTAAAACCGGTCCACGTTAGGACTCCGCTTGCTGTTAACCCAGAAAAGTCTCGGCAACGCCGCTGGGGATAATTCGTCTGTATTTCCATAAACTGAATCGTCCACGTTAGGAATAAAATTCTTCCACGTTAGGAGTAACACTTGTCCACGTTAGGAATCATTTCTTCTGTATCTGTCCACGTCAGGACTAACCCTTTCATCTTTCCACGTCAGGAAGCAATCTTCTTTCCGCATAAGGGGAACTATATCAATCTGTCCACGTAAGGACTCCAATACCACTTGACATGTCCGCGTCAGGACTCCATTCTTTCCACGTAAGGAATCCAACTTTGGTTCTGAACCTGTCCACGTCAGGACTCAACTTTCCACGTAAGGATTACATCATTCTTCCACGTCAGGAATCAACTTTTCTTGAATCTGTCCACGTAAGGACCCCAACTTTTCCACGTAAGGAATAAATCTTCTTTTGAGTCTGTCCACATCAGAACTAAACCCCTTCCATGTCAGGAATACACTCTTTCTTTCCACGTCAGGAATACAAACCTCTTTCCACGTAAGGAATGCCATCCGTTTTCCACGCAAGGAAACATAACTTTCCCACATAAGGCAACCAATTCCTTCCGATTTGTCCGCGTCAGGACTACATTTTTCCACGTAAGGAATGCCATCTTACTCTGTCCACGTAAGGACTCCACTCTTTCCACGTTAGGAATCACCTCTTTCCCCGTAAGGAATCCAGCTTGACATGTCCGCGTAAGGACTACATCGTCCACGTTAGGACCCATTTCTCCACGTTAGGAATAATAATTTCTTTGATTTGTCCACGTCAGGATACTGATCTCGTCTTGATTTGTCCACGTTAGGACTCAGGCGTTTTCGGCCTGCTGAGGAAATAAGACTTGTCCACGTAAGGACTCACACCCTTGTCTGATTTGTCCACGTCAGGGCACCAACACAAAGAGTAATCACTTTTGTCAACGTCATGACCTCCCATTCCACTAATTTTGAGAACCCGAATCTGCCCACGTTAGGACTAACACACCTCACCAATCCGGGGAAATAAACCTGTCCGCGTTAGGACGCCCACTTCTGACGAAATCCCGCCAATATAGGAATAAATTGTCCGCGTCAGGACTTAGTTCTCCAATGATCCACACCCACAAACTTCTTAGCACTGACGTGACAGCGACTTTGAGATGAACTCTACTGGGGATGTCTGGAAACCAAACTATCGGACGTCTGCTCTGATAACCAGCGGTGGCCTCTGAAATTCTGACTCATGGAACCCCTGATGACAACTAATTCTGCCTGGGAATAAAGAGAAACTTATCCTGGTAACTCTGTGGGGAATACTGCCGAAACTGACATTATCCTTGGATGTCTCATGCCGAGATCTTGAATGCTTGGTAGTTTATTTGAGCAAGAGTTCTCTCCACCTGAACTGCTAGAGCACAGAAACTGCTTCAGCAAAATAAATGCTAAAGATAATGCCGACTCCGCCGGGGATAGCCAGATGCTACAGAATTATTCCAGCAAAATAAATGCTGGAAGGGTGAAGTCAACCCTGCTGAGAAATTGGGAGCTCCAACCAAACGCCTTGTTGAGGTAACCCCCTGCTGGGGAATATAACCTTGCTGGGGAATAGCCTTGCTGGGGAATAGCAGATGTACATAGTATGATCGGACTTTCTGCTGGAACGTGAACTGATATTGCACAGTATCCCTGACAAAATAAATGACAGGAACCACCATCAACTCTGCTTGGGATAGTCTTAATCTTCGAGTTCCACTGGAAGGAATGAAAACACTTGCAAAGAGAATTCCGCTGGGGGATGGGATGATTCTCTTGGGGTGAACTCCACCGACTCCGCTGGGGGAGAGTGCATGACCCTGCGGGGAAAGATGAACCTGTCTGAATACAGCCTCACGATCTTGGAATCGCCAAACTCTATTGAGGACGAATAACTTTTCTGGAGCCCGTCCTTTGGATAAGCTACGGCTAGCTGGGGAATTCTATCCTTCTTCAGGAAGAACATGCATGACCTACGTGGGGATTAAGTCTTTCGTTATCGCAATCTTTTGATCATCTTCCTCGTATGGTTATGAAACCTGCAACAACACAAACAAGACACGACAAGCCTATGCAATCAAATCAATTCAGGTTAGTGACGTTACACTCAGTTAATTCAAAGCTTTAATGATTGTTGGCAAGGGCCAGTGATGTTATACTCATGCTAGCTTCACTAAACTTAGGCGTTTTATCATGCACAAAACAGTAAAGAACCAGCATCAAGTACTGAATAACATATTTTATTGATCGGGCCCCTGAATGGGCGGAGTTTTTGTACATGGGATGTAACTCCTGAAAAGAGGAAGCTACGCAAAGCAAATATACAAGTATGCAAGTATGCACAAGAAGCATGAATATTGACAACTTAAATTTGTACACATGTCGGCAACGGGATGCGGATGAACACCACGAACTGATCCTCCCATGACTCGCCCGACTCTAATGCTTTTCCGGGTATCCTCACTTCTGAAGAGATTGTATCCGATAACTGGCTCCTCAAATATATTCTCCCGCATTGATGCTCATTGAATTCGGACCGCAGTCATTTGCTTTTCAAATCCCTAACTTTTGCGTGAACCGCCCTTTACGGGTTTTCAGTTCACCGGGATACCCTTTTTTGCCGAAGCCGCCCAGTGTAGGTTTTCAACTTCGCGGGTGTACATTTTTTCAATTTTATCCCTAACTTTTGCCCGAACCTTTCATTCTGTTTTTGGTTCGCCAGGATGCCCCATTTTTGCCTGGACTCTCTTTTTCTGTCCAGCGGGTCTATTTTAGGCAAAGTATTTTTTAACTGCGTCCGAATTCACCGGTGACACAAAGTCTTCTCCGTCCATGGCGGACAACAATAAAGCTCCTCCTGAAAAGACTTTTCTGACAACGTATGGCCCTTCGTAGTTGGGGGTCCACTTGCCCCTGTGATCTGCTTGCGGCGGGAGAATCCTTTTCAGCACAAGGTCGCCCGTCTGAAAGCTTCGCGGATGTATCTTCTTGTCGTACGCTTTCTTCATTCGGCTCTGGTACAAACGACCGTATGCTAGGGAAGCTAGCCTCTTCTCGTCCATTAAGCTCAGTTGGTTCAATCTATTCGTTACCCATTCTGCCTCGTCCAGCTGAACGTCTCGCAATACCCTCAGAGAAGGGATCTCAACTTCCAATGGTAATACCGCTTCCATTCCGTATACCAACGAAAACGGAGTTGCCCCGGTTGATGTGCGTACCGTCGTACGATAACCGTGCAAAGAAAAAGGTAGCATTTCATGCCAATCCTTATAGGTCACCACCATCTTATGGACGATCTTCTTTATATTCTTATTGGCCGCTTCGACAGCGCCATTCATCTTGGGTCGGTAAGGGGAGGAGTTGTGATGTTCGATCTTGAAATTCTGACAGAGCTCCTTCATCATTTTGTTGTTCAGATTTGAACCATTATCCGTAATTATCCGCTCGGGAATCCCATATCGGCAAATGATATCTCTCTTGATGAATCTAGCCACCACTTGCTTCGTTACATTCGCGTAAGACGCCGCTTCCACCCACTTGGTGAAATAATCGATTGCTACTAGGATGAACCGATGCCCGTTAGAAGCCGTCGGCTCGATCTTTCCGATCATATCGATTCCCCACATCGAGAATGGCCATGGAGATGACATCACATTAACAGGACTCGGAGGCACGTGGATCTTATCAGCATAGATTTGGCACTTGTGGCACTTCCTCGCGAACTTGAAACAATCAGTTTCCATCGTCAGCCAAAAATAACCTGCCCGCAGCAGCTTTCTCGTCATAGCATGCCCACCAGCATGTGTACCAAAGGTACCTTCGTGAACTTCCTCCATGAGAAGCTTTGCCTCTTTCTCGTCTACACAACGCAACAACACCAAATCGTGGTTTCTTCTGTACAAGACGCCATCCGGATTCAAGTAGAAATTACCCGCTAATCTCCTGAGAGTCTTCTGATCTTGACTGGATGCCCCAGCCGGATACTCTTTATTCTTCAGAAAATTAAGGATATCAAAATACCACGGTTTATCGTCGGATGCTTCATCAATAGCAAATACATAAGCTGGCCTGTCCAACCGAGAGATAGTGATTTGGGGAGCTTCGTTCCAGAAGTTGACCTTGTACATGGAAGACAAAGTGGCAAGGGCGTCAGCCATTTGATTTTCTGCCCGCGGTACGTGATGCAATTCAACCTTGTCGAAGAAAGGCAACAATCTCCTTGCATAATTCATGTAATGTATCAAATTAGGCTGCCGTGTCTCCCATTCCCCTTTGATCTGATTCACCACCAGAGCTGAGTCTCCGTATACGTCTAGATGTTTGATTCGCAAATCAATGGCTTCTTCAAGCCCCATTATACAAGCTTCGTATTCGGCCTCATTATTGGTAACAGCAAAGGTCAATCGGGCAGTAAACGGGATGTGCGACCCGTGTGGGGTAGTGATGATTGCCCCTATTCCGCTACCGTAAGCATTCACAGCTCCGTCAAATATCATCTTCCATTTGGACCCCAACTCTGGTCCTTCGTCTGGCAACGGTTCTTCACAATCTTTCATCTTTAGGTACATGATATCCTCGTCAGGAAAATCAAACCTCATCGATTGGTACTCTTCAATAGGCTGCTCCGCCAGATACTCAGACAGCACACTCCCCTTTATAGCCTTTTGCGAGACGTATTGGATATCATATTCAGTCAAGACCATCTGCCAACGGGCAATTCTACCTGACAACGCCTGCTTTTCGAATACATATTTGATAGGATCCATCTTCGAGATGAGCATGGTTGTATGATTCAGCATGTACTGCCTCAAACGCTTGGCGGCCCAGGCTAGCGCGCAACAAGTTTTCTCCAGCATTGAGTATCGAGATTCACAGTCTGTAAATTTCTTACTCAGGTAATAGATCGCATGCTCTTTCCTCCCCGTCTCGTCGTGTTGACCGAGAACACAACCCATGCTTCCCTCAAGAACCGTCAAATACATTATCAAGGGTCTCCCTGCCACTGGGGGTATCAAAATAGGAGGCTCCTGCAGATACTTCTTTATTTTATCGAATGCCTTTTGACAATTTTCGTTCCACGTTACAGCTTGATCTTTCTTCAACAGCTTGAATAATGGTTCACACGTGGCCGTTAGGTGAGATATGAACCGGGCAATGTAGTTCAATCTCCCTAAAAACCCGCGCACCTCTTTCTCTGTTTTAGGCGTCGGCATTTCTTGAATCGCTTTTATTTTAGCAGGATCGACCTCTATTCCTCTTTCGCTTACGATAAACCCCAGCAGTTTACCCGATCTCACCCCGAAGGTGCATTTATTAGGGTTCAGCCTCAGCCTGAACTTCCTAAGTCTTTTAAACAACTTCAGCAGATTCACCAGATGCTCTTCCTCCGTCTGGGATTTGGCAATCATATCGTCAACATAAACTTCGATCTCTTTATGCATCATGTCGTGGAAAAGAGTCGTCATCGCACGCTGATATGTTGCCCCAGCATTCTTCAAACCAAAGGGCATCACTTTGTAGCAAAATGTTCCCCATGGCGTTATGAAAGTAGTCTTCTCCATATCCTCTGGCGCCATTTTAATTTGATTATAGCCTGAAAAGCCATCCATGAAGGAGAATACGGAGTATTGAGCAGTATTATCAACTAACACGTCAATGTGAGGAAGTGGAAAATCGTCTTTTGGGCTTGCTTTATTCAAATCTCTATAATCCACGCACATCCGAACCTTGCCATCTTTCTTTGGCACTGGTACGATGTTGGCAACCCATGAAGGATACTTCGTCACAGCCAGGAAACCAGCGTCCCACTGTTTCTGAACCTCCTCTTTGATCTTCATTGCCATATCTGGTCGAGTTCTGCGAAGCTTTTGTTTGACCGGCGGGCAATCTTCTTTCAGTGGCAGGCGATGCACAACCATATCTGTATCGAGCCCTGGCATATCCTCATACGACCAAGCGAATACATCACTATACTCTTGGAGCATTTCAACCAGTCTTCGCTTGATATCACTCTGCAGTGCGGCTCCGATACGAATATTCTTCTCAACCCCTTCCGACCCCAAATTGATAATTTCGATGACCTCGTCGTGAGGCAGAATGGCTCTTTCCTCTTGCTTTACTAACCAAGACAGTTCTTCAGGAACGTTGCTATCTTCGACAACCTCTTCTTCAGCCTGAAACACCGGGTGCTCAAAGTCGGGACGAGTCATAGGTGGTTCAAGGATGTCATCTGAAAATGTTATCCTGCAAAAGGAATGGTTAAGTGCTTCAAAATGCGTATAAAGCGAATAACCACGTTGCCATTTTATTGAAAAATACAAAATAAGAAAGACAGAGATTACAGTATTTGCACATGAAAAAAACGCCATTTATTTAATGATTAACACGCAATGTTTATAACAACACAGCCCTAAGCAAATCCTGATGCCCCGGGCAAGACATCAGATTATTCAACAATTAATAAAGCAAAGCATTACTGTTTAAAAGTCACAGGAACAAGCTCCTGAATAGACCAGTTGCACAGTCCTTGTCCTGGCGTGCTTGGCTGAATCCAGGCATCCATATCACAGTCGCTGTCTCCTTCATCGGACTCTGAAGCAGCGTTGACAGTTTCATGACACACTCCACTGGCAGAGATGGTAATTGGCTTTCTGAAACGGGGGGCCCCCACGGAAGGAGTTGATGACGACGGTTGGTACCCCAGCCCGAACCGGTCCATCTTCACAGGAATGTCCAGCACTTTGCCCCAGCCCTTGGCTTCTCCTGCTTCCACTAGAGCTTGAGCTTCCTTATACGATGAGACAGCTATCTCTGGCACTTTGCTCGGCCCGGGACCTTTGTCCTTGATGCGCAAACCTTCGAATGCCTGGCAGGGCGTTTCGTGGATCTCTCCGTCGACCTCCACATATTTAAACGACGATAGATGGCTGACCAGGATGTCTTCTTCTCCGCACACGGTGACTACACTGTCTCCGACCATATATTTTAACTTCTGATGCAGGGTAGACGTGACTGCCCCCGCCCCATGAATCCAGGGTCTTCCAAGCAAGCAGCTATACGCAGGCTGTATATCCATGATATAAAACTCCGTTGCAAACACTTCCGGCCCCACTTGCAGAGGCAAGGTAATCGATCCGAAGACTGTTCTCCGCGTGCCGTCAAATGCTCTGACTACCAAATCACTGGGTGTACACAAAATCCCTCGAACATCCAGCTTCATCATCGCCTTCTTGGGTAACACATTCAGAGATGACCCGGTGTCAACCAATACGTGCGACATTACTGATCCTCTACACTCAACCGATACGTGTAATGCCATATTATGATCTCTCCCTTTCGGAGTCAAGTCAAAATCGGTAAAACCCAGACTGTGGCCTGCATTCACATGTGCCAATACTCCTTCTAGCTGATTTACGGAGACATCCTGGGGTACAAAAGAAGTGTCCAGGACTTTCAGCAAAGCATTTCTGTGAGCTTCCGAACACAGCAGCAATGACAAGATGGATATTTTGGACGGTGTCTGCTGCAGATGCTCCACAATCTTATAATCACTTTTTCGAATTAAGCGCATGAACTCTTCTACATCCTTCGATGCCGCTTCTTTTTCACTTGCTTGTACCGGAACATTTTCAACCACTTTCCCTTTTCCTTTCGCTAGTCTTTCAGCCTCCACTTCAGGAGATATAAAGATCCTGCCACTCCTCGTCATGCCTCCTGAACCAACAACATTATCCACAATCTCCGCTGGCTGCTTGTTAACATCAATTTTTATCCCGTCACAATACACCTCTAACCCATATGACCATGGGACTGCTTTCGTGTTCTCGTACGGGATTGGCCCGACCTTAGTTATGGTGATCGGTGGTCGCTGAGCTGGTGCTGCAATAGTGATCGTCTTCCGAGGAATCGTTACTGTGGCCACATCACTCCGATTATCCACTACTACCCCTGCAGGCTCTTCAGTTGCCGCTCGATCAAACTGCAATATGCCCTCATCAATTAAGGCCTGAATGCCTTTCTTCAAATCCTCACACCCCCCAGCTAGGGTCCAACAGTCTAAGCAATACTCGTTACATCCTGGGTAAACACCTCCTTGTAACAGCCGGCTCTTTATCTCGCTCAGCGGCGTCTTTAAATCTTCAACATTCATAATAAGATTCAGACCTTCCTCAGTCAGAACGGCGTTTGCCCCATGATTAGGCATGGGTTTCTGGACTATATTCGGACCTGCCGTTCCGAAGTTGATAGTCTTGTTGTCCAAAAGATCCTGCACAACGTGCTTAAAAGCATGGCAACCTTCTATATCGTGGCCCGGAGCCCCAGAATGAAACTCGCAGTGCCTGCTTGCATCGTACCCAAACGGGGGAGCTCCCGTTATCGGCGCCAGAGTTCTTTTCTCTACCAGGTTTAATCCCAACAATGTCTGCAATAAATCGGCATAGGTTGAGGGAGGCTTCTCAAACACTCTTCTCGGTTTACTACCCTGGAATCTTCGTTGAGCCTGCTGTGCCCCTTGCTGAGGCTGCTGCTGCTGTGGCATTGGTTGCTGCTGAACCGGTTGTTGTTGCTGGAGTGGTTGTTGTTGATATGGGATAGTAACACTCGCCACCTGCTGCGGCTGACGATATTGACCTCGTCCCCTGCCTCGGCCCCGGCCTCGGCCTCCAAATACTGCGCTTGCCTCGCCCTGACGGCGCCCACCATAAGCTTTCCTATTACTGCCAGATGCGGTTGATTCCTCGACTTGGAACTTTCCTTGCTTAATGTTACGTTCAATCTTTTCCCCCATCAGAATCAGGTCTGAAAAACTGGCCAGAGACGTATGAAACAGCATATCATGAAACAGCCCTGTGAATGTGCCGACAAACATATCATTCATTTCCTTATCTTCTACAGGAGGACGGACCCTGGCAGCCATATCGCGCCACCTTTGCGCGTACTCTTTAAAACTCTCCCCCTTCTTTTGCGAAAGCCCGGCCAACTGGACCCGATTGGGCGCCAAGTCGCTGTTATACTTGTAATGGGCTACAAATGCCTCTGCTAATTGCTTCCATGTCTTGATATCAGTTGGCTCCAACCCCATGTACCACTCTAGGGAAGGGCCCGATAGACTATCCTGAAAGAAATGCATTAGCATTCTTTCATCAGTTGAGTATGCAGACATCTTTCTGTAATAAGCTCGTACATGCACTTTCGGACATGTGTCTCCTTTATACTTATCGAACGCAGGAGCTTTGAATTTAATTGGCACCCTCAAGCCAGGTACCAAGCCCATGGTTGCCATGTCCAAGCCCACAGCACTTTGGTTTAAGACTCCCTTCATCTGCTCTTCCAGCATTCTAATCTTTTGGGAATCATCCATCGGCCCTTCAAAACCTCCTCCGGAGAAGGCGTCCTCCTGCTGATCTTCTTGCCACATACCGTTTCCAGCCCCGTACCCATCGTATCCATTATTACGTCCAGCTCTGATCTGATTCATCCCCGGACCTCGGCCTCTGTTGCCGTACCCTTGAACACCTCCAGCGGGACCAAAAGCCATAAATCCAGTACCGTTCCCGTTTCCAAAGCCTCCGTAACCCTGATTGACCATACCATAACCATCTTGCCCAAAGCCTTGAGCATTAAAGCCATACTTCCCGGTGTTATCGAATCCCTGATCGTTGAAGCCAAACCCAGTATTGACAAAGCCATTGCCTCCTAGATTATCTCCCAAATTGACATCACCCAGCCCAGCATTAAGGACAGCAGTCTCATTCCCCACTCCAACGTTACCATTCACAGCAGCGGTAGCGTTGTTGACATTAGCAGCAGGTGTATTGATTACAGGCGGAGCCACTGGCGTGGGAGTGCCGTCTCCATGAACAGTATCGACCCGTACAGACTGGTGATCTTCATTACCATGACCAGCGTTTCGGGCCAACAGAGGCTGGACCATGGCCTGCAAATTCTCCTGCCCTTTTGCTATAGCTTCCATGGTCTGCATGAAGAGGGCGAGCTTCTCGCGCACATCTTGCATCTCGTTCTGCATTTGGTCCATGATTTTTCGACAATTGGAGCGTGTAGAATAGCGGTGCGGATGTTGATCTGCAATCCTGTTAAGTACCTGATACAGAGCAGGAAATAAGACACTACTCAAAGATTACCTGTAATGCAATATGAATGCAATGCAATGTGTCTGTGCATTAGGGAAGTTCATTCCCCCAGTTCTAGTGCGAAGGTGCCGGTGCAGTGACAGTGTTGACAATAGGAATATCGGAGCTGAATCATAGAAAGCCTCATATATTGCAGGGAGAATCAATAAGCCCAGGGTACAATATCACTGAGAGTACAAAGAAGGCATGACCTCAACCAACAATCCTGGTGATGGTCAGCACTATGCAAATAAAGCATACAAGTTACTATATGAAATGATCAAATCCTCCCAAAAGTCTGGTACTCCTCTATCAACTTCTTGGTCTCCGGATGGCTTGGTCGATCAAGCAGCCCTTCAACAAGCTGGTTTCTCCTCTTAAGGACACGGCGTACGTCTTCAGCAGTTTCTTCCCATGTTGCTTCTCCGAAGCAATCTTCTAACTTTCGCTTCTGAGACGCTGCTTCATCTCTGGACTTGATTGCCTTGTTCAGTGCATGCTGGACACTATACCGGGTCATCACTTCCTCCTCGCACTTCTTGATGCTAGACTTCAACTTCTCTTCGAGGTCGGAAATTTGCTGCTTCAGCTTATCTTCCCTCTTCTTATTGTTGGTGAGTGTGGCATTCCAAGTCTTATTGCAAGAAGAGATCTCTCGGTGAGCGATGTCAAGCGCCTTCTTCTTGGCTTCCAGCATGTCATGGGAGCTTCTGAACTCTTGCCCCAGACGTTCGCGCTTCTTCTTTTCTTCAGTCAACTCAGCCCCTAACCTGTTTAACAGCTCGATCTGTTGTTGGAAAGCATATACGGCCTTGTTTTTCTCGCTGCGTGCCTGGGCTAACTCTTTCTCTAACCCTTCATTAATCTTCATTAAGGCTTCTTTTTCCTTCAAGACTTGTTCATAGACTTCTCTAGAAACAGTAGCTGGCTCTGCTACCGGAACGGGAACAAGAATTGGTGCATCTGGAAACGGCATCCTCAACTGACTAGCCCTCTCCTGAATCCAAACTCTATAAGGTGCATAGGCCTGGCAATCGTTCTTACCTAACAGTGGTTTCCCTTTGCGGTTAATACGCGTCCAGGCATGTTGCAGCTTGGCTAGTAACTCCCCCTTCAAATCCCCGGTGAAGTACAGAGATTCCTGTACTTCTTCCTCCTGAGGTGGATTCTTCAGTGCGTATCCGAACTGGCGAATGAATAGAGAAGGGTTGTAATTGATACACCCTTTTCTTCCTATCAACGGCACATTAGGGTACCCAGAACAACTGAAGATGAGCTCAGATCCCAACAGGTCTTGATCAAACCACTCCATATCTTCCGACGATAGCCTCATCAGGCGCTCTGGCCAACCAGCTGGGACTGTAGTCTCTGCAACAGATCTTCTCTTAGGAAGGTGACTCTCAAACCACCTACTCAACAAGGGTACACACAGATGAACATTCTTCCCTCTTCCCTTCTCATTCTTGTAATGCAGTGAGTGGTAGAGATCTCCGAGTAAGGTAGGTACAGGATTACCAGCGGCAAACAAGTAGAAAGCATCAAAGTCCACAAAATCCGGTATATTGGGGAACAGTACTATGCCATAAATGCACAAGGCCAACACAGCATTGAAAGCAACCCAGCACCCGCTCTTGGCGTACTCTTGGGCTTTACCAACTAAGAACTGGAGTAAGAAGCCTGGAACTCCACGGGAAACAGTAGTCACCAGTTCAGAAGCATCAATATGCAAAGCTTTTGCCAAGTCCTCCGGCTTGGGCTTGGCGTCATAATGAATGAATGGAACCTGGTTCTGTACGGGCAGCTCAACATACTCAGCGTATTCCTCCAAGGTTGGTCCCATAATAAAGTTAGAGAACGTAAAGCATCTCAAAGCAGGGTCGTAGAATTGCATCAGAGCATACAGCCCATCCAACTCTACCTCTGTAGGTTTGCACACCAATCTCAGTAGTCTACCATAGCTCATCCGGAAACTCCTACGAACACCCTCATCAGCAAGAGAGATCAACCCAAGTAAAGGAACAATATCAGGCGTAGGCAATTTGTAAGCAACTGTTCTCCTTAAGCCAGTCATGATCAAACACTCAGAAGTCTGGGCACTAGAACTAGGGAAATGCAAATGCGCCTGCAGCACAGACACACGTTAGTGAAATGCAAATGGTAATGGATATGCAGGGATGCAATGCAAGTAACATGCAACAGGGACCAAAACTGTAGCTGAATAGCCTGAACCCAATCAAGAAAGGTCTCAGATAGACCATCCAGAAATCATCCAATCCTGGTCTCGGATAGACCTCAAACAAAGCTCCAATACTGGTCTCTGATAGACCCCCTAATCCTAACCTGAATGGCCTCTGGCAGACCTCAAACCATTTCTCCCACTGGTCTCTGACAGACCTCAGAACACATCTCCAAATAGTCTCTGACAGACCTCGGAACACACCAACTGGTCTCTGACAGACCTTAGAACCCTCCATAAATATCCAAGATCCTGATCAACAAACCGGTGGTCTGAAGGTCTAGTTACCTGCATAACCCTGAATCCCCTCACAGGTGGGTGGCCCTATAACTGGCACAAGGTACGGCATCCTATGCGGTCGTCGGCGTCACAGACTTTCAGGGTTGACGATACGATTCCCAGAAGGAGTGGCATCATCAATTCCTGAAGAGGCCTCACTTAGCCAACTTCCAAATGATCGGTCCCCAGAGTCGACAATCCAACTAACCAGCAACCCACGCCAACCAAAGGAAGGGGCAGGAGGCCAACCAGAGGAACCTCGTCTGAGTGTAGATTTCATGGGACACCAAAGCAAGCAAAGCAAGCGGGCGCCCACTAATTTCTACTCTAATTCTAGGTGCACTCAAGCCCAGGTCCGGCTTCTCACTCAATATCAGAACACCCGTCACACCCCAGATACAGCAATAATAATCAATATATAAAGCTGAAAAATAGAAGGTTAGAAATATAAAATAACTCCATACAAAATCCTCGACGGGAAAACAAGCGCTAGGATTGACTCTCTTAAGGGACGTTGGATCCCAAATGCATAAGAACTGTCGCAGTCCTTAGCAGCCAGGGGACGTTGGGTCCCCAGCAGAGTCGCCAGCTGTCGCTACTGTGAAAATCGGCGCCGGCTGAACAGAAGAGTCGCCACCGTGCGTTATTTATCCCACGGGAGGGAAAGGAAACGCTCAGAGTAAACCTCGCACAACACGGGAAAGGTATGGTCATCGCAACCAAAACCTGGATTCGGGAGTCGGTTACGCAAGGGGAAGGTATTAGCACCCCTCACGTCCGTCGTACTCGACGGGATCCACGCTTGTTTTCGGATATGGATTGTTATTCTATCTAAACTATAGGTCAAGGGTTAAAAAGAAAATAAAATGAAAATAAAAATGACTCGGCAAAGTATCGCACTTTATGCCTACGTATTCCCGTCTGGAACGAGAAATCAGAGTCAACGTAGTTCGCCTACCTACGGGAAAGGAGGGGAAGGTTGCTCGCTAGGATATCGCATCCTATGCCTACGTACTTTCACACAGCATGAAAGATCAGAGCAAACGTAGTTCAGGCCACGTACGACACAAGCTTGTCTTGGTTGATTTTATTCTTTCTGAAAAAAGGTTTTCTGATTAGCGGTCCAAGCGGACAAAAGTGACGTTTTGATGAGTTCACATTCTTTTACGAAAGAAGTGTCTTTTATTGTGTTTGAAATCTTTATGTGTTTTTCTGTTTGTTTTGAGAAAGAAAGAGACAGAACTCTAACCTACGGTTGAGAAGGGAATCAAACTAACCTAATGTTATCATGCATGGGTTAAGACCTAGTGTCTATCATGCTCCTCTCTTGCACAGAGAGAAACAGAGATCCTACGGGATAGGTAGAAACAGAAACAATACCAGATATATACAGTAAAGCAGTAAAATGCATGGATGCAACAGTACAAGCGAGGCAAGGGAGTCCCACTCAACCTCGAACCTAGAAAACAATAGGCAAAAGTGAACAGGCTTCACTTTCAACCCAACAGGGTAGACAGCAAACAATACAATCCAGAAAACCAATCAATACATCAGCAATAAAATACAACAGCAAAAGAAACAGCATCAGCAGCTCTGAATCAACATCTGGCTTCAAGTAATCTCCAATCAGCTACAGGCTTCAACAAGCATCAATCTCCATCTTCATGGCCTTCAGGAAAGGGCTTTGATCATCAATCTTCCATCTGCAATGGCTTTTCTTCAAGCTCAAACCTCCAGGATGAGGGATCAGTCACAAGAGTGAATTGGGTGTTAAGCAATCAGCTGACTACCAAGGGTGGTGAACAGACTGCTTCTAACACAAGAGACATTTTCTCTCAAGAGTTCTATCTTTTAGACACTATCACCAAGCCTTCCAAAGGAAGGGGGTGAGTGTCTTAGAGAGACTCTGAATCACAGAGAAGAATGGATGCAGACAAGGCAATCCATGTTTGAGAAACAAACTTTCTAACCTAGAGCTCTGCCTAGCTCCTAAACCCTGGTCTCCTCAGCATCTGCTAGCAAGAATCTTCTCTTCAACTCTGGAAGTTGAACTTCAATCTCTGGATCTCCAATGGCTTCCATCTCCTCAAGTCTTCAGCTCTCCCAAGTCCCCAGACAATCCCAATACCCAAGCAAGCAAGCAATAATCCCCAGAGGGCACACCACACCAGTCAATCAGACATACACAGAGTATTAATAGCAGTAGGGGAATCCTGACTTTTTCTAAGGGGATCTAATAACTACCCATAGCCCCTATAATCCCATAGCTAAACTATTCAAACCCTAAGTCCTAAGGGAAATGAAATCAAACTTCTTAAGTCATCACCTAAAAAACCCTAATTTGTTCATGTTGTTCAAGCCTACATTAAGCACCTAAAATTATTTTCTAAAAATGGGAACTAAATTGTTTCTACAAGTTCAATATCTCATCTAAACAACCTAAAAAGAATGAACAAAAAATATGAAAGCATCTAGTAGAACAAAAATTAACAAAATCATGCATGAGATGAAGCTATTTAAAATGTCATTTATTTAGAAAATATGAGAAAAATATCAAATAAAAATAAAATGCAATTTTTATTTTTTTATAATTTTCTAGACATTCTAATGAAAATGATGTAAAAAGAATGAATTAAAAATGATTTTTTATCTATTTATTATGAATTTTTTAAAAATGAATGAAAAAAATGAAAAGGAAATAATAAAAAGAAAGAGAGAAATAGCCAGGGGGTGAGAATAGAAGATTATTCACGTTCAGATGATTGGGCCTGATAACATGGGGGGTGGCAAAAGCAAGGCCCACGCTCCCCCCTTTAATGAAACGCAGCGTTTCAATGGGGGGAGGATTCCCTCTCAAACTCAGAATTAAACTAGAGCCACACGATGGTCTCTTTGGTCAAAAGTCTAACAAGCAATGGACGATCAGGATTTCGTCTTCAACCTTGGTTCATGAAAGCTAGGGTTTACACTCCATGGAAGCCATGCACGTATCATGTTCAAGCTCTCTGTTCTCCTTCTACAGGCCACGGTTCAACTCGATCCAAACATGAAAATCATTCAGAATTTCTCCC
Source organism: Lathyrus sativus (assembly GCA_963859935.3). NCBI lineage: Eukaryota > Viridiplantae > Streptophyta > Magnoliopsida > Fabales > Fabaceae > Lathyrus > Lathyrus sativus. The sequence goes on from OZ012735.1 coordinate 921,397,745, forward strand.
TCTACAAGCCTATGGTCATAGTTTGTTCTGAAACTCAACATAACTCTCAACCCGATAGCAATAATCTCTGGCCACCATGAAAATGCTCTGCAACTCATCAGCATAATTCTCAATCAAACCTATACTAATCTAATCTATGACTAATGGTGATTATTCTGATCTATCAAACTAAGATTATCATGGCCTAACCTAAGAGTTCTAGGTCCTAACAGTTTCAAGCACCTGCTATGAATCATCACCAAACAGCACCAAACTCATCCTAATTGTTCTACTAACAACCTAAACCACATCTAAACTAATAAAACCATGTTAAACTAACTAAATCGAGCAATGGCAGAGAAAATGCACCTGGTGTGAAAGCTTGGAAATGGATGTTGAACTCGTGGATCTGAGGCTTCTAATGCTTGGATCTTGATCAACTATCTCAGTACTTGATTCTGTTTGCAAAATCTTGATGATTCTTGCCTTGGATCTTGAGTTCCAATGGAAATTGCAATTTGTGTGTTCTTGATGGAAGTGCACGAAAATGATCAATATCCACCAAATATTTGATTCAATTCTGATCCATGATGATGATTGAATGTAGGAGGATCAATGTTGATGAGAATTGATGAAGATTTTGGGAAATTTGGAGGGAATTGCAATGAGAAAGAATAGAGAGAATTTGGGAAATTTTGGTGAAAAATGAATCCAACCCTTGCTCAATTCTGATTTCATGAATATATAGGGCTCAATGGACACTTCTAGATCCATCTTACAACTTCCCTTGCCTTCCAACTTTGATTGATTTTTGGTTATGTTTCTTCAAATGCAAGTAACCATAAGTAACTTTGATTTTTTTCACTAAGCTCAAAAATGTACTTGAACCATTGTCTTTGAAATGTCCTTTGGACCCAAAATCATATATTGGAAGTCTCCATTTGGACTTATAAATCTCTCAAACCATTTTTCACTTTGACTTTCTTTAAGTTATAAGCCATTTTAGTTCAAATTTGACCAATCATGCAACTTCATGTTATGAGCTTTTCCAACAATTTGTGACCTTCTTTCTAGACTCAAAATGTCATTTGGAGCAAGTTTGATGTTGTAAGTTTTTCCATTTGAGGCCTCCTTGTATGAGTTTTGGACATAGGTTAAAATGACCTGTAATTCACAAATGACCAAAATACCCTTTGCTTGCCAAGACCATAAGTTGAGTTCCACACATCATATGAAGGCATGCCATACCATTCTAGAAAGCTAAGACAATGAGGAACAATTCTTATGTTGACCAGAAATTCATTTGAAATCTCCTTGAGGGGTAACAATTGCTTGGAAGTCAAGTCACTTTCACAGACAAAATTTGAGATACCTCAGATGACCTGTAACTTGCAAGGACCATAACTTGAGTTCTATAAATCTCCTTGATGTCTTCCACCACTCAAATTAAAGGTCTTGAGATCCTCTACAAGTTTCATGTTGGCCAAGGATCCATTTGAAGCTAGCATTTTGACTTATCTTGCTTGGAAATTTGACCTAAACTAGGGGATTTTACACAGAAACCCTAATTTAGAAGCTCCTCTTCTCCTTGATTTCTCTTGAATTCTGCTTGGCATATCTCCATATCCTTCTTTATATGTCCAATGATGAACCCCACATCTCTCCACTAGACTTGAATGCCCCTTAAATCAGTCAATTGACCTAGGGTTGACCTAGGGTTGACCCAGATGAAACCCTAGTTGACTGTCTTCAACTGCAATATTTGTGATCACACCAATGACTTGTCTCCTTCTCCAAATGACTTTCCAAGTCTCTCATACTGTCTAGATAATCTCCATGCCTTCAACTCACAGCTCACAACCCTCTTGCTGACCCTCAGATACCCTTAGCTAGGAGATATCCTCAATGCTTGATCCACTGAACCCCTTGCTTTCAAATTCTTTTCTGATGACTTGAATGAGATTGAATTGGGATAATAACCTCTTGATAGGCTTCTAGAGATGAGAATAATGATTGGTCCCCCTGTTGTATGACTTGCTATGCTTATGCTATGCAGATGATTAGACTATGCACATGACTCTATATGCAAATGCTAATGACATTGAAACATAAACCAAATGAATAAGGTTGGGCAAATTTTAGGGTGCAACAGCGGGCTACCGAATATTTCCATGGTCTAGATACCAAGGGAAAAGATCAAACCTCCGAAGATACACCTGAAACAAAGAGATAATACCTAGCCTATGTTTCACATGCACATGTTTGAAAATGGTGTAATGCTCCATACAAAATGGAAATGCTACGCATTTGGGTAGATGCTACGCACGCATGCAGATGAGACAGAACTGAATCAACAACATAAATGCCAGAGATACAGAAACTACCCTGCCGGGGAAAAACCTACTCATGCCAATAACAATTGGACTTATGCCGAGGAAACAGGCCCTTACTGGCCTCATGCAAAGAGAATACTGAAGTATCAACATTTCTCCATTCTGCTAGGGAAACGAGAACAAATCTGCTAGGGAAACCACCCCCTTCCCACTTGCTGGGGATTTCTCCACTGAGGGACGAACCTACCCAGGCTGTAGATTACTCAATGGGAAGAAAATCCAATCACAACTCACTGGGGAGTACGAACGTGCACTTCGCGGGGATTGAATGTGCACCAACTGCTGAAGCGTACACGCTACTTGCTCGCTCGGACTACATACTGTCGCTACTGCGAAAATCGGCGCCGGCTTGACAGAAGAGTCGCCACCGTGCGTTATTTATCCCAAAGAAGGGAAAGGAAACGCTCGAAGTAAACCTCGCAAAACACGGGAAAAGGTATGGTCATCGCAACCAAAACCTGGATTCGGGAGTCGGTTACGCAAGGGGAAGGTATTAGCACCCCTCACGTCTGTCGTACTCGACGGGATCCACGCTTGGTGTTTATAAGGAAAAGGGTGTGTTTATCTATCTACGCTAATGGTCAGTCTGAAGAGAAAAGAAAAGGACAGGACTCGACAGAACATACGGTGTTCTGGGCCTACGTACTCCCTCGTGCAATGGGAAAGTCAGAGTCAACGTAGTTCGACTACCTACGTCTAAACGGGGGAAAGGTTGCTCGCCAGGACATCGCGTCCTGTGCCTACGTACTTCCACACAGCATAGAAGATCAGAGCAAACGTAGTTCGACTAACTACGGCTAAACAGGGGGGTTCTCACACAGCAGTGAGAAAATAAACTGGTTTCAAAGGTTCGGGAACCTACAACTACGGTCTGGTCTCAAATGCACTCGGGCAAGAGAAAAGGGATAACAATCAGTCGTCAGCGGGAAAGTCTCGATCGCACAGCCGCGAGAGAACAAAAGAGTTAGTTGTTAGTGTGCTCGCTAGGATATCGCATCCTATGCCTACATATTCTCGTATGATACGAGAAATCAGAGCAGCTGTAGTTCGGCTAACTACGACACAAGCTACTCAAGAGCTCCTACTGAAAGGAAAGGGAAAAGACACCCTAAAACTATAGCTGAAAAAGGGGAATCTACCTACTGTTATCATGCCTGGTTGACCATCCTAATGTCTATCATAACGACTCCGCAGCGGAGAAGTTAGAGCTCCTAAGGGATCATGGCAACAGGACTAAACAGCAAGCAGGAATCAACTGCAAAGTAAAGAAATACTGGAAATATGCATGAATGCAACAATCAAACAAACAAGGCGCAAAGGCCGCAAACCACAAAGGCAAGGGAGCTCAGCTCTACCAAATACCAACAAGAAAAGCCACTCAATAACAAACAAGCAGAAGGAGGACCACCTCAACTTCTCATGCACACAAAGCCTATCTCTAAGATGCACCTACCTCAGAAATATCTAGATGAAACCCTAAGTCTAATGCAGCACAACACCACACAAGTCAAACAACACAAAGAGAAGGCACACCAGCCTGACAAGCCCTAATCTAAAACTTAAACAAAAACCCTGAGCAGGACCCCTAAACAAAAACCCTAATTAAATCCCTGAGCAAAGCCCTATGCAAAACCCTAATCAAAACTCTAAGCAAAAACCCTAATCAAATCTCTAAGCAAAACCCTATGCAAAACCCTAAACAACCCTGAAACAAAACCCTAATCAAATCTCTAGGCAAAACCCTAATCAAATCTCTAAGCAAGAGGAATCAATCCCAGTCTCCAAGCTTCAGAACAAGCTTACCAAAGAGAGGGAGCTAAGCAGACAAACTCATAGTGCCTTCCTCAGGAAAGTACCAGGAGGTTACCACTCAGGAATCATATCCTATGCGGCTCAACAACTGTGATCAATTTACATTCCTCCTCAGGAGAAACTAAACTCACATGAAGGCTCCAGCATCATTGGATATTTGAGAAATCCTACCTGAACTAAGGGAACTAAGTGAACAGACCCATAGGACCTTCCTCAGGAAAGTACTAGGGGACTTCCACTTAGGAAACGTATCCCATGTGGCTCAACAACTGTGATCAGTTTACATTCCTCCTCAGGAGAAACTAAACTCACATGAAGGCTCCAACATCATTGGATACTTAAGAAAGCCTATAAGAACTAGGGGAACTAAGTGAACAGACCCATAGTGCCTTCCTCAGGAAAGTACCAGGAGGCTTCCACTTAGGAATCGTATCCCATGTGGCTCAACAACTGTGATCAGTTTACATTCCTCCTCAGGAGAAACTAAACTCACATGGAGGCTCCAACATCATTGGATACTTGGGAAAGAGGTGAGAAGAAAGAATGAAAGTCATTCATAGTGCCTTCCTCAGGAAAGTACCATAAATTTCCCTCAAACTTCAGGATCTCAAACCTCACAAACAGAGAACAAGCTCCTAGACTAGGTCTTCAATCTATGCATCCTTGCAAGCTCCATCAAGACTTCATCCGACCTCCACTTCCAAGAAGAAACCACAGGCCCTTAAACCACAAGAAACTATCTCTGAAGTTCAACCACAGTTGAACTTCAAAGTCAGAAGCCGTCAAGACTTCTCCTATCCTCAAGCTCAGACAAAAAATAACAGAACACCCTACAAAAATCTATCAAAAATTAGGGGAAACCTACATGGCTCTATGATTCCAAGATCAAATCTCAAAGCCTAAGTCAACTTCTAAGGCTACTAAACAATCCCTAACATATGAAGGGTCAAGGGTTACCAACAAGTTATGAGGTCTCTATTCTCTAACCCTAAAACAATATCAATCAACCTCTAACAAATCTATGAAAAATCTATGGGGAACATGCATTAGTCTAGTGCAACATACTAAAAAACTAGAGCAAAATTCATTACCAGATGAAAGAACTAAAATCAACAAGGCAGACGTGCCACAAATCAATTATTCAATATCAATTAAAATGCAAAAATGCCAAATAAAAATAAAATGCATGATCAAATTAATGTTTTTGTACTATAAAATTCTACATTGAATTATGAACATATAGAAAAAAGAATGGGATTTTTTGATCAAATCTACTATTTTTTATGGAATTATTTCTAACATGCATGAACAGAGAAAAATGAAAAATGAAATAAAAAGGAACAAAACAGGGGGGGTGCGAATAGTACTGATTCTTAGTTATTTCCCAACTGGGCTTATGCATGGGGGGTGCGCCCAGCAAAGGGCTTAAGCCCAATCCAAATCCCTCTCAGCTCTCACACGCAGGGGGAGGGGAATGAGTAAACGGAGGGGTGAGCCTCAGCAAAACGAATTTTGGGCCCAAATGCTATCCAAACCCTAGGCCACGCATCTGACTAACAAAACCCTGCTTCCTCTCTAATCCTCTGGTCACTGTTCACCAACAACAAACCCTAACACCGCCTGCAACGAAATTCTTCTCTGAAACTCCTCTCAAGAACCCAACCAGATCTGCAACTCATATCTGACCTAAATCTAACCAAACCCTAACTCAAACCTAAACTCAACCTAGACTCCAATCTGAAACAAGATGAATTCATACATTCGATGATCAAAACGAGATGCGAGCGAGGATCCAAGAATGACGTACCTGAATGTGGAATACGAGTCGTGTTGAAAAGAACTCAAGATCTGGAGTCTCGCTGATGAACGCTCTGAAGATCCTTGAAGGTGTTGATGGCGACGAACGGAGTTGTGACGATCTTGAAGGACCGGTTGGTTTGCGATGAAGGCGTTTCTTCGTGTTCTGGAAATTTCCTGGCGAATCTGATTGCTTGGTGAAGAACTTTGTTCTGGTTTATGAAGATTCTGGGGAATTCACGAAGAACAGGCGAAGTTCTTGATGATCGATGAGGATAAATGATGATTTTCTGGGGAGAGATTGAAGAACAATGAAAGTGGACGGTGATTCTGGAAAATTGTTGAAGAACGATGAAGATGGATGTGTTCTGGAGAAATCTGGGCAAGGCGATGAATGTTTGAACGTATTCTGGAAAATTGCTCTTGAAGTTTCCGGCGGTGTTTGGATTTTCCGGTGGGGAGATTGATCAAGTTGGACGGAGGAGGAAGGGGGAGGAAGAAGAAGAAAAGAGAAGGCAGGAGGATTCTGGGTAGAAAACTAGCTCCGGCGAGCTGTTGCGGTGGTCCGGTGACGGTTGGGGTTGCCGGCGGTGGGAGTTCACCGGATTTGCATGCCGGCCGGTGGAGTTTCTGGCGGAGCTTAGACGCTGCCAAGTGGCGGTGAGAGAGAGTCGGTGGAGGGCATGCAGGGTGCCACGTGGGGGTGTGGAGAGGTAGTGACGCGCGTGTCAGTGAGAGGGAGAGTTCTGAGTTGTGAGGTGGTAGGCCCCATGGGTGAACGCGTGGATCGTTTTTATAGTGACAAGTGTCACTCTCTTTGGACAAAAACGAACAAAACTGGACTGAATACTGGGCCTCCAAAAAACCTGCTTCTGGGCCCACGAAATTAATAAGAAAACTCTACAAAAAAACTGAATTAGGAGGATTAATATGAAAGTGGAAAAAAAACTAAACCACAATTAAAACTTGATTATAGATCTAAACTAATTAACTAATTAAAACTGACTAATTAATTCTAAACTACAATTAGATCTAAAATGAAAATTAATCTATCCTAATTAATTCTAAAAAAAACAATTAAAACTTAACCACTATTAAACTCTAACTAATAAATCTCTAATAATTCCACTAACCTCTAAGCTAATGAAAAAAAGGACCATTATTTTCTTATTATCTAGATTAAAGTCTATGTCTAAAAATAAAACCCTAATGACTCCCATTATCTAAAATCATTAAAACTCTACTACTTCTAATAAGATCTATATTATTTATTCTATAAGAAAATCCATTAAAATCCTATTTAAAACTAATCAAAGAAAAATCTATTAAAAGATTAAATCTATATTAAAACAAACTCTATTATTAATAAAAGAAAAAAAACTATACTCTTTCTATATTATCTAAAAACAATTTTAAAATCTATTATATTCTAAAAATGATAAAAAAAAACTATTAAATCTATTAAAAAAAATTCTATAAAATTCTAAAAAAAGATTTAAACTATTAAAAAATGCTAAAAATCTATTTAAATCCTAAAAAATCCCTAAAGCCTATTAAAAATCCGCAAAAGGCTATTAAACCCTAAAAAAATGCAGACAAATGCAAATGACCACCATAAAAGAGCGCGCGAGACCAGATCGAATCAAACAATAAACCCCTGGCATCAGAATATCCCGAAAACTACCATGTGAGCTGCAAACACCGAGGAGCGCACAATTTCCCGAAAATAAAACCCTGATTATCTAGACTGGATCTGAAATATCCAGTAAAGGAGAAACAAGCTGTAACCCTGATATCCTCTGTCTGTGCACAAATGTCGTGCATCTGATTTGCGAATATGAATTTAAACCACGAGCCAGATAGGAGAATCGGTTGGTCAAATTTTAGGGTGCAACAGCTGCCCCTATTCAAGCGACTTGGACCTGAAGGGTTGAAGAGCGCTCAGCCTTCAAACATTCGGAGGTACGAGACGGTTGAATACCAATAAAGCCCGAAAATTTGTCAACCGTGAGAATATACTGTAAAACTGCTTGGGGAATAAAGTCCAGAACCGAGTCCGGTCATTACGGCGACAAACTGATCACTCATCTGATAAAGAACTCCTGATTTGAATGCCAATTACCTGTGACCCCATATAATAACCCGAGGGTTGCAACAAAACACCTGATCCCCTCACCTCGTCTACTGGTAGACAGGAAGAGAAATATACTTCACATCGTCTAAAGATAGACGGAAAGACACCCCTAATCCATACGTACATCGTCTAAGGATAGACGGAAAGACACCCAAAATTCAATACTCACATCGTCTAAGGATAGACGGGAAGACACCCACAATCTGAAGGAAACATCATTAATACTCACATCGTCTAAGGATAGACGGGAAGACACCCAAAATTCAATACTCACATCGTCTAAGGATAGACGGGAAGACACCCAAAATTCAATACTCACATCGTCTAAGGATAGACGGAAAGACACCCTCAATCTGAAGAAAACATCATCAATACTCACATCGTCTAAGGATAGACGGGAAGACACCCAAAATTCAATACTCACATCGTCTAAGGATAGACGGGAAGACACCCAAAATTCAATACTCACATCGTCTAAGGATAGACGAAAAGACACCCTCAATCTGAAGAAACAAACCAATACTCACATCGTCTAAGGATAGACGGAAAGACACCCAAAATTCAATACTCACATCGTCTAAGGATAGACGGGAAGAAAGCCAAAATCCACACTCACATCGTCTAAGGATAGACGGAAAGACACCCTGATCGATACTCACATCGTCTAAGGATAGACGGAAAGAAAGCCAAAATCCCGAAGGAAACATTCAATACTCACATCGTCTAAGGATAGACGGGAAGACACCCATAATCTCCTACTCACATCGTCTAATGATAGACGGAAAGACACGCAATCGAATACTCACATCGTCTAAGGGTAGACGGGAAGACACCCATAATCTCCAAAGAGAAAATTCAATACTCACATCGCCTAAGGATAGACGGCAAGACACCCTGATCAAATACTCACATCGTCTAAGGATAGACGGGAAGACACCCTGATCAAATACTCACATCGTCTAAGGATAGACGGAAAGAAAGCCGAAATCCCGAAGGAAACATTCAATACTCTCATCGTCTAAGGATAGACGGGAAGACACCCATAATCTCCTACTCACATCGTCTAATGATAGACGGAAAGACACGCAATCGAATACTCACATCGTCTAAGGGTAGACGGGAAGACACCCATAATCTCCAAAGAGAAAATTCAATACTCACATCGCCTAAGGATAGACGGCAAGACACCCTGATCAAATACTCACATCGTCTAAGGATAGACGGGAAGACACCCTGATCAAATACTCACATCGTCTAAGGATAGACGGAAAGAAAGCCGAAATCCCGAAGGAAACATTCAATACTCTCATCGTCTAAGGATAGACGGGAAGACACCCATAATCTCCTACTCACATCGTCTAATGATAGACGGAAAGACACGCAATCAAATACTCACATCGTCTAAGGGTAGACGGGAAGACACCCATAATCTCCAAAGAGAAAATTCAATACTCACATCGCCTAAGGATAGACGGGAAGACATCCATGATTCATACTCACATCGTCTAAGGATAGACGGAAAGACATCCACAATCTGAAGAAACAACCCAATACTCACATCGTCTAAGGATACACGGGAAGACACCCAAATCCATACTCACATCGTCTAAGGATAGACGGAAAGACACCCAAAATTCCATCAATACTCACATCGTCTAAGGACAGACGGGAAGACACCCTGATTCCATACTCACATCGTCTAAGGGTAGACGGGAAGACACCCTGAATTGATACTCACATCGTCTAAGGATAGACGGAAAGACACTCGAATTAATCAATACTCACATCGTCTAAGGATAGACGGGAAGACACCCATACGCACTTCAACACCATCCATCAAATTTCAGAATCCTTTCGTCTACGGGACTTGATGGAATGAACAACATCCTTAAAGGGGCCACATCATCAGTAAGGACCGACGGGAAGAAAACCACCTTCAAAGAGCCATGTCGTCAATAAGAATCGACGGTCAGAAAATCCCTCTTGAAATGTCATCTCATCCAATACACAGAAAGAAAACCATTATCCAAAAGGTCGCTGTGAAACCCCTCAACATCTAAAGATAGCCGGAGTAGACTCGCTGGGGAAACACACCATCCGTATGATCTGATGATAAGAAACTCGCTGAACAATCACTTGAAACTTCACATCGTCTACTGATAGACGGAAAGAACACCACTTAGAGAAACCCCATATTGAAACCCCATCTGGAAAATTAACCGAAACTTCACATCGTCTACTGATAGACGGGAAGAAAAGCATATCCTGGAGAAACCCCATCTTGAAACCCTACTGAAATCACCCGCAACTTCACATCGTCTAAGGATAGACGGAAAGAAAACCACGTTCAAACTCAAGACGTCTAATGATAGACGGAGAAATCCACTTATTGGAGGAACACATCGTCAATATGAATTGACGGGAAGAAACGTCTGTCGATACCAGACGACTGACTGATCAAAGCATAACTGTTGTATGATCTGAAATACAAATAATCCGCTGAATCGTCTGAACACTGCTGCTGGATAAATGCCCCTGAACTGATCACAGAGTAATTCACGCGCCATATGAGGCTGGTAGAAAACCTGACTTATGCTTCGTATGCATATGCATATGCTTTAATCTTTCTATGGCGTAATGCTCCATTCAGGATGGAAATGCTACGCATTTTGAAAATGAAATGCAAGTACGATACAAATATGATGATGCATGCAATATGCTAATGCAGGCTCGAGCTGCTGGAGAAGGTCGGGTACAGAAAACCACTTCAGCAAAATAAATGCTGAAGACGAAGCCAACTCCGCTGGGGATAACCCGAACATCACAGAATTATTCCAGCAAAATAAATGCTGGAAGAGTGAAATCAACTCCGCTGGGGAAATCGGGAACTTAACCAAACACCTCGTTGAAATAACACCCTGCTGGGGAATATAACCCTGCTGCGAAATAGCAGATGTGCCAAATATGACTGGACTTCTCTGGGGATAGCTGACCCGTGCCAATGAAAAAATTGGACTTTTGCTGGAGAAAAATAGACGGAGCCTTCCTGCGTACTGATGAAGCTCAGATCTAGAAACTGATGCGCCAACACGGATGGGCCTCACAGTGATCGCCAACATGGATCTAGACTTTTAGGCTATCTGCGATGGGTCAAGTACACCTGACGCCGGAAAACATTCTGTCTGCATACACCGTTTTCTGATGGAAGAGTCACGGGATAGTAACACGACTTCCCGACATTCGTCTCACACTTGGAAATTGGCTGAATCTACTCGAATAACTCTGAAAAACCCTGACGATACGGAGAAGAACAATCCCTTCGCTTCTGATATGCCCCAGCCTGCAAGATCTCTGTGGGGATAGTCCTCGAAAGGAAATCTGCAAATCTGTTCCCTGATAGTCTGATATGAAATGCCCCAGCATTCTGAACTTCAGAAAGATACTTCCCGCCAAATGCTTCTCGAATAAAGAATAACCTCTGCGCTCTTAAGATGGCCTGCCCCTGACTGCAATGACTTTGCCCTTGATTAGCTGATTCAGAGTAATGCCCTTGACTACAAGATATTCACCGAATCTCAACCTGATTGCCCCCAGGATAACTGACTTCGAAAGTCTGACCTGACTGGGGATCACGGTAATAGCTTGCCCCTGTTCTTGGAACATTCGGGCGTTCTGTATTCTATCCTGACCATATCTTCCATTGTAGAAAACTTTCCTGCTGTCAAGCGCTTACTCGCAAGTAAAACAAGTTGTTCTGCATAAAAGCCATATTAATGCAACACATATGACAGCTTTGACATCCAATCTGTTCACTGGGAAAAGGAAAAAACAGTTTATGGCATATAATGCACAAGACATTTATCAAGAATATCAACATTAGTACCAACATGGTAAGAGGAACCCTTTTAAGAGTCAGAATCGACGCGACCTTTACCGGAGTATGCTTTCGAAACAACCTGCTTCAATTAGGACTTTTGAAGGTTGTAACGTGGTCAGGTTCACGGTTTTGAAGGAAAGGATAAAGGCTCAAAGTTTATTTTAACCCACCCGCTCTCCTTGATGTTCTCCGATCCTATGTTCAGCTAATTCGACCTTAGCACTCACCTCTCAGAGGCCAAAAGATAGGAGTGATAGTTCGAGAAACCATGAGTTTTTGGGAGTGACAGCCACTCACTTTTCGTCTTTGACACTCGAGGTCACACGACTCGTATTTCATTTGAGGATTTTTCTTTTGATCCTTTTCATATTTCTTATCCCTAACTTTTTCCTGGACTGACTCTTTTTGAGTTTCTTTTGATTCTTTAAGTCCAGCGGGATGCCCTCATTTTTGCCTAAGTCATTTGTTTCGAAGCTTTGACTTAGCGGGCTTTTGGTTCTTTTTTCGCTTTCTCGCTTTTCGAACAAGTCGTGTGACACTGGTTGCCTGACTTATTGGAGAATAATGTGACTGTCTCACTCTTGATTAAACCATTGTGGTTTTTTAGGCACGACCTCTAGAGGTGTGATTGATCCTCGAACGGACACTCCTTTTGCAACTTGAACGCTCGGACAAATTAGCTAACCCCTACCCTGCCCCAGGTTAAAGATGGAGGGTTTTTCATTTGCAGAAAGAAACTCCTACTACTAGGCTCAAAGGGGTTGACAAGGGATTATCTTCCTTATATCACCGGTGTTTAGGGATTTGAAATAATGCCTGTACATCATCAGCAGGTTTTATTTCAAAAGCACACAATATCGGAAGTCGCATGTCGTTCATTTTCGTCATCCTCCCCAGATCCTTCTTAACCAAGCGTTGGACATTTGTAAAAACAATTAGTGAACACAAATGGATTTAATCAAAATATGCATATTTATTCCATTATCATCAATTGAATGAAAACAACAAGTTTTACAAACAAGATTGCATTTTAAACAGGAAAGAAACTACAAACGTAAAGAAATGACAAGATAAAACAAAGAAAAATGCCAGCTTCCGAGAACCGGGCTTTCACATCTGTCCCGCTGCTGAACCAGCCCTCTTCACAATCAGTTATTAGAGACAATTCGATGCTGTCCTGATCTGCTTTCAACGACTCAACCAAATTATAGAGCCCCTTCTCCTCATTCAGATGATTTTGGGTCCTTCCTGCCCGAAGTTGATAGCTGCACTGTCGAGTAGGTCCTGCACTTTGTGCTTGAAGGCCAGACAATCTTCAATGTTGTGCCCCTGTGCTCCTGAATGGAAATCACAGCGCTCCTTGATATCATAACCTGCTGGTGGCGTACCCGTCAGCGGAGCTAACTTCCTCTTCTCAACCAACTGCAATCGTAGCAACACCTGAAGAAGTTCGGCATACGGCATCGGAGGCACACTAAATACCCTCAACGGCCTCTGAGTTTGAGCTTTTTGCCGATTAGGACGCTGCTGACTCTGCCACTGTTGAGATCGTTGCTGTCGTTGCTGGTATCGGGTTGACTGGTGAACCACCTTCGTAGCAAATACGACATCGGTTTCTTGATCTCCACCGCACTGATTAAGGCACTCCTTATGCTTAGCCATTTTCTTTCTCAGATCTGCCCCAGGAATAGGCAACAGTTGTGGGCATGGAGATTCTGACACCATGGAATCTAGGATACGTTTCTGACCTACTGCAGCTTTAGAAACATCCGTCATCTTGACATCAACTGGGATATGAGCAATACGTACAGCTACACCGCTCGGCGTGAATTCAATATCCTTCGAGTCAATCAGGTCTTGAACATTGTGCTTAAAAGCATGACAACCCTCGATGTCGTGTCCGAGTGCCCCAGAATGAAACTCACATTGCTTACTGGCATCGTACCCATGAGGAAGCGCTCCTGTGGGTGAACCCAACGTTCTCTTTTCAACCATTTTGAACCTCCATAAAATCTGCAAGAGCTCAGCATACGTTGAAGGTGGCGCCTCAAATACCCTCTTTGGCTTCCCCTCCTGAATCCTCCGTTGAGCCGGGTGCATCTTTTGTTGCTGTTGCTCAGGTTCCACAGGTGGCACGTGCTTTTTCACTGCGGCTTCAAATAGCTGATCATCCTCTTTCCTAAGCACATTCTTGACTACTTCCATGACCAAGCTCATTTGGGTCTTCAGCTGACTGTTTTCCTCTTTGAGGATCTTCTGCTCCAGACGCATCTCTTGCATGTCTCTCATCATCTGCCCCAGCTGGCTTCGAACTTCAATCAATTCAACCTGATTCTGTTCCATATCTCTGAAGGAATCCCTGCAACAAACTGGACGATGAAGAAATAAGACCCACGATTCTGATGTACCTGTTAAATGGTAACGCAATGCAGAAAGCAAACACATTCAAGACAAGACAAAGAGAAACTTAAGCTATAAGCACACAGACGAACATCTCCCACACATGTACAACCAACAAAAGCAGCACGTAAGCACAAATGAGTACGAATACAATGACCCCAGCCAATAATCCTGGTGGTGGCCAGCAAATACTAATGCACAAAAGCTAAACGGGTTAGGCAGAGAAAACAGATGCGACACCCGGCACCGAAACTTCTAGAAACTTCTCCCATATTCAACTGAACTCTCCGATTGACAATCTTCAGAGCACACACTTCCTGTGGAGTCTTCCATGACATTAACTGATTAACCCACATAACTGGATGACGGAGAATCGTTAATCTGAACAAACCCCTGGGGCGTGATGAAAATCCGGTTAGAGTCTAACAGATCTTGAACCTGACTTCTAAGCACCTTACAATCGTTCGTTGAATGCCCCTGTGCCCCAACATGGTACTCACAGCGGGCGCTGGCATCAAAACCCGGCGGATATGGCGGAATCACTGGATTAGTCTCTTTCGGCACTATCAATCCACTTCTGACCAGATCTGGCAACAACTGACTGTACGACACCGGTAGCTGAGTAAACTGCCTTTCAGGTTTCCTTGGTCTTCGTTGGGCGTGCTGACGCGATCGACGACAGGATGACCGTTGACTTGAAGTGTCTGAAAACCGATCCTGAGATGCTAGAGATTCTGAGACGACGTTATTTCCTTCTTCCCACTCTTCTTGAGAACTGACAACTGACTCATTCTTGTCAACTGGGACGTAAGGAACATCTCGAAGCTTTCCGCTCTTGAGTCCTCTCTCAACAAGCTCACCCATTCTCATCAGGCCCACAAAGCTTGTACAACCGAACAATTTGTCATAATAATGACCTTTCAGAGTACCCCAGAAGATGTCAACCATTTCTCTTTCCTGAAGCGGTGGTTGAACACTAGCGGCTAACTCTTTCCATCTTTGCAAATACCCTCTGAATGATTCATTCTCCGCCCGAGATAATTCTTGCAGATATACGAGACTAGGAGCCAAATCCAGGTTGTAATCGTACTGCTTCATGAAAGCTCTGGCTAAATCCACCCATGATCGAATCTGATTACTCCCTAATTGCACATACCACCTCAAGGATGCCCCAGTCAGGCTATACTGAAAGCAATGGATCATCAATTTGTCATTTCGCACAAACGCAGTCATTCTTCGACAGAACATCATCAAATGTAGCTTCGGACAACTATCTCCCGTGTACTTCTCAAATGTCGGCACTTTGAACTTGTACGACAACACCAAGTCAGGAACCAAACACATGTCTACAGCATCCAGGTTAACAGTATCTTTCACTTTCAAGGCTTTCATTCCTTCTTCCAATGCTCGGAGTTTTCTATCCGTCTCAAGAGCTCTTGGATCTACAGTCCTGGCTACCGGGATACCTCGGCGTGGATTCCTCTCAGGGAAAACAGCACTTTGATTGTTAACAGGAGGAGGACGTTCATTTCGGGCAACAAACTGCTCATGTCGATCTCGGTTCTCAACAGTAGGCTGTACAACTTGGTCTGCAGTAACGTTGTTTGCTTGCGGGAAGTCTTCCATAGAATCGTACCGAGGGTGGGACGTCATATTGAACCCTGCCAAGGTGTTAGGAGACTGGAAACCTCCTTCAGACATAGCTACCGATTACCTGTAACTGACTACCCTGCTTGATTCTGCTCAAATCTGCTCAAATCCCTTGGTCGTCTTCAACACTCCACGCTTGCCTCAAACAATCCCCCGAGAATCACCCTCTGGTGAAAACAAAGGCTGGATAAGTGCTTTGGCCTGCTAGAGTAATGCTATGCAATATGATTTATGCAGACAGAAATACAAAAATGCTAACGTGCATGTGTGCATTGAAGATATTTCCCCTCCAATTCCAGTGTCAGTGGTAGCGAGACAAGATAAACCATAAAGACAAGATTTAGAAAAACCCTCATATATTTATTGGAATGACAGTCTTGTCAAGATGTTACACAACTATGTTCCATACAACTAATATGATAAAGGAGGATCCCGACCAACATGCCTAGTGGTGATCTCAACACACAGAATACAAGAGAAAAAATCAAGTGCGAGTACGGTCGCGGAAATCCTCAACCAGCTTCTTCGTCTCAGGGTGATCCGGTCGATAAATCAAGCCTTCTATCAACTGATCCCTTTTTCTGACCGTTCCCTGGATATCTCTGACAAAGTCTTCCCAAGCCTTATCCTGGGCACCATCCCCAGGTTTGGGTCTCTTGGCGTCTTCTCTGTGCTGAAAATCTTCCAAATTCTTCATGGCGTCAATCAGTTTGCGTTCGGCCTCATATCGGCGGCATGCTTCTTCTTCGAGCTCTTCAGTCTTCACTTTAACCTGTTCTCCCAACTGAGCAACCTGCGTCTTTAGCTCTTCTTCCCGTTCCTTGCGTTTGGCCATAGTGAGATCCCAGTGCTCTCTGAACTTAGCTAACTTCGTGTAGGCCCTTTCCAGCTCTTGCTTCTTAGTAGCCAATACACTGCTAACTGAGTCTACATCTAACTCCAGACGCTTCTTGGTTTCAGTCAACTCCAATAACTTAGTCTTCAGATGTTTCATAGTTTCGGCCTGTTGCTTGGAAAAATATCCTGTTTCAATCTTTTCATGACGAAGCTGGGCTTTCTCCTTCTCTAAAGCTTCTTTAGCCTTTGCTAGCTCTTCTTTCTCCGCCATCGGCTGCTTGTATACCTGGATGTCTATAGTGGTAGGCTCCTCCACCGGAGAAGGATGCAATGGCTGAACCGCTGGATAAGGCATAAGGAATTTCGTAGCTCGTTCACGAATCCATTCCACATACGGACCAGGAACTCGAGTATCCCCTCTGCTACCTGAAGGCTTCCCTCTCTTATGCAGGTTCTTCCAGGCTTTCTCAAGCTTGATCAGCATCTCTTCCCCTATTGCCCCAGTGAGATACAGAGATTCCTGTATCTCCTCGGGCTTCGGCGCTCCCTGAGGTGCATACCCAAACTGCCTGATCAATAAGGAAGGGTTGTAATTAACACACTCTTTCCTTCCTATCAAAGGAACACTAGGGAATCCTTCGCATTTGTATATGACCTCAACTCCGAGCACCTCCTCGTTAACCCACACCACATTCTCAGCAGTCAACCCCATCAAGCGCTCCGACCATCCTAAAGAATCAATAGAAGTGACAAAAGGCCTTGACTTCGGCATGTGACTGGCGAACCACCTGCACAGTAGAGGTACACAGCAAGAGACATTCCTTCCTCGCCACTTTTCATTTTGGTAGTGAGTGGAATTGTGGATATCTCCCAGCAAGGTAGGAACTGGGTTCTTTGCAGCCAAAATATAGAAAGCATCTGCATCAACAAAATCAGGAATATTTGGGAACAATACGATGCCATAAACACACACTGCAAGGATGGCGTCAAAAACAACCCAGCCACCCTTCTTGGCATACTCCCGAGCCTTCTCCACCAAAACATCCAACGGGAATCCCCACACATCTCCTCTTCTGATCATCTTCCCTGTCAGCTTAAACTCTCTTAAGTGCAGGATATCAGAAAGCTTAGCCAGATTAGGCTTAGCGTCCGTGTGGTAGAAAGGCATCTGCTCGCGAATCGGTATATCCAAGAGTGCAGAATACTCCTCCAGGGTAGGAGCCAAGACAAAATCAGGAAATACGAAACACCTAAGCTCCGCATCATAAAACTGTAACAGGGTGTAAATGCCGCTGATCTCATAGGCCGAGGGCTGGTAAACATAATTCAAGATCCTCCCATATGTCTTCCTGAAATCTCCCATCACCCTCTTCTTAGCAATAGTAATCAACTCTGCCAACAGACTGATATCTAGAGACGGGAATTTGTAGGGTAACACTCTCTTCATGGCTTCCATGTCTTGCTAGGAAACAAACACCGGAACTGGGAAGGAAAATATGTACCTGCAATACACACACGTTAGTTGAATGCAAATGGTAATGCAATGATGCAGTATGATAAATAATGCAATCAGTGAACACAGGGGCTATGATGTAGCCTGAAGAGGAACATCTCTATGATATCGAGAGCAGAAAACCACCACAGTCACCAGAACTTCATGACACTAACTATCATCTGATACTCAAAATATCAATCCCCTGGTAAGAAAACCATCTGAACCTCTGTATCTGACGAGAAAACCATCTGATAATAGTATCAACCTCAAACAAGAAATCCATCTGATCCAAACAACACACCTGGAGATGAACCAAGAACACCGTCTGATAAATACTGAATCATGGTTTCTGAAGGCCAATTTTCCTGCAATACCCAATCCCCCTCACAGGTATGATGGACCTAATCCACAGACAAAGGTACGACATCCTATGCGGTCATCAGCGTCACAGACTTTCATGAGTGACGATACGATTCCCAGAAGGAGTGGCATCATCAAGTCATGAAGAGGCCTCACTTAGCTGACTTCCAAATGATCGGTCCCCAGAGTCGACAATCCTCACGTCTGGACTCCCCTCAGATCCTCAGGACCGGAAAGGAGCACCTCTGCGAGAACCTCGTCTGAGCGCAGATTTCGTAGGGAACTGTGCCTGCTCAGCAGACAGGTTCGTCTACTACTCTCCAAAACTATGTCTAGGTGCATACTCAAGCCCAGGTCCGGCTTCTCACTCATAGTAACCTCCCTATCCCACAACAATAATCATAATAATATAGTGCTGAAAGTAAATGCGGAAAGGTAAAGGTACGGAAAAGTAAAGTGCAGAAAAGATAAAACACATATGCACAACACCCAACAGATAAACACCCAAGCGCTAGGATTGACTCGCGTAGGGGATGGGAAACAGTCCCAGCATAAGGGATGGGAAAAGTCCCTAGATGCTACAACTCCCCAGCAGAGTCGCCAGCTGTCGCTACTGCAAAATCGGCGCCGGCTTGACAGAAGAGTCGCCACCGTGCGTTATTTATCCCAAAGGAGGGAAAGGAAACGCTCGAAGTAAACCTCGCAAAACACGGGAAAAGGTATGGTCATCGCAACCAAAACCTGGATTCGGGAGTCGGTTACGCAAGGGGAAGGTATTAGCACCCCTCACGTCTGTCGTACTCGACGGGATCCACGCTTGGTGTTTATAAGGAAAAGGGTGTGTTTATCTATCTACGCTAATGGTCAGTCTGAAGAGAAAAGAAAAGGACAGGACTCGACAGAACATACGGTGTTCTGGGCCTACGTACTCCCTCGTGCAATGGGAAAGTCAGAGTCAACGTAGTTCGACTACCTACGTCTAAACGGGGGAAAGGTTGCTCGCCAGGACATCGCGTCCTGTGCCTACGTACTTCCACACAGCATAGAAGATCAGAGCAAACGTAGTTCGACTAACTACGGCTAAACAGGGGGGGTTCTCACACAGCAGTGAGAAAATAAACTGGTTTCAAAGGTTCGGGAACCTACAACTACGGTCTGGTCTCAAATGCACTCGGGCAAGAGAAAAGGGATAACAATCAGTCGTCAGCGGGAAAGTCTCGATCGCACAGCCGCGAGAGAACAAAAGAGTTAGTTGTTAGTGTGCTCGCTAGGATATCGCATCCTATGCCTACATATTCTCGTATGATACGAGAAATCAGAGCAGCTGTAGTTCGGCTAACTACGACACAAGCTACTCAAGAGCTCCTACTGAAAGGAAAGGGAAAAGACACCCTAAAACTATAGCTGAAAAAGGGGAATCTACCTACTGTTATCATGCCTGGTTGACCATCCTAATGTCTATCATAACGACTCCGCAGCGGAGAAGTTAGAGCTCCTAAGGGATCATGGCAACAGGACTAAACAGCAAGCAGGAATCAACTGCAAAGTAAAGAAATACTGGAAATATGCATGAATGCAACAATCAAACAAACAAGGCGCAAAGGCCGCAAACCACAAAGGCAAGGGAGCTCAGCTCTACCAAATACCAACAAGAAAAGCCACTCAATAACAAACAAGCAGAAGGAGGACCACCTCAACTTCTCATGCACACAAAGCCTATCTCTAAGATGCACCTACCTCATAAATATCTAGATGAAACCCTAAGTCTAATGCAGCACAACACCACACAAGTCAAACAACACAAAGAGAAGGCACACCAGCCTGACAAGCCCCAATCTAAAACTTAAACAAAAACCCTGAGCAGGACCCCTAAACAAAAACCCTAATTAAATCCCTGAGCAAAGCCCTATGCAAAACCCTAATCAAAACTCTAAGCAAAAACCCTAATCAAATCTCTAAGCAAAACCCTATGCAAAACCCTAAACAACCCTGAAACAAAACCCTAATCAAATCTCTAGGCAAAACCCCAATCAAATCTCTAAGCAAGAGGAATTAATCCCAGTCTCCAAGCTTCAGAACAAGCTTACCAAAGAGAGGGAGCTAAGCAGACAGACTCATAGTGCCTTCCTCAGGAAAGTACCAAGAGGTTACCACTCAGGAATCATATCCTATGCGGCTCAACAACTGTGATCAGTTTACATTCCTCCTCAGGAGAAACTAAACTCACATGAAGGCTCCAGCATCATTGGATATTTGAGAAATCCTACCTGAACTAAGGGAACTAAGTGAACAGACCCATAGGACCTTCCTCAGGAAAGTACTAGGGGACTTCCACTTAGGAAACGTATCCCATGTGGCTCAACAACTGTGATCAGTTTACATTCCTCCTCAGGAGAAAATAAACTCACATGAAGGCTCCAACATCATTGGATACTTAAGAAAGCCTATAAGAACTAGGGGAACTAAGTGAACAGACCCATAGTGCCTTCCTCAGGAAAGTACCAGGAGGCTTCCACTTAGGAATCGTATCCCATGTGGCTCAACAACTGTGATCAGTTTACATTCCTCCTCAGGAGAAACTAAACTCACATGGAGGCTCCAACATCATTGGATACTTGGGAAAGAGGTGAGAAGAAAGAATGAAAGTCATTCATAGTGCCTTCCTCAGGAAAGTACCATAAATTTCCCTCAAACTTCAGGATCTCAAACCTCACAAACAAAGAACAAGCTCCTAGACTAGGTCTTCAATCTATGCATCCTTGCAAGCTCCATCAAGACTTCATCCGACCTCCACTTCCAAGAAGAAACCACAGGCCCTCAAACCACAAGAAACTATCTCTGAAGTTCAACCACAGTTGAACTTCAAAGTCAGAAGCCGTCAAGACTTCTCCTATCCTCAAGCTCAGACAAAAAATAACAGAACACCCTACAAAAATCTATCAAAAATCTAGGGGAAACCTACATGGCTCTATGATTCCAAGATCAAATCTCAAAGCCTAAGTCAACTTCTAAGGCTACTAAACAATCCCTAACATATGAAGGGTCAAGGGTTACCAACAAGTTATGAGGTCTCTATTCTCTAACCCTAAAACAATATCAATCAACCTCTAACAAATCTATGAAAAATCTATGGGGAACATGCATTAGTCTAGTGCAACATACTAAAAAACTAGAGCAAAATTCATTACCAGATGAAAGAACTAAAATCAACAAGGCAGACGTGCCACAAATCAATTATTCAATATCAATTAAAATGCAAAAATGCCAAATAAAGATCAAATTAATGTTTTTGTACTATAAAATTCTACATTGAATTATGAACATATAGAAAAAAGAATGGGATTTTTTGATCAAATCTACTATTTTTTATGGAATTATTTCTAACATGCATGAACAGAGAAAAATGAAAAATGAAATAAAAAGGAACAAAACAGGGGGGGTGCGAATAGTACTGATTCTTAGTTATTTCCCAACTGGGCTTATGCATGGGGGGTGCGCCCAGCAAAGGGCTTAAGCCCAATCCAAATCCCTCTCAGCTCTCACACGCAGGGGGAGGGGAATGAGTAAACGGAGGGGTGAGCCTCAGCAAAACGAATTTTGGGCCCAAATGCTATCCAAACCCTAGCCCACGCATCTGACTAACAAAACCCTGCTTCCTCTCTAATCCTCTGGTCACTGTTCACCAACAACAAACCCTAACGCCGCCTGCAACGAAATTCTTCTCTGAAACTCCTCTCAAGAACCCAACCAGATCTGCAACTCATATCTGACCTAAATCTAACCAAACCCTAACTCAAACCTAAACTCAACCTAGACTCCAATCTGAAACAAGATGAATTCATACATTCGATGATCAAAACGAGATGCGAGCGAGGATCCAAGAACGATGTACCTGAATGTGGAATACGAGTCGTGTTGAAAAGAACTCAAGATCTGGAGTCTCGCTAATGAACGCTCTGAAGATCCTTGAAGGTGTTGATGGAGACGAACGGAGTTGTGACGATCTTGAAGGACCAGTTGGTTTGCGATGAAGGCGTTTCTTCATGTTCTGGAAATTTCCTGGCGAATCTGATTGCTTGGTGAAGAACTTTGTTCTGGTTTATGAAGATTCTGGGGAATTCACGAAGAACAGGCGAAGTTCTTGATGATCGATGAGGATAAATGATGATTTTCTGGGGAGAGATTGAAGAACAATGAAAGTGGACGGTGATTCTGGAAAATTGTTCTTGAAGAACGATGAAGATGGATGTGTTCTGGAGAAATCTGGGCAAGACGATGAATGTTTGAACGTATTCTGGAAAATTGCTCTTGAAGTTTCCGGCGGTGTTTGGATTTTCCGGTGGGGAGATTGATCAAGTTGGACGGAGGAGGAAGGGGGAGGAAGAAGAAGAAAAGAGAAGGCAGGAGGATTCTGGGTAGGAAACTAGCTCCGACGAGCTGTTGCGGTGGTCCGGTGACGGTTGGGGTTGCCGGCGGTGGGAGTTCACCGGATTTGCATGCCGGCCGGTGGAGTTTCTGGCGGAGCTTAGACGCTGCCAAGTGGCGGTGAGAGAGAGTCGGTGGAGGGCATGCAGGGTGCCACGTGGGGGTGTGGAGAGGTAGTGGCGCGCGTGTTAGTGAGAGGGAGAGTTCTGAGTTGTGAGGTGGTAGGCCCCATGGGTGAACGCGTGGATCGTTTTTATAGTGACAAGTGTCACTCTCTTTGGACAAAAACGAACAAAACTGGACTGAATACTGGGCCTCCAAAAAACCTGCTTCTAGGTCCACGAAATTAATAAGAAAACTCTACAAAAAAACTGAATTAGGAGGATTAATATGAAAGTGGAAAAAAAACTAAACCACAATTAAAACTTGATTATAGATCTAAACTAATTAACTAATTAAAACTGACTAATTAATTCTAAACTACAATTAGATCTAAAATGAAAATTAATCTATCCTAATTAATTCTAAAAAAACAATTAAAACTTAACCACTATTAAACTCTAACTAATAAATCTCTAATAATTCCACTAACCTCTAAGCTAATGAAAAAAAGGACCATTATTTTCTTATTATCTAGATTAAAGTCTATGTCTAAAAATAAAACCCTAATGACTCCCATTATCTAAAATCATTAAAACTCTACTACTTCTAATAAGATCTATATTATTTATTCTATAAGAAAATCCATTAAAATCCTATTTAAAACTAATAAAAGAAAAATCTATTAAAAGATTAAATCTATATTAAAACAAACTCTATTATTAATAAAAGAAAAAAAACTATACTCTTTCTATATTATCTAAAAACAATTAAAAACAATTTTAAAATCTATTATATTCTAAAAATGATAAAAAAAAACTATTAAATCTATTAAAAAAAATTCTATAAAATTCTAAAAAAAGATTTAAACTATTAAAAAATGCTAAAAATCTATTTAAATCCTAAAAAATCCCTAAAGCCTATTAAAAATCCGCAAAAGGCTATTAAACCCTAAAAAAATGCAGACAAATGCAAATGACCACCATAAAAGAGCGCGCGAGACCAGATCGAATCAAACAATAAACCCCTAGCATCAGAATATCCCGAAAACTACCATGTGAGCTGCAAACACCGAGGAGCGCACAATTTCCCGAAAATAAAACCCTGATTATCTAGACTGGATCTGAAATATCCAGTAAAGGAAAAACAAGCTGTAACCCTGATATCCTCTGTCTGTGCACAAATGTCGTGCATCTGATTTGCGAATATGAATTTAAACCACGAGCCAGATAGGAGAATCGGTTGGTCAAATTTTAGGGTGCAACACATACAAACTCCACTGGGGATAGAGATGCAAACTTCACTTACTGGGAAAATAGACTCTGGTTGGAGATAAGACGAACTTCATCCATACCTCTTTGCCCCAAGGGTAACAACCCTGCAAAACTAAACAAACAGACAAGATATCCTACGCAAACAGAACTATCTCCGTCATCATTCGTGACATTGTTCAATTAATTCAAAGTTTTAACAATTATTGGCCAAGGCCTATAAGTTTATGCGTGTGCAAGTTTATCAAAACATTGGGCGTTTTTCACAAACAAAACAGTAAAAGTTAAAACAAAACAAATGAGATACTGAATAGTATATGTTTATTGATAAATGGCCTGTAAATAGGCAAAGTTTTACAATAGATGCAACCCCTGAAAAGAGGAAGCTGCGCAAAAACAAATACAGATATGCACATAAATATACAAAAATGTCGGCAATGTGGCACAGATAAACACCATGAGCTGATTCCTCTATGACTCACCTGACCCTGATGTTTTCCTGACGCTTCATCTTCAGAAGAGATTGATTCGGATAAACAGCCATCAGGTTCTCCCAATCCACTAAGCAATGAAGTTCCAACGCAATCCGCAGTCATTTGCTTTTCAATCCCTAACTTTTTCCTGAACCGCCCTTTCGGGTTTTCGATTCACCGGGATACCCATTTTTGCCAAAGTCGCCTTTTCAGGTTTTCGACTTTGTGGGTTTACATCTTTTCATTTTTATCCCTAATTTTTGCCCGAACCTATTTTCTTTTTTTTATGGTTCGCCAGGATGCCCCATTTTTCCTGGACTTTTCTTTTTGTGTCCAGCGGGTCTCTTTTAAGCAAAGTATTTTTTAACTGCGTCTGCGTTCACAGGGGATGTAAAATCCTCACCATCCATGGTGGATAACAACAAAGCTCATTCGGAGAAGACCTTTCGAACGACATATGGACCTTCATAGTTGGGAGTCCATTTTCCCCTGTGATCTGATTGCGGTAGGAGAATCATTTTCAGCACAAGATCGCCCGTCTGAAAGCTTCGAGGGTGCACCTTCTTGTCGTAAGCTTTCTTCATCCGGCTCTGATTCAACCGACCATATGCGATAGACGCTAGCCTCTTCTCATCCATCAGGCTAAGCTGATTCAATATGTTCTTTATCCATTCTGCCTCATCAAACTTGACGTCGACCAAAACTCTTAAAGAAGGAATCTCAACCTCCAATGGTAGGACAACTTCCATACCATATACCAGCGAGAAAGGAGTTGCCCCGGTTGATGTGCGTACCGTAGTACGATAACCGTGAAGAGCAAAGGGTAACATCTCATGCTAATCTTTGTAAGTGACAACCATCTTTTGCACTATCTTCTTAATATTCTTGTTAGCCGCTTCAACAACACCATTCATCTTCGGCCGATAGGACGATGAGTTGTGATGCTCGATTTTGAAATTCTGGCACAATTCCTTCGTCATCTTATTGTTCAGATTCGAACCATTTTCAGTAATGATTCGCTCGGGTATTTCGTATCTGCAAATGATGTCCTTCTTTATGAACCGGGCTACGACTTGCTTTGTGACATTGGCGTACGAGGCTGCTTCAACCCATTTTGTGAAGTAATCAATGGCAACCAAGATGAAACAATGACCGTTGGATGTGGTTGGCTCAATCTTGCCAATCATATCAATGCCCCACATGGAGAAAGGTCACTGGGACGCCATAACATTCAATGGGCACGGCGGTACATGAATCTTATCTGCATAAATCTGGCATTTATGGCATTTCTTTGCAAATTTAAAACAATCTGACTCCATGGTTAGCCAATAATACCCTGCTCGTAATAGTTTCCGAGACATGGCATGCCCGCCGGCATGTGTACCGAAAGTACCCTCATGGACCTCTCCCATAAGCAACATTTCTTCCTTTTCATCCACGCATCTCAATAACACCAAATCATGGTTTCTTCTGTAAAGCACACCATTTGGGTTTAGATAAAAGTTGCCAGACAACCTCCTCAGCGTCTTCTTATCCTGGGCCGAAGCCCCTGGTGGATACTCCTGCTTCTTGAGGAAGTTCTGTATATCGTAAAACCATGGCTTGCCATCAGCAGCCTCTTCAATGGCGAATACGAAAGCGGGCCTGTCTAGGCGAGAAATGACTATTCTTGGAACATCATTCCAAAAATTCACTTTATACATCAAAGATAGCGTTGCCAAAGCGTCTGCCATCTGATTCTCTGCTCGCGGCACATGGCGAAACTCTACCCTGTCAAAGAAAGGTAACAATCTCCTTGCATAATCTCTGTAAGGAATTAGATTCAGCTGACGAGTTTCCCATTCTCCCATGATTTGATTAACCACTAGCGTTGAATCGCCATATACATCCAAGTTCTTGATTCTCAAATCAATAGCCTCTTCCAGACCCATGATGCACGCTTCGTACTCGGCTTCATTATTAGTGCAAGGGAACGTCAACCTGGCAGTGAACGGGATATGAGTATCATGAGGAGTTGTAATAATTGCCCCGATACCACTACCATATGAGTTGACAGCGCCGTCGAATATCATCTACCATTGAGAACCTTTCTCTGGACCTTCGTCAGGCAACGAATCTTCACAGTCTTTCGCTTTGAGGAACATGATATCCTCGTCAGGAAATTCAAACTTCATTGGTTGATAATCTTCGATGGGCTGCTCAACAAGGTATTCTGACAGAACACTTCCCTTGATGGCTTTCTGGGAGACATATTGTATATCGTACTCTGTCAGTACCATCTGCCACCTGACAATTCTTCCTGAAAGTGCTTGCTTCTCGAAGACATACTTGATCGGATCCATCTTCGAAATCAGCATGGTTGTGTGATTAAGTATATATTGTCTCAAACGTTTGGCAGCCCAAGCAAGTGAGCAACACGTTTTCTCGAGCATTGAGTAACAGGACTCACAGTCTGTGAACTTTTTACTCAGATAATAGATCGCATGCTCTTTCCTTCCGGTCTCGTCGTGTTAACTGAGAACACAACCCATACTGTTCTCAAGAACCGTTAAGTACATGATTCAAGGCCTTCCAACTACTGGGGGTATCAATATCGGAGGCTCCTGCAAGTATTCTTTCATCTTATCAAACACTTTTTTGACAATTTTCATTCCAGACGACCGCCTGATCTTTCTTTAACAATTTAAACATTGGTTCACACGTGGCTGTGAGATGAGATATGAACCAAGCAATGTAGTTCAATATCCCCAGGAAACCACAGACCTCCTTTTCTGTTTTCGGTGCTAGCATATCTTGTATGGCTTTTATCTTTGCAGGATCGACTTCGATTCCTTTTTCACTGACAATGAACCCCAATAACTTTCCGGGCCGAACTCTAAAAGTACACTTATTTGAATTCAACCTTAATTTGAACTTCCTGAGCCTCTCAAATAGCTTCAACAAGTTGACCAGATGCTCTTCCTCCGTTTGCGACTTTGCTATCATGTCATCAACATAGACCTCAATCTCATGATGAATTATATCATGAAATAAAGTGACCACAACCCGCTGGTAGGTTTCCCCTGCGTTTTTCAACCCAAAAGGCATTACCTTGTAACAGAACGTCCCCCATGGTGTAATGAACGTCGTCTTCTCCATATCTTCCGGTGGCATCTTTATCTGATTATAACCCGAAAAACCATCCATAAAGGAAAATATGGAGTATTGAGCAGTATTGTCAACCAATACATCAATGTGAGGGAGCGAGAAGTCATCCTTTGGGCTCACCTTATTCAAATCTCTGTAATCTACACACATTTGTACCTTACCGTCCTTCTTAGATATAGATACGATGTTGGCGACCCACGAAGGGTAAGCTGTTACGGCTAAAAATCCAGTGTCCAACTGCTTCTGGACTTCTTCTTTGATTTTTACAGCCATATCTGGTCTTCTCCTTCTAAGCTTCTGCTTGACCGGCGGACATTCCTCATGCAACGACAAACGATGAACCACTATGTCGGTATCAAGCCCGGACATATCTTCGTACGACCAAGCAAAGATGTCACTATACTCTCGAAGCATCTCGACCAGTCTTTGCTTGATGTCACTCTGTAGCGCAGCCCCTATCCGAACATTTCGGACAACTTCTTCAGAACCCAGATTGATAACCTCGATTTCCTCCTGATGAGGCAGAATGATCTTCTCTTCTTGTTTCAAGAGTCTAGCTAGGTCTTCAGGCAGGTCTTCATCCTCATCAATCTCTTCTTCAGCTTGATATATCGGTTGATCAAAGTCGAAGCGAGTCATAGGAGGTTCTGAATCGGTGTCATCTACAATAGGAATCCTGCAATAAAAATGGTTAAATGTTTCAAACGATATGCAAACAAGTACAAACCACATTGCCATTTTATTGTGAAAAATAAAAATAAGAAAGACAAAGATCACAAAATTTGAATGAGAAAACGCCCTTTGATTAATTGATAAAGCAATGTTCAGACATAAACAATAAGGCCCTGAAATAAAATACCACCATGCTCCGGGTAGAACATAGGGTAGTACAATAATCGGAAAAAATAAAGCATTACTGTTCTGACGTCACTTGAACGAATTCTTCAATGGACCAGTTGCGCAGGCTCTGTCCTGGAGTACACGGCTTGATCCAGACATCCATATCACAATCACTATCTCCCTCTTCGTCTGACACAACATTGATCCTTTCGAAGATAACTCCCCCCTTAGTGAACTGCACAGGTCCTTTATAGTGCGGCGCGCTCTGCGAGGATGAAGGAGAAGAAAATGACGGGCGGTACCCTAAACCAAACTTGTCTTGCTTGTGGGGAATCTCCAATACTTGGCCCCATCCCTGCACTGCCCCAGTCTGTACCATTGCTTGAGCCTCTTTAAAAGAAGACATGGCCACTTTCGGCGCTTTGCTCACAACAGGAGACTTGTCTTTAATCTTGACTGTTTCGAAGGCCTGACAAAGGGTTTCATGTATCTCTCCGTCCACCTCGACATACTTGAAGGATGATATGTGGACGACCATTATATCCTCCTCCCCGCACACCGTAATAACACTACCGCCAACCATATACTTTAGCTTTTGATGCACCATGGAGGTCACAGCTCCTGCTGAATGAATCCATGGACGGCCTAGTAAAGAACTGTAGGCTGGCTGGATATCCATAATATAAAACACTGTATCAAACACTTCAGGTCCCACCTGAATAGGCAAGGTTACCTCCCCAAGCACAGATCTTCGGGTTCCATCAAACGCACGCACCACCAAATCACTTGGTGTGCAAATCAATCCCTGCATGTCTAACTTCATTAGGGCTTTCTTCGACAGTACGTTCAAGGATGATCCCGTATCCACAAGTATATGAGACATAACAGCCCCTCAACATTCTAATGATATCTGCAGTGCACAACTATGGTTTCTGCCTCTTGGCATCAAATCCAAGTCTGTAAACCCTAAGTCATTCCCTGCATTTACGTGCGCAACAACTCCTTCGAGTTGATTAACCGAAATTTCTTGTGGCATGTAAGCAGTGTTCAATATTCTCAACAGTGCATTCCTATGCGCTTCAGAACAAAGTAACAACGACAAGATAGATATCTTAGAAGGAGTTTGCTGCAAATGATCGACTATCTTGTAGTCGCTTTTCCGTATCAGCCTCATAAACTCTTCTGCGTCTTTTAACATAGATTCCTTCTCCCCAGATTGAGAAGTCTCCTCTACCACTAGTCTTTTCCCCTTGTCAACCTTATCAACAATCACTTAAGGTGACGAAAAGACTCGGCCACTACGTGTAATTCCTCCTGCTCCCACAAGATTATCTACTGAATCTGCAGGGGGACCATTCAAGTCTATTTTATGTCCATTGTAATACACTTCGGCACCGTAGTTCCATGGAATAGCCTTGGTGCTTTCAAATGGTACATGACCTGCTTTAGTTATGGTTATTGTTGGTGGTTTTGGCACATAAATGGTAACAGTCTTGTATGGGATGGAGATTGTCGCAATCTCATCCTTTTCCTCAGCCACCAACTCTTCAGGCTTTCTTCCGACAGCTCGGTCAAATTGCAAAACTCCACTATCCATCATCTCCTGAATACATCTTTTCAACTGCCCACATCCCTCAGGATTAACCAGACACTCAACACAACCTGGGAAAACACCCCCCTTCAGCAATCTGGCTTTCACAAAGCTCAAAGGTGTCCTTAGCTCATCAACATCTGTTACCAAATCCAAAACATCCTCCTCAATAATTGCATTAACCCCAGCTTGCCCATGATTCGGCATGGGATTCTGTATCACATTAGGAATATCATTGGAGAAGTTAATTGCTTTACTGTCAATCATGTCCTGCACCTTATGCTTAAAGGCTTTACAATTATCGATGTTATTCCCACCATGCAACACACCGTTGCCATCGACACGTGCAATCAAGTGCTGCACTAGAGTCCGGAGTTGCTCTTGTCCATTAGCCACTCCTTGCATAACTTCCATGAACTGGTCCATACGGTCTCTCATTTCCTGCATCTCTGCTTGCATCTGCTCCATTACTCTCTTCTGATTTCTCCTGATCGCGTACCGGTGAGTCATTATATCAACAATTCTGAAACACTAGTAAACCACAGGAAAAATAAGATTAACAATTCCGATGCACCTGCAATGCGAGAAAAATGCTAAAATGCAGACATGTATGTATGCAGCAGGGAAATTTCCCCCTCAATTCTAGTTTCTAAGAGAAAAACATAACAATGGAGAATCCTACGGACAAGCATATAACAGAAACTCCTCGTGTATAATCACAGGCCAACAGGCAATGTACAGGCTACAACTGAGTATAATAAGGAAAAGACCTCAACCAACAAGCCTGGTGATGGTCAGACAATAAGCAACAAACTACAACAGAGATAAACAAGATAGTCAAGCAGGATGACGAGACCGGAAGTCCTCTAGCAGCTTCAGCGTCTCAGGATGATCTGGCCTAACAAGTAGTCCCTGAATAAGCAAATCCTGCCGGCTAACAATATGTTGTAGACTCTCAACATGGTCGTCCCAAGCTCCTTCCCCGAAACATGCCTCAAGCCTGCATCTCTTGGAATCAGCTCTCAACCTGAGATTCTTCAAGTTCTCAATAGCTTTTCTCAACCTGTACTCGCTATCCCGTATAAGTGATGCCTCTGCTGCAATCTCCCCATCTTTGGCATTGAGCTGCGTCTTCAACTTGCTGATCTGTAGCTTTAACTTGTCTTCGCGCTCTTTGTTGTTGGTGAGCGTGGCATTCCATTGGTTCTCGAACTTAGAAATCCTCAAGTAAGCCCTATCCAACTCTTCCTTCTTAGTAGCAAGAACACTGTTGACAGCTTTGAAGTCCAAACCCAAATGCTCCCGAGAACCAGTCTCCTTGGTCAGATCCATACCCAGATTGTTTACAAGCTCAGTTTGTTTCTTGAAGGAATGAACAACATCAATCTTCTCACTTCGAAGCTGAATGATTTGTTTCTCCAATTCCTCACTAACTTTTCTCAATTCTTCCTTCTCAAACAATACCTAATTGTATTTCGGAATGTCTACTGTAGTGGGTACCTCAATCATGAGAGGATACAGAGGTGCAACTGAAGGATACGGCATCAGAAACTTTACAGCTCTATCACGAATCCAAGTCAGGTAAGGGTCATATGCTCGACTATTACTCTTCCCCAAAACTATTTCCCCTCTCTGATGAATTTTATTCCAAGCATGCTCAAGTCTTCCTAAAATCTCACCCTCCAATAAACCGGTGATATACATAGATTCTTGTATCTCCTCTTCTCTAGGAGGCTCCCTCAGCGCATACCCAAACTGTCTGACCAATAAAGAAGGGTTATAGTTGATGCAACCTTTCCTTCCGACCAAAGGGACATTAGGAAACCCGCTGCAACTATAAATAATATCTGTACCATGCACGTCTCGGTCAAACCAAATAATGTTCTCTGCAGATAGACCCATCAACCTCTACGACCACTCCGAAGTACTAGCAGTGACAACAAACAGACCCGTCTTGGGCATATGACTAGCAAACCAAGCATACAACAGAGGAACACAGCAAGCTACATTCTTTCCCCTTCGTTTCTCAATCTTGTAGTGAACAGAATGGTAAACATCTCCAAGAAGGGCAGGCACTGGGTTTCCTGAAGCCAGGATATGGAACGCATCTACATCCACGAAGTCCAGAAGATTAAGAAACAAGACAATGCCATATATACAAAGAGCCAGGATGGCGCTAAATATGATCCAACATCCATCCTTAGCACACTGCTGAGCTTTCTCAATCAAGCAAGGCAAAGGAAAACCATATATCCTAAGTGTCTGGATCATCTTCCCCTCTAACTCTGAAGCCGCAAGATGCAAAATAGCGGTGAGCTTATCCAGATCAGGCTTAGCATCAACATGGACAAACGGCATCTGATCCAGAATGGGTACCCCTAACAGCTCAGAATACTCCTCTAGGGTAGGAGCCAGGACGTAGTCAGGAAAAACGAAGCGTCTCAACTGGGCATCATAAAACTGTAGGAGAGCGTAGACACCACTGATCTCATATGCAGAAGGCTTACAGACATATCTCAATAACCTCCCATAAGACTTCCTGAAATCTTCCATTACTGCTTTATCACCTAAGGCAGTCAAACTCAACAAAGCACTGACGTCCGGAGTTGGAAACCTGTAGGCCACTGTACTCTTTAAGGGCTCCATAGCAAGATCACTAGAATCGGGAAGGAAATATGCACCCGCAACACAAATACATGTTAATGAAATGCAGATGAAAATGCAAATGTGAATGCACACAGGGGATCAAGATTGTTGTTCCGTTGATCGAGAAGAACCAGTGCTTCGCTCTAGCAATAATAAAGTACCGATAGTAGGACCCACTGATATCAGGAACACAGATTCACACTGTAACAAACCGGGTATTCTGAAAGCCAAGGTTTCCTACACAACCCAATCCCTCTCACAGGTATGGACCTATCCACTGACAAGGTTCGACATCCTATTTGTTTATCAGCGTCACAGACTTTCGAGGAATGATGATATGTTCACCATTTTTGGTTTAGCATCATCATCTTACGAATAGGCCACACTTAGCTGACTCACAAATGATCGGTTCCTAGAGTCGACAACTCTCAAATCCAAAATCTCAACTGATCCTAAGGATCTGAAGGAAAACTATCAAAGAGAGTCTCGTCCGAGCGTGAATTTCATGGGGAACTGTATCTGCTAAGCAAACAGGCCCCCACTAATCTCCACTACTAATGCTAGGTTTGTACTCAAGCCTGGGTCAGGCTTATCACTCATCAGAACTTCCCTCCCCACAGCACAACAATAATGACATATGATGCTGGAAATAAATGCGGGAAAGTAAATGCGAAAGTAAATAAAGAACACATGTACAACACCCAAATATAAACAGACAAGCGCTAGAATTGACTCGCATAGGGAACCATAGTCCCCAGCAGAGTCGCCAGCTGTCGCAACTGCGAAAAACACCCGGCGGAAAACAGGAGAGTTGCCACCTTTCGTTATTTATCCCAAAGAGAGGGAAAGGAACCGATCGGAAAAACCTAACGAAAAAGGGAAAAGACAAGGTCATCGCAACCAAGTCTGGATTCGGGAGTCGGTTACGCAAGGGGAAGGTATTAGCACCCCTCACGTCCGTCGTACTCGGCGGTATCCACGCATTGTTGTCTATCTAAAAGGGTGATCAACTATTCTAGCTAAAGGTCAAGGGACAAAAGAAAAAGAAAGGAGACTCGGCAGAGCATCGCTGCTCTGTGCCTACGTATTCCCTCGTGCAATGGGAAAGTCAGAGTCGATGTAGTTCGGCTAACTACGGGTGAAAGGGGGAAAGGTTGCTCGCCAAGACGTCGCGTCTTGTGCCTACGTACTTTCATCTGGTATGAAAGATCAGAGCAAACGTAGTTCGGGCTAAAAAAAGACCACAGGTTGGTTCAAAAGTTTTTAGGCCCGAGTAGGGTTAACAAGTAGTTCTAGCAGTTGGTGTATGCAGCTCGACCATTGGAGACTTAGGCATTGCCGTTTGCGATAGAACTAAGAGTTAATAACACTCTTTTATCTGAAAAGATTCTCCTTGATTAAGATCCCGAAGGATGAAAAAGGTTTGAAGTGTTTTTGTGTTTTTTAAAGAATAAGTGTTTTGAATTTGAGTGTTTATAATGTATGTTGTACTAAAGTCTAAAACCTAGGAACGAATGCGTCATATATCGTCCTAAGGACGTATACTAAACACTCTAGGCAATTGAGAGGTGGCCCCTCAATCACCATTTCTCAAGTATAAGGCTCATGGCACAACATCCATTATATTTATTAAGTGTGTTAAGATTGTATGAAGATGAGAAGAGAAGAAATGACCACTAATGGGAGACTAATCAGTCCTAAAAGTTATCATGCAAAGTGGATTTATAGTTGGTATACAAAAGGGAACTACTTAATGTTATCATGCATGGTTAGGCACC
Organism: Lathyrus sativus; assembly: GCA_963859935.3. Taxonomy (NCBI): domain Eukaryota; kingdom Viridiplantae; phylum Streptophyta; class Magnoliopsida; order Fabales; family Fabaceae; genus Lathyrus; species Lathyrus sativus. The sequence continues at coordinate 921,432,749 of OZ012735.1, forward strand.
TAATGTCTATCATAACCTCAAGAGGTTAGAGAACTTATGGGGAGCATGGAAAAGAAAAGCAAAAGAAGAAGAAGAAGAAAGAACATGCAAATGAAAATGCAAACATAAGATGCACAAGTAGAATGAAAGTGGGAGGAAAATAGTGTGGGGCAGTAGCCTCCACAAGCTCACCTCAATCAAGCATGCACATATGAAATGCAGAGAAGAGAGGGGTAGAAGATGCACAAGAGGAAATCACACAAAAGGATACAAACAAGTCACATATGGAAACATTAAATGGAAGCAACAAAAGAAGCACACAAATGAACAAGCAAAACCACATTTTATGACCTAAAAATGAGCAAGCATCATCCTTAGCATGTTAGCAACATGAACCAAAAATAATTGAGGGCTCAAAGGATCCAAAAATGTCATCTCCAAGGCAAACTAGGTCAATGTGTATGTATGAACTTCCCTTGGAGGTAACTTGACTTGCAAGTTACCTCAAAATTAGGAAAATGGTTCAAAAATGATCAAATAAAATGCACAAAGGCCATAAACATGTTGGCAAGCAGAGGCCAAGAGATCACAATCAAAATCAATTCACAACACCACCAAAGAAATTGATTCACTAGGGTGTTCCATTGTGAATGGGGATTGTCGAGGGTCAAATGAAATGCACCAAAAGTCAAACCAAAAGTCAACCAAACAGGGGCAAAATGGTCCTCAAAAATTGATCAACTCATCATGGATATGAGGATCAATTTTCAGTCATTGGATCAAAATGGAAATGCTAAAACAAAATAAAGAACAAACCATGTCAAGAAATAAATCCAATAGAACACTTCCAATGATTAATTTCATTTTTAATTGAAAAATATACCAAAAATAAAATAAAAATTTTCTAAAAAAAGAAGACATCTTGAAATGTCTAAAACATATTTTTCTGGATTTTTATCAAACTTGGAAGCATTTTAATTGGAATTATTTCAAAACATATACAAAATAAAAAAACAAAAGGAAATAAAAAGAAAATAATAAAAGCAGCGGTGTGAAAAGTAACAGATTGATGTGTAAACATTGGGCCTGCAGTGTGTGGGGGTGTGAATAACAATTGGAAAGCCTAGTCCAAAAGGCGCGTTGAGCCCAGGTGGATTAAGTGTGGTTGGGTCAAAACATGCGCATGGTAGGTCATGATCTGAGCTGTTGGATCAATAAGTAAGCAAATTAGATGGACCAAAGCAAGACACGTGGCCAGGCTAAGCGTTTTAAGTGAAACGCAATGCTTTGGCATGATCCTGTGGGTATGGTCAAAGAGGGCGCACGATAGGTCTTAATCTCAGCCATAGAAACAAAAGTAAACAAATCCAACGCACACCAAAATGCCACGCCATCAAAACATTTCAAAAACTCAAGCCAAACCAGACAGCGGCCGGAGTTTCCTCCGATCGTCTTCCCCGACCACATAAAACGATGATGAACAGTACCCACACGCAGGCTAAGAAAAAATGCACCAAAACTTGCAAATAAATAGTCCAAATTCATCTACGCACCACGTAGATCATGAATATGCCTTTAATTTTCATTAATTATGCACACACAAGCAAAATCGAAGAGAAACAATTTGGAGCTTCAAACATAAATCATCACCAATTCCAGTCCATTTTAGTTATAAATGATCTACATAGTTTCTAGGTCTTAATCATGCAAAAATGGTAAGCAAATGCATCATGTACAAAGAGAAATAGTGATTTTAAGTTACCTAGTGGAGAACTTCCACTGAGTCTTCAAAACTTGAGGAAGCTTGATGAAATCGATCCAGAATCACTCTATAATCTTCCTAGAAACTGTTTGAATACTTGATTTGGCTTGAAATTCAGTAAATTTCCAGATTCGTGTTTCACTTTTTACTCCCTTTTTTCCATTTTGTTCTTGCTTCTAGGTCACGAAAAATGCCTCTCTCCTTGCTCAAATTTCATCTAGACAATTTATATGATGGATATGTGAGGTAATGGAGGCCCAATTGCAGCTCAATTGGGTGAATTTTAGAAATGCCCAAATTCAAATTGCCATGCTCATGCACACGTGAGGACTCACTCAATTCCCTTGTTTTTTCATCCAAAATGCTTGCTGGTCACTTACTCTGGTCATGTGGATAGGATTTAAGCCTTGAATTGATCACATGGTGGAGATTTGATTATCAAAATTTCACTTGAAAATGCCTTTGAAAAACACATGAAAATGTCACCAAAAATGAAATCCAAAATTCGAATCTTGTTTGTTACATTCTTGTCACTCAAAAAATGCATAAACATGCCTTGAAATGGTTAGAAATGAATTAATTCCATTTTGTGATTTTAAGTTTTCTTCCTGAAAAAGTTACACATCAACTCTCCAATCCAAGCCAAATCCATGACTCCCTGATGTTTGGTTGAGCAAATGACCCCATTTGGAGCACATTTGATGTTGGAAAGATTTTCATTTGAAGTATGCAAAGTGGTGAAATAAACCTATAATAAAAATGACCTGTAATCTTACTTTCCCAAAATACCCCTGCCATGTAAGCCTCATAACTTGAGTTCTACAAATCATATGAAGGACTTCTAGTAATCTTTGGAAAGCTAAGATCATGAGGAATAACTTTCATGTTTTAGTCAAGGTGAGTAGAAACATCCTTCTAGGTCAAAAGTGGCTTGGAAGTTAGTTGACTTTTGTTGACCAAAATCACATTCATCTGAGGACCTGTAACTTACCAGCATCATAACGTGAGTTCTAGAAATCAGATGAATGACTTCTAGTACTCAAAAGAAAGCTAGAAACATTGTCTACAAGTTTCATGTTAGGGTCAATATGATATGAGGCTTGTATTTTGAGATAGGTGGTCTTGAAGTTGGGCACTAAACAGGGGATTTTACACTGAGAACCCTAATTTAGTAACTTCTCACACTCTTGATTCTTCTTGGTTTGATCTTGAAATGATATATTAGACATCTCAACACAACATCCCATGGCCATAGAGACTTGGAATTGAGTCTTAATCTCCTTTGATTTCACAATTGACTGAGGGTTAACTAGATGAAAACCCTAGATGCAACACCTTTGACTGTGGTTTCTTCCAAATGACACAACAACTTGAACAAGCTCCAACATGGCCCTCAAAGCACTCAATGAGCTCTCTCAACATCCCATATCCATAATTATGAATTCACAATCTTCTGATGATCTTCAACTTGCCTCCAAGTTAGGAGATATTCCACATACATCCATCAACCCTTTCACAAAACACTGAGCACCTCCTGGTGACTTGATGACCATTCATGCTTGAGTAAAACCCCTTGCTTAGGCTTAACACTCTTGGTGACTTTCTCTTTCTATGCACAACCTCTTGATCCCCTGCTCAATGAATAATGCCATGCAATGCAAATTCTAGAAGAAAATGAAATGAAACATAAACCAAGTTAAAAAAAAGGTTGGTCAAATTTTGGGGTACAACAATAAGCAATCATCTTGCGACAGTACATCTTCAGATGAATGTTCGGGCAGCTGAGACCTTTGTACTTTGAGAATTCAGGCGCTTTGAACTTGGGAGGAATGACAACATTAGGCACTAAGCATAATTCTAGAGCACTGGGAGAATTTGAATTGTGTCCTTCCATGATTTAGAGTTTCTACGCTAGATCGCGACACATTTTGATAGCTTCTGAATCCTGGGCAACAACAGGACTGGCAATGGGAATAGCAGCATGATAGTTTTGAACATCATCATACTGATCCAACAGATTATCTTCGGCATGAGGAACAGGAATCTGAATAATAATGGGTTGGGCCTGTGGGATAGCTCTAACAGTAACTCCATTTGTTAGGATTGGTTGAGAGGTGGTTCCTTTAGCTGTGGTGGTGAAGTTTATTGGCATCCCATAGGGGTTGGGAACAGTAGCTGAGAGTCTTGAGGTGGACCCTTGCACCTGACCATTGTTGTTGATGACAGCACCAACTTCACGCTGTTCTTCTTCCTTTCTAGCTATAAGGAGGGCTTCAAGGATCTGGTAAATCTTTCCTTTGATGGTGTCCAACTCTTCTCTGAAGGCAACTTGCTCTTGTTGAATCTGCTCCATCATGCATCTTGTATTGGCTCTAGTTGTGTACTGGTGTCAGGGAATCAACTTGATTTACTAGAGAGGAAGGAAGGAGAAAATGAGATCCTGCTGAAGGAATAAAAATGCAAGACGCACAACAGATGAAATACAATGCAAATGATATGCAATGCAAGATCTAGGATCGAGGATCACAGGTTCAAGCAATTCTGAAGCTAGTAATAGTAACAGGTAAGTAACCACAGTTTCTGGTCAAAGAACCCTTACAGGTAAACCCTATACGGGAATATTTAAATTCTTTACCCACAAACCCACTTACGGGATGGTTTCTACGTTTGTGGTTTCCAGGATCATGGACACTAATCACATCGGCGCCACGTAATAGGCTAGCTGCTTTACGACGATAATGACGACAAGGTCTCTCTTGAGTGGAGTCCTCATGTTAGGCACACAAGGAACAAGTCCTTGTAGACTAACACTATACGACCACCAAGATAAAACTGGTTCCAAAAGGGTTCCCAGAATCATGGACCCTTCATTAATCAAGTCGTGCAATAGGCTAGCTGTATTACAACGAGATCTACGAATAGGTCTCCTCTAAGGGAGCTTTCATGCTAGGCACACAAGGAGCAAAACCTTGGGGACTAACACTACTCGACTACCAATTCTAAACTAGATGCTCTCTCTGATTTTACCAAAGCTCAGGCGTAGAGCCTTAGTCATGATGTCATCCCAAGAACCAATAAGCAGGATAACAAGCATATAAGAGAACAAAATTGTAAACAAGAAGAAAATAAGAAAATAAGAAAATAAAGACAACACTCTCTCTCTCTCTTTCAAAACCCTAAGATAGGCTCGACTCTCTCTTGCATGGAGCAAAACCTTCCCAGCAGAGTGGCCAGCTGTCGCACCTCGAAAAATCTCGTAGAGATAATTCGGAAACACGACCCTCCCGCTAAAGGCGCGGAAATGCGGTTCGCTAGAGTCGCCACCAAACTTTATTTATCCCGAATAAGCGGGAAATGAAAACATCGATAAAACCTTTTAGAACGAAAGGACAGGAACAAAATCCTCGTAACTGATGTTCCGAGTTCGGGAGTCGGTTACGTAAAGGGAAGTTATTAGCACTCCTCACATCCGTTGTACTCAACGGGAACCTCTTATGGTGATTTGCGATGGGCGTTATCTAAACTTTCTTGTTTTCTTCTAAATGATAAATGCAAATCGGTACGATAAAAGGATAAATATGCTAGGGGAGATTGGGCGGTTATAGGATAGGGTGCTCGCCAAGGATTGGGGCCCTTGTGCCTACGTATGCTCATCCTAACGAGAATGAAAAATCAGAGCTCTCGTAGTTCGACTACGGGAAAAGGTTGAAGGGAAACGGGAAATAAAGGGAAGGTAGAAGTGAACAGAATGACGGAGAAAGATAGAAGTGTGCTCGCCAAGATTATCGCAATCTTGTGCCTACGTATCTTACATTCAGACTAGAATGAAGAATCAGAGTGTCCGTAGTTCGTGGTAATGACCATGAAAACATGAAGGTTTGAATTGAGTTTGAATTTTGGGTTGGAAATGAAAGATTGACTGACAAACAACCTAAGTGGCGTGCCTCGAGAGCTGTCACTCAAGAATCTAAGGAATGCGAGATTCCAAGAACTCAGTTCTTTCGGGAGTTGATTGAAAAAGGTTGACGAGAAAGAGGTTGAACATTTTGAATTCGAAAGAGTGAATGAATAATAACTTAAAGGGCGCGCCTCGAGAGTTAAACATTTGAAGATTCAAGGAATGCTAGACTTCAAGAACCTCCTTCTTTCATAAGTTTGATTACGAAATATGTTCGAATAGAGATTAGATATTTTAAGACGAAAGGGTGACTGAACGACAACCCAAAGTGTGCGCCTCAAGAGCCATTCGTTTGAAGATTCAATGAATGCTTGAATCAAAGAATTTTCTTCTTTCGTTATTTGTTTAGAAAAGCATTTGTAAAAGATTGAATCAAATATGTTGCGAAAAGAGGTGGACTGCGAGGCAAAAGGCACTCGACTTACAACTTGGTTTAAAATACCACTTGACGTTGGATCAAGGGTTTGACTTATATTTGCATGCAAAATGTGTTGGAATGGGAGTTGGTTTAAAAATGGCCCGACGACGAGTCGAGGGTTTGATTGAAAATGGAACCGGCTTGACGACGAATCAAGGGTCAAGTTGTGAGAAACGATACTAGTCCCTAAGGGTGCCCCCAATATCGAAACCACGATGAAATGTGAAAGTGTATGCAATTAGTGAATGGCGAATGCGTATGAGCACTCGACTTACAGAGGGTATTTGAAAATGGCTCAATGATGAATCGAAATATAGTTTGAAAACTATTTTAATCTACGCTAGTTCCTAAGGGTGCCTCTAGAAGATATACCATAACCAAGGAAGTACGAATGCGTACATAAAAACGGGAGAGGGATACATGTGAGTTACACGGGATTGCACGAAATAAATGGTCTCGTTGTAAGCTAGCCCGAGAAATCCGTGTGTGTGCGAAGTTTCCTAAACTAAGCCTTGAGCAAAAGTCGAACATAACTCCAAGCTAGGGTTTTTGAAAAAGTCTAATAGTCCATTACTCGGACAAATAACCAACAACCCACCAATTTAGGCTTTTATTGTTCTGATAATTGTTAAGTTTTTTTAGAAAGAATGTGAATAAGAGAAGAACGAGATGAACAATATGAATATGAATATGAATAGTTATGAATAATATGGCAAGATATAATAATATAATCGAGATAAAATTCACAATAATATAATCAAGATAAATATTCACAAGTATATGAACAAGATAATATAAATCAAGATATAATTGACTGAAATTAAATCAAGGGTATATTTGACTGAAAATAAAACAATTGTATATTAACGGAAAATAAAGTTAGTGGTTAGTCGATTTGTGAATTGAATCGAGACGAAATGTAACGCTAAACCGTCGTAGCTCGACTTATAACGAAAGTCAAACTATAGAAGGTTACCCAAATTGATATCTGTGCTAAAAATAAGATAGAGAAATGATATTGAGGATCATTCTCCAATTTAATCGTGTCGCACGGACGAAAAGACAAATGATCTCATCTTAATCATAAAATCGTGTCAATTAATCGAAGGTAGCCTATCATGACCCCAAAGTATAGAAAATGACCCAAATGGTCATTTTCCACATATTTGGCATAGTGAAGGTTATCGACTTCGATAAATTAACATTTACGAATGTAAAGACTTCATCGATCGATAAACTAAAATAAAATTGAGATGAGAAAGAAAATGAAAAGCGAAAAAGAAAGTGGTATCAGTTTCATCGCCATTTAATAATAATTTGACTAATGGTGACTTTTGTGTTTTGTCATCGACCCCAAATGAAATAAAGTGAATAAAAATAAAATCGAAACGAAGACGAAATTAAAATGAAAATAAATCAAGAATAGTATATATAACAAAAAGATCCAAAATAATTAACAAATGCTAACACTAAAAAACATATTCAACAAAAATATTTAGTAAAGTAGATGACAAAAATCATTAGCAAAACAATATTAACAATTAACAAGAAAGTTTTAGCAAATGTTAATAACCAAAATTATTATCCAACAATGAAAAAAATAACAAAATAATTAAAACAAAAACAAGGGGGGTTAGAAAAAACACAGGATGAGTGTGGATAGAGTGGGGATCACGTGGGCCTAGAGCCCATCACCTCTTCCTAATGATAACTAGTATACATAAAAAAAACGGATCTCCAAAAACAAGGTGGGCCATCAGGCCCATATCCATTTTATCAACCATAAAAAAAAAACAAAAATTAAAAAAAAAGAGTCACTTAATCATCACCACTGGTCTTCATTTTAAAACAAGGTCACAAGAAAAGAAGAAAACTCAGGAAAAAAAAGTTTCATCAACGCACCCTCATAAAACTCGAACACGCACAATTCTTTCCCATTAAAATCGAAACAGAATTGAAAGGACTAAAACCACAATCTCAACATTTCCAACCTTTCGTTCAGCAAGATCTATGTCAATGTCTTTGCGTCGATTTCAGGTTCGTTTTGATTTGGGTTAAGTTTTCATCTCAAAATTTTCTTCTTCTACTCCTTCTGGTTATACTTTATGTTCTGAAATTTGAGATTTAGTGGATTTGGGGTAAAAAAAATAGGGTTGTTGTTGATGGAGGTGATTAGTTGAATAGGTCAAAGGAGATTGAGACGTGTTGTTGTTTAAAGGAGAGTCGAAAAGAAGATGAAGGCTTTTTTGAGATGTATTTGTGATGAAGAAAATGGTTGAAAGTGAAAAAGCATTGGTATTTTAGATTTGAGGTTGAAGTTGGGGGAGGACTTGCTCGAAGTTGGGGGACTTAAAAATGAGATGACTCGAATTGATCCTCGACAAATGAAACAGCGTACCAAATGAGTCAATCTTTGGACTTTGTCGCTTACACTGATAGAACAAATCTTTCACCACGAACCAAATGAGCAACAGATGCCTTGAAAATAAAATATAATGACTTGATATGCAAACTGCATTATAATTGCACCAAAACTCTGAGCTCACCCATAAACCTTAACTGAAACTCCAGGCGTGCACCCCTGGAATTGTATACCATAGCCTTGATTTATTATGAAATAAAATCTTGCCTGACCAAGATCAGGTCAAAACCACTTGAACTGAAACCAATATCTCACATACATACCCACACCTGCCCTGACAAACCTCACATAGGCACCAATTGAAACTTGCTTCAATCCAATTCAAACTTGCAAAACCCTGAATTTAAACCAAAAGCAGAATCAACACATTCTTTGGATTTTTGGGTATGGTTAGTGAATGTATGTACAGATGAAAGCTATATATATGGGTAGGACAAATTTGGGGTATGACAAATAAATATCGCTACAATTTCAATTCCTTAACGGAGCATAAATATTTCAGCGCCTGCTAGGCCAGCACCGGTGATCATTACTGTTCCAGGACCCGTTCTGTATGAGAGCATCAAAGTCGTCCCATGGAACTATGGGGCAGAAGTGTTTTGTAACGGGCAGAAGCAAGAGTTGACCAGTTCATCATATGGTGGTTCTACTGTTGAAAACATAGTTGGTGTAGGAGGGATCACTCGAAGTGGAAGGGTTTTTTCTCCTACTGGTGCTAATATTAACAAGACCGATAAAGGAAAAAAAAAGAAGTGGTTGAAGAGAATGTGCAGCAACAGGATGGTAGTGATTCTTTCTATAAAGATGTTGAGGAGTTTATGAGGCTAATTCATAAAAGTGACTACAAGAATGTGGATCACTTGAATCATACTCCTTCGAAGATTTCTATTTTGTCATTGTCATTGTGTTCTGAGGCACACCGAAATGCTTTGTTGAAGATATTAAATTCAACTTATGTACCGCAGGAAATTTCAGTTAATCAATTGGAAGGGGTTGTGGCGCACGTCAATGCTGGCAAATGTTTAAGTTTCACTGACCTGGATTTGACTCCTGCTAGGAGAAATCACAACCATGATTTGCATATCTCCAATAGAGGATCATTATTGTCTCATATCCTGGTTAACACAGGGTCGTCGCTTAACGTGCTGCCCAAGAAGGCGTTAATGAAGTTGGATACCCAGGGGTTGATATGTACACCAAGTGATTTGTTAGTGAGAGCGTTTGATGGCTCAAAAAGGTCTATGTTTGGAGAGATTACAATGCCTATTTAGGTAGGACTTGAAGTTTTTGATGCAACTTTCTACATAATGAATATCCAACCGGCATACAACTGCTTGCTTGGCCGACCATGGATTCATGTTGTGGGAGCAGTTACATCAACCTTACATAAAAAGCTGAAATACATGATGGAAGGAAAGGTTGTTACGGTGTGCAGGGAAGAAGATATAATGGTTAGCCATTTGTCATTCCTCAAGTACATTAAGGTGGATGGGGAGATCTACGAAATGCTATGTCAAACCTTCGAAGCTGTACAAATTTAGGAGAAGCCTCCTGTCGAAGTCAAAGGCCTAGAGGTTTCAATGTCGTCTTTTAAGGAATTCCGTGTTATTGTTGAGTCTGGATCTTCGTAGAGGTGGGGCCAGGTTCTTAATGTTCCCGTCAAACAAGAAAAATTTGGCCTATGGTTCAAGCTCTCCAATTCTTCTCAAGATCCTCCAAGATATAGGGGACCTGTTCAATTCACCAGTGGTGGACTCACATTTGATAGGATTCATGCCATATGGGACGATGAAGGTGATAGTGACTACGATATGGATGTTTGGGTTCGTCCATATGCCCTTGGCCAGAAGTTTTGCAACTGGACTACCGAGGAAGTCATTCGTGTTACTACTGCAGAATAATTTTCACTGTTTTGATTATGTTCAGTCCTACGTTCTGCCCAAGACGTAGTGACCCATCTGTGGGGATTTTGTTATTTGCATATTATCATGAATAAAGGACGTTTTTCGCATTCAAATATTGTGATCCCTGTTTTTCCTTTTTTTTTGTTTTTGCATTTTTGTAAACAAAAAAATGGCAATGTGTTTTGTTTGTTGCATTTCATAATAAACATAAACATCAATCATGCAGGTCTTTTCTCTCAGATACCATCGATTCTGGTTCAGCTATAGCTCAATATGACTTTGATAATCTCATTTATCAAGCTGAAGAAGAGATTGATGAAGATTGTGAACTATCTGAAGAGTTAGCCAGACTTCTGAGGCAAGAGGAAAAGGTCATTGTGCCTCATCAGGAGGATATTGAAGTCATAAATTGGGTACTGAGGACGACAAGAAAGAGGTCAGAATTGGGGCTGCTTTGGAAGACAGTGTCAAGAGAAGATTGGTTGAAATGCTCTGTGAGTATAAAGATATCTTCGCTTGGTCTTACCAAGACATGCCCGGGTTGGATACAAATATTGTGGTACACAGGTTGTCTCCCCGAGAAGAATGTCCACCAGTCAAGCAGAAATTGAGAAGGACGAGGCCTGACATGGCAATCAAGATTAAAGAAGAGGTTCATAAGCAGTTGAACGCTGGTTTTCTTGCTATAACCAATTACCCTCTGTGGGTCGCTAACATTGTTCCTTTACCTAAGAAAGATGAAAAGGTCAAGATGTGCATCAATTACAGAGATATGAACAAAGCAATCCCGAAAGATGATTTCCCGCTCCCCCACATTGACGTGTTGGTTGATAACACCGCTCAATATTATGTGTTTTCCTTCATGGATGGCTTTTCTGGGTATAACCAAATCAAGATGGCCCAAGAGGACATGGAGAAAACTACTTTCATTACACCGTGGGGGACTTTTTGCTATAAGGTGATGCCCTTTGGATTGAAAAATGCTGGGGCAACCTATCAGCGGGTGATGGTGACTCTCTTTCATGATATGATTCATCAAGAAATCAAGGTCTATGTTGATGACATGATTGCAAAATCACAGACAAAGGATGGACATCTGGTCAATCTTCTAAAACTATTTGAAAGACTGGGGAAATTTAACCTGAGGTTGAATCCTAACAAGTGCACCTTCGGGGTGAGATCTGGAAAGCTATTGGGTTCATTGTCAGTGAAAAGGGTATTGAGGTAGATCCTGCAAAAATAAAAGCTATTCAAGAAATGCCTGAGTTGAGAATGAAAAAAGAGGTTCGTGGTTTCCTAGGGAGGTTGAAAGACATTGCAAGGTTCATATCTCATTTTATAGCCACTTGCGAGCCAATATTCAAATTGTTAAGAAAAGATCAAGCGGTCAGGTGGAACGAAAATTGCCAGAAGACGTTTGAAAAAAATAAAAGAGTATCTGCGGGAACCTCCAATACTCATGCCTCCAGTAGCAGGGAGACCTCTGATAATGTATCTCATGGTTCTTGAGAATTCAATGGGATGTGTGCTCGGTCAACAAGACGGAACAGGTAGAAAAAAGCACATCATCTACTACCTGAGTAAGAAATTCACCGATTACGAGTCGAGGTACTTGATGCTGGAAAAAATATGTTGTGTACTCGCTTGGACAACTAAGCGTTTGAGACAGTACATGTTAAACCACACAATCCTATTGATATCAAAGATGGATCTGATCAAGTATGTGTTTGAAAAGCAAGCACTCTCCAGAAGGATTTCCCGATGGTAAATGGTTTTAACTGAGTATGATATCCCGTATGTCTCCCAAAAAGTCATTAAGGGAAGTGCTCTGTTGGAATATCTTGCTAAACAAAGATTATTAGCCGATGAAGTTTGAATTTCCAGATGAAGACATCATGTTTCTGAAGATGAAAGACTGTGATGATGAGCCTTTACCTAACGAGGATCCTGAGATTGGATTTTAGTGGAAGTTGGTTTTCAATGGTGTTATTAACTCATATGGAAACGAAATCGACGAAATTATTACAACTCATCACGATTCTCATATACCGTTTACTGCCCAATTGACATTCTCCCGCACCAATAATGAAGCAGAATACGAAGCGTGCATTATGGGTTTAGAAGAGGACATTGATCTGAGGATCAAGAATATGGATGTATATGGCGATTCAGCATTGGTTGTTAATCAGATCAAAGGAGAATGGGAAACTTGTCAAGCCAACCTGGTGCCATACAAGAATTATGCAAGAAGGTGTCTACCATTCTTTGATAGAGTTGAGTTATATCATGTGCCTAGGGATGAGAATCAGATGACAGACGCATTGGCCATGTTAATGTCAATGTACAAAGTGAATTTCTGGAATGAAGCTCCAATGATCACCATCATGCTTCTTGATAGACCTACCTTTGTGTTTGCGGTTGAAAAGGCATTAGATGGAAAGCCTTGGTATTTTGATATCAAGCATTTTCTCAAGATTTAAGAGTACCCATCTAGGGCATCTAGCAGGGATAAGAGTACTCTAAGGAGGCTAGCCGATAACTTCTACTTGAACAAGGATGATGTTTTGTACATGAGAAACTTTGACATGATCTTGTTGCGGTGTGTTTACGAACACGAAGAAAACTTGTTGATGGAAGAAGTTCACGAGGTTTCCTTTGGTACTCATGTCGGTGGACATACAATGGACAGAAAATTGTTGAGAGTTGGGTATTATTGGATGACTATGGAATCAAATTGTTTCAAATACGTCATAAAGTGCCATAAATGCCAGATATATGCTGATAAGTTGCATGTGCCACGACACCTCTGAACGTATTAACATCTCCTTATCCCTTTGCTATGTGGGGAATTGATATGATTGAAAAGATTGAGCCGACTACTTCTAATGGGCATCATTTTATTTTGGTTTCCATTGATTACTTTACGAAGTGGGTAGAAGCAACCTCGTTTTCTAATGTCACAAAGCAGATGGTTGCCCGATTCATAAAGAAGGGCATCATTTGTCGTTATGGGATGCCATAGCAAATCATTACTGATAAAGGTTCAAATTTAAACAACAAGATGATGAAGGAACTGTGCCAGAGTTTCAAAATTAAACATCACAATTCTTCTTCATATCATTTGAAGATGAATGGCGATGTTGAGGCAACGAACAAGATTATCAAGAAGATTATGTAGAAGATGGTTGTAACCTACAAGGATTGGCATGAGATGTTACCCTTTTCCCTACACGATTATCGTACTTTAGTGCATACATCAACTGGGGCAACTCCTTTCTCACTAGTGTATGGTACGAAGGAAGTCCTACCATTAGAAGTTGAAATTTCTTCTTTGAGAGTATTGACTGATGTGAAGCTTGACGAAACTGAGTGGGTGCAAGCTAGTTTGAATCAGTTGAGTCTTATCAATGAGAAGAGATTGGCAGTCATTGCTTATGGCCGGTTGTACCAGAGCAGGATGAAGAAAGCCTTTGATCAAAAAGTGTATCCTCGGTGCTTCCAGACAGTTTTGAAAAGGATCCTTCCTCCTCAGACAGATCACAAGGGCAAATGGACTCCAAAATATGAAGGTCCATATATGGTAATAAAGGTTTTCTCTGGTGGATCCTTAATACTATCTACTATAGATGGCGAAGATTTTACCTCCCTTGTGAATGCAGACGTAGCAAAAAAAAATACTTTGCTTAAAAGAGACCCGCTGGACAATAAAAAGAAAATTCCAAGCAAAATAGGGCATCCTGATGAGCCACAAAAGGAAAAGGTTCGGGCAAAAATTAGGGATAAAAAGAAAGAAAAATAAACCCACAAAGTTGAAAACCTAAAAAGGCAACTTTGGCAAAAATGGGTATCCCGGTGGATTTAAAACCTGAAGGGAGATCCAGGCAAAAGTTAAGGATTTGAAAGCAAACGATTGCGGTTTGCATTTGATCTGTGAGCTCATCCCGATACATGATTATCCCTAAGGAAAGGAATCAGTTCAATCAGTCTTTTCAGAAGGCGAAACATTTATGAACATTAAAGACATACATGTCATAGCTGAATCGACACATGGGTGACATTTGTTCCCACATTACCGACATTTGTATATATTTTTTTGCTTTTGGCACAATTACCTCTTTTCAGGAATTACATCCAAATTGTAACTTGCCTATTTATAGGCCGTTCATCAATAAAGTATTTCATTTCACTCAACGAGATTTTCATTCTTGTTTATACTTTTTACTGTTTTGTTTGCAAAAGCGTCCGATATTTTTGATAAACATTACAGGTGAAAACCTGAGGCTTTGCAGAGCATACTGAAAACAATGGATTTACTTGAACGATAGGTGTTATGAGTGGCAACCAAGGTAGCCATTTTGCATGTAGAACATTCTATTGTTTCTTTCTTTGTCTGCAGAATGACATGATCCTTTCCAAGTAGAGCTTTTCTCCCCAACAATGAAGTTATAACAGCAACTCATGGTGAATCATTCCTCCCCTAACAGGAGTTGAGAAGTGTTTCCCAACCAAGTTAGATTTGTACTCCTCAGCGAGTGTTCATGGATTGACTATGTCAGGTAGAATGGTGTTGATATGCAGTAAGGCATTTGTTCAATAGGGACTTGCTCTTTGTCTTCCCACAACAAAGATTTTGTCTCCCACAAAATCTTTTTATCAGATCAGAAGTATTGACACCAGTAGAGGTGTGCACATATCCCTAACAGGGTAAGGATGAAGGATATTCCCTCAGCGGCACGGTAAACTCAGTATTACTTTTCAGCAAGATTGACATCCTTGACGTCTTTCCCCAGCAAGATCGGTATCCTTGATTTCTCTCTCCAAGTAGAGTTTGGTGTTGATTCCCTCGACAGGTAAATCAACGACAGGTTGATATCTCCAGCGAAGTCTAGTGATCATTGGAATATTTTAGAATCAGGCTTTTGGGACGATCTCCCAACGAATATTGTTTCCATTTCCCCTCAGAGTAGAGTGGATGTTGTCATCATATCCCCAACAGGGTGGATTTTTTAACAAGTGTTACTCTTAATTCCCAACATATTGGAATTTTCAGCAGGTTTCGTTTGTCCCCTAGTATGGTGGCATTCCCAGCAGAAGTTTATTATCCCCAGCAGGGTGGATTTCTTAATAGGTGTTATTCATTATTCTCCACTGAGTGGAGTTTTGTTTATTCCCCATCAGGGTGGAGTTTTCCCCAGAAGAGTTTTATTCAGGACGGTCGTTTGGTGCGTTCCTCAGTAGAGTTTGTTTGATGATCTTCTCAGCGCTTTTTCGAGTGGTGTTCTTTTACATTTGCATAGCATCCTCCCAAATGTGTAGCAGTTCCATTTCGTATGGAGCATTAGGCCATATTCAAATATATTCATCCGAAGCATAAGCCAGGTTTGGTATTTTTGTTGCCAATCGTCTCTCCAGCAGACAGTGGCATGATTTAGGAGATTTTTGTGTTATCCTCAACAAAAATCATTGATGGACGTGTTCCTCTTATTTGATTCTCCCCAACAAAGTCATTTGTTTAAACCTCTTTTTCCCCGGAAGAGTATTCTTTCCAGGTTGTAAGTCGATTGTTCTACTTTCTGTTTGTCTTGGATGTTATCCCAACTTTTGGTTGGTAATCCTTGGTTATTCCAACTTTTGGTTGGTAATCCCCAGCTTGTATCCCAACTTTTAGTTTGTATTTCTTTGTTGATGATCTCAACTTTTGGTTGGTAGTCTTCATTGTTGTGTGTTCGCCTTCGGTCGGCATTTTGGTGATCCTAACTTTTGGTTTGTAGCCTTTCATTCCAACTTTTGGTTGGTATCTCTTGGATGTTATCCCAAATTTTGCTTGGTAGTTCTTCGTTTCATTCTAAATTTTGGTTGGTACCTCTTAGATGTTATCTCAACTTTTGGTTGGTAGTCCTTTGGTTATTCTAACTGTTGGTTAGTACCCCTTCTGTTGATTATTCCAACTTTTGGTTGGTAGTCTCCAACTTTATTCCAACTTTTGGTTGGTATTTCTAGTTTACCATCATAACTTTTGGTTGGTAGTCTTCTTTTGTGGAGTCAGCTTTGTTTGGCTCCCCGACGATCTTAACTTTTGGTTAGTAGCCTTGTTTTCCAACTTTTGGTTGGATATTATCCCCTGCAAAGTCGTTATCCCAACTTTTGGTTGGTAGTCTTTGTTTGTGGATTCGTATTTGTGGGTGATTCCAACTTTTGGTTGGTAGCCTTAGTCTTTATGCCAACTTTTAGTTGGTAGTCTTCTTTTATGGGTTCAACTATTAGGGTTGGTTTCTTTCTCTGCAATGTCCGCCTTCGTTCGGCATTCTGGCGATCCTAACTTTTCGTTAGTAGCCTTGTATCCCAACTCTTGATTCGTTTTTCTTGTGGACCATTCCAACTTTTGGTTGGTAGTCTTCGTCTGTGGATCCAGTTTGCTTGGTGTTCCGGTGATTCCAACTTTTGGTTGGTAGCATTTGCCTTTATTTCAACTTTTGGTTAGTATTTTGTTGGTCATTCCAACTTTTGGTTGGTAGCCTTTGCCTTTATTCCAACTTTTGGTTGGTAGTTTGTTGGTCATTCCAACTTTTGATTGGTATCCTTCGCCTTTATTCCAACTTTTGGTTGGTGGTTTGTGGGTCATTCCAACTTTTGGTTGGTAGCCTTGGTTTCATTCCAACTTTTGGTTGGTACCCTTCTCAGAGAAGTCAGTGTACTTAGATATTTTTCCTCTATTCCAACTTTTGGTTGTTATTTTTCCCACCAGATCATTTTTGGTCAGCGTTGCAGCAATTCCAACTTTTGGTTGGTAACTTTTGTTCATCCCAAATTTTGGTTGGTACTCTTAGTTGTTTGTTCCCTATAGAGTAGCCTTTATCCTAACTCTTGGTTGGTATCCTTTGGTTGTTTATTCCAACTTTTGGTTGGGACTTGTTGTTGATATCCCAACTCTTGGTTGGCATCTTTGGTTGAAGTTTAGCCTCCGCAGAGTTGTCCGTTTAGGCTTCTCTTTTTCCTCGGCGGAGTCATCTTCTTTTCAGGTCGTAAATTTGTTGATTTTTACTTCCTGTATGTCTTTGGTATATCGATTTGATTTTGTCCCCAGAGGGTCTCCTTTGGTTGACATTTTCGTAATCCCAACTTTTGGTTGGTATCCATCCAGTGGTTTTTATCCCAACTCTTGGTTGGTATTCTCTATTCATCTTGGAGTTTTTATCCTCTGCGAGTTGCATCCCAACTTTTAGTTGGTATCTTCTATTTTCATCCCCGCAGGTGGCAAATTTTTGGGTTCTTTTGGTATTCCATCTCCGTGCACCTTGAATGTTTGAAAGTCGTTGCTATCACCCTTTCAGGTTCAAGTCGATTGAATAGGGGAAGCTGTAACACCCCAAAATTTGCCTCATCGTTTCTTGATTTACTAGCTTATGTTTCTCTGCATTTTTGCATTTCTTCATATCATGGCATTAGTTCTCGAGACATGGGATCAAGGTTTTTCCATGGCTTAGAGTTTTCTTTTATTGTAAGAGTTTAAACAACGAGCTTCAGAGGCTTCGACATTTATTTTCCCCAGAAATCGAGTGGCTGATTTTATTTTATTCAACTGGTTATTTTCATCACAGGAGACACGTCACAGGTTATCTCAGGCATTATCACAGTTATAAGGTCCAAGGGAAAGTTTCAGAGGCATAACAGGGCTCAGAACGGGTGAAAACGGACGGATATGCAAGTTTCCCTCCAAATGGCGCATTTTTCAAATTTGAGTGTTTAACTGATTAACCAATTTGCACTAGCAAATGGTTAATTGATTAAACAAAAGAAAATTTTCCCAGATACGTGCATTTGCAATGCTGCCACTTTTGGGGTCCCTTTTGATCACTTGTGAATTGATTTTTACACCAGAAGAAGGATCTAGAATCACTCTAAATTTTGATTAACTTTCAAAATCAATTCAATTTTCCATTCCTAATCCCATTCCAATTTTTAAAACCTCACCTCAAATCATAATTCTACTCCTAACCAAGAGCCTATTTAAGTGAATTGGCTCCAAACCTCAAGGGAGAACCCTTACAATTTCAGATTTCACACTCATTCTCTAAAATTTTCTCTCAACTTTTCTACACTTCAAAACTTCATTAGAGCTCTTCTCTTGAATTCATTGATTCTTCATTGGAATCTTTGAATTCTAGAGCTAAACCTCCATCATTCATCTCCATCATTTTCAATTCATCATTTCATTTTCGTTTGGATTTGGATCTGATTTTGGAAGCAAGCTTATAAGTGATTCTTGGATCAATTTTGGCTTACTTTGGCTTGTTCTTCACTTCTCTTGCAAGAAAGCTCTTGGATCTTGAAGATTTCTTGGGTTTCTAGCTTGGATCTATCAGTTTGCAGTGAATCAACACTTACCAAAGCAAATCTCAACTTTGAAGGTTGGTTAATTCTAGATCCAATTCTGTTTTGAGATTATTTGGATAATCACAATGTAAATCTTCAATTTTCTTTGATTTTTGTAATTCTATGTGATTTGTGATCTCAATGCTTGATTAAGTTTGATTGATGTTTGATCACTGATTTTTGGTGTTAAATTCATGCATAATTGATTACATGATCATTTGGATGATTACACAATGAATTAATTGCTGAAAATGCTTTTGAATTGCTGTTTTTTGCTTCGGGTGCAGTGTTAATCAATTAACCAGTTGCAGTTGAAAACTGGTTAACCGATTAACCATTGTAAATTCAGCCATTTTTGAGTGGTTAATCGATTAACCAATTTGTACTGCCAAATGGTTAATCGATTAACACTGGACCAGAATGTGATTTTTGGTTGTTTTTAAGCATGTTTTGATTTCTTTCCACTTCTAACCTTCATCGATTGATATGATGCACTTGTGTGGACTGTTCTTGACCTGTTTCATCATGATTGATTGTTTGATTGCGATTCTTCGACGTGTGACTTTTGCTTTCCATTTAAATGCTTAACATGCTCATGTTGCTTGATTGATGTGATGATCATATGCTTTGCTTGTATCATGTTAATGATTAATTGTTGATGATTATCTTGCGGGACTTGTGATGCATGTGTGTATTTGCTTCTGATTTCTTTTGTTGCATGATCGTTTAATTGCTTAAATTGATATGAAAAGCATGTTGTTCTTGTTGATTCTTAACGATGCAATATTTTTGAACATTTGTGTTTGATTGTTGATGCATGTACATCCTCGCATGATACTTATTCATGATTGATGCTTTCTCATATTGATTGCATTGAAACATGCTTGCTGCCCTGCTTTTTACAACTGTGTTATTATGAATTTACATGCTGTCTATGTTATGCTTGCTTGCTGCCTGCTTTTTACACTTACTTTTGTGATGAATTAGTAGCTGTTAAATGCTGTTGTGCTGCCTTGCTAGATTTTATTGTTGTTTTGTGCAGGAAGCATATCGAAAATGAAGAAGATGCTAATACACTCACGTCTCAAAAAAATGATAATACACTTAATAAAGAAGATGAACATTGTGCGCCACGAGACTTAAGCATATCGAAAATGATGAGTGGGGGGTTTCTCCTCACTTGTCTAGAGTGTTTAGTGTACTCCCCGTGGGCGATATGCAATGCACTCGCTCCTATATCATAGTCTTTAGTGCAATGTGAACTACAAAGAAAACTAATTCACTTCACTAAAACTCATAAACAAAATTCAAACCTTTTCATCCTACGAGATTTGTGTTTCAAACTCATTTTTAGAAAAGAGTACGTTCTTTTCCGTTCTATCGCAAACAGGCATCGACCCTAACTGCTGGAATGGGAACTTAGCATTACTCATAAAAAACACTTAACCAACATGTGGTTTCGTAGTTTCCCGAACTACGTTTTCTCTGATTTCTCATACCAGATGAGGATAAGTAGGTACAAGACGACAATGTCATGGCAAGCAACCTTCTCCCATCACCTGTAGTTTTCCGAACTACGTTGACTTTGACTTTCTCATTGCACGAGGGAATACGTAGACATAGGGCGACGATGTCCTATCGAGCCTCTTTCTATTTTTATTTGTTTCTCGTTCCCGTTTAGCAGTAGCTTTTAGACGACACACCCTTTGAGTAGACAACAAACGTGGATCCCGTTGAGTACAACAGGCGTGAGGGTGCTCATACCTTTGCGTAACCGACTCCCGAACCCAAGATTTGGTTGCGATGACCTTGTCTTTTCCTGTTCTTAAGGTTTTCTTCTATTGTTTTCTTTCCCTGCGTTGGGATAAATAACGTTTGATGGCGACTCTTCTGTTTTTCCGCCGTGTGTTTTTCTCAGTTGCGACAGAAATCATTTGCTTAATTTGATTGCAACTGTTTGCTTAATTCGATTGTATGTCAGTTCCTAAATTTAATTGTGTGTTATCGTTTGCTTAATTCGTGAACTCGTCATATTCTTAACCGTTTGCTTAATTCGGTAAACATGAACATAATTCATTTGATTTTGATAAACGCTTGTCTGATTGATCTCATAATCGAATAGGATCAAAGCCGCTTAGGGATTGATTTTATAATAGCCGATGATAAGACAAAATCCGAATCAGTAGGATTAACCGTTTTAGGTTAATTAATAATCACTTATTTTAATCACTTTTTCTCTTGTTTTATAAATCTAAACTTAAAACCTCCATAAACATTTTCTTTAGTTGGTTGAAATAATACAAGAATCCTTACAATATGACATCCGAGTGTTGCTTTCCTTTACTACTTTTTAAAAAATACTCGTTTTTGATCTGTGCACGACAACATATCAAATTAGCGCCGTTGTCGGAGATTCTTGTTGATGTTAGCCAATTTTAGAATTTTAGTTTAGAGTTTTGTTAGAGTTTTTTGTTTTATATTTTTTTTTGCTTGTTGATTTTTAGGGTTGCAATACAGTGGTAAGCATTCCAGCCTAACATGTGAGTTTGGAAGCTATTGTTTCAATTTACTCTGAATTTTTTCCAGAAAATCCGAAAAACATCGACGAACAGTACTCATTTAGAATGAAATTCTAAAAGACTTTGGCTTTAAAAATCGCAAATTCCTTATTTTCCTATTTTATTTGATTTATTTTCTATTTTCATATTTTCAAAAAAATCCGAAATTTTTTGTAGAGACTTATTCTGAGTTGATTTGATTTTTAGTTATATTTTCATAATTTTTAGATTTTATTTTATTCGCTTTTCTATTTTTCCATTCTTTTTCTTAATAGGAACATTGTTGGTATTTTCCTGATTGTTATTGCATTGCTGAGTTCGTTCTGTGTTTTCTTTTTCTTTGTTGATTTTTTTCCTATTAAATTTCATATGGCAAATCAAAGAACTCTTACAAAATTTGTTGCCCATGATATGAATTATAATGTTTTATGTATTGAATATCCTGCTTTTGTTGTTCCTTTCGAATTGAAATCTGATTTAATACACTTGTTGTCAAGGTTTAATAGTTTTGCAGGTGAGGATCCGCATAAGCATCTGAAGGAATTTCAGGTTGTATGTTCTACACCTTCTTGACCTTCAGTAGAGGACCTTGTCAAGAAAATGACTGTAAATAATCTTCAGTCTCAACAACAAATAGATTCTAATTTTCAGGCTTTGCAGACGCAGATTGAACAGCTTGCCACTTCAATGAATATCATAGAGCAAGCTCAAGAAGCAAACCAACTACCTATCCAAACAGTAGTGAATCCAAAAGAGTTGCTTTCTAATTTAGTTGATGATACTTATTCTAAATTGTTGTCTGATTTTCCATCATTAGCATATTTTGATGATACTTACTCTTGCGATTCATATACCGACACTATCATTTGCTCTGTTTGTGCTAACCTTCACTTAGTTTAACACCCTTTCCTTCGGGTTAACACCTTCTCTTGGTCCAACACTCTTTCCTTCGGGTTAACACCTTCGCTTGGTTCAACACCCTTTCCTTCAGGTTAACACCTTCGCTTGGTTCAACACCCATTCCTTCGGGTTAACACCTTCTCTTGGTTCAACACCTTTTCCTTCAGGTTAAGACTGTAAGTGCTCTTGATTGGCTGCATTTTGTGGCAAAACATTAGTGTATGTATGTATGTCATGACTGGTGTTATTACATACATAATGTGGATTTTGCAGGGTAAGTTAAGTTAGCTAAATGTTAGTTAAGTTGAATGTCATATAGAATGTCATGACTCTGACCGTATGACATCCAGCGAGTGATCGCGACTTTCTATGTCTAATACAACCTAACTGCAAGTGCACAGTCTATCGCGTAGTAATAATAGATATCGATCCCACAGGGACTCGTAATCAAACTAGTGTTCTCGGGAGTTACTATGTTTACCTAGGTAGATAATGTTTAAGGGAATAAGATTGTCACTAAAGGGAACTAAGAATGTTAATTAAATTATAATTAAGTGAATCGATATGCAGTAATTATGTTCTTCGGGGATTTGACAAGTTACCGGTATACAAAATATTTTTCAGAGTTTATTTAAGCAGAAAATGGTGATCTGAAGACTCTCGCCTCACGATGGTTATTGACGCTAATCATAATTCTAAGGGCCAAACGTACGCTTTCGTGTCCCATTCGGGGTTAAAATTATTTTTTGGAAATCTCTAAATTCTAATTCATCTTAAAGTGCTTTCGCTGTTATTAAAATGAATGACTAGTGTTTACTATCTGGTCTTGCCGCAGCTTTCGCTTGTTGGTTCGTACCTTAATTAATTTCCCACTTTCGTGGCAAAACTACTTTTAAATAAGTTCTCGCTTTCGCGACGAAGTTTATTCCGTAAATTAATTTAAACATTCAGACCATAAACAACTTTTGAAAAAGACAATTTTCAACCGGTTATTATCAAATCCCTTCCGAATTATTATTACATATCGATTACTTTAATTTATCCAGACATAGATTTGGGAAAGGTAAAACATAAATGAAAACAACAAATAATAGCATACATCATAATAAAAACTGGAATTACGATTAAAATGAGAAACTTGTAAATATTCCAATTGACCTTTGGGCAGATCCTCCACAAATGTTGGCAGGATTCTGGTCTTTGTGCCAATTGATCGTACAACGGAAATAAGAATTACATAAGAAATGAAAGGAATGTAGAAAGAGAAAAGAGAAACAAATAAGAATATTAAAAACTGGAAAGGTTGCTCTGAAAATAAATTGGCAGCACTTTGTTGTCTGAATGCGGCTCCCCCTCTAAGTTCCCCTTCTTCCCCTTTTATAGAAATGGAATTCTAACGGTTATAACTTGAAGAAGGTGGACTTTGAGGCAGAATTATCAGGGAGTAGTGGTCCACTATTTGGGACTTGGAACTGCTTCTTCCACGTGCATTTGAAGTGGGGCGTTTTTTCCTGCATGACGGTCGTCACAATGTGTGACGGTCGTCATGGAGCTGTGACGGTCGTCACAGCAGCAAAATCAGCATTCTGCATTTTTCATGTTGTTTTCATCCGGTTTTCGTCCATATTTCATCTGAGATTGCTTCTTTTCTTCATATTGCCTTGTTTAGACATGATCATCAAATACCTGCAAAGTATCAGACAAATAACACAGAAATAACCCGAAATCGGATCGAAAACAGTTAAACATCAGTTGAATTATGCATCAAAATATATATACGATTTCGTGTTATCAAACTCCCCTAAGCCTGAATCTTTGCTTGTCCTCAAGTAAAACAGGAAAAAGTCGGCAAGCACGAGGCAGCTTCTTCGTTCACAAAGTTGGGAAAAACCGGGATTCTTAGTAAGAACAAAACGAGTACCATGACGACACTGGACTATAATTCTTCGGAGGTCTCCTTCTTATGCGAATCGGTCTCAGTCATGCTACTGTAGCTTGGTGTCAAGGTTCTCGCGGCAAGTTCACCCTGTTTGTTCTAGCGCAATCACATTAAGCCCGTTGTCCGTACACTTTCATGGCAAGTCAACCTGTTAGTGAATATGATCTCATTTCTGTTTTGATCTTCTTCATTGATCATAAGCTTGTATCATTGATTTTTCAATGAGTTTTCGTGTCGTTGGGCTAAATGCTCGGGTGAGGAGCACCTAACTTAGAAGGAAACATGTCTTTATTTTTTTGGCTATCTAGCTTTCTTTTCATGATTTTTCATCTTTTTGGATATCATACACTTATTTGCATTGGTCGCTCGCTTAGAAGTGTTTTAGGATGGTGCTGACTACTAGTATAAACTACCTGGGGCTGAGTTTGCGTAGACACTTGAGACTTTGGTACACGTAGGTAGTGAAACCGACTCGCATAAACCGGAGATCTAAGGTGTCAGGATGGTACTGGTTTGTTAGAATTATCCTCTCCTCGGAGTTTCAAAACTTGGTTTGAACTCAGGCGCATTCTCGTGATGCTTTTTTGCTTTTGAGGAACGAACGAATTTTTTTTTGTTTACGTCGAATAAAGTGGGGATGTTTGCGTAACGGAAAAAAGGATATATAAACGAGCTTTATTTGCTAAAAATAGAAAATGTTTGAATATAAATTACGAAATTCAAAGTACAATGGAATGGGAAATAAACGCTCCGCTCCCACACTATCTCAATCAGTGTCCCCACTGATTTGAAAGAATGCGAGAGGGAGATACAACGGAAATGAAAGTACAAATAAACTGAATATAGTAAACAAATACGGAAAATGATAACTAATCACGGCCTCTGCCTCGGTCACGTCCTCGCTCTCGTCCTCTGGCTCTGACCTGGGCAACTCGGTCCTCAAAACTCATAGCTCCGGTATGATAGACATAGTCACGGAGTCCTTCGACCTGCAAGGTCAGATTCGCCAAGTTCTCAGTAATGGTTTCTTGGCCGGTTTGTAGTTGTTGCATTTGGGTCCGATGCCAAGCTTCGAACTGCTCGGCTCACTGATTCTGCTGCTGCATCATAGCGAGTATCTAGGCCTGCTGGTCGAGAGAGCGGCGGAGGTCCTCTTCTGAGGTATCGGGCACTGGACGATGGCGGCGGCGGCGGGAGGATGTACCTTCGGAAGGAAGAGGCTGCGATGCCTCTGGTTGCTCCAGTCTGTCCAACTCAGCTTGGATTTCGTCGTCAGAACCTTGGGTGTGGTCCTGAGTTGGAGCAGCGGCAGCAGGAGGGGCAGTGAGGTCAAATAACCAGTTGGTACGATCCTCTAGGTGTGTCCGGGTGCGTGATGGAAGGATGATGCCTCTGACGGTTTTGCCACGCACTACTGGGTGGTACTTGCCATCGGCTCTGGAACGGATGAGGTGAGAGGCTCTGCAGTGGTCGGTGTCAAGGAACACCGAGGGGATGGCATGGAGGTGCTGGAGGCAGTCGCCGAGGTTCAGCCCAAGTGTAATGGCAGTGACAATCCCGCCAAAGTAAAATGGCTTGGAGCCACGGTTACAGTTGGCCTGAATGTGGGCCAGGAGGAACGGAGCAGCGTTGATAGGCTCGTTGTTGAAGACACAGTGGAGGAAGAAGAGCTCTTTCGAGTTCACCTTATGGTTGTTGTCCCGGACGAAGATTGTGTTGCTCAATGCTCGGTGGAAGTACCGGATGGTCGGGTTATGGATATGCGTTGCGTGCAGAGAATCCCAACCATCGGCATTGATGTCGGTCAACGGGTACCAGAGCGCGAAGGCTTCGTGCTGGAACTGATCGGTGAGGCGGCGATGAGCATTGTCGCCTCGAGGGAGTTGTAAGATGGAGGCAATCTGGTTCTGGTTCACTTGATAGTTTGTGCCGAACATCAGGAAGCATGCGGCACCAGAGTGTTGGCTGAGGTCGCCGCTGGAAGTGACGTAGGTGAACGAACTTAGGAACTCGGGAGTGAGTTGTTCGTACGTCGGCAGTGGATTGGTACAGAGGTTCCAGATGCCGGCTCTTTGAAGCATCCAAGTGACGTCGTCAAGGAGTCTGAGCTCTGTGAGCGATGGAATATGTGGATAATGAGTCGGCTGGAGCGACCGTTGATGGAATGCGATGTAGTTGGCCCGCTGTCTCTCGCCGGAGTCACCTTCGTTGAACACAATGTTGCTGAGGTCTGGGGTTTCGTGGTTTCTCGCCATTGTTGGAGGATTGAGGTGGTTCTGAGGAGTGGGAAAATGTGACAGAAGTGTAGTAGGAAGTTGAGATGGGAGTTGGGATATATGGTGCAAGGTGGGGAAAACGAAAAATTGGAGTGGAGAGGGAGTTGCTGATGATTGGAAGTTGAAAGGAGATGAGTGGGAGAGAAAACGCAACCCCTGTTATATCATATAACAGTTTTGGGTTCGTGACGGTCGTCACATATCTGTGACGGCCGTCACCCGCGTGACGCTCGTCAAGCTCCTGTGACGGTCGTCACAGCAGCAAAATCTGCAGAACGCAGAATTTTGCTGTGAGGGTGTTCTTGCAGTGACTTTTAGGCCTAGTATTGATATGGCAATGTATTATAGCAGCCAATAAACAATGAATAATGTAAAAACAGAATAAATGAATAAATGTTGTAATTGAAATAACAAGAAATTAGAATGATTGTAATGTAATACATGAAGAAATTAACAATGCAAAAATCCAAATGATTAAACTAAACTAAACTAAACTAAAACTAGTATCTAGTCTTTTCGTGCCTTCAACTCATCGAACTTCCGCGCGTAGTAGTCGAGCTGGTCACAGACTAAGTCTATGAAGACTACCAGTACGCTGTGTATGCCTGCGGTGTCGTCTTTGACAGTAGTCAAAACTGCATCAACGTTGTCCAAGCGGAGTAGAACAGTATCCATTTTGTCAGTGGTCTCCTCAGGAATAGGCTCAGGATAGGTGTTGTAATGCGGAGGAGTCGTAGGGTCTACTTCAGCTTCTGATACAGCATTCTCATAGTACATATAGTCGTGTGCCTCAGAGATGTGGTCACTGTTGTACATATAGTTATGTGGTGTTGATTGAGGTGAAGGAGGTCCCATAGGCTCATGCAATTCATAAATCCAGTTGTCCTTGTTGTGGATACTTATCAGCTGATGATTAGGCAGTGTGAATAGCTGGACAGGTTTTTCGTTGATGAGGTACTCATAAGGTCCAGGTCCCATAGTTCCTAAAATGCGCCTGTTAAAGCAGAACTGTATATTCATGGGTCGGATGGTGCCAAAACGAGTGCTTGCAATTAAGTGGAATCTAAGGCCAAGCTCGTGGGCAATCATTGTCACGAGGCCTCCTATAAGAATAGGTGACTGTGGATAAGCCATACGACCAAGCCTATCAACTAATCGAAAACATGTCTCAGAACCACTGCCAATGGGGAGGTGAACGCACTCCAATAGAGAAAACTACAGCGAAAGGTGGGATGTACGAGATCAGCAGCCTTGAAAAGTTCAACGCTAAAGTAGATGCTCTAGCACAGAAGATTGATAGTCTGACCGTTAACCCCACTGCAACTGTCGCTGCCGTAACTCCAAATTGCGAGTTATGCGGAAGCACCACTCATAATGCACCCGAATGCCCATTGCTAGCCGGAATCCCACCAGACCAAGTAAATTATGCTCAGGGAAATCCTTACGCAAATACTTACAACCCAGGTTGGCGAAATCATCCAAACTTTTCTTACAAAAGCGAAAACGCATTGCAAATTCCTACTGCTCCGCCAGGATATCAGAAACCAGCTGCTGCTCAGACTGTACCTAGGAAATCAAACCTCGAGTTGATGATGGAAAAATTCATAGCTACTCAAGCTCAAACAAACAAAGAATTCCTGAATCAAAACATACACACTAGCGAACAAATTAAACAGTTGACCGGAAAAGTAGACGCTTTAGCCACCCACAACAAAATGTTAGAAACACAGATATCACAAGTGGCTCAACAACAAGCCTCTGCTGCCGCACCCGCTGGCACATTTCCTAGACAACCCAAACAGAATCCAAAAGGTCAAGCGAATGCTGTAATACTAAGAAGTGGAAAAGAATTGGACGAACCGATCGATCCGAGGACCGAAAACTCAGCCATGTAACAAAAACCAACTGAACAAGCAAAAAAGGAATCCGAGTTAGAGAAGAAGGAAGACAACGAGAAGGAGGATACCGCAAGTGAAAAAACTCAAGCACCTCCAGCGCCATATAAACCACATATCCCTTATCCTCAAAGATTAATAAACTCCAAAACTTCAGGACAATTTAAGAAATTTGTAGAGCTCCTTAAACAGTTGAATATCACTATTCCTTTTACAGAAGCGATAACTCAAATGTCGTCATACGCTAAATTTCTCAAAGAAATCCTGTCAAACAAGAGAAAGATCGAGGATAACG